>OU862872.1:5000000-5625000 GCA_917880715.2 Matsumyia berberina
AGTCTGATCTAGAGGACAACGAATCACTACAACCTCCGGACCGGAATGATGTTGAAGCAGTCATAACTAGGTTTAAATCATACAAGGCCGCAGGCCCAGATGGCCTACCAGCTGAGCTGTAAGGCGGCAGGCGACGACTTGGTAGTGTACATGCACCAACTCATCTGTTAAATATGGTCCGACGAAAGCATGCCCGATGATTGGAACTTAAGTACCAAGTGATCCATAAGAAAGGAGCCGCCTTGCTTGCGCCAGTTACAGACAAATTTTATCTGGCGTAATGCTGAAGCGCCTGAAGTCTTACGTCGACGAACTAGTGCAATTTTAGGCTTGAAAATCGACAATCGACCAAATCGTCGAATCTTGAAGAAGACCCAAGAGTTCCAGATCGATACCCACCAACTATATATCGATTTCAAAGCCGCATAATGATATGATGTTTTGCACAATGCCTAGTCCTGCAATACTCATCCATTTGTGTAGGACGATGGACAACGCTCGATGCTCCGTCCATGTCGAAAAAGACACCACCGATACCTTCAGTGCCAATAGAACTTTTAGATTTAACGCGCTGTCATGCAGCTCCAACCCGGTACTGGAGAAAATAGTGCGAAATTAGCAAATTCCCAGGTTCCACGGACGACATTGACATCATTAGCAGAACAAACTAATGTCTTCGCGAGCAAAAATGGGTCTGGTTGTAAACGAGGATAAAAACTAATATATGCTGCCTACGAACACCAAGACACAAAACCGACTTCTCGGTCGGAACGTTACAATGGACAACTTTAGCTTCATTGTGGTGAAGGAATTCAACTACCTTGGCTTTGCTATGAACTCTGCTAGGGGTGGCAGCGCGAAGATCCAACGTAGAATAGTACTCTTACTTACTTAAGGTGGCGCTACAGACCGGCGTGGTCCTGGGCCTCAACCAACAAGTCTCTCCAGCCAGCTCGATCTTTAGCCAGCTGCCAAGTTGGTTGAGGTCCCCTTCCACTTGCGTGCGCCACCTGAGTCGCGGTCTTCCTCTACTGCGCTGACCCTCGGGTGTGGATTCGAAGATTTTCCGAGCCGGAGCATTGGTGTCCATTCGCTCTACATGACCCAGCCACCTCAGTCGTTGGACCTTCACTCTTTTGGCTAAGTCGATGTCGCTGTACAGCCCGTACAGTTCGTCGTTGTATCTCCTCCTCCACTCCCCGTCTATGCAGACGGGACCAAAAATCACCCGAAGAATTTTCCTCTCGAAACAGCCAAGAGCAACTTCATCCGCTTTAGATAGAGTCCATGCCTCTGCGCCGTAGAGCAGGACTGGGACGATTAAGGACTTATAAAGGGTCACCTTAGTTGTTCGAGAGAGGGCTTTGCTACTCCATTGCCTTCTTAGCCCAAAGAAACAGCGATCGGCAAGAGTTATTCTTCGTTTAATCTCAGCGCCGGTGTCATTGCCTGAATTTATAGCGGAGCCTAGGTAGACAAAGTCCTTAACTACCTCAAAGTTATAGCTGTCTATAGTGACGTTCTGTCCGAGACGTCGGTGTTGGGTGTCCTTTCTTGTTGACAGCATATACTTCGTCTTGCCCTCATTGACCGCTAAACCCATCTTCGCCGCCTCCGTCTCGATACTCACAAACGCACCAGTGACATCACGCTGCGTTCTTCCGATTATGTCAATATCGTCGGCATATGCGAGTAATTGGACGGACTTTTGAAAGATTGTGCCTCTGGTGTTGGCGCGTGAGTTTTGCACAACTCTTTCAAGAACGATGTTAAAGAAGTCGCATGACAGCGCGTCGCCTTGTCTAAATCCTTTTTTGACGTCAAAGGTCTCGGTGAGGTCTTGACCGACCTTGATGGAGCAGCGTGCATTCTCCATCGTCATCCTGCACAGACGTCATCCTTCCAGAATAGTACTCGCTATTAGCTATTTAGCAAGGTCCTATCGAGAAGAAGCAAAGAGACGCTATAAAAGACCATCAAAATCCCCGTCCTGTTACATGGTGGAGAAGCATGGACCGTATCAAAATCGAATGAAGGCAAGCAAGGAATTTTCAAGAGAAAAGTTCTTCGTTTGATTTATGTATAGTCCCACCTGCGTTGACGGTGCATGGAAAAGAAGATTAACCACGAACTATACAAACTGTACAGTGACACCGACCGGGTAAAAAAATCTTCGACTCCACCACTGAGGGACTACGCAGAAGAGGACGACCTCACCTCCGATGTCGTCCGCACGAAGGGAGTGATCTGCTCCAACCCGGCGTACGCAACTGGAGGCAGCTGGCTAAGGATAGACAAGTTCTTGCTTAAAGCTTGAAGTGGATGAAAAAAAAAAGAAAAAAAAAAATTGAACAGTACATGGGATCCGAGCAATAATTTCTCAGAAACTTCTGCAATCTTCTCAATATATAAAAAGAAAAGTCACTCACTGACTCATTAACGCCCAGTCGGAACCCTTGGACCTAGAAAGCTGAAATTTTGCACAGAGGTTCCTTTTATGATATATACAAGGAATAAGGAAGGAAACTCAGCTTTTACAGGATTTTAGAGTTGAAATTTGGTGAGTATATTTTAGATCAGAAATAAATAAACACGTGTTTTACCGTTTTCCAAATTATAACTGTGGGCCAAGATAAAGGGCGTTAAAGTTTGGCGATTTATAGTCAGCGGCATTGCCGTTGCCATTGCTACCTTAGGTACTGCAGCTACCTTGATTAAAGAAGACATGACGGGTCAGCCTACCTTCTCAAAGCATCTCAACCAAAGTCATTCTGAGTCTACATTTTGTAACATCTCTAAGCAGAATGCTTCGGGAAACCAAAGTTATAATGAGAGATGAGTGTATCATGGCCCATAGAAAGGCATTGAGTATCGAAATAGGATGCTCCGACTGGGCTGTTGGCTTCGGACAGACCAAGCCGGTTGTGTCACGGGGAACACAGCAAATGAAGTGAAGGCCTGTCTCAAGTCATCAATCTGATAGCCTAATGTCGAAGTCCTCTTCTTTAAAGTTAACATGCGTATCCATCTTCGCCGTGACTTGAGGGAAGTATTTCTTGATAATGTTGATGAAAAGAGGAGGAAAGAATAAACGTACCGAGTAACCCATGCGATGTTATAAAAGATCTGATTGGTTTTTCTGACAGAATGTAATGTACCTAATTATTCATCATGCTGGAGGGGATTGCGTTTCATGAGTGAGGGAAAGAGCTATTTTCACTGAAATACACGACTTAGCCAACAGCACCAATAATTTTCTGCTGAAGAAGTGGATGGTGTGAATCTAAGGAATGACTTTTTGTCCCTTAGCGGGCTCAGAGTCAATTGACCTGATAGTCTGGTTATCCTCGAGCTAGAAAGAAAAACCAGGAATGTTGTTTATAAGGAGGTCTTGCAAAGTTAATGTGAGAAATTGAAAGTCTATAATAACTCATCAATGTCTCGAAACCCGGAAAAGGACATAGGGTATAATGTGACGTCTTTCCACGTGAACGTTGTCGCGGGTATCAGCTAGTATTTTCATATTCCTCCTCAGAGTGACTACAAGACAGAAATGCCTTAAACTTCTATTCTATTCTATTCTATTCCTACCACGATATCTTCGCCAAGTTTAAACTGTTCAGTTTCGGTGATATTTTTTCCAGAAATGCTTAGATATTTTGGTATTTGACAATAAAGACAAGCATCCTTCAACTGCATTCGATGGATTTGATACATATAAGCCCACGCAAGCCCAAATTATTTTTATATTCTCACGAGCACCTTACAGCAAATAATTGTTTCATTGTACTTCCTTCAAAAATAACACTATATTCCGTTTCTATTTTGAAATATTACGATGAAGCTAAAAATGAGTTTCTTGGCCCTTTTTATTCCTCCAATACAGTCAAGATTGTTATCCACACAATATAGCCGTGCCCACAGTTTTAGATTGCAGTCGAAGGAGTCGCAATCAAGTTCTTCCATAATTTCCTTGCGACTTTAAATAAACCTCTATGGGCTCCCCCCTAACTACAGACAAGGTAAAATTTGCATTCTCGTGTGGGATTTTATCACCGACAAGGGGTTCACTCATTTGTATCTTATAGTTCCGATTCCCGTGAAGCCCATAGTGTTGATGCAATAAAATATCGATTTACATAAGCCTCCAGTAGTTGTGCGTGTTTTATGGGATTTGTTGTAAAAATAGGCATTAAAAATAAAATAAAAATAGCGTGCACCCTTTTTTCAATAATAAATAGAGCAACCTTTTGAAAAAATCGAGCGATAAAATTACTCAGCTCCTTAACGTTTTATCGACCAACTTGAAAACACTTTAAATCCTTTTCGAGTGATGTTTCGTGGAAGGAGTTTGTATCTGTTTTTGAAGTTTTGATTGTGTAAAAAATAAACAGCGCCATGATAATAAATGGAAATGAAAATATTTTTTTCCATTTCATTTGATTCTTCTGTTGGCGACAACAATCGGAAATAAGTCGTGAAGGTCGACCGTAGAATACCACTTTTCTGGGAAATTTCTTTAGCCGCGTACAAATCGGTTCATCGGTTCGGCCGTAAAAGGGAGCAATTAGAATATACAAGCGGATGCACAAAATTCGCGGAATGAAAATGAATTTTTTACGTATCACACATTACGTGAAGGTTAAGGCTGTCAAAACGTCAAAACAAACATAACTTCTCCGCATCGCTGAAAAGTTTGGCTTTGCGCTCGAACAATCAACGCCAATGCATCGTAGTAGGAAGTTCTATACATACAAAACTTGGCAAAAAGTCATCTCATAAACAAAAAGGGCGCTAACTTCAGATTGGTTCCAGGCTATTTCCCTAACAAATTACCACTGTCATGCATTTAAATATCAACATCTGGCAATACTGACCGGAGAAAAAAAACCAAAAATTATTAAAGACAACTTTTTGGAACAAAACCCCGTTAGTTCATCGTAACATCTCATCAAATGATAGTTCTGTCGAATCAGGAATGTGTGCAGGAGATTAAAAATTACTCAATTCCCTCGTGGATGAGAGCTTGAACTTTCATAGATCTCCACTTGAAGAAAGATTGGACCTTCACTTGTATAAGATCCAGTCAAGAAAGGAGTTTAAGCAGTTAAAACGTTTTTTCTCAAAAGACAGTGCTAGGTGACACACAAGAAGCGAAACAATCATAAGAAATATCCTGGTTTTGTGATTTTACGAAAAGGTAAGCGTTGGTAATTGGTAGCCAAGGTCGTGTGACTTGACACCATTCGACTTCTTTTGGAGTCATTGCAAGACGTCATGGATGTTATGAGTATAGTTTAGTGGTGCGAACTTTAGATGATATTAGATACCACCCCCATGGTGTCCAGACGATGCCAACCACTACGCCAAAGCCGTTCCTGAAACTTTGGTGGACAACCTTAACGTCAAAAGAAGGACAGCCCAAGTTCGTTATCGATTGTTCTAATTTAAGTTTAAGCCGTTCTCCAGACTACCGGCAACATTGTACATTTTAGAGAATGACACAACAAACTTCCAAAAAATGTGTCAAATCCAACTCCATTTTTGTATTACTATCTACGCGCCCTCTTCTTTTTGTTTTGTCTAGCGTTTATCAAAAATTAAAGTTAGTAAATCATAGGCAGATTGTACATATTTTGGATCTAGGTTCAATCTACCCTAACTCCAATGTGGAAAAGTATACACCGAGGGATGCTAGTATGCGAACTTCGGATAGCAGGCAACTTTTGACTTAAATCCAGTCTTCCTTTAGCGTATTGGGCTTCGCTTCGGGTGACCTCCTTTGTCGAATACCCGTTGGACCATCATTAATTCTAACGACAAAAACCTTATGAGAGTGATGCCACTCCAATGACATCAACCCATTTGAAGACCTGTGAGCACTTGGTCGGTGATGAAACTCCTGTCGGCAGAACCACCTCTTCAAACTCCGAAATCACGGCCAGACAGGAGGGAGAGAATATGTCCTCATCTTTTGACCTAAGTTCCACACTGTATTCTGTGTTAATATACTCTCAGATGAATTATTACCACTGAAATCCGGGATCACAGTCATCAACTCGTCTGCTGGGAATATCTTTACAGCGCATAAGGAAGCATCGGTTTCATTAAACTTAAGTCGTCTGAACAGAGGCGTCTCAAGGCAGACTAAAAACCAGGCATGAGAAGAAAAAGTATTGTAGCCTATCCCGAATCTGTTCCAGATAACAAGTGGATCAAGACAAAACGTGTTCGGTCTGAAGACACCACCCCATAGATTTCGGGAAACTAAAAATCATGCCATGGACCAAGTACTCAACACATCTTCTGCAAATATACAATACAATATACATATACAGTAGAATCTCGGAAAGATGAACTATACTAAAGGATGAATAATCCAGAAAGATGAAAGGAATTTTTTTCATCATTCCAGTATTCTTGAAGAAGACTTTGAGAAAACCTCTAAAGAAGTTTTCTGCACAACTTTGGTGTTCTCCCAGTTTTTGTTAATTTGTGGTATACAAGTAAAATGAATTCCTGTTATCTTATATTTAATGCAGTTACACTCTGTAAAGGTTTTGAGTAGTCCTTTTGTAACCAAAATAAGGTACCTACTCGAAAAGATGAACAAGCCCTGTTTTTTATTCGTTCATCTTTCCGAGATTCTGCTGTTTCCGAGATTCTACTGTTCTACAATTTACCTCAAATACAGAAAAGCAGAAGAAAATCGATGTACACAATTTCCGAATGTAAAATAAAAAATTGTTCTTCATTCACAAATGACAAAACGAAAACTAGTTTTCAATTCGCGTCAAGAAACGGAACCGAGTATTCGGCAAGGTCTCACAAAAATCGACTTTTCACGAAAACTTCACTGCGGAAACAATTTTTCGTGATCGAAAACTTTATTCATTATTATTATTCAATTCTAGATTTGTTTTCAGTTGAAAACTCGGTTTCGGAACGAAAAATTCATGAAGAAATAGGTCGTTATAGGCTTTGCAACCCAAAATCTATTACCGTCAGAGTCTGCGATGAGAATTGGCCCGGATTTGTGAATATTCTTCAGCTAATTACAATGAAACTCAGCCGTCTTAACAGTAGGTGTGTTTTTATGAAACTTAGCTAGCCAGTCGTTCATTTAGAATTTTAGACGATTCCCAGTCAGCCAAACCCCGTCGATTTTTTATACCGTCAAGTTGGTACGTGTGATTTGGTTCCTATGACATCGGCTGCCAAACTGTCAAAGTATTCGGCATTAAACCAAATTTGTTTTTTTAATTTGTTGTGAAAACCATAATTTAAAGAATTTATTCGATGGATAATTTACAAAAAGAGGTATGAAATCATAACATCTTCCATCTTTGTACTTAGACGCCGGTCAAATGTCAAGAGAACAGAACAATTTGGCAGTGATACCAACGCTATAGCAACTACTGGCTGGCGAGGTTTCAAAAAAACAACCTAGTGTAGCATTATGATGTATCTTGAATTTTGCCTCTTCTGCATAATAAGTTAAAACTGAACTACAGGACTTAAAAAGCGGGAATCGTTAACATACATACTTAGAGACCTCAAACTGTTGAAAACAACTCCACAAAATACTAGTTAAACTTTAGAACTCCCTCTAAAACAAAGTTAATGAGCAATGACGCGATAGCACCATGCCGAATTGCAGCGCTTATTTCGATTTGCTCTGAAAGCTTCCCCTTGAAACTCTACGAACTCTCCGCCAATTTCCAGTCAATTCATAATCACGTGAATGACATTTAGCACGCTTACAGAATACTTAAGGCCAAAACTTGATTTCAAATTCTGACCAAAAACCCTTTCTAAATCAAGCAAAATTCGTTTCATAATTACGAACGGTTAAAGGATAAAAATCCAGAAAAAAAGATCAAAAAGGATAAACGCTTAAAAAATTCATGAAAACTGAAAGGACCCCAATTTTTTATTATTATAATTTATTAACGTCCGGATAGGAACCAGGAATAAAGTCCTGCAAATTGGGTGCGCTTAGGGAAATTCTGTTAACCTAGAAATTTTTCAAATTGACTAACCTTTTGCCGGATATTACTTATTTATATATTTTTTTATCGTTTTTTTCTTCTTTTTGTTTATCTTTTAATCTTTATTCAATTTGTTGAAACCAATCGCAATATGTAGCATCTCATACTCATAGTTTTCATTTTTATAACTTAATAAAAAGCAGAAGCTGGCTTTAAAGGGGTTTTATTCGTCCATGAAACGTATAATGGGCATATCTGCTGCAAACCTGTTTCATTGCTTGGTTGCCGGCTCTTTAAATTGGATAAAGTATTTTTGGTTTCGTAAATTATCACCTAAAATACGTTTATCACTGGGTGACAATCTGTCCTATATATTTTATAATAACTTTCCCAGTCAGTTTGATGATAATTGGCCCGACATGCACGACTAATAAACCGTGAAATATACCCAGAAGTTATATAATGCGGTACGAGGGGGATTTACGTTTTAAGGATGCACTGTATAAGGTTTATTAAAATTTGCATGTTATAAAAAAAATATGACTGATAAACTGGTGAACGTCAGAGTGTGGAGTAAAATTGACGACTATGCGATGTGGTGAAACTATGGTGAGCAATGTAGAAGTGTTGCAGTTTTTAATTACCTTGACCACAAATATGTTTAACGCATATGCATGAAAAAACAATGAACCCAACGGAATAAATTGAAAATTAGAAAAACAGGGTGTCCACGAAAATATGTCATCTTACTACCGAGACACTGTCCAATGTGACCAGCAGCTAAACATTGTATGTATGGCGATAGTCAGGAGCAAGAGAATCATGAGACGACCGCTAGCTTTATGCCAGTTTTTTGACAGCACTAATGGGTTCCCTGAATTGTGTGATATATATTTTGACAAATTACATTTGTGCTCTTGAACCTTATTTAGTTTTGGCCTAGCCTAAAAGGAACGTCGAACTTGCGTTTATAGGTAAAACAAACAAGACGAACTTCATATCTGTGGGCTAAGTTCCAATTACAATGAAATTTAGTTGTTTTGGCTCCGGAAAGATGACTCCCTAAGCTCTTTCAACAGCAAAGTTATCAATCTATTCGTCTTAAGATTCACTATGAACGTTCTGACAGAAATGAATGGAAGAATCGACAAGTCAACCCGGTAAGGTCGGAATTAGCTCTCTTTACGAAGAACACCAGATACCTCCCTTCAGACTACCTAAATTTGGAGCGGTCGAGCTGTCCCTGTCAAACCGCGCCAGATGTCTTGGGATATTTCTTGACAGAAAAATGAACTGGAATCCTAATACACAGGAAAGGGTCCGAAAGGGCCTCAATACTCTTTTTGTGTGCAAGATGGTAGCAGAAAAGAAATGGGATCTGTAACCAAATATGATACACTAGCTAAACACAGCAATAGTCAGATGCATACTCACGTATGGAGCGCTCGTCTGGTGGAAAGCAACCAGAAAGAAAATAACGCTAATTAAGCTAGCAGCAGTGCAAAGAACTGTCAGTATCGCCATCACGGCGACGGACACGGTAAAGAGCCTCAACACCCTCGGTAGCTCTAGACACTTTACTGCATTTGCTACCGCTGGACTGACAGATATGTATAATATCAAGCAGGCAATAGTGCGTTGAGACTCGCTAATTTAGGCTTCTTCAGGAATAAGAGAATTGGACACTGTTCCGTCCTGGACTTCGATACACCTCATATCACTTTGTACCCTGGGAGGGAAGAACGACAGAAAAATGGGATCATCTCAGCAGATGAGCTTGCGGTCTTTACGGATGGTTCAAAAACTCTGGGATCAACTCGCAAGTGTATTCGAAACAGAGGTTCTGGCTGTGCTCAAAGCTGCGGCTTCACTAGGGATAAAATTGATATCCGGAAGAGATATCTAGTCAGGCTGTACTTAAAGCGCTAGAATCAAATGTTGTGGCCATGGTGTGGTGTATAATCGATTGGTATGCTGAAAATTCGGGTTCAATTCGTGATGACGGAAAAACATCTGGATTGTAAAAAAACGTCGTCAGATCTAAAGTAGTCCCGATATGCCGAGTAATGCTGAAGGCATTGTGCGCACATGTTAGACTTTGTTGGCATTGAGGGTAAAGAAAAGGCCGACAAACTGGCCAGGCTCGGCGGAGAACAGCAACGCTTGGATTACTGTAGATCACCATTCCTGTGAAGCTAAAGCTGAAATCTTAAGAATGACTTAGGCAAATCAGAGATGGTTTGTTACAAATGGATACAAGTTATCCAAGGTCCTATGGCCCATGCTAGACCGCACAAGATCAAAAGATATTCCCAGTTTAAGAAGGGCACAGCTACAACAAGTCACTGTCATCTTGTCCCGCCAATGTCTTCCGAGGAAGCACGCTAAGAAATACGGCCTCTCAAATACAAATATTTGCAGATATTGCAACGATCTATATGTCGCTGAGGACATAACACAAATATTTCTTGAGCTAAAAATAAATAAATAGCTGGCGCGACAGCTCGAAATAAGCCAAGACCTAGCTCCTCGCATTCTTCATGTTGTGTGTGTTACAACTGTCGCATCAAAGGAAGAGACCTACAGTTTATTACCGACTCCGAACGGCAAGTTGAGAAGCTCTTTCATGGCAAATGGTACTCCTAGGTACTCCTGTCATTCCCCGACGAGAGGTTGTGTCGCGAAAAATGTTTGGAGGACATGGATGGGGCTTGAATCCACGCAGCTCGCATAGCAGTCCAACGCACTAACCACTGAGCCACGGCGACTAGATATTTAGTGATCTAGAGGAGCTAGGCTCTTAAAGCTGTAGAAACATGGTAAAGTTCTGTAGAAAAATCAAATGCTTTCAGGAAATGGCTTAGGTTTTGCCAATTTTGCTGTCACAGGGGCCGTATTTTGTATATTTTACGTTCAGAGCAGACTTTCTTGAAAGAAATGAATTGGGGCTGCATATTTCTCAGGCCCTAGACTTTATTGATTCCTCCTATTCTTTATTGAATTCTAGTTTTGGCAACTTTGTCAAACTCATCTGATTGATGTTCTGTGTCAAGAAATGATGAAAATGATTTGAAGAAATTGTGCACATCTTACAGTCTGATACAAGAGGAATAGTCTTTTTAAAATGTGCAACTGCTCATAAATGTCGACGATATTAACGTAATCGGAAGACCGCAGAGCAATGTGAGCAAGTTTTGAATGAATTACTCATGAAACATCGGGGTAGAAGTCACTATGGATTGCACAGACTTATAAAATGCATCAATTACATGTCCCAGGAATAAATACTAGCCCTCCGGTCGCTAGAATCTTCACATCTACCTCGCTGTGTAGGAGGGCAACGACTGGAAGGCTGGAGACGCTTGTTGGTTGTGTCTTTTTGATCTCGCATTCAATTCTTCACACACAATTTTCCGAATAATAAAATGAATCACGTTTAAAATGATCGGTCCCACTATATAGTGCATCATGTTTTTAGACTGATGTTGGTCTTCAATTGTCTTACGTCACAGTATAGCTACATGTATCTTGGGGTAAATTCTTATAAATTTAATTTTGCTACTACTCTGTTCACCCTGTTCAAATAAATTGCTACCGCTAAAAACAAACTAAAGGAAAGCACGCTATGAAGAGGAAGTACTTAAGCCTTACGAATCCCTACCACTGGCAATTTTCTTTTTTAAGTGTTTTGTTTATATAGGTAACCTTGTATATATACTTACAATTATGTTGTTTAAAAAAAAAAAAAAGTATGAGATAGGTACCCACCTATTTACATCGACATCCGTTGATTCCAATATCGTTCGTGCCTTATCCAAGTGACCATGTTCGACGGCCGAGAAGAGCGCTGTCAAGGATAAAATGAAATTTAAAAAACCGTATGTACACAGGGCGACATGCTTCAATATCTATACACAACTGTTTATTGTATTATCCTTATGAAACAAGAAGATGGCTACTGTCTTATAGAATAGGACGGAATTCGAGTAACACTCTACAGATACAATTGATTATTTTCAAAGAGGTTTAGTTTGTGTGTGTGTGTTTATTGGGGTGGGGCAAGGGGGGGATACAGTTTGTGTGTTTGTGTGTGTGCGTTGAGTAGAAGGAGAGGACTCTTGGATCACCAAGCATAAACATACCATGTAAGTGAATATTGATTTGTGTTAACTTATCCAACTGAGCCTGTGCGATTTTCAGCTGCTTCTTGGACATTTTATTGGGATGAGGTGTATGTGGTTGTTGCGGTTGGTTTGACCCCGCCTTCGATCCAATGCCACGTAACACCACTCCGTGTTGCTGCACATCGTCGTCCTCGGAGTTTTGATTCATTGCCAAAGGATTTTGCTGTGAATAACGCGATACGAAATGCTTATTGGATTCATTCGTTATCCGACTTTGTCTAGCAAGCGCAGGAGTTTGCTTGCCCTGCTGCCCCGGTGGATGGGGAATTAGAAATTCCATTTCACGTTGACAGGCAGACGGGTGATGTTGCAGTTGGCCAGGAATCTTATTGAACAACGGTGAAGTTTTCGTATAGTAATCATATGGCGATTGTTTTGTGTCTCCTCCTGTCTTGCTGGCAGAGAAGTCTAAATAGCGTTTGCTTCGTTGCGGACGTAATGGTGGCGGCAAAATATCGGTTTCATCTTGTCCAATGAATTGATAAAGTGGCGGGGCGGAAATGCGATTCTTTGCAGCAAACGATGCTGGTGATGATGATTTCTCACAACAATTTTTCGACAATAAGTCTGGTAATACATGATCTAGATTGAAATGATATTGAAAATTCAAAAGAAAAAGGAAATAAACGTAAGAAAAATGAAGAATAAAATGTAAAAAGAAAAAAATTGTGTAAGCTATCCAATAAGCTCAGTGATGGAGGGTCTTGTTTTGTGGCAATAAATCAAAGAAGCGGGTTGACAGGAATTGGAACGCGAGGAACGCGAGGAACGCGTTTTAAATTGGTACAATTTCATCGAGAAATAAGATGACTTTGAAACTTTGACGGCGGAAGACTAATTCTGGTGGCACCACCACAAAAAAAAAAGTTTTTCGCTTTAACTGTGGCTTAGAAATTCGCCATAATTTGCATTTTTTGATCAGTTCATCAATGCCCAGGTCCTTAGTTGACAGCTGTATACATGAGCAGAGTACAGTTGACAGAAATTAGGCAACGTCCTACAGCAGCTCGACGTAAATATCGGCTCCAGAGCCGATGCGCATGATTTTCATCTTATTTAAGTCTTTCTTCTGAACATGGTTTTGAAAAGGCAGACTGTGCCAACTCATCGATTTAATGACATTTGCTTTTCAATTGAAAAGTCTGCTATAAATGTCAAATCAAAGCAAACAAATGTCATTCATTGAAAGAGCTTCCTGCGAATTTCCTTTTCCCAAGACGCAAACTTTCGAAAATCAATTCAGCAAGTTAAAGAGCAAATCTCATACGAATTCACTTTTGAAAATGATGATGATGATGATAATGATAATCGAAACGGAATACAGCTAAAATGTTTCTTTTCTATGATGACTACACAAATCAAAGAGTGCTAACAACACTAATCGCCTGAACTATCAAAATTCGACAGAACTGTACGTAAATACCGTCAAATGACAGCTGTTTATTTTGACGTTTTTGTTAATAAAAGATGTACATGTATCCATGTCGTGTCATTTTGATTTATTCTTGTGTTAATATGTGATGAATAATCATGAACACTATTAGGTGCCGCTCATGAAACATGCGAAAAGCATTTTTGAGAATTCACACCTAAGCCCACGTGGAAAGTTAATTTCCACATTTGCTTTAAGAGTCACTACATTTCAAGGGTAAGGTTTCGTGAAAAATTAGACGTCATGACCACGTCTTTGAATCTCCGACACAAATGGATTTCTGTTTCATCAAATATGTACGTATATACATAGGTAAACTGTTGCTCTCTGAATGAGTGGAAAGATTAAAAAAATTGGGAACATGGATATATACAAGGTGGGCCAAAAGTAATGTCATTATGTGAATTGGCCGCCATTTTGGTAGCAAGTTTATTTGAAGGTGTAAAATTGACATTAAGTTGAAAAAATTATATCGGTCAAATGACCACCTCCTGAGTTGATGTGTTGCTCGCAAAACATCTGGCTCCAAATTGGTGATTTCTTCTTCAATGTTTCAAGACTTGCAAGGTGCATGGTTTGTTGTGGTAAACGCGAGAGTTGAATAAGCCCCAGAAGAAGAAGTCTGGCGCTGTCAAATCTGGTCGGCCAGTTCAAATCGCCAAATTGGGAAATCACACGGAAATTGGTGACTCAGAATCGTTGCCCTTCGTTGCCCAAACTGTGTGAGCGGTTGCTCCGTCCTGCCCAATTCAGCAACGGCAAAAAAAACCTTTAAAATCTGTCTGTAGCGCTCACCAGTTACGGTTACGGTGGGGCCGTCGGCGTCCTAAAAAAAAACGGTCAAACGAGCAATATGGGATCCGCCACTTCTTGCGAGATATTTAGTGGACTCAGTTTGCATGAGACGCTCAGCCAAACGCTTAATTGTTCGCGCACAAGGACAAAGTGACAAACAAGGTTTATTAATTAAGTCAAGATGACGTCGTTGCAAGATGCGGAGACATCATCATCATCTGAAGAGTCGAAATACAACGGCTTAGATGTCTGTGACATGTAGACGGGATTCTTGCTAGCGTAGAATTTTCCAAGCTACTACGGAGGAACAGAATGCACTAGGGAAAGACCGTAGATATTGCACATCTCGTTGATTCGGCCCCCTTTCTACTGGATGCATCGCGTTGCAGTTCAACTCACTAACCACTGAACCACGGCGACCAAAACGAGATGATATACCAATGGATGATATGGAAAAAGTCAAGTAAGTTATTACAGAACTCTTTTCGGCAGTAGATCAATGTCAGACAGAAGTTAGGGATACTAAACTAGCTTCACGGGCGGATCCATTTTGGACTGCAGACCGGGAGAAGACACTTGGTCTTTTCTGACAATTGAGTTTTAATTTTCCACCTTAAAGGACACAAAACTCAGTATACCAAGCTGAGATGTTGGTCTGGTGCGAGGTAGAAATATATTAATCGCGCTAGGAAACCAAGCAGTTATTGGGCGCATGGAATACATAGACCGATGTACTGATGTACACCGCTAGCAAGGAATATGTAAAATAAAACTTTGACACTCTCTTGGGTTAGCAGACACTCAGATATCGAATGTAATGAAAAGACAGTCGATCCAGAAGAGCAAAGGTCTGGTTTTGAGTTGGTGGAGTCTGAACCACTGGCGGTTCTAGGTACGAGAATGAAGAACGACAGAATCGATAAATTGTGGGAACACATGGAAAAAAATCACAGCCAAGGGAGGGCGAACAGAGTTTAGTTTTGGAAATTTCAAAATATCCACCTTCCGGCTCCGCCCGAACAAATTTAAATTTTAAATAGTGTCAAAAGTGTAAATCCACTTATGTATTCTAAAAAAAAAACTTATAACAAGACCACTCACATCCTTCGCCTGAGCTTATGGATAAATCAATAAAAAAAATCAATTATACAAATTAAATAAAATTTTAAAAAAAAGCATTCACTTGCATTGAAAATAAGTAAAAGTAATTAAATCCAAAACCTGCAATCATTTGTTAGATAGCAAAATCGCTTCAACCACAAGCCCCGAGTATGAATCTCCTCCCCAGCGAGGAAAGCCCAAAACTTTCGCAAATTTAATCAACAATCGGATACAACAATAAAATGAACACAAGACACACAAATAAATAATCCAAACGAGCGATTCCCTCCCCCAAAATGCAAATAAATAAAACTCACACACAGCTCATCTCACTCATCAAGAGTTACCCACTTGAGGGTAGGCCAGTAGCGACATCTTGTAGATAGATACCGTGTACTACCACTCCACCTGTCAGAGCTGTATTATATAACCCTTCGTGCGTACAGCAAAAGCATCTCGACTGAGTAAATTTTCATTAGTTCATTAAAAATGCACAAAGTCCTCAGTCAATACGAAGAACCCTTGACAAAATAGACCCAAATAAACGGCTTCGACTGTCTTTATCCGTTACACTGCAACAAACGTTTTCGGGGGCACAGGCAGACGAATGGAACGGAGAACAACATCTTGAACGGAAGAGGCTTCTCTCTAATTCCTCCTCTTGGCTTACACCAATTCTAACGAAAAAAGGTTGGGGCAGGCATTCTTTTAATCACCATTAAGTATAATTGTAACGGATCTAAAGGCGTAAGTCCCTGGGTATATTTCCTCTCAGGGATTTCAATAATGAGCTAGAGAGCATCCATTAAATGGGTTAAGAAGCGCAAGAAAGCGCCTGCCAGCATTGTTATATGTATGTACATGGATTTTGTTTTTGTTTTTCGGTGCCCCTTCTTTTCGTTATTAGAAATGTTAAGGTACACGTTTTAGTTAGAATGAGAATGTTATTATTATTATTTTGTTTTAATGAGAAAAAATGTAACGTCCGCCAATGATGAGGGGTAAAGTGATGATTTGCCTTACCGGAGTAACATGCGTTCGGGGAACCAGATGTGTGACAAATTTGACGAATTTCAGCGATAGTTCCAAAGGATTTTTGACGAAGCAGAACAACTGGGGATCGTAAACATTTGCCAATTTGAAGATTTTTACTATTTTCTGCATTATTGCACCTGAAATTATTATTATTTTTAATTTAAGTAGATAAATCTTTCTAAGCGAATTGATATATTTTTTTATAGCGGGATCAGTTTTCTGACAAGAAAAAATTGAAAAGCTTATGTCTTGATACCCTTCAGATACCCTTCAGTTCACGAATTTTGTTATAATTCGCCTAATCGGAACTGTCTGGTGCGCAAAGATGTTATGACCAGATTTAGTTTGGGATAACGTATAAGCTGCGATAGACGATTGGGGAAAAGACACATCATAAGTTTTTTTGAGACTGAGAAATGCACTGGCCTTTGAAGGATAGATTACAGCTCTTTATCCTTTTTTATATAATCCAGACGCGGTTCAAGGGAATATGAATACCCTTATGATGTTTTCATGAACTGCGGGCGAGGTGCAGTGGTTTGAAACTCAGGTTTGGCATCCGAGGGTCGTGTCCAGACTAGCTGGTGACAAACATTGCTATAAATTCACAGGCATTTTTTTCAAATCTCCTGTCATAATAAATGTCAGCTCAATCAACTCTTCAAGCCATGACACTCTACTGTCACTGTTATGACTTCGGTACAGAGTCGACATCTGCTTTCACAGTTGATCGATTTCTATTTATTTAAAGAAATAAAAGAAAAAGACAAGCCTATAACACTTGTGTAGCACCTTGAGATGTTTTCAGGTGTTATAGATAGGTTAGGTCAGGTTAAAGGCTTGTCGGCTTGATGTTAGGCGCCGCCTCACTCGGATCTTCAAAGATCCATTGTGTTCCCCGTTGTGGGACCTACAATTCACGGAAGAGAAAAGATTATTTATTGATCGTTATGAGCCGCTCTAAGCCACCCTGAATTCAGTATGAATTTTAGAATGACTTTCAGTGGCATGGCTGAGAGTTGACCTTAAGAAGTAAGCGCCTAGGTTCGCCTTTCTGGTTCTACTTAGGCTTAGGCCGTGGCAGAGAAAGTGCGTCGTATCCTCCTCTGCGTCTTTATCGCCACATCCTCTGCAGAAGTCGGTCGTGCTTAGTCGTATTCTCCTAAGATGGGCCGCCAGTAGCTTGTGGCCTGTTTGTATTCCGATCACTAGAGCTAAATGCGATCTGTTTAGCTTAAGTATTTTCTTTATTGAGTTTTGGCCACATCTCTGTTAATGATGATGATGAGTTTTTGCCACATCTTTGTTTGTTATACGTTGTTCTGCTTTTAAACTGCTGGAGATAAATTTGTCCGGTAGAGGCAAGTTTTTGCACCTGCTAAGTGGACATGGAGATGATGGGCCATTGGAGCGTGCTGCACGTTCGAAAACTGCATTTTCTGAGAAGACGTCGAAAAATTTGAAATTCTGTATGACAAGCATTCCGGAAAAACAAAAGCACAAACCGATTGCTAGGAGACTTCGCAAACAGGGTGTACAGCAGCCTTGGTAATAATCATAATTTCATCATCCCTTGCGTAGATTTTAAAAAAGCCTTGCCATAAAAATTTTCTAAAGCAGCTGCTCGAGAGAATCGGTATTTGTGGGGGCAGTTTGTTCTGGTTTAAGAGCTATCTGAGAAACAGGCACTTTATGAAAATCGAGGTGGAGTATAGCAAGGGAGGTTAAGGTTAAGTATGGGGTCGTACAAGAGTCAAAACTGCGACCGCTCATTTTCTTCATATATGACAAAAGCACTGAATATGGCTATGCATACGAGAGAGCCATTATCGTGAGCCACAAACACGTTGAACAAGCAGCTGAAATTATGTAAAAGAAATTCAATGCAGTCACTGCGTGGTGCCTTGATCATTGCCTTGTCATAAACGCTAAAAAAAAACAAAGATCTTGCACATAATATAAAAATTTCCCCTAAAATGCATGTCGAGATGTCATTTGCAGCTATGTACCTGACAACGACAAATGCAGTGAAATGATAGAGAAAGTATCGATCTACAAATATCTAACGATTCTCGTGGAAGCGGTATCGAAGAAACTGCGCCAATCAGCATATACTCTTTACCACCTGAACAACTTCTTTCCAGCATCAGTCCTACGCCAATGCTATATTGATCTGGTTGAGGCCTATTTGAGGTATGGTGTGCTAGCTTGGGGCAAAGCACCGCAAGTGACTTAACTTGAATCGGCGGAAAGGACGGTTCAGAAGATAGTATACAGGGTACGATCCAGCAGCGTCAGATTTGCAGCGATATGAAGATATTGAGCATAAACTTCAGGCAATATCTTGCTTCTGGAATGACAGCAGCAATAAAACTCCAAACCAACAAGTGTTAAATGCGCGAAGAAGACACCAACGGCGCTACGATATCTCGAGATCCTGGAACGAGTATGGATGCAACCTTTGCTTTGCCGATTTAGCTGCTAACTAACTCCTATGTGCCACTAATTGTAACTCTTATGTGGGGTATGCGAGGATGAGCAGAATGCTTTTCACTCAGACCACAGTGATACTCGTTGTCCTTTCTTTTTCACATTAAAATTGTAGGAATAGAGCAGGTTTGGGACGTATAAAACAAACGTGATAAGAATTATGTGGTTGCTTGCATTGATAGAAACTTCTTGATACCTTTTTGAGTGCCAGGATATCACTGATATCACAAGATCCTTCAGGTTTGGTGTCCAGATAGATTCTAGAAACGTTTCGTATTATTACTTAAGCTAGGCAATGCCAATGGAATCCCGAGTTTGATTTGTTGAGTCAGTTCAAGCCCAAGGTTCCTTTAA
The DNA here is from genome assembly GCA_917880715.2 of Matsumyia berberina. NCBI lineage: Eukaryota > Metazoa > Arthropoda > Insecta > Diptera > Syrphidae > Matsumyia > Matsumyia berberina. The sequence goes on from OU862872.1 coordinate 5,019,383, forward strand.
GGCAATTTCTGTTCTAACATTTTTGACAAAACTACTAAATTTGTCTCCAAAATCATAACGCCTGTGTGATTCACTGTTAGTTCTAAAAAAAAAAGTGTATTACCACATTTTCCACTCCGGAGGATATACTCGTACATATAGAGTTTCAGTGTAGCTCCAAAATTAATTTGAAACTTTTCCAAAGGCCAAATCATCTATTCCGTGATCGTATAACTAGTCACGTAAAAACAAGACAATTTGGCTACAGAATACTCGTTTTTAAGTGACGAGTTATATGATCACGGAAGAAATCTGGGCTCTCATCACGTAAGACGCCAGTCGTCTGACGATATCGTTTCGACGATTCAACGCTTGCTTCACATAACGCGAAAACTGTTAGTAACTATCGTCTCGACGATTGTTTTTAGACGATAGCAAAATCGGTATCGTTTGTGAATCACAGAGGCAAAGAAAGTTATGAGATTTATGTTTAAATCAAAGAAATCAATTTTAACAAGTGAAAATATGTCTACCCTAAGTTGTTTTGGGAATATATGTATATGTACCTAGTTCCGTGACATGTCTGTTCCTCCGTGAAATTGATTAAAATTTCCATTTGCATCTGAAAAGCTGAGTACATCGACCATTCTTTTCTCCCAACGGAATGTTTCTCATTGCAATATTTTCACATTTGCTGTCCGATTTCTATTTATTTGAAATGAGTTCTTGCCTCAGAGAATTAATTTAATTTAGGAAAAGTACAAAAAAATAAATTTTCGAAAGCAGAAGAGTTAGCTTCTCTAACGTCAAGAAAAATTAAATTAAATTTTTCGCTGCGAAATTTGTTTCCATTGGAATCCAATCTAACAAAAATTACACAAAGTGCTGCTATATTTTTCTCGCAACAAGGTTTTTTTTGCAATGAGAATTGTCCAGGGAAATATGCGCTCAACATTTTTTTCAATTCCCTAAACACGGCACAAAAACAAAAACAGAAATCGAGAATAATAGCACAAATGTCATTTTCCACAGCAAAAATACCAATTTTTCTGAAGTTTGGGAGTTACTGATAGCTCTCAAACTTCAGAAAAAATAAACGGTAGACAAAACGATAGAGGTGGGTTTACATGATGCAAACTACAGACGATAGCGACTATCGTCCAGACGACAATCGTCTTAAAAGTTACGTGATGAGAGCCCTGATAAACTCTTAGTTCGTCTTAAGTATTCTATGAGTGTCAAAATTTGGAGGAAATATACTCCAGTTCATCCAAAACTGTAATTCACTTTCGATTAAATTTTTTAAGTGGTGAGTGTCCAGTGTCCACACAGGTTCCATGGCACAACTCGATTTAATTAGTTTTGGTTTCATTGTCTACAGTCGATAGTGCACGTTTTTATTTTGCCATTGCATTTGAAAGTACAGCCACTTGACACATGCAACTAGTTGCTTATTGGCCAAGAAAGATGTCCACTCCAGACACTCTTCAAGCGTAATCCAAAACCAAGTATCCGTCGTCTTGGATTTTATTTAAATTGTTAATCGATGAATCGATCGTTACCAAGTAATTACCAACACACAATCAGACTAATTAGCGGAGATACACATTTCAAGTGGCTTCCAATCGCACTGCTGTGTGTGCACTGTACTCCATCCTTGTTTATCGGAAATTATCCAATAAACCTATCAACCCTCCCCCTTTTCAATTATTTGTATAAAATTCCAATAAATTCACTTCGAATTGGTAACCACTCTTAGGCTTACCACTCATTGCTTGTTGGCTTAACTGAAGCCTTTCCAATTCTTCAAATAAATTATTGATTCCCCTGCCACAAATCAATATTAAAACATCTCCTGCCCCTCTTTCTCTACCACGGAAATTAGTCAAGTAGGCATTTCCAAAAAAAAAAAGTTCTTAAGAGGTTTACAACAAATCATCGGATAGACTTATATACGTGTGTGCTCCGGCAATCACTTACCGTTGTTTAAAAAAAAACACAGTAACCCAATGCGGAAAAAACTTTATTGGGCGCAATTAAAAGTTTAAGGTTGGGGTTTTGGGGTTTTTCACTTTTATTACGTTTTGACATGAACCCGCGATGTGTTAAAAGAAAAGCTATGAAGTGTAATTTGAAGGTATGTGCTAGATAAAACACATTAAGCCTTTCGAAACACACAAAATGGTGAAAAATTACGTCCTTAATGGATTCATTTTTCCCCCTTTTTAAGATTAGGCGGGTAGCAGCAGTTTTTTCTAATGAGGCAAGCCTTTTGGAAATGGAAATACTCATGGGTGGTCTGCAGAAGAGAGCAAGCAGGAAGAGATTGCATGACGTTATGGGGTAGATAAAATATAATTGCCATTTAGTTTACGGAAGTATTGTTCTGCTTTCGATGAATTATATAACTTGCAGGGAACTTCAGCAGGGAGAAAAAGAAGTGGCGATCTGTACAGAAAGGGACTGCGGAGACTATAGAGAACTTTAATAAATCTGTCTATGCAACAAAGACTCAACTAGCAACTGAAGTGAGTCTTCTTTTTTGAATAAGAATACTATTTTGAGGAACCTATGGGTAGACTTTCGGAGAGCTGTAAAATCATTTCAACCTTCTACCTTGCTACAAGTCCCTGAGCTGTGGTCTTTGAGTATATAACCCATCCATCAGGCTGTCTTGTCTTATTTCCTATCTTCATTTCCACAACATGTTATCAGTTTTCCCAGACAACAGTAGGAATTATAAGTAAAAAAGTGGTGTCTTCACATTCTAATCTGGTTCTAGCTCTCGCCTCTTGCGTATTTTTGTTGTTGTCTATGGTAATTGACTTTAAGCCGATAAGTGATCGTCAAGCTGTTATCCGAGGAGTTTTTTGAAACTCGTACTCGGCGACTTCAATAATCAAGTCAGTAAGGGAAACATTTTCGGCTGGTCAGTCGTTACGAAAAAAGACAACGACTTCCGACTGACTGAATTTGCAGCAGTTCGTAACATAGTGAGAAGTAGCACTAGTCTACATAGCAACCAGGCGCTCTCCAGTCAAAGCTCGACTGTCAGTCGAAAAAAAGATGCTTCCCGTCCAGAAAGAGAAATTCAACGTTAGACGCCTTAGCAGGACTGGAGTAGCCAGAGCCTACAGAGAGCACCTGAGTGAGGAACTCTCCGCTGTGCACTTACCATCCACAAACGTCACAGACTGTGTACCCAATACCGTGACATGATCAAAGAGGTAGCCGAGACCACCGTATGTTACCAGCCACCCGCCCGCCAAGAAGTGTCCGATTATGACAGCAGTGCACTTAAAAAAGGTGACAGAAAATGCACACAATCAAATGCTGCAGCGCGAAACAAGAGTATCGCACCAGAAGAAAGGAGGAGAAGAAAATCCACTCGCATTCACCCAGGTCAAGGAAATCGAAGAATCGAGCAATAGAAACAATAATCGGCAGGTTAAGTTACTGGCATCTGACTTCAAGGCCGGAACGCAGGCTCTTCGAAATAGAGAAGGGAACCAAGTCACTGATGCTCAAAGAACTGTGGATGTGTTTAAGCAGCATATCTACCAGCTTTTAAATGGGCATAATATTGAGAGAGTGAGAAGAGCACTCACCGCTAGTCAACGGAGAAATAATCCTCCCTCCTAGCATAGAAGAGGTCGGCACAGCTATCAATTAAACTGAAGAACAACAAGTCCGTCGGCTCTGATAGTTTAGCACCAGAGCTCTTTGATTGCAGAGGTGATGCTTTGGTAACTAAGGACGAAAGTATGGCGGATGAATGAAATATCAGCTTGCAGGAACTATCGAGGTATATTCTTGCTAAATGACCCATATAAGATCCTATTCAACGTAATGTGTGAACGTCTGAAGCCCTTCTGCAACACGCTAATCAACACGTACCAGTGTGGCTTCCGGCCCAGAAAATCGATCACTGACCAAATTTCCACGACAAATCTTGGAAAAAACTAACGAGTTTCAAGTCGAAACTGATCACATTTTCTTTGTAGGTGTAATCCGAAAAGCCAACACACGTCGACTACACTCGCCCGGCCACATCAAGCGAATGTACAATAATGTTCCAGCCAAGAGAACCTTCAAATGTCATCCCCCAGGTTCGACATAATAATGAAGACCGAACCTCAGTTTTAAAGACGCGGATGCCAGAGCACTAAATATATCCAAATCCTATCGACTTCCGGATTCAGAATACAGAATGATGAGGCCGATGAATTGCGAGAATCAACCTTTTATAGATCCTAACAAAGGACAATGCTAAGTGAAATAGTTCCTACAAACTGAGATAAAACGTAAGAACCCCTAATTGGCCAGTAGTCCAATATGGTCAAATCCGGCATTCGCCTTAATACACACGTTTTAGTTTAAGGGGGTCCAGTTAGAATTTTAAAGAAATAAAATTTTTTGTTTTTAGATTTTCTCAAAGTAATATATTTCAAAAATATTCTCTGAAAATTTTAGACAAATTGGACCGTTATTTATGGAGATATATAACTTTGAACGGAGTCATTTCTAATGCGTAACTACTCGTACTCAAAACTTTAAACGCGTTTTTCTCGAAACCACGTTTTCGAAGTCGGTGATCACTGTAACTTGAGAACGGCTTTGCCGATCGGTTTGAAATTTGAATTTTTTGAAATTTTCACGATTACTTTTATTTTAATAGCCGAAAATGCGAGTGAAATTTTAGTCGAATAAAGAATTTTGACTTTCAACATCCGCCATTTTGTGAAAATTAAAAATTTTTCAAATCCCTTCGTTCAACCGGAGCATTATGTTATTAACTAATAATCCCTTTTGTTTTTTTTTGATTTCACATGATCCAGTGACGAGCAGCAGTGATCACCGCAAAACACTTTTTTTTGGGACCTCCCTCCCCCCCAAATTTGCTGTATTCCACTTATTTTTTAATATTTTGCCATAAAAAAACTTATAATAGTTTCTCTAAATATATATCTTTCATGTGAAAAAACATTTGTTACACAAAAAAATCCTAAAAAAGAGCATTTTTTGGTAGTCCCAACTAAGTCTACCCCCTTAATGAAGGGAACGAATAGAAAACTCCTAAGTACTTCTTGTGGAGATGTCCGGGTCTAGCTAAAGCTGAATATCACACACTTGGCACATGATGAATTAAGAATTTCTCTATTTGAATCTGATGATCTGTGAGAGCCTGCCGAACAGATAATGGACATTACATGAACCATGGTTACGTCACCAGGGACTACTACTTCTACTACTACTGCTACTTTCCGTACACAAATAATGATCATAGTGTTCCATCTAAAGTGACTAATAATCAAAGTCACATCTCTGAAATTTATATAAAAAAGGAGCTCAGCTCAAGCCCAGAGGTACAGGATACAGCTGCGAAAGCCTAACCATCAGTGGGAACTATAGAATAGTACATACATATGTATGTCTACTAGAGTATTTAAAAAACACAAACACTCAAATGATATTAATAAAAGTGAAGGTAGGTTTCTATTAAAATATTGCATAATAAAAAAGTCAGCTTAAGTGATGTGCATGTATCTAATGTCCGATCCTTATGACGTGAACAATTCTACCATAGGCCGAGTGTAATGGTCAATTTACTACCATCTACATAAGTGAGTCAAGAACATAAACATAACTTTCCCATTAAGTTCAAAAGTTCATGGCCATTCCGGATCACAAAGCTTGTCTGCCTCCGTGCTCCACCAGTCTTAATAGTTTAATCTCGTGTCGACACAAGTGTCATTTGTTAAACTTACAAATATATGTGTGTGTATGTATTTGCGAAATTAATGGTACCTTTGTATGTAAGCAGCTCGTCGGTTGTAAGAAGTGATTTCGTGGAAATGTGCCCTTAGCATTTACGAACAACAGCCTTCGTCGTAACGCATTTTTCTTTTAACACCCACGGTTAATGGGATTCTCCATAAAGTCACACAGTTTTATGTCATTTTATTTGATTTATAAGGGGTCATGTGTTTGTTTGCGTGAAATTAGCTGAACTTTACGTTGTGGTCAATTTTGGGTAAGGATCGTGATACTCAAAATTTGTCAACCTCTCAATTTATGTATACCATCATTTGGGACGGGTAAACTGATAGACTTTTGAAAACAAAACCAACAGCGTAAATACAAATGGAGAACTACGTTTTTTTTTAAATCTCCGTAAAAAATCATTTTAATCAATAACTGACTTTGTATGACACCATGATTTTCCTAGATCTGGGAATTACCGGAATCGATAACGAGTGAGTGAGTAGGACTCGTGATCGAATGATCGATTAACCTCATTGGGATGATGGCACTCGAAAGCCTTCGTGTCGATTGAAAATCAAATTGTACTAGAGAAATTCTACTACAACTCACAAAGTGACGTTTCTCCGGTTGATATAAAAGAAAAATATTATTTGCCGTGAAATTTAAGCTAAGAATGGATCTAATGGAATGGATTAACTGGTGGTCCTTCTGCATTTAGTCTTTGCTAAATCGGGGTGTTTGGCCAAAAAATCCGCCAGAATATTTTTTGCAACAAATTAATTTTGTTGAGATTGCACCTTAATTGAAAAAAGAACGGACACAGTATTAGTAAATTCCTTTAAAAAAATTTGGAATGAAAATATTCGCATCTTTGTTGTTTCGCTCGATGGCTCGACAGCACAATAGTGTTCGAGTGAAATTAAGCACTTTAACGCGTGCTGTCATCTCAAATTTCGATACTGAATGCTCGATTACGAGAGCGGTAATACCAAATCCTCACATTTCGATAACGAGTTACTCGTTATCTATTCGGCCCCTATTTACGACACAGGAACATGGATGCTATCACAGGAAATCTCTTTAAGCGTAAAGTTAGCTAAGGATAGACATTTCCATTCTCAATTTGGAACCGTTTGACTAAAAATTTGACACACATATTACATATAAACATACCTATACATATACAGTGGAAGTCGCTTGTAGCGACCACTTTGATTTCATTACTTGGTTTCTTTATATTGCGAATACTTGTGGAGGGCAATCGGATACAGCCGGTTATAACGACCGCATTTGCTCGGTCCCATCACCGTCGTTATAAGCGACTTCCACTGTATATTATTTCTGTTGTATATTCCCTTTTTGCGGCTCTCACACAATCAATCTTAACAAATGAGATGTCAAAAGAAAGGGAATTGTCTGGTGCAGCGACGAATTGCTTTTTTACTTCATAAATATAAGCGAGTTAAAAAAAATGCATTTAAAATATTTTAGTCTTTCTATGACGCAGACTCAATCTGTCACGTTTGTTCATGTTGTTGACATCTTTCACCCTTCACCAACATACGCGGCGTGGAGCGGCAACAATAGGCGTGTTTTATTGAAACCTAGCCAGCCAGTAGTGACTAGCAAAGTCAAATTTTATACGTAAACAAATACAACAACTAGCTGGCTACAACTCTTGATTTTGACCCCAGTCAAAAGCAACTGGCTAGGAATTTTACGATATCCCATGGCCAGGGGGCGCCGAAAGCGGTTTTTTTCATTTATAGCGTTGGTATCACTGCCATATTGTTCTATTCTCTTGTCATTTGACCGGCATTCGAGTACAAAGATGGAAGATGTTATGATTTCATACCTCTTTTTGTAAATTATCCATTGTATAAATTCTCTAAATTATGGTTTTCACAACAAATTTAAAAAAAAAACAATTTGGGATAATGCCGAATACTTTGACAGATTGACAGCCGATGTCATAGGAACGAAATCACACGTACCAACTTGACGGTATAAAAAATCGACTGGGTTTGGCTGGCTGGGGATCGTCTATCTAAATGAACGACTGGCTAGCTAGGTTTAAAAAAAAACACGCCTAAGGTGTTCGGTTAATGTGGGAGTTCTCGCACGGGTACTCTAGTTAAACATCGTACAAATATGTTGCTCTCGTTGCAGAGCACTGTCTAATGAGAAAACGCTTCAACTGATTCGACTTATTCTCAAACGAAATCTGTACAAACTGTAGGAACGAGGAGACACCTCATTTGAACTTTACTTTACTTTTTAGTTCTGAAAGTCGGATTTGACAACCGAAAGATGTACATATATTCTACTGAACACAGTCTATAGTGCAATAAACCCCTTATGCACATCTGTATACAACCCAGACGTCTACTTTAATTAAGTTGCCACAGTTTCAAATCTAATACACCGGCGCTAACGAACAATTTCATGCTAATCACGCAAAAAATAACAACAATACCCCCCCGTCGAAAAAAAAAAAACAAGAGCCTGTTCATTACAACAACTATATACCGACCGGATGCTCGGCGCAATTAACAAGACAAACATTCTACGCAAATGGAGTTTTAGTGCTCACTTTCCTGCTTAATGCCTGCAATGACTAGGAGCAGGAGCGCGAAGCATTAATGTGATGAATTCTCCACGCAATAGAATCTATGTAATTGACAAACATATTCGTACAGAGTGCAAAAAGAAAAAAAACAAAGACGAATGACGTGGGTTGCCGAAAAGGTCAAGGATTGACATCCAGTTCCAGATGAGATGGCGAATTAATTGTTATGACAACAGGAAGAAAAATAATAAGTTCGCGTCGCATGCACGGGATGTGATAAATATCAGGAAATGTTTTTTTGATTTCGTGACTCCTGCTACTTGTTGGAGGCGCGGCGAATTCGGGACAACATTCTCCGGCAGACGATTATGGTCATTAGTGAGAAGTCAGTGAACAGCTTATGTTACCTTTGTGTACATTTTTCAAATTTGTTTTGAAATAGGCTCTTTGCATCTGGTAATAAGAGTCCTTTTGTTTGTAATGGCCACGCGTTTAAAGGATTACAGCTGGGTTTAATGTTTTAGTCAACAGCGCGAGTGAAAGGAAATTCCGGAATTAGATAAAGCGAGACAACGATAAGTATAGAGAAGAGGAAGCTGAGTGGAAGAAAGAGTTTTAAATTTGAGGACTCATAAATGTTACGAAAAACACTTTGTATGGGTGGAATTCAGTGCGAATAAGTAGGCAGAGAGAAAGGGAAGAATCAGATCGATCGGCGGATTCTATAGTAAAAAATGAATTCTACGTTAAAAGTTGATCATTAATATGGGTTTCGATTTTCGAACATAAGGGAATATACTAGATAGTAACTCATAAGATAATCGGTTCAGTGACTGAAGGAGCATACATGGGCTGCCACATGGATCAGTCCTGAGCTCTCTTTTGTTAAATACTATTACAGACATTGGGTGGTGTGAATGAAAACTGAGGGAACTGAGGGCAAACCCTCTTGAGGAAACTGGGGCCGAATTACCGCAATAGATAACGAGTAACTCGTTATCGAAATGTGAGGATTTGGTATTACCGCTCTCGTGAACGAGCATTCAGTATCGAAATTTGAGATGACAGCATGCGATATAGATAATAATTTCACTCGAACACTATTGTGCTGTCGAGTTATCGAGCGAAACAACAAAGATGCGAGTATTTTTGTTTCAATTTTTTTATAAGGAATTTACTAATAATATTTCTGTTCTTTTTTAATTAAGGTGCAATCTCAAAAAAATTAATTTGTTGAAAAAAATATTTTTTTATTTAGCAAAGAATATTTTGCCGAACTGCAGACAGGGAAAAGCAACTTCGCTACGACTATGGCAGTAGCTGACGGGAATGCTAAATGCAGAAGGCTTACCAGTTAATTCATTCCATTTGATCCATTAAATCCATTCTTTGCTTAAATTTCACGGCGAATAATATTTTTCTATCTTTTATATCAACCGGAGAAAAGTCACTTTGTGAGTTGTAGTAGAATTTCTCTTGTACAATTTGATATTCATTCGACACGTAGGCTTTCGAGTGCCATCATCCCAATGAAGTTAATCGATCATTCTATCACGAGTCCTACTCACTCACTCGTTATCGATTGCTGTAATTCGGCCCCTGTTTTCTGAAACTTAACGAAACTCATTTTTATTAATTTTAAATTGAGAGTTTTTCCAAAAAGTTGAGGGAACACTCTGGCTCAGTTTTTATTCACACCACCCAATGTCTTCTGAGCTAAAATTCTATTTTTTTTTCGATATGCTTGATTTTCTGAACAGAACTCAAGCCCATTTCTAAAGAGCGGGCTAAACGGTTTATGACTATTCTTACATACATACGTATCTACATCCCCAATCAAGAGAATGGTCTTGATCCTTTTTCTGTAGTAAATTTGTCGCTTTCTACTTCTTAAAGTGCATAAATATCACAAACAAATTTGAAAAAACTGTTCGTTATATCGATCATTCGTTATAAGGGCATTCGTTATACTGGACCACTACTGTAGCTTTCAAAGGAGCTGTCTCTTACTTGGAAAGGGCTGGAAATAATCAATCAGCGTTTAAAGTTATGACAGATATGACAAATATGATAAATAAATTTAAGGGACTACAAGTATGATTTTGAAAAACGTTTTGAATTTTTATGGGGTTAGAATGTCTCATAAACTGCAAACTTGGTGGCAACCACTCGCCTAAAAATTTTCTTTCATACTCGTGGGCTAACACACCCATAAAGAAAGGTCAAAGAACGACATCTATTGTATGTACATACATATGGATACGTGTATTTTACTCCCGCTATAGATTTTTCATGTCATGACCTCTCAAAAAAGTACTTTATCATAAAACGTCAAAGCAACGTGTGATTAGTTATTACATACTGCCTTCAATGAACCTTTAACGTGTCCAAATCCTTTTGATAGAAAATATTAAATACGTGAGACACGTACACTTTGACATTATGGAACAACCATTAATTTACTTCATTTTGTTTTTCATATTTTGAAAGTTCTAGTGGCTCTTAGATTGCTCAGCGAGCAGCATATGGTACGAGTAATACTTAGTATTTCAAGGTAATTCCGTGACTCTTTTTCAGCGAAATTAAAATCACTTATGTGCTGAAAAGTTTTTTTTTTTTTAGATTTTAACATGTCGCATAGAAAAACACTTGGTACTGGTGAATTACTTGCCTTAAGGGCCTTATACAGTATGAAGCAGTTTTTAAATAGAAAAACATGAATTAGTACGTCTATAATTCTTTGGAACTTCAGAAACGCATTAAAAAATTTCAACAACAACCTACTTAACCTTAACACCCGAGTTCTTAATAAATTGTATTCAACTATAAGGACAGAATATGATATGTAGTAGATGTTGCTAGCAGGGCTGAAGTGAAGCTCCAATTTGAAACCTGGTGCCATTTAAGCCAGATTATGCTAAGAAGGATTTATAAAACTAGGGCATCCTAAATGCACTAGGCAACATAATGGATCCATCGCGACACCTGAAGAGCCTTTCAAAGGTACCTACTGAAAAACTTAAACTCTTTCCTTTCCTGCAAAACCTCATTATGGGCCTAAAAATATCTTTCGATGACGGACTATTTCCTGACATTCCCACTTCTCATGTACCGGCAAATGAAGTTTATTTTTTGTTTATCCACGCTTTTCAAACGACTGACACGATGCCCGAACAACGTCTTGGCTAATATTCTCCCATTCTCGGCTCAAGTCCCTCTTCAGTGACTCCAAACAAGTGTGTTGTTCAGCACATGCCTTGGCCTGCAAAATACCCCAGACGCAGAAATCAAGCGGATTCAGATCAGGCGAGGACGACGGCCAAAGTTCGTGCGGGATAAACGTTGGAACATTTTTTTTAGCCAATTTTGGGTCCCTTTTGCCTTATGCGATGGCAAGAAGCCGCGCTCCAGCATGTTTTCCCGATAGATCTGCTAATTTATTTTGACCTCATTGCGACCCATCGGCAAGACAACGAGCGGAGATCTGCACATTTTCGGTGATAGCCGTCAATACCATGATTTGGTCGGCTCCTCGCCGTCGAGTGACGCGTAATTCATCGGAATGGTCACTGGCAGGAACTGCTCAACTAAATTGGGCAACTCGCCTCTGCAGCGCATGCGAAGCAGCACTTTTAATCTTCCCAATCGCTTGGGTCTTTGCAATGTGGTAAGTTCCTACGACTTGAATCCCTTAGGAGGCTTGGTATTCAACTTCTCTTTTAGTATGCGGCGCACACTTCGTTCGCTCACATTCAGCTCCCGCGGCATTTTTGTTGCACTACGACCGGGATTTCGAGCCAATCTCTTGCGCACTTTTTCAACGTTTGCACGGTCAGTTGCAGTAATTGCCGAAGAGTTTGAGAGAACTACGACCTACGATACATCGCCAGAAAAGTGGAATAGAAGACATGGAAACTGGGGAAGAGTTTGAGAAAATTCAAATTCCATGAGGAAAAAAGGGGTATAATCTTAAATGTACAAGATTAGTTCAACTTTTAAGTTTTAACCATGTTGTTATTTGCCAAACTACCTTAAGCAGACCTGCTGTAAACTTTTCAGTAACTATTGCCACAACTTGGAAAACAAAATTAATTTCCAATTCATTCATTGCAATATCAACAGGTCTGAATACTTAATGAATACTAATGAAGTAACCAACAATATAAACCCATCCAATTTATTGACACTTGAAAAGTTCAACGAAACGCCTTAGTTTAAGTTTGTTTTTAGTGCCGTCTATCCTCAAGTTGTAGCCTGGCAGAAAATAAAATATCAAAATCAAAAGGAAACCCGTTCCCAAACACAAGAAAATTATTTACAGAGTTTTCAAATGTTGCCGTCAGTGAGTTGATAACAAATTAAAGAGTTTGACAGGACTTGTCAATTGCATGTTTTGTTTTTCTTTTCCTATTAGTTTTTCTATAATTTAATGCCTTCCGGAGACTGTGTGAAGGAGAGAATAAATAAAATACTAAATGCTACATAACTTTTCACATCAAAAAAAAAACTAAAAAAGGAGGAAAAAAGAGGAACTAACAAGTGAACCATAATAGCTTTGTTTAATGAGGCTGTTCCGAACAGTTCGGAACAGAAAAGTACAAGAATTTGTGTTCAATAAGAGAATTTTCTGTCCAAAACTGTTCTGGCTTGTGTTCAGTGAGGTTGTTCCGAATAGTTTGGAACCGGAAATCTTGCACCTACTCTTGAGGTAGAATTGTGAAAAAATGTCAAAGTCAGCTGTGGTTGTCAATTTGGTATGTTTTCAGCATTTGACATGACATTTTTCAATTTTTGGTGACCAACATATGGGCTGTACTTTTCTGTTTTAAATCATTTCCGGTTTCTTTCCATTGAACAAAGCTAATACGAACACTGCTTAACTCAATGCGTTCTGGCGTAAGCTGTCAAACGTCACTTTCAAAAATCATCAGACTTAAACACCCTAACCAACGGGCATATCGCACTGGGTTGCAGCACTAAATGTCACCCACATTTGACGGAAACTAAGATGTATCCTTCCTTGACATGTCCACCGGTCGATGAAACCCAATGTCTTAAAAATTTCGTATGCATCACCATTGTGTGGGTTCTTTTTTCTGCCTTTTTTTTTTTGTTTGACACAGATTTAAAGGAATATCGCTCGTGCCACCTTGGAAATTCTTGTCACGTCCCATTGTTCGATTTCGTCAGTCTCAGCAAGAGATACTTTCGAGAAAATAAATTTCCCCCATTCGCAAACATAAACGTCATATGTTCCGACAAATTTACTTCTCAAATCAGAGAACTTTCGAAAGACCAATAAAAAACGCAAACACGATGTGCAAATAAATCAAATGACCTTTAGAACTGACTTCCCACACTTGTTGCAAGGATATCACACCAAAAAGAAGTAAAAAAAGAATCAATTGCTTACGGCGATTAACTGATGACCGTTTACGAATAGTAGCCGTCCTCATTGTTCCATACATGTCCTGGGGAGTTAAGCCATCGGTAATCCCTGACAATCTCGCATTAATACTCCCCACCGCAATATCCCTGTTCTCGTATCTTAAAACGCCCGGTGGTATTTGCAGGAGCTGACACGCTTTCCTTGGCACCGAATCCGGAATAATTGACATTAATTTCTCAATATCCTCTTTATAGTGAACGAAACCAACGCCAGCGCCGCATTGTGTGTGGTTTCGTTCAAAGAAGCGTTCACTTGTTTTTCGTGTCGTGGTGCAGACAGCATTTTCATCCACGTCAACACTGTCACCGGCCGTTGGTGGACACTTTACATCTGAACTTGCACCGAATTTAAATGGCGACTGTTGGACTAGGTTTTCATGGATTTTACCTTTCAAGAGACGGAATGACGCACGAACCGAACGCGAACGCCGCAAATCACTAGAGAAGGCTTGGCCCGAGGAGAGTTTCGAATACGAAAAGTTACTCGATTCCTTGAATGTCCGCTCCATGCTTATGCGGAGTTTTGACAGAAACACTCTATGACTTCTGATCGGTTTTGTAGATTTCGCGCGCATAGTGATTGTGTAAGGGTTGCACTAAACGCAGCTGCATGCTGCCACTATATTTTCGATAACAAACTCAGAAATCACATGAAACACACACGCACCCTTCTATGACTTAAGTCGGCGTTCAACTGACACAACAACCGGCGATCCTCAGTTCAAACTGAAATTGTGATTTCTGTGGTCCCGGTTTTTTCCCGCAAGTACAGTTTCCCCTGAACTGCCTGTGTGAATGAGGATGACTATTATGAGTTGAGTACAATCACCGACGACGAGGCCTGATGACAAGGGTACTTTTTCCCTAATCCACAAATTTAATGCCTGCTTCCCTAGAAGCCATGAAGCATGGGAATGTGAATGGTAGTTCACTTCAAATTCATCCCTGATTACAAAATGAAAGGAAAAAAAAAAAAAAATGTTATACAGGGTGATGAAAAGATAAGACTGTGAGATACTTTATGAACCGCATTTAGTTTTAGGGTAAATAAGGAATTTAAATCATGACACAATTAAGCGATTGTGCTTTTGCGAGTGTGGGAGCCGCTGAGTGAAACGAGAAAATGTGTAAATAGAAGTGACAAAATAAATTGAATATTAAATTGAAATTGCGGTTCCTTTTGACAGCTCAAACCGAAATGAACGACTTCATTTGTGTGCCAGATGGAATGGAGATCAGATATATTATATTTTTATGAATCAAATTGTGACTAAATTTTTGTTTTTGTTTTTAAGATTTAATCTAAGGGTCAAGTTAAATTTCGACATGTTATTTTCATCTATTCACAACAGAAATGAACAAAGTTTAACCATGATGTGGCAGAAGACATCTCTTAGTCCACGCAAGAAGGACGAAGCAGTAGAAGAAAGCCTCATCTTAAGAGCAAGACATTGAGCTATGCCTAACTGACAACAGGGAGGTACCGGCAACTCTTATTCGAAACCTTTTCTCGGATGCTTTAAGAGTCGAGAAAATCAGGTGGAACAATATAAGCACCTGTAGACTCACAAAGCAAATGTGGCATGTACTAGACTCCAAAAAACAGTTTTAGCATAAATAGCTCCATTATAGCAGTCATCAGGGGCCACTGCCTGATAGGTAGATAGGCGAATACTTCTTCGATGATCTGCACGATCTGTTACGACTTCGATCTACGGAGCATCAGCTTCGTCTCTTTTAACGAGGTTCGCACTGAAAGAGTCACCTCATCTCTCTCCCGCAACACCAAACCTCTCCCCCACCCAACTAAGACGCGAATAGTCATGGGTCCGGTGCTGGTGTCTTCGTGAAGGTCGAAAACAGACTTCACAAGCGCGCCTCTATTTTTCAAGTAGATACCTTTGCTATCCTTATGGCAATGAACTATATTGTTAAGAATAAATGGAAGGGTCGGAGGATCTATGTACGTCTGTAGCGATAGCAAGGTAGCGATGTCTTCTTCAACTCTGTAACCAGTTCCAAAACAGTCCGAGAATACAAGAACTCTCTGAATTCGGTCGAAAGGGTGAACTCCATGACTCTTGTCTGGGTGCCAGATCACCCTGGGATCTCTGGAAATGAAATCTCCGATGAAATTGCTAGACAAGGCTCAGATAATGTTTTCTTAGGAGTTGAACCTGGGTTGGGTCTTCTCGCGTCCTCAGTCAGGCTTTTCATTGACGATCGGGTTTCTCAGAAACACAATTGTGTGTGTCATGACTTTACAGGATTCAGGCAGACTAACTAAAGGATTTCGAACGTCTGTAAGAAATCAGCGGCACTCTTGCTGTCACTCAGTAGAAGAGACTTTAGACAACTTCGTTTTTGGCAAGCATCTTAGTGTGTTAGGCTTAAGTGACATCACTATCTGCGACACCTGTGGAGAGGACGACGATACTTCGGATCATTTCCTTTACGATTGTCCCGCTTTTGCTCGGATCAGGTGGGAGATTTTCGGTGCTGATGTGTAAAATGGTAAAAACTCGGTCCAGCTTTCTGAGAGTACAATGGACCTGTTGCGTCTGAGTGCTCCAGTATAGCATTTACAAACCCGATAAAATAAAAAGACGGAAACAGGATGACTGTGTCGTAGCCACCTTACTCTCACTCAGGTCTAGAGGAAAAACCTGCAGTGAAAGTTTAAATTGGGGGTGATGCAGTCTGTTCGGGGAGCTACCAATTTTGGTAGTAGCTCCAGGATATTGCTGTGACCGAAGGGTTTGGCTGTCCAATAACCCGATTTACTGAGTCGCATTGCGGTACACAGTGCAGTATTTTTGATATGGAAGTCGAGGTTAAGAAATGGAGATTAGTCGGGCATGAACGTGGGGCTTTAAGCCAAAAGAGGTACACTGGCTATACACTGCTGTGGTACGATCCATCCTAACATACGGCTCGACTGTTTGGTGGAAGGCACTTGAGAAGAAATGCAATCTTACAAGTGTAACCAAGATTCAAAGAGCAGGCTGTATAGGGATAACAGGATCGATAAGATCAACACCCACAGCGGCACTTGAAACAATGCTGAACCTACTTCCAGTGGACGTCCACTGTTGTAGCATGGCCACAAAAACGGCACTCTATGTTGACAGCCAGGCGGCTATTAAGTCTGCAGTCAGCATCAACAAATCGAAGCTCGTAAAGGTCTGCAAACAAAACCTCAACGGCCACAAGGATATATTAGTCAATGAGAGGGCAGATGAACTTGTTAGGGGTGATGCAGTACTAGATCCTACATATACTCTTCCGATCGCGAAGACACCCATTAGCACTCTTTAGGAGGATATGAATGAGGAAACCATAATCAGGGCTAATCCGCGATGGTGTCACATGGACACATGTGCAATAGCCAGATCACTATGCCCAGTCTTGGAAAAGAAGAAGTCCAAAAATCTCGTACAACTTAGTCGAAGGGAAATACGAATCGTCTCCGGTGTCCTCACAGGACACTGCGGAATAGGAAGCCATGCGGAGCGTCTTGGATTGCCCTACAACGACTATTGCAGAAGCTCCAGGGACGAAGAGGAAATAAAATCCGTCCAACACCTGCTATTTGAATGTCCCGCATTGGCTACTGGTAGTAGCTTCTTCCATGGGCTGGAGAACCTTAATATCGCTGATTTTAGGAAACTCCTGAGATTTCTATCCCTTTCTGGATGGTTTCCGGATTAGCCAACCCTATCCCTTGGTTTGACTCCCATGAGTACACTTTTTATGGGTACAATGGACCCGCTTGAGGTATTAGTAAGTCTTTAAGACACCCACTAAACCAACCAACCAACCAGGGCTCTTGTGGTGCCTATACTTTCTGTTCTTTGCATTTTTTACGTTTATTAGTATTGTATTCGGGCCACCAGACTTCTGACCCTTAGAATAGGGAGAATAGAGAGAATAGATGGTACATCAATGGCTGTGTACAACCAGAGGGTCATCTTTGGCTGGACTTCCCATTACACGGTGATACTCACTGCTATCCACTGCAAACACATGCGGGCGAACATATATTGCGGTCACGATCTACGGTTCGTCTAAGTGTGACCATTTTGCCACATGATCTAGGTATGTTTTCAATAGATAGTAATAAAATCGCAACTTCTGAAAAACCCCGGACACTCTTCTCTGGAGGACAGTGTCCAGGAAAAAGGGGCCGGATGGCAAGCCTATTTCCATGTAGACTTCGTGCCTTGCCCTGGCGATACAGTATGTACAGTGAGACCAATAATTGTAAAAGGATCAGTGACTTATCCAAAATAACGAGGTACATACTTACGCGCATACATACGTTCAAACATATATGCAAAGGCATAGCTCTATAGTGGACAATCTGCGAGGTAATGTCTCATAAAATTACTCATTCTCTGTGTTTTTCGAAATTTTTGGGGGAAATTTACTTCCCTTGTCCACAATCAAGTATCAACTAACTTTTCCGGCTGATTCCCACTCCATACCACCGTATCTTAGACCCAAAATAAATAACACACACAGAGCAGAATTAAATCATAAGACCACATAAGCAAACGCAAAAAAAAAAAAACAAACTCACTGATGTGATAAGAAAGCATACGAGTAAAAGTATCTAAAAACAATTCTCCTCCACATAAAAAGATGCGATAAAAAAGCAAAAAAAATGGAAAAGCAAAAAAAGAAAGAGATGACGAAAATCCACGGAAACCGAGAGATAAGTCGGGCACGACCGAAATGTCAGTTGAATATCAAAACCGAACCGAATATGCCTAATGTTATTGTTTCCTCGCCAATTGTCGAACGACATGCATAATTCATGACAAAATG
Organism: Matsumyia berberina; assembly: GCA_917880715.2. Classification (NCBI taxonomy): domain Eukaryota; kingdom Metazoa; phylum Arthropoda; class Insecta; order Diptera; family Syrphidae; genus Matsumyia; species Matsumyia berberina. The sequence goes on from OU862872.1 coordinate 5,037,975, forward strand.
GGTCGATTTGAAGTAAATTGCGTCTGCATTTACGCCTCCTTTAAATATTTAATTCGAGAAAGCGAGAACAATCAATGAGAGGGGGAGACCCGCCTCCGTGCGATGCCGGTGATGGCAACGCCGCCGACTGCGCCAGGATGATGAATTCATTTATCTTGATTCATGATTATTTATTATTTGTTCCCATCCAATTGAGAGTAGTAGGAACGCCATCGGAGGGAGCAGACCAGACGACGACAACAACGAAGCTCGGAGTTCGTTTGGAGATCTTATTTAATTAAATCAACTGCGTAAATAATTTGCTTCGATTTCAGTTTTCGTTGTTCGTCCTTTTTTTTCCTGTTTTTCAATTGCATCACGTTTTGTCTAGGGAGCGAGCCGTGGTTCTGGTTGCTTAGCATTCCGAGCGTTCCAATTGTAGATTTAATTGCGATTTTCGAATAATCCCTGTGAATGGACAACGGATGTACAGGTAGGTGCTGGTGTATCATAGGGAATCGTCCTTGCGAGAACCTGTTTCGTTTAATCCTCTTTTGAGGATGACAAACAAAGGACGTCGAGGTACTGAGCTGATGGTGGTTGTCTGTTGTCTGTTCTAGGACTGGAAGTCGAATCACTTGCCTTTCGCGGAACCATTCCCTTAATTTATGATACACCGTGAAATGGACTTTGTAAGGAATAGACTCATCTCCTCTGGGTCTAGTGAAATTGTTTTGTGTCCTTACAAATGAATAATCTAGGAACATTTTTGTTGAAGTAAATGGTATGATTGTGTAAGTTTGGAGGGGCACAGGGTGTCGAAGAAATTCTTGTTACACTTTGTAAATACTTACATAAGTATTTAAGCTTCTTGATGTGGCGACAGAGTAGCAGCCATTAATGCTTTTAAAACTTGAGCTTTGACTAGGCTCTGAAAATTACAAATTTGAACTTTTTGACAATGAATTTGTATACATTTTTGCAGAAATGCCAAAGTTTGTAAAAGCATGGGGTTTATTTTACGATCTTGGCACGATGTCAAGAAAGTAAATGTGCTCTTTGACTCTTGGATCACGTATAAGCAGAGTAGACAGCTGATAAATGGCCAAACTTCTATGAATAACGAATAAAGAATAAGTTATGCTAAAAACGATTATCTAACCTAAGGCCTTACCTTCACCTACACCTAATATTTCAACTAGTCTTTCCATCAAAGTTTTAGCGATAACTGAGTTACGACAACGCTGGCCATCATTCGTAAAAAAAAATTCATACTAACATTCGCATTGATGGTCAAGGGGGATGAAAACCGTCTTAGGCCAAGGACACGCAATGAGCGGCAAGCGGCAAAATTAAAACATATGGAATCACATGGTTGTGGCCACACAGCAGTTAAGCGGCAAGAGTCATTTTTGAGCATAATTTTCTGTCGCTTTGCCGCTCATTAAGTGGCCTTGGCCTTAGGCGTTAGGTCGAAGACTGAAAAACGAGCAAGAACAGGAAATATTATAAATGCAGTCGCTTATTCAATTCTCACTGCGATCAAGGGGCTCTAAACCAGCAATCAGATTGATCGTGCTACTGTAGGTCTGTTCACGTAATCTCTCAAAACAACGAATTTTTACGAATTCCAGTTCTTCGTAAAGGAGAGTGCTCACGAGAGAGTAAGAAATTTCCCCATGCTGCGAATTTTAGGCTAATTTATGCAAACTGTCAAATCTGCCAAACAGCTGTTCGTCATTTTTGTGTGGTATTAAAATTGTCAGATATTGGAGAATTCTGAAACACTCAGCTATCATGCGAAGATCCAGGGAATCCAAAAATATGTTAAAACAATGAATATATGTTTTCCACACTTTTTTTAAACTTACCAAATGTGAATCATAAAATTAATTTCTGTATACTTTCCTTAGATTTGACGTTTGGCGGTTGACGTTTAAAATATGAGCAGCTTTTCTTGTTCAACGCGTTCGTTTACTTTTGCGTAATTTTACCTCTCTCTGAGAGAATTTTGCCCCACTCTTCAAAATTTGACATAGTACGAATTTTAATGTAGAAAGTACCTACGCGAACTGACCTGTTTATGCTGCACCTTTAACAAATGGTTTCCTTGGCACAATGAACGGAAAACTGTAGTTATGAGTTGGGCTAGGTAAATTAGTGCCTTATGACATTCGTCACTGCTCACGTAGACCAGTAATAGGGTCCCATGTGTCCATTTAAGAATTTTACCCCGGGAACCAGTAAAGAGAAAGGGAGTCCCAGTTCCAGTTAAGGATATGAATTTCAGGATTCCTCAGGACACAGGATTCCTCCAGTTCAGTGAAAATGTAACCGATAATGAGTGTCCGGCCACCAGGGCATTGTAGGCAATGAAACTGCGGATGAGCTGGCTAGGGCCGGTTCGACTTCCGCGCTCTTGGGACCGCAATCCTTCTGTGGCGTTAATTGGGCTCCCGCCATAGCTTTGTTAAACAAATGCGAACACCAACTTCGCCTAGCCCATTAAGAAAATGTCCCCGGGCTTAGGTTATACAAGAGATTAATCAAACCCTTTTCGTGCAAGGAAATTCTAAAGCTTGACAGGAAAAACCTAATAAAGCCAGTGGGCTTCCTTGCGGCCTGAGACACCATCTCAATAAACTAAACTTTGCTTCAGATACAGAGTGTTGGTTCTATTTGGAAGAGGAGGAAACCTCTGACCACGTTCTCTGTGAATAGCCGGCACTGCACTGGCTGCGTAGACGGATCTTACATAGGGAATTCTGTTCCTTGGCGAAGTTTAAAAACTCTGCTACTAATGACATACTCACCTTCATTAGGAAGTTAGTACACCGACTAGGCTAAGTAGATCGGAGACACAATAAATCTTGTTAGGTCGCAGTGTCAGTCATAAGGGCAGGTTCTAAAAAAATAAAAATAAAAGCGGCACAGCTCCTCAACCTAACCTTCAGTATCGAATAAGTCAGATAACGCACGGTTTGAGTAGCCACACTTTGACTAGAAGCTGAATCGTATTGTTATCAACAGATATTTCCTGATTTCAAATTAATTTGGTATTTTGATATGTTGGAGACTTCACTTATCATACTGAAGATTTAAGTAAACTGCAGACTTTTCGTAAAAGTCGGACAAAAATGAAACATATGCATCGATTAGGTTCAAAACCCAGGTGTGGGTAAAAGCTGCTTACAACCCCGAGAGGCTGTTAAAGTTTCACTAACCCACGACAAAAGATGAATTGTTCGACAATTTCAAGAAATTTCCGTGGCACAACATCACGCACAGCAAAAGCAGTTGTCTAAGCCCCACATCGAAAGATCGATATTTCCAGACTTTAGCTCCGTGCAATTAACTTACCCAAGCATATGGATATGTTTGTATCATTTCTATGGAGATACACGAACCACTTGAAATAATATTAGGATGGAATAATATTCATCTGCGTGTTGTACTCGCTCAAGCTTCCTGATTGCAGATACATATACAAAAGGGAACTTGAAGCATGAAACCGAAATCAACGGAGAAAATGCAATATCAGACCTCTGCCATATGGGGATGTTCCCACCATTTATTTGTGTGCTGTTAAACGTCACAGCTTGTCGAGACGCATAAACATCAACCTTAATACATTTGTTCACTCAGTCATTCTCGGGTAATACCCTCGTTCTATCTAGTCTTTCCTCTCAACTCGTCTCCTTGAAAGTACAATAAACCTCGTGAAACGCAACCGCATCGTATTGCACTATTATTGTAGATTCACTACGGGTAGGTGTATGTCATTTCCACAACTACTGCACTTATTTGACAAGCAATTCAACTGAGCCGGATAATCCTGTTGACAAAAGAATTAACATTTTTTCCATCCGCTGTGCTCGATTTACAAATCCACAGATACACTTATGTGCATGTGCTTTGGCAATCAATATACAAATCTACACAATCTCATAGCCGCATATCTAAACTCATCTTTCGCGGCTCCGCACTCGTACGATGACTACCGGCACAGAAGCCTGGTGTCTGATTCGATTTGAAAATGACTTTCAATTGACGAAGCAAGAAATCTGCCTCTATTAGGTGAACATGGCAATGACACCCGTATTCCTTTGGTCCTATACCCGATGCACGCTACATGTATGTATCTGTGTATCTATAGATAGATTATGCATAGAAATTGTATAATAACAAGTCACATCTCCTCCAGAGCTAGACAGTAAGTCAAAGCAAATGTATTATGTATTCGCGAGTAAATTCCCTGTTGTACGGTGTGAGGGCGGCCACTGCTCGCGTGAGGGTAAAAAGTGAAGATGAAGACGTCGTCGTTGACGACGACACTGACGACAGAATGACAACAGTCGAAACAGCAACTTTCATTTCACGAAATCAGGAAATCCCTAATAAAGTATCTACACAGCTCCATGGGTCTGTGATGATGAACACTGAAAATGGTAATTCGCTGGGCGGATGAGCAATTTTCTGTGCGTTTATTCTCTATGAAGAGCTGAGACGGTTACTGTGTGAGGGTACGATGACATCGCTAAGTCGACTGTCGCCCAGTTCGTGGTAATTTTCGCCTGAGCAAAACAATGTCAATACAGAGACGACAAGGACAAGGACTCTTTGTCTTTTCCAAATCGGAAAATTAATTGGAAAATGAGGTAAACTCTCTGCGCCGTATGATAAGGCGCATCGGCAATTGATGGGAAGTGCTCACTCTTGGCATTAACAAGAGATAATTTGATTTATGGAAAGGATTAGGTCCCGTCAACGAAGGGTGTGATGGTGACGGTGACGGTGGGTGGTGAAATCTTTTCGTTGACTTTTTAATTAATGTACAAAGTTGGTTTTACTATTCATCAGAGTTAATTAACTTAATCGACGATTATGCTTTGATAAGAGCGAAGTAATCTACTTTCGTGTACCAACAGCGTCGGAGTTGTTAATAATTTTTTGACGGCCGAAGGGGGAGGGTGGGATTATTTCACGGAAAGTAGGAATCATGTTACCCCAAAAAGTGTTTTCTTGTTTTTAGTAGGTTTTGGGACCTTTAATTGGCGATAAAATGGTTTCAGGTTGACTGATAAATGGCTATTCAGGATTATCTACTTTATCAGATAGGTCACAGAATGGCTGGCGCAATTTGTATTGTTTAGAATAAAATGATGGACTTGTTGGATTTATTTTCAAATGAGCCTATGTTTCTCGTTCTCTTTACCTTTTCATTGTTCGAAAAGCGGCCTGTTTTCATCTTGAGAGATCTGTCGTGACACCTACAGTTGAGTAATCTTTTTAGTAAGAATCAGCTTAGGCACTTTGCAACCCCATAAGTGTTAGGTGTGTCGGAAACGTTTTTTCTTTATTTCTCTTTAATCTACGTCGTACATTCTTTGAGTTTGTAAATCTAATAATAATCGTTTTACAGTGCTTTCAACATCTATATACCAATTTTTGTGCTTATCTTTGAATTCACCCAAAATCCAAAATGCGTGTGCGTTCCGAAAGGGAAACAAGAAAGGAAGTGTTTCGTTTAGTGGGCAGCGTTCAGCTGACAGGTGTTTTGTCTGTTATTCATGAAGAACTGTTGACTGTTGTTTTCGTCAAATCATATTTATTTTCCAAAACGCTGGGCATCTCCAAGTCCGCCCGCCTTCTGAACCTCAGCAGTGTTTTCCAAGTGGAGTTTCCAGCAGTGACGCTAGCCGCTCGTGTGACTGCTATGAGGGCATTACAACGAGAGAATATCACCTTTTTCATCGACAGCCAGGCACAAATAAAAGCAATTTCTGTTACAGAAATTAAATCGAAGCTTGTGGGGTGCTGTCGAGAAGAACTCAAGATTCTTGGATCACAGTACAAGGTGACACTCTGCTGGGTCCCTGGACATGAGGGCATACCATAAAACGAGAATGCTGACGAACTGGCAAGAAACGGCTCGTCAACAAGCTCGGAACAAGCTGACACTTCGTTGAACATCCCGCCTTGCACACTTAAAGTCGAAGCGAAGAAAAGAGCCCCAAGGGAAGTAAGTAGCAGATGGAACTCTCTAGACATTCGTGTAACTACAGGGAAGATATGGCTTCTATTCGATGGAACTAGGACCGACAGGCTTCTGCAGATCGACAGAAGATCCCTATCTACCCTTATAGGAGTGATCACAGGGCATAATACGTTGCGGTACCATATGAAAAACCTTCGAATTACAGAAGAAGGCCTTTGTAAGGGGTGTAGCGATGAGGGGTTCCACGAGGATGGTTAGTTGGTGTAGTGGGTGTCCTAAAGACTTACTTAGACCTCAAGCGGGTCCATTGTACCCATAAAAAGTGTACTCATGGCAGTCAAACCAAGGGATAGGGTTGGCTAATCCGGAAACCACCCAGAAAGGGATAGAAATCTCAGGAGTTTCCTAAAATCAGTGATATTAAGGTTCTCCAGCCCATGGATGAAGCCAATGCGGGACGTTCACATAGCAGGTGTCGGACGGATTATATTTCCTCTTCGTCCCTGCAGCTTCTGCAATAGTCGTTGTAGGGCAATCCAAGACGCTCCGCATGGCTTCCTATTCCGCAGTGTCCTGTGAGGACACCGGAGACGATTCGTATTTCCCTTCGACTAAGTTGTACGAGATTTTTGGACTTCTTCTTTTCGAAGACTGGCCATAGTGATCTGTCTATTGCACATGTGTCCATTTGACACCATCGCGTATTAGCCCTGATCATGGTTTCCTCATCTATATCCCCGTAAAGAGTGCTAATGGGTGTCTTTGCGATCGGAAGGGTATATGCAGGATCTAGTTCTGCACCCCCCGTAGCAAGTTCATCCGCCCTCACATTGACTGATATATCCCTGTGGCCCGGGACCCAGTATAGGGTCGCCTTGTTAAAATAAATAAATAGTTGGCGCGACAGCTCGGAATGAGCCAAGGCCTAGCTTCTCGCAACCATTCATGTTGTGCGTGTTACATATTTCGCACAAATGGAAGGGACCTACAATTTATTGCCGACTCCGAACGGCGAAGTGAGAAGCTCTATCATGACAGATTATACTCCCGGAGGCTTGTCATTCCCCGACGAGAGGTGGTACCGCGAAAAATGTTAAGTGTTCCTGGCTGGGGCTTGAACCCACGCTGCTCGGTCAGCAGTCTAACGCACTAACCACCGACCCACGGCGATCACAGGGTCACCTTGTTGGTCTTTGATATACCGTTGAGGTTTTGTCTGCAGACCTTTACGAGCTTCGATTTTATCGATGCTGACTGCAGAGACTTAATAGCCGCCTGGCTGTCAACATAGATAGCAATGTTTTCTCTGACAATGTTGTAATTTTTTATTAACTTCGCGGCCTGTAAAATGGCAGTTATCTCGGCTTGAAAAACGCTGCATCCGTTTCGAATTTTGAAGGATTGGTTTACCCCTCTGGATTCACAGAAAATACCGGCACCAGTACCAGTGTCCATTTTGGATCCGTGTAGAAGGCAGGCTCTTCTTCGGTGCATACTGTACCACCATCCCAGTCCTCTCTTCTTGGTATTTTTATATCAAATCTCCTATCGAAGTCTGAGGTTGGAATAATGTAGTCGGTGTCTATGTTCTCCTTCATGGTATTCCATCGGGTTAGAACGGAGGCGTGACCATAAGTACTGTTTGTCCAGAGATCTGCTTCCCTTAGTCTGAGTGCTGTTTTAGCCGCCCTGCTACAACAGTGGATGTCCACGGGGATACAACCCCTTGCCATTGCCTAGTATCTATCATCTAAGAAATAGGTTCCTCGGACGGTACTTTTTCGAGGGCATGGAAGAATTATCCACAGGATGGTTCGTATCATAGGTGTGATCCCTCAACCGGTATCACAATGGGTCTGAATTGACCTAAATGAAGGAAAATGGTTTCTTTCTTTCGTCTGCCCACTTACCTAACCTAATCTAACCGTCGGGATTCTTCTGTAAAGCACGCATGAATCCGCTCTGGAATATCTATGTTCACCTCTACTTGGTAGAGGAGTGTCTTAGGTCGGAGTAACAACAAGTTCGTGTAGGTATAACTTCATTAAAGGTTTCGCAAACCGCAATCTAGTGTCTTTGTGAAGAAATGACAAGCACAAGGCATTAATTAACCGGATTTTGTCCAAAAACGCAAAGGGAAATCAAGAAATTTGATTGGACAAAAATATGTAAAATGAATATCCAAAATATTTTTGATACCTAACCTAAGCCAGCGGAGGTTAGAAAGAATCTCACACTACCTACTTCCTAGAGTATGGTGCAATCGGAAGGTTGCTCATCCCGTTTACAAAAAAACGTCTTCTTACAGGACCCTAACTGTTGACCTTCGTCAGGGAAGCTGAACGCGTTAGTTTGTGGTTCAAGTTCTAGTCCCGTCGCTATGGACCTACACTGGTTTATGTGAAGTTCAGCCGCCACCTTAACCAAACCTAATCCCATAGTACAGGGGTTAGCTTCATCGCTTGTCACGCTGAAAGTCCGGGTTCAACTCCTGATGTCGGAAAAACATTTATTTCTTAAATAAATAAAAATCGATGAACTGTAAAGCTGATGGCGACTCTACTCTGCGAAGGCATAACACTGGCAGTAGAGTGTTCTTGGCTTGATGAGTTGATTTAGCTGACACTGATTATGACATCAGGAGATTCGAAAAAATTCCTGTGAATTATAGCAATGACAAACACCACAAATGTCCCCAGCTAGCCTGGATACCACCCTTGGACGACAATAAAACTAAACGATACCCGAGTTTCAAACCACTGTACCTCGCTCGCGGTGTGTGTATAACATTAAAAAGGGTATTCATATCCCCTTGATCCGCGTGTGGATTATAAAAAAAAAAAAGTGCTACCAAACATTTTTCATTGCGCTTGCGTCCCTTATGGACGGGAATGGCAATTTGGATTTAAGAATGTAATTGCTCGAAGTCTGTATATAATCCCAAACAAACTATCTCAGTAAATATGGCCTAATATGAACTTTTGTTTCACCTTGTTTCCAAGTACCCATCTAAATATGAAACCAAAAAAAAAATATTAAGTAGCTTCTACATCGCCTTCACCCACAATTTCCAACATTGGGTTAAATTTACTTTAACCTCATAATATCAGAATTCAAAATTTATATTTCGGATGAGGGTTAAAGATCGAAAGCTTAATTACTGTCATTAGTCAACGTTTAGTCAATTGAAATCGTCAATGGAGACAACACATGCAGTCTGTGAGTTCCGAAGAAAATTTCTTCTAATCATAAAATATCAAATTCACCGAAGCAATTATTGAACTAATGAATGGATGAAATTTTTAGAAAAAAAATTTCCAGACCGGCACACCATAGATAGCTGCATTTCTTCTCATCTTTCAGTTTGTTCTCTCTTTTTGAATGTTTAAGTCGAAGTGTAACGTGGGGGGCAAAGGTGGCTCTCACGTTCGGACAGGGCGAACTGTTGTTTGTAATTGACATTTGTGTTGCTCTGACATGCCACCAAAATTGGTACTTTCAAGCAGTGCGGTTCGGGAAATGTATTGTCTATCTGTCTTGGGTATTTTTAAGCCCGCAAACACATAGTCGGTGGTTGCAGTGGCTCAGTGCTGTGGACATGTGGATTCGAATCCAGCCGAACATTTTTCACGGCATCATCTCTCGTCGGGGAGTATAGTTTGTCATGAAAAAGCTTCTCAATTCGCGATTTGGAGTCGGCAACATGAGTGATTGCGAGAAGCTATGCCTTGTACAGGGTTTTTCAATAAGGACATAAAAATGAAGGGTTTTCTTCAAACTTTTGCAGAGCCCGATCGGAGAAGGCCTCAGTTCTTGAGTAAGTTTGATCTCGTAAGGGTATAGGCCAAGATATTTATGTCAAATTCGCCACAATGTGGCCGGTATTCCCAATACCTTTTAACGGCGTGAAATCGACTGATTTGACTCATTTTGAACTGAAGCACTTACAGTTGCAATATTTTCGGTACTATCTGATGGGACGATTATTACGACCGAAAATTGGAGTAAGCGCTCTTAAAGTTGCGACCACCGACTCAGAATTTATTTTTAATAATTTCCAAACGTTGCGCGTTCGTGACCTTCAACATGATAAAAATGTAAACCTTGACTGACGTTTTGACATTGACAGATCATAAAAAAAATTTAAGGGAAATTGTGATGGGTTATTTCATTCGCAGGATACTGGTATCCAATTCCGACACTGGCTGTGGGCTGGAACCATTACTTACTATGACATTCAATACCGAAAGGCTTGAAATACTTAAAGATGGTGACGGTATCCCCATTGTCCTTCTTAGTAAACTGTTGAGAAAAGTAAAACAGACAAACAATGTGACAATAATAATCGTTCGGCAATGGCTTACCTCCGATGGTCTTTTACTAGCGGAACATACAATTGCTGATGTAAGGTTATGCTAAACGGGCCCAACAGAGGCTTTTTAAACCATACCAAGGCTATACTGGTGTGGGAATGTAAACATTTTACCTCGTCTAAGTAGCATCTCCCTATAAATGTCAGTTCGTTTAAAACGAAAAAACATTCTCCAACTTTGTTATTAAGACTTTCTTTACACCTCCTCGTTCTTCAAAAACTGCAGCGGGGAAAATACACCACAAATCAGGATAACATAACAGGACAGGATAATCGCACGTGAAAAAAAAGAAATTGTTCTGCAACGAACACAAACGTTCTGAATGCGGAGTAAAAATTTGTTGATGATTTTTTGACATATGTAGGCTACTGTCATCTGCGAGGTGCAGAATAAGTTGAAAATCTTGGTCTTTGTCCTTGACACTCCATTATGACATTTAAATAAATTCAGAAAGACTTTGCATGTTGAACTATTTTGAGAATGATTAGAAGCAGACCAGTCTAAATGTGACTGGTCTTTTTCTTTGCCTGGTGACGATACACACTCCTCCTTCACAGTTAACACCTCAAATTCCACTGTAAGTCTTAAATGGATCTAACTTTAACGAAGAATGATTCTCCTATACACATTTTTATGTGGCTCCACCTCATGTTAGTTCTCATGAAGCTGACATTTTATAACACGAGAATAGCGTATACTACTTTGATGTATTCCAAAGTGCACTTAAGGGTCACAATTTCACAGAAATAATTTTTTTTTTATCTAAAATTTAGTTTTCCTTGAACACGGTAACAGCCTTTGAAGTTGTAAAATTGGATTTTACATTTTATGAAAGAAAATTTGCATAGAAAATTAAATTTAATGAGAAACAGCGTCATAGTTTTTATACCGGGTGTTTCTGTTGACATTTGAGTGTTGTTAAATATCCAACAGAATGAAATCTTGGACCGTCAGTCGACCATTTTTACCTAGAACTCAGTCGTAACGCTGTTTCAGTGAACGATTGCAGTACATGATTAGACCCGTGATATCAAAAATTTAGATATTAGGTCTTAGGCAGGACAGTGCGTGTCACAATCCAGATCTTTTGCGACAAATGTTTATTATTTTAAGGTCTGTAAATGATATGCTTTTATATAAGTGATAGATAATTCAGTAACTGATACTGAATATTTCAGAAGGAAGTACACACGTCCGTTTGGTCGACATTTCACTCAATACGTCACGAAATAGTGACGAAGTGACGAAACCGCCGTCGTATTTTCATTTCGTTTACCCGGTACTTAAAAATTCTCTGTGCACTGCACATACAACAACAGAATAGTTTTAAGCTTTAAGGAACATTTCAATGAATCGTGGGAAAATGAAAGCATGGGAAACATGGCCATGATTTCCCAAAGGAGTCACAAGTTATAGAAGACAGTCAGTGGCCACCTACAAACCTACCGTTAGTCTAATTCTAATGCAGTGCCAGTTGAATATGAATCACAAATTTATATTTCAGTATGTTTTCACTGAAAACAACATGTAAAATAGGTTTGTACATACATACGTATACCAGACTGCGTCTGGAGCGACGACGAGAATTATTTTCTTAAATAAATAATGTGCCCACTTGAGAATACTGGCTTTGCTGTAGAAAAACGAAAATAAATGCTGTACCTTTTTAAATCGTTGCGCTTAATATAGGGCATGAGTTTCTAATGTGTTAGAGTGGCATAGAGTCCCTTGTTAGTTATTAAAGAGGAAGTAGGAATAGAGGAGGAAGGTTAAGGGTGAAAGCCTACCGAACTATGTAGCTGTTCAAGGTTTTAGTTGCGTGAACATTGCTTTTATGTTCCGTCTAGTTGCCTGTGATTTTGAACAATAAAAGGTGTCCTTAGCTTTAGGTGTGATTACAGATCGTCTTAGACACGGTATTTCTAATTGCTACGACACTGATTTCAACAGACAAAATTAGAGGGCTAAATCAATGTTAGTTTGGTTAAATGGCTTCTTTCAGCGAATAAACAAGAGCATGCCCTTTTTATGGCTTTTTTCACCTTTACAACAGAAATCATATACCAAATGGTCACGGTGCGAGTGAAATGATATCTCATGAATAATTCTTTGGTGTTCACTTCTCCAGAACCGAGTGTTTTTGTTTGCTTAAGCGAAGTAGACTTTGTCGTTTTTGACTGATTTTTATACAGAAAAAAATCGTTAATTTGTTTGTTCGTATTCAAAATAGTATTGCCGGCGTCTAGACGGGGTGGTGGTATTATTTACTCATGTGCACCTTAAAGAAAAACAAGTGTAAGCATTTCAGTCGCGAAAGTCGATTTGGAAAATCAATTTGTTTCTCAAAAAAAAATTTAATTTTCTCTCTCGCTTGTCACGTTGAATGTTGCGGGTTCAATTCCTGATGTTGAGAAACATTTATTTCTTAAAATAAATAAAAAATGTCGATCAACTGAGAAAACTGATGTCAACTCTACTGCAAAGGTAAAACACTGGGAGTTGAGTGGTCATGGCTTGAGATGTTGGTTGAAAAAATACCGTGAATTGATAAAGAAAGGGGAAAAAACCTTACCAAATGTCCCCTTTCAGTCAGGACACCACCCTTTACTACTACACCAAACAATTATTTCCTATCTTCTCTCCTCTTCACGCTGTGCAACTATTTACATTGCATTCATTTATTCCAGGCGTAAACCAATATTTCAAAAACATGCATGACTTATTCGAAGTCTTTGACATAGTTGTAACCAATTTCCTAGCTGCTGATGTGACTAAGCACCCGAAGCCAATGACATCTGATCTTAATCCATCCTGGATCCATCAGTGTAGTTGACTATTGATTGTCGGCCTTTTACTACTCCAGCTTTCTATTGTTCTCTGCTTGGAAATAGATTGGAAAAGGGTTTTGGGAAGTCCACATAGGTCAGGCATTGCGCTGTCTGTGTCTACAACAATCCCCTACTATTTCTCCCTACACCGTGAGCTGCAGCAATCTTTATCCTATCCTACTAATCCTACTAATATGTATTATAATTGTGAAAGTTTGGATGTTTGGATGTTTGTTCCAACGTATTGCCTAAACGGCTAAACGGATTTGCATGAAGCTTCGTGAGTAGATATCCGGTATCCTAACTTGATATATAGGCTTAATTTCTATTTCTAAAAATGCATACTTTCTAAGGAAATAATCCTAGAGCAAGAAAGAAGGAATTGAATTCCAATTCAATTCAATTTCCTGAAACCCGGACAATCACATAGGGTATAATGTGACTTTTTTCCACGAGGACGTAGTCGCGGGTACCAGCTAGTATGTTCATAAGGGGATTTGAAGAAATCAGGTTGAGGATAGTCTCAAGTCCCGCTGTTTTGTGTAGTTCTGATTGCCCTTGCAGAACCAATGGACATTAGCCCATGTCTTTGGGATAGTCTTAAATTTCTTCTGATCACAAGTCCTAAATATTTGAAGCTGTCGGAGATTCTAAGCGGGGTTCTTATGTAGCGTAGGAGGCTACTAACATCGATGTTTAGCAGGTCGTATAAGTTGGTATAGAAGAAGGCTAAGTTGAGTTTTCTTTTGCGGAAGAGAGCTGGACAGGTGCAAATAAGATGGAGAATAGACTCCTCCTCCTCCTCATCAATACAGCGTCTGTCGAAGTCGTTCGCGTAAACGCTAAGCCTTGTTGCATGCCTGCCTTTTAGACTGTGTCTCTTTGTCTTTTTGCTGCGTTGAAAAGTCTCCTGATGAACCTTGGTTCTAATAATAAACAAAACAGTGTTCGACACTACCAACGCAAAACTATTGGTGTAACCTTAGCCTGAAGGCTGTGAACAAGAGTAAAAACATACTTTACAAATGCCCTAAACCATGTTCGTCCTGTAACCTCCAACTGCACCGCGTATCCGTCAGAAGATTCTGGGGTGCATGTGGTAATGAACCTGATGCATTTCATGGACGTGTGTGTGTGATCATATTTTTCGCCTTCTATAACTTGAGAACGAAACAACGTGGGATCATGCGGTTTTTTTTTTGTTGTATTTGTCAGAATGAAACTTAGAGCTGATAAACTTTTGAGCATAATCGGTCCGGCAGATGCAGAGGAAATTGAAGAAATCTTTTTTATCAAGTTCGCACAACAACTCTTTGTCGAACAATTGCTGGGGAAATTGAAGAAACGTTTTGTTTGACATTAAATTGATTATCCAATAATTTTACGCAAAAACAAAAATAAAAATAAATAATATTAATTCAACTTGATCGTTTCGTGTGCGGTAGGAAGTATAGGACTGGCTCCTCAGTCGATGGCAGTTTCTGACAGCACAGCGCCGCTCTGCTGCAGTCAGCTAAATATTTGAAAGCAGCAGAATGATTACTGTTAGAGGGCTGCACAAACTGCCTTAGACTTCAAAATCTTGACACGGAACCCTTAAAGACCAAAGGTTTGGGTCGAAATTCTAAGTACAGAAAACAAGGTCTCGACGTTTCAAATTTTCAAAAAAACTTGTGATGGGATGTGAAAAGTTATCTTTTGGCATAGGCTTGCCGTGATCATTTGCACTTTCATATAAACCGTACTTAAAACACTGTCAAAACATTAAGGTGCCCTATGCTCCACAAGCGTTTAAAACTAAAAAGAAACCCACCAATCTCCCACAGACTACCACACGTAAGTATGTCAAATCAAATGAAATCCAAATTCGGTCTATGACGACACCCCCACAATCTCAAGTAAATACAATAAATTATGTTTCTTTACATCGAATTGGTTTCACTTTCATAACCATCATTGCAGGCCATAGAAAATGAAATTCGAAATTTTTTTTCGCTGATCAAAGTCGAAAGCTCTTTGCGCGAGTGTTTTAGCAAACTAATGGAGCTGGCTCCATACAAAGAACGAGATAATGTCGAAGTCGTATGCCTTATTTGTTTATATACAAATAATGTTCACAAATTAATAGTCGATTGCTAATAAAAAAGAAAATTTGGATAAACAATTTGTGAAACGTGAAAACCCTGCGATAATAGTTTTTTTTTCTGTTACAGTCTTGGATAGAAATATTAAGCCGCTTTCTTTTTAATCCACCGCATTTGGTAACTGAATGATAGCCTCAACTTTAGAGATTCGGATCCGATTTTAGCATTAGGTTGTGAAACTTCCATGTATATCATCGTAACAAGATCAATTCTCGCAATAACACTCGCCAATGGCTGTTACCATGGCCTAAAATGACAACTATTTAGCCCTATCGAGACAAAACAAGGAGACGCTTGGCAAGATCCTCATCATCCCCATTTTATTTAACGTGCAGCAGTGCAATAGTTTAAGGTTAAGTTGAATAAAAAAGGCTGGCTGCTACTGTGACCTGGCCTCATTTGATGGTCTACAAAAATGGCTCAACCACCGTATGAATCGTAGTTTATCTGCAAGTTATAGGCGCTGGCAGACTGTCAAGATCCTTAAAGAAATGAATGCTAACCACAAAATCACTGTCCATCTTCAAGTAACATTTTTCTAAGTGTGATGAAGGATCTGATGCAAGTCTTAACACTTCATAAGCTCGTAAGTTCGTTCACAATGACGAAGTGAGACTTGACTTTTAAACCTTAATTTTTACTTGGCTCTTATTTACCATTTACCATATCAACTGGAGGTATCTCCTTAAATGTATTCTGTATTACGGGCTCCAAATGTGCACTGCGATCTATGAGGTCAATTGTGGTGGGCCATATGGTTTAATCAGAGGCTTAATTAAGACTTTTGATAAACCTCTACCTAACCTAAGGCTATGGTTCGGTTTACCGAAGTAATCTTTTTCTTGCGGCTCCTGGACATATACACAGAATATGATCAGCGGTGTCTTTCTGTTCTCCACAGAGCCGGGAAATATCGGTTTCTGATACTTTTATTTTATGCTGATGGTATCTGAGTGGACAACCAACGAGAGGATGCAAAGAGATTTCGAGGATCACTGGGTTAACCTCCCGACGTGCAGGGTGGCTAGATCACTCGTGGGCAAACCCAGCAACCTGCTCACGAGGAAGGCTTTAAGTTCAAGCAGAGAGTAATTGAGGCTGATGGTGGGACTTATCACAGGACACATTAACCTCAACAAACACATGCATAGAATGGACCTCGCTGACACAGAAACATGTAGGAACTGCGAGGAAGAAGAAGAGGACCTCGAACACTTCCTATGCCATTGTCCAGCCCTAGCGAGAATGCGACAGAAGACCCTGGGGTCCATTTGGATACCAGACCTGAAACATCTCAAGGACAAAGGAATCGGCGGCATCCTGGCCTTCACCAAAGAAACAGGAAGATTCGCCAGACCACACGTACACTAGTGTCAACTCCAACTCCACCTTCCCTAGATCCCTCCCAACATACGTCCCAAGCCAAGCCTATCCCTGCAGTTTCGAGGATTAAAGGAGAGGAACACAACGGGCGCGACAGAGGCCTAAGTGAAGAGCCTTCCGCTCACCCTCATATACCATACCATACCATCTGAGTGGACAATGTCCCCTTAGATAGCTAATTAAGGTTCTTAACTTGTCTTTGGTGAGATCAAGTAAAGTCTTGGCCTTGTATTGGTTGGAGTTGATGAAATTGTTCGCTTGTCCAAGGCCCCGGAGGTTGGCCCAGTAGTCGGCGTATTTGTTGATCTCATATTGCATTATCTTGGAGTAGGCATTGTTGCGTGGTATCCCAAAACAGGGTTCGCGACCAACGCGGGGACGGCAAGCGCCTCTTCTCGCAAAGCAGTCAGCCCGTTCGTCATACTCGAATCCTTCATGTCCTAGGATCCAGGCTACGGTAACCTTATTTACAAGACTTTCGAGGAGATTGAAACCGTTCCAGACAAACCTGGACCCCACCGTATAGGATTTAAGGTCTAATAGTGGTACTTGGCTGTCTCAAGCGCTGTCGCGCATTGGAAACTGGGACCATAAACCCCAGCACGTGTGCTGCCGTTTTTCAATTTTGAACCATCTGTATACCAGATTTGGGAATTTGGTAGTGTAACAGAGCCTTCATTTCTCCATTCGCTGTGGTCACCTAAAAAGTTTCGAAGTTGAAACTTCTTGTTTGATGTAATGATTCTCTCTACTGCTTCCCAGCTCAATCCAATATGCAGGGAGCTACGAGGCCGACGAAGGCTGGTAGGTATTTTTATCATTTTAAGCCACTTATTCAGTTTGCTAAGCTACCGTCAACCCTACAAGATCGACAGCGTTGATTCAATCAAGGACAGACACGTTTTCCAAATTAATCAATGTCATAAAAGAGCACTTAAAGGTTTTCTACTTTAATGAAAAGTCTCAGCTTCCAACTAAAAAGTGTTCTATGAGCTCGGTAAGCAAAAAAGTTCCAAATTCCCATTTAATCCGTCCAATAGCATCTCAGATGACTCCTATTCATTCCCATCGTCATATATCCATTTTTATACAAACATTGGCCCACCTCATTCTCATCATTCACGATTGGCATGCTTCGATCAAAGCGATGGCAATTTCAATTCGTTTGTCCATGTATAACTAGAACAGATGCATAGCAAACATTCTGCACATGTCACGGTCACTATCCAAAGAATACTCAAAAGAAACGTCCAATACAGCGCCTACTAATAAATTGGAAACACTCGATGGTAGATTTGTTGTTGTTTTCCTCTCAGGGTACTGTCGACTAAAGGAAACATCTGTAGAGAATTCTGCCTACACATGTGCGCTGGGAAGGACACACAGTATACATAATGTCAACTGCAGTGGACAAGCTATTGAACATAACCTTTTTTATGGCGAGTTTTCAGTCCTTTACCTTGAACTGCAATGTAACAATTACAAACATTCATCGGTTAACTTACCAATAAAGGAAATGATGATTTGTGGAGCTTTAAACAGGGGCTTAGGCTAAGCAAGAGAACATGGGTGTGCCTGGCCAGTAACAAAGCTTCAAACAAACGAATCAATGGAATGCCGTCGGTACTTATATCTGGCATTCATCAGAGACCATCAGGAGCACTGTGCTGTGGAGTGTAGAGGAGCACTCCGTTGGAACAGAAAGTCGGTAGCACAACTTTTTAGTCATAATCCCCTGCCTTTCAAAGAATTGAAAAAAATTGTTGATAGTGTGAAGAAGGAAGGGAATTCCAGATAAATTGTATGCTCCTGTGAGTACGATTTATGAAAAAGCTTTCGTAGCAAGCCCTCCCATGCTTTGGAAGTATGGTTTCGGCTGAGAGTGGTTCCAAATTTGGACCAGAATCATGAATAGCGGACTGCAAGCAGATTAAACGCCAACTGGAATCTACTAACTCAAGATTGAAAAACCTACAAGAAAACTTTGTCATCGGATTGTCACAGAGAAGTCACGATAATTGAGGTAAAGCAACTGAGATATGAGTCAATGGTATAATTGTAGTAGATCTGTTTAGTCTCATAGGGAAATACAAGGGGTAAGTTAAGTGAGGGATCATGATGTGGGCTATATTTCCAAACGCATTACTGTCATAGTACTGCAACAGCAACCATTTCAAAATGCATAAGTGAACACATTAACTTCATAATCAAAGCAAACAAGGCATTGTCAATTGTCATGATGCAAATGTCATGTGTGTAAACTTCACTTACTTTGCATCATAAGGGACTTTGTAGTAATGGGCGCGTTCCATTTCTCATTTATCTTAAATTTCAGATAGACTAGAATATGGAACGCTGAAACTTGACTGAAAAACAAGACAACAGCTGATTGATTGATGCAAAAACTGCATTTTTACTTTCAGCTTTCCCATCGAATTTTTGTATGTTTTGTTTCTGTTTGCATAATAATTACTCAATAGGGGCTCTAAAGATGCTGTTTAATGACATTTGTCAACTGACAGCGAAGTAAGACAACAAATCCAGTCGCCGACCTCAAAAAAGTTGTCTTGTTTTTCTGTGACGTGACAGGCTCTCTTCCAATCATTATGCTTCGTTTATCTGAAATTTCAGATATCTGAGAAATGGAACGCGTCCAATGATGCGCATTTTTTGACCTTTTAGAACGCAGCCGTATAAGTACGATTTTTGTCACAAAGCACCTTCCTTGTTGGCTCACATGACGTTGTGATCGCTGCATGCGTAACGAAATTATAAAATACGGGCGCTCTAGGATATAAAACCACGGTCTAAGCGACAGAGAAGACGGGAATATTTTTATTAACTAACTAAGGTTTTCGGATGCCAAATGGGTTCGGAGGTAATACTCACATAGGAAGAAGCAAAGAGCTTGTTAATGAGGCTGGACACGAAGTTCACATCACCTCCGATAGTGCGGCAAGAACCACTGCATCGTGGAGCAGACTTATGCCTAACTGATATGAATCACGAAGGCCATCCTCCTGCGACGCTGTGAAATAAAGGTGAATGCAGTCAGACAAGAAGAGGCGAATCTATAAAAGACGAGCAAGTCGAGTGAACTGAGTATGGCATGAGGAAGTGAACTATTATCTTATTCATCGCGGGTGCTTCAGACCCAAACTTCGCGAAATGGGATGAATGTTTGCGAGAAGCTAGGCCTTGGCTCATCCCGAGCTGTCAAATAGGTCAATAGTGGAACCGCCCTAAAGTAATACGAAAACCAGTTCCGGAGTGGGCTGATGTCTCAAAAGCTTCGCCGAATCGACAAATATTTACCCATTAGCAAGTGAAAACTGATAGCGTCCTACTAAGCAAGACCGTAGTGTCCTTCACAATGTTGGAATCATAATTTAGAAGACATTTCCGTTTTTAAAAAAACTAAATTTCAGCTATTCAAGAATGCAATCTATTGTCATCTGCAAGCATATTAGACCCTGTTCACACAGGAGTGACGTACTGGATTTTTTTTTTTTTGACGTTTCGTGTTAAGATTGACAGACCTATCTGAACACTTTCGCGGACTTTTTTTGACATACTGATTGTCAGTGTCGACGAAATTGATTGGATTTTCGTGCTTATTTCACGAAATTTAGAACAATTTAAATAAATAACACAAATGTGATCAGCCTCTAGCCCAAAAGACGCATTGTTTTATTCACGAAAACAATTTTTTTTAAACGTTTGTCGAGTGACTGCCGATTGACATCTACAAACGTCAAAAAAAATTCAAGAATTTTAAAAAATCTGAAATTCTGAATTGACGTAACATACCACCTCTCCACTTCCCCACTCGCCTGTAACCTTAAAAAAAAATCCAGTCCGTCACTCCTGTATAAACAGGTACTTAGAACACTGCCTTAGCCTTAGAAATCAGTCAGGGATGTTACAATCGAGGTTTGACATTTGTAAAACAATTGACAACTAATCATTGATGACATATCCCGCCAGCGTCTTATGTGACATCTTGTGTCAGTTTAGATTGTTTACACTATCGTAGACCGCTTGAAATGTCTCTTAGCTTAATCTGAGGCTTAATAAGCGGTGTAAGGTCTACAAAATTTTTAAACACACGTGTATGAATGTAAATATCTCCTATCCCAATCCAAGGGTGATCCCAAACCACACTAAATGTCTGACTAATACCCCTATTTCGGACTTATCTTAATGAAGTCAAACTCAAGGTCTGTTTGTTTTCGTTTCAACGGAAATCTGCGGTTTAAACTGTTTGTTTAGGCCTTTCGACCTGTATCACAAAATTAGAGAAACTTTCGCACCCCAAAAAAAAAAGAGCTGAACCCCTTTGTTTGCTGCAAAACTCATGTCTAAACAGCAAAAAATGTTTTTCTATTTCTTACTATGTATCCCCAAGCACAAATCGAATTGGTAATTCAATATTCAACTGCCTTTTTTGAAGAATACCGACATACAAATACGTGTTTATATACACTCACCCATACACGGTGTTTGTGACTTCTACTTTCAATTCCCATAAGGAGGAACGTTTTTTTTTTAAAAGAAAATCGGTTTCAATTTAATTACATAAAAAAAACCCATTGGATTACCTTTTCATCTTTTGCACATCAAATGTAGATACTTCTGTTATTTTTTTTGAAACTGAAGCATCGCGTATGGTGAATTGAAATTTATCCAGAGCAATACACTCTCTTCGTTCCGGTAGACTAGTTGGAAACTTTTTCTTATTTTTGTGTTGTTTTGAAAAATTCTCACAACTCTTGTTGGATTTACTTTCATTCACTAGATACACAGTTGTAGCAGGCACGGATTGAAACAAAAGCAGAGAAATGAAAACAAAATGAAAACATCACAATAGTATGACTCTAATTCGCACTATAAAACAAAACTCAGCAAGCGAGGCTGTGAAAACAACTGAAATAGAGGTCAACATACACGTGAAGTTTTCTGCCTGCAAAATCAACCAAACAGGTTATGTGTGTATGTAGATACGGATACTTTTCTTATCTGACTGGTAACACTTAGCACACCACGGCAGCGACAGGTAAAAACAAAACGAACACTGACGCGAACGTATAGGAATGACACCGAGTTGGTGGTATCTGTACGTAACGCCGCACACAAAAGAAAGCGAATGAACCACAGCGAAAGAGATCACTTTTGCGGATTAAAAAGAAAAATTAAAATTCCTTCGATGCACCAATTGGAATTTATCTAGAACATTGATTTTCAATAATTTCCACCTGTTCTGACGTGTGAAACATTGCAACGATACGAAAAATTCGGGCACTGCCTTGAAAACCGAACCACGATCGACGACAGCTCTGTCACACTGTCGCACTGCCTACTGTCTTTGGCAGATAGTGCGAGCGTGTAAGAGGAAGATGGACGCTATACAAAGACGCTGGCGCACCTATACTTGCTTGATGTATCTATGACACAAGCAAACAGGAAACGCTTTAACAAAACCTAGCTTGAGCAATTGAACGATGGATGTATGTAGCTTCGTTTTTTTTTCTTTTCAACTTGTATCTCGAAGAATGCGTTCAATTGAGTGAATTACTTAATTGTTGCACTATCAAGTTGGGGGGGTTCTCTCTTTCTTTCTTTATCTCTGTCACTCCGGGCTTACTTGAGCGTTGAGATTGAGAATAAGAAGATACAATGCTGTGAAGTGGCATTATGTTTCCATTGGCGCGGATCTACTGGTTACTCTCTCTTCTCGGCTGCAACACAATTGAATTACCCGTCATTTAAGTGAACAAGTGAAGTGAAACGGGACGCTAACGGCAGCGTGTTGGAGTGGGGAAATAAAAGTTTCACTTTACTTTTGAATTTTACACGGAGTTTGCTGAAAAATGTCACGGATTTTGCCTGCAGTTGAAATAAAAATCGTAGTTCGTAGAGAAGAAGCAACGGATTGTTTTGGATATTATATATTTCGAAAGTTGGTCATTTGGTTGGCAGCCCTTTTGTGCGAGAAAATTACTTTTAGTTGGCAACTTCCCTCTTTGTTCTAACTTACTAGTAATTTTTTTGAAAGGACGCAAAATATCTGCGATTGATTAGCAGATTTTAAGTTACCAAACATGTGTATTACATTTGAACAAAGACCTGGTTCACAGTAGTACTTGACAAAAACGAAGCACCTGTTTCCGTTCGACTTAAATGTTAAAAGTATCGTTACAATGACGTAATCTACCATCTAGATAGCTATGCCATATGATTAAGTATAATACGCATAACTAGAGTTGGCCCTAGGGCGGAAGGATACCTCTAAGTCCTACATACATACATATGTATATTTTACTTCACAATGCCATACTGGACTCCATAATTCGATGACATCATATAAGATATGATGCAAAATGCCCTCAACCTAACTTCGAGGTGGTGTAGGATGAAGGGCCTGACCATAAATCCCGGAAAAAACTGTCCTTGTACCCTTTTCCAGAAAGAGGAAACACAACCTCAATCAAGTCTCATTGGAAAACACCCCTATTGATCTGTCCAGCGAAGCAAAGTATCTTGGAGTAATACTTGACAAAACGCTACCTGGAACTCGCACCTAAACATGACTACCAACAAGGCAACTAGGACAATGTTCATGTGCCAACGCCTGTACGGCAAAACTTGGGGACTGAGCCGCAAAATGGTTTATTGGTCGTACAACGCCATAATCAAGGCAATGATCACCTACGCGTCATTAGTATGGTGGCCAAAAACCCTACAATCCACAACGCAGGAAAAGCTGGGTAAATTCTATCGCTTAGCCTGCGTAGGTATCACCGGGGCCATGAGAACGTGCCCAACGGCAGCTATAGGAGCAATGCTTAACCTCATGCCGCCACATCTAGCAATACAAAAAGAAGCTATGCTTAGTGCTCAAAGGTACTCGTTGGTTGGTTGGTTCGTTGGTTCCGAATCCTGTTTTGGGGTAACACCCAACAGTGCCTACTCCAAGATAACACAATGGGAGATCAACAAACACGCTGACTACTGGGCCAACCTCTGGGGCCTTAGACAAGCGAAAAAGTTTATCAACCCCAACCTATACAAGGCTAAGACTTTATTTTATCTCACCAAAGACGAGTTAAGAATCTTAACGGGCTATTTAACGGAACATTGTCCACTCTGATACCATCTGCATAAAATGAAACATATTTTGTGCGTATGTCCAGGAGCCGCAAGGCAAAGACTACTCCACTTGACGCGGGCCTCGGTCAACCCAGCGGAAATTCGGAAAATTGAACCTAAGGCTATGCTGAGGTTTATTAAAAGCCGCACTATAACCTCTGGTTAAACCACACGGGCCATCGCAATAGACCTCATAGGTCGCAGTGCGCATTTAGGGCCCCTAATACAGTAATAATACAGTACTGGACTCCATAAGTCTATTTTCAAGCCTTAATCCGAGCAGATAGAAATAGGAGGGCGAAAAAGAACGTGGTACCAAGTAATTTCTGTGACTCACTGGGCCTTTGAATCCATTCAACGTCTAGAAAATTACGGCATCATTTCAACAAAAACCAAAAGACTCATTTAAAAAGACAGAAAATCCCTGTCTATACTACCACAGGGTATTGAATGCTTGAAGGTTCTGAGGTGCAAGCGTCAGCTCAAACCTTGGAGCAAATATCCAGTAATGTCGCTACCGGAATAACGACTATGAGGAAGTTCCCCAGCAGCAACAACAAGTGTAGAAGACCAGTGTCAGTACAACAAATAAGCCATTAGGAACACCCTTTCCCCAATGGGCACAGGCAAACGGAAAAACGTTCTTGCCTATAAAGCGGGGCTGCAAAAAAGACGAAAGCCGGCCATCAGATCTTTGAACAGAGGGGAAAACGAAAAGCACTTATTCAAATTAAAAAAAGTAAGATCGACAAGATGCAGAGATGCTACGAAACGAAAGAGCCGGAATTTGTGAAAAGTGCAAAGAAGGCAACCTTGGGATTGCCATCCAAACCGGAGTCTGCAACGGCAAAACCAGGAACGATGTTATAGAGGTGTAGTTGGTGTTGAACATATGGACGGCGACGAAAGCCAAAACCGCGTAGCCAGACAGTCTAAGAGTCCTAAAATAACGGACAACCAATCACTACAACCGGTCGCCGTGGCTCAGTGGTTAGTGTGTTGCGGTGCGAGCGGCGTGGGTTCAAGCTCCAGCCATGTCCACCGAACATTTTTCGCGGCACAACCTCTCGTCGGGGAATGACAAGCCTCCGGGAGTATAATCTGTCATGAAAGAGCTTCTCAATTCGATGTTCGGCAGTCGGCAATAAATTGTAGGTCCCTTCCATTCGTGCGAAAAATGTAACACGCACAACATGAATGGTTGCGAGAAGCTAGGCCCTGGCTTATCCCGAGCTGTCGCGCCAGCTGCACTACACCCACCGGAACGAGGTACAGTTGGAACGCCAACAGCTAGGTTTAAACCACACAAGACTGCCTGTCCAGATGGCTTAGGCGTTAAGCTGTTTAAAACTGCAGACGGCTCATCTGCAAACTACGGTCTAATGAAAATATAAAAAATTCTATCCTGCGTAATGCTGAGACGGGTGTTCCCATACGTTGCCGGATTAACTGGAAATTACTAGAGCGGTACAGCGACAACAACCTGCTCAAAAAGATATGTGTACAACGCTTAAGACAACTAGTTCATGTAGAGTGGAAAAACCATAATGCTCCAGACCAAAGATTCTTCGATTTCGCACTAAAGGGACAGATGAAGGCCACCTCTTTTCCGACGGTGTACTATTTGAAGAGTGAAGCCAACTCAGCGTATGTAAATGGAGACAGCTGGCCAAGGATTGTACTTTCTGGAGAAACTTGGTTAACCTCGAACTTAGTGCCGTCATAATTAAGTAAGCATGTAGGTAAGTAAATAAGTAAATTAGAGTGCGTCCAGCAAAATCTTCATCAAAAGATTGCACTCGTTTTGGTTTGCAACTCTATTCCATGGCATGTCTTGTAAGCCGATTTGGGACATGCGTTTAACGTACATGGATCTCTCCGTTCGGGGAAATAGCTGCTCAACATTGAGCTCCTCGCGTATTATGGTGTTCCTAACCCGATCTCGGCGAGTTACCCTAACCATACAATGAAGAAGTCTAATTACGGCGATATCCGCGATCTTATAATTTCCGTCGTTATCCAAAACTCATGACCATAGGTGAAGGTCAGAACAAACAATGAATTATGGACGGATAGCTTAGCTCAGATGCCAAGTTCGGGCCTCCTGAAAACAGATTGACCAATTTGTCTCAAAATTGCTTCAGCTTGACCAATCCTACAGGACAACTCAGTACTGCTCCTTTCATCACTCGTGAATCAGACATTTTTGATCACGGCTTTGTTAATTGACCTACTCTCATACGTTCACTTTATTGATGAAATCTAGTTGCAAATGGTAGCTAGACTTGATCAGACGGGGGAAAAGAAAGTATAAGGGTGAATTCGTAAACGTAGTAATCTGCGAAAGTCCAATCACATGCCTGCTTTGTGTTACCTTTGTTAGTGTCTTCATGCCTGAAAGTTCAATTTGTATTTCGCTTTATGAACGCAAGTAATGCAGATCTTTGTTAGTCAGACGTTTACGAACTCGCCCTTACTCATACTCCCAACTTTCAATCTGTTAACTTGCCTTCTTCTTTAATCGTATTAAGTCGAGTTATCCATCACACTTGTCAGAAATTCAAAAAGAAGATCTAATTGTGGTGTCGCCGTAGCTCAGTGTCTAGTGCGTTGAACTCCTGTGTGAACTGCGTGGGTTTATACTCTAGTCATATCCACTGAACATTTTTCGCGGAACCACCTCTTGTCGGGACATGACAAACCTCCAAGATGGCAATTTGTCATGAAAAAGCTTCTCATTTCGCCGTTCGGAGTCGACAATATATTTAAGGTCCCTTCCATACATGCAGCAAATGTAACAAGCACAACATGAATGGTTGTGCGACGCTAGGACTAAGCTCATCCCTAAGCTCATCCCGGTTTCTATTTTCTATATCTTTTAATGAGATGCTTAAATCAATCTTTCAATCTTAAAAGGCGGTAAGAAACAACCATAAAATTTTATAGATTCAGAATAAATGACACTTGTCTCTTGGGGAATTTAGAATTTAAATTTAAAAAAATAGTAGAAGATAATCACCAAGTAATTTCCCTTTCGTGTCGACTATTCTTTGTGGGTTTATTGTACGACTGTCAACCGGGATTATGCCTATTCTTCTCTATGATTGATTCTCGTTTTTAAATTGATTTACTTCGAATAATAAAATATATAATTTTTATTTCTTGTTAAAATTCTATTTTTAAACATGCATAAGCAGTTAATTTCCTCTTGATTCCATTTTTAGTTATTCGAATCAATTGAGTTAAGCAAAACATTGTTGGTTCCATTTTTATATATAAAAAAAAATATGTTATCCATAAATATCCTTCGACTTTACCTTGGGCTGTAGTCATTGAATTATGTACGTATTTCCCTTATTTTTAAATATAGATGTGAAAATTTAAAAGGAAATGTAATTTGATTCTACGGAAATTACAAATTTAATTGGTTACAAGAGACGTGATTTGGTAAGGAGTATAAGCAAAATAAATGATTTATATCATTTATATTTAAAGTTGCCTTGGCGTAGTTTTTTTTTATATACAAACAAGTACATATATTCGCCACACTATACGTCACGCAACAGACACATATTGTATAGATATCTACATAGTAGTAAACCGTGTTTGAAAAATATTTAATCTGCTTGACCTGCTCTTATAGAAAACATTCGTAATTTGAAAGATTAATATTTCTTATAGTATTCGTTTTATACAATTCAAATTATCTTTTTTCTTGAATATTGACTCACAGTTCCTTTGCGATCGAAAGAACTGAC
Organism: Matsumyia berberina; assembly: GCA_917880715.2. Classification (NCBI taxonomy): domain Eukaryota; kingdom Metazoa; phylum Arthropoda; class Insecta; order Diptera; family Syrphidae; genus Matsumyia; species Matsumyia berberina. The sequence goes on from OU862872.1 coordinate 5,065,587, forward strand.
ACGAATCGTAGCCTTTTCTATGCAAAATTTGTAAAGACTTAGTTGGTAAGTTTTGAAGGGTAAGATTTTACCCTTTTCTTTTGCCTATTTAGGATCTGTTGTAAGTCTACTCAAAGTACTATATAAACAGTTTAGTACTGAGGTGTGAGAGGGGAGTTGGTTATTGGAAAACTATGAAGCCTTTGGTCTTTCTGTGTCTTCGACAAACTCCAGGATGTGTTTTTTAAAAGAACCTGCCCTTATGGCTGACGACACTGCGACCTCGCAAGGTCTATTGTGTCTCCGGTTTACTTAGGTATACTACCTTTTTAATGATGCTGAGTAGCCGAGTTTCTAAACTCCGCAAACAAACAGAATTCCCTATGAAAGATCCGTCTACGTAGACAGTATAGTGCCGGACATTCACAGCAAACGTGCTTAGAAGTTTCTTCTTCTTCCAAACAGAACCAACACTCTGTATCTGAACTAAGGTTAAGTTTGTTGAGGCCACAATGACCGATAAAGAAGCCCACTAACTCCCTCATGTTGGAAGGACTTTATAATTCTCTATATAATATTTTCCCAATGGGCTAGGCGAACTTGGTATTCCCAGTTGTTCAACAAAGTTTTGGCAGGAGCCGACTTAACGGCACAGAAGAGCGCGGAAGCCGAACCGGCCCTTGACCTTGTTGTGTCTGGCAAGTGATTGCAGGGTATCGTAGCAGGACTTGACTGACACAGATTCCACAAAGTGGGATGCCAATGCTTTAAGCGCTGAATGACTATCTAAATAGATATGTACTTTTGCGCTCCTAATACCTTTATCGAAGCTTATACTAGCGGAGATCTTAATAGCATGGATTTTAGCCTGGAACACGCTGAGGCACGTCTCAATTGTTACTGAGGCTTTAGTATTTGGTCCAAAGACGCCAGTACCTACTCTAGAAGCAATTTTTGATCCGTCGGTAAACCATACCAAACATCCTGGGTCTGATACGGGTTCTTCATTAGACCAGTCGACACGGTCTACCTCAAATAGCTTTCCGGAACTGCACTCTCTGGGCCTTAACGTTTGAGGTAGTGCAGGATGTTACCGATCACTGGTGCTTTTTAAGTGAGTTAGGTTTGGTATCCGCATAGATAGACAGTACGCTTTGAAGTAGTCTCACAGTGGCTGACAGAAAAGATGCTTCAAATCTTGGTGAGTTGGATTGCGACTGTAAGTAGCATACGATTCGTTTGCGATATTGAATCTTATCTGTGCCATCTATATGTATATAGATACCGAAGTACTAAGTGACGTGCCTATCAGGGACATCTGGAGGTTAATTGAGGCTTCAAGATGGTTCGAAACCCTGGGGCAATAGGAGTGTGCTTTTGATATTGCTCCACGAACAAGGAGTACTTTTTCCTCAAAATGGGTATCTTTTGACTTCAGTGTGGCGCAGACAATTCTCTCTGCCCTCGAAAACCCATCCCCCTAACCTAATCGAACCTATATGTACGTACATATGCATATGTAAAGATTGACCTAGGCCGTCTTTTCTATTATAAATGCTTGTGGTATAGTACAAAACGTCCAAACCCAAAAGTGCAAGATTGGTCTAAATCAGCGGTTCAGACATGAAGAATAATTGACAGCTCTTGGTATCTACCAAATATACAGCTATTTGCGAGTTGATTTCTCATTTTCACAGCGATAGACCTAAAAGTGGCACTAAAGACCGAAACATAAACTATACGTAAAGGCTCAAATGCACTGCGACCTATAAGATCTATTGTGCTAGGCTAGTGGGTAACCAGAAGCTAAATTGAGGCTTTTAATAAACCTCAATAACGTTTAATGTTCCATGTTTCAAGTATTCACTAGACATAATTTTGTCCCTTGTTAGATGGAGCATTCCTTTCTTTGCGGCCCCTGGGCACTCACAAGGAACATGCTCTGTCGTCTCTTTTTTCTATCCACAGAGTCGGCATATTTTGTTGTCTTGTTTTTGTTAAAGTTCATGAACTTTTGCGATTGCTTCAGGCCTTTTTGTTGTGTCAAATTCTCAGCAGCACCTGCATACTACTGAATGGCACAGCAAAAAAGGTTTTAGGACCAACAAGAGTTCGCCAAACGCCTCTTCCCGCCAGACAGTCCGCCCGTTCATTACCTTCGAAGCCTCCGTGTCCAGCGATCCAGGCGACAGCGACCTTATTTACGGATCCAAGTCTTCGAGAAGGTTGCAACAGTCCTAGATGGGCTTTGACCCTATCGTATATGATTTAATTTCCATTAGTTCTGTCTGGCTATCTGAAAAGATAAATATGCGAGTACCCTTTATCGCTTGAAAGATGTCTGGTGGCTTTACAAGTGCTGCACGCTGGAATTTGAGATCATAGACCCCAGCTCCAGTATTGCCATTTTCCAATTTGAAGCCATCTGTGGACCAGATTTGCGAACAATGCAAGGTAACTAGAACCTTACTTTGCTATGACCACTTCGAACTTCCTGGAAAAACGAAATCTAATGAGCTTTATCTGTGATTTGAAAATTGGAGCACTTCGGATGTGCTTGTAAGGTCGCCGGCTGTGAATTCCTATTGCCTACAACTGTTGAAATTTCCAATAAGTCCTAGTTGGCTATTTGCTTATATTGATTTCTTGTTTAAAGAACAATTCGTATTCGATTGCTGCGAACAAAATGGAGAAAGTTCCAAAATTTTTCAGAAAGCCCAAATTAACTAATTTAATGGGATTTTATTTCTTTTTTATCTTTCTGTGGAGCACTTGGATATCTTTCGCGGAGCACAGTTTGGGAAACTCGGGTCTGATTAATTTTTAAAGTCCTCGATCTATCGTCAAGTGTTCTGGATCGCTTTTATGTAGTTATAGTTACGTTTAACTGAGACTATTGCAAACCATATTTTGCAAAAACTATCTGTAGGATCACGACCAAGTTTGGGATGCGATTGCATACGTCTGTTAACGGAGGAATGTATCCTGCGTCCGACAGTGCTGGTCACTATTCAAGTTTTACAGCCATATAGAAGAACTACCTCAACGTTGAAGGAATCTGTCTTAGTTTGGTTTTAGTACTGCTAACATAACTTATATATACAGAGCATAATTAAGCTTTGCTTTGGCAATTTTGCTTCTTACACATAATTCGAGGCACCATTGGATCGGGAAGGGTAAACAAAACGTATACACACCTCAAGGTTAAAATTTAATCGAGCTGACGAGCATCTATTACCAAATATTCAAGCCCCTAATTTATGACGGAATCCTAGAGACTATAAACAAAGTCGTTTTTATTGAATTTACTAGTTCCGACCACAGAATTCGAAGAAAATTGTAAGCTCTTTGGTGAGTCATATACATATATGTACATATAAACATATGTATTTATATAAACACATGCATAGATTTATAACACCTATTGTATAATTTTTTTTAATGCTTAATTATTTTTTTTTCCCATGAAAGTTTGTTAATTATAATTTCTTACAATTCAAAAAAACGCCCTTTGTCTATTTATTCCTAAAATATGTCCAAGATACGTACAACCGCTGCAGTTTTCTAAAATGGTCTACGGGAACCCCTTTTTTAATGAAGACGTACTCTCTGGCACATGTAAAGGGTTGATACGCATCAGAGAACAAACTTTTATACAAAATTACAGACGTTTTAACTAGAAGTTAACGTCCGGGAAATCTATGCACATCGTGTCGAGCATTGTTCTTAATTTATTGTCCCTATTAACTTGCACGCCTCTGTTCGTTAGCGGGGTATAGTTTCGGAGAGTGTGTTACTGAATATTTGGCCCTTTGTCATTGTCCGAGGAGGGCTAATGCAGGATGATGTGGCCTCGAAGTCTACCTGGGTGAAGTTCGAAAAAGTAAGTCACTTTCAAATTTGGTGAGACAAGAACCAACAGTTAGACCGAAAAAGGAAGCCTGTGATATATCAGGAAGAAACTCTTCACGGGTTAAGTTGAAAGAAAAAGGATTTTTAGCATATTCATCAAAAGCTGCACCTCATATTGTCGCTAATTTCTCTTGGAGATGGCAGAACATTTTAACATTTACCTATCCTGGGTACCAGGTCACTAGAATGGAATTGCAAGCCCGATGAACTCGCCAAACGTGGTACTACTCTAGAGATTCTGCCAGAACGGAGGAATCTGGGTATTCCACTAGCTACAAGTAAATTACTCATAGATATCAGCAAGATAAACCAAAGATGGAGAAACTGTACCACATGCCGTACTCTCAGAGAGATATGGCCTATGCTAAGCCTCCCTTGATCTAAAAGTCTGTTCTTGCCTCAAAGGTCGCTCTTCAGCACCGATGTTGGTGTTCTTACTGGCCACATGTAAAACGGATGGGCCTGTTCTCAAATGACTTTTGCAGGAGCTGCAGGGACAAAGAGGAAAAAGCTGCTGCCCTACCCAAAGAAGGAAGCTTTATCAAGGAGCCTATCACTTCGACAATTTGGGCGAGTTATCGCATACTAATTTCAAAAGTAAAGGGTTTTCCAACAGGGACCGGTAGATTTTGACAGTTCATGGCGGCCATGTTGTTTTATCTGTTGTCAGTTTTCCCGATTTTAATTTTTCAGCACTAACGACAAAATACCAGGGCAAGTTACAGTGCCGAGCAACACGTGCAAATAATAAAACTTCATTATCAAAAAGGTTCAATGGATTTCAGCGAAAAAATCATCTTCAGCGAAGAGGGCCATTTTTGGATGAATGGGTACGTCAACAAGCAAAATTGCCGAATTTGGGACGATGTCAATCCACACGAGGTCCACCAAGTGGCTATGCATCCGCAGAAAGTCACTGTTTGGTGTGCATTGTGGGCCGGCGGCGGTTCGTACTTCTTCGAAGACGACGATGGGATTGCCATCACCATCAAGGGAGAGCGCTACCAATCGATTATAACCAATTTCTTTTGGCCCAAATAGGACAATATGCATGTGAACGACATGTAGTTCCAACAGGACGGCGCTACGTCCCACACAGCTGATGCCACAATGGACATTCATCACGAGTGATTTGAGCGCGACAGCTCGGGATTAGCCAAGGCTTAGCTTCTCGCAAGGATTATGTTGTGCGTGTTACATTTGTCGCACGAATGGAAAGGACCTACAATTTATTGCCGACTCCGAATGGCGAACTGAGAAGCTCTTTCATACTAAATTATACTCCTGGGGGGTTGTCATTTCCCGACAAGAGGTGGTGCCGCGAAAAATGTTCGGTGTTCCTGGCTGGGACTTGAACTTAGGCCGCTCGGTCAGCAGTCCAACGCACTAACCACTAACCCACTGCGACCAGGTCAAAAGTATCCTCAGCTTTATTAAGAGCTGCATAGGTTTCATTAGTTGAAGAGGCATCTAGAGTATAGATTCCAGTGGTATCACAAAGAGCCTTCCTTGGCCTACGTGTGTCTGTCTTCTTCGCCTGGACAGCCACCTTACCTACCTTCGTCACTTTAACCTCAAATTTAAAGTTAACATTTGCGGACGTCTTGGCTCAGTGGTTGCTGCTGTGTGAGCTGCGTAGAAAATGACAAACCTCCGAGAGTACAATATGTCACGAAAAAGCTTCTCGATTCGCCTTTTGATGTCAGCAATAAATTATAGGTCCCCTCATGAGTGGTTATAAGAAACTAGGACTTGGGCCGTCCCGTGTGGTTGAGCCAGCTTTTTTTTTTTTTAAGTTAAGCGATAGGTGCAAGGGCTTACAACTATAGATCTTCGGTGAATCATGTCAAAGTAACAAAATCCATCCTAAAAATTACAGAAACAAACAGTTCAATAGAATCCCCCGTTCCATTTTATTAAAAGGTCTCCGTGGCCTTGAAAGCACTACATGTTGGTTCTCTGACCTTTCCACCTCGCGGAATCTTAAAGTTTCCCAAAAACGTCAAACAACCAGACGAAGGCATTCAATTTCCTCTTTATTTTAGATTCATTGTTCTCTCCGATCTATTTCCACATTCGGGGCCAAAACCCTAATCCATTCAGTGTTGTGTCAGCCTTTAGCCGATTACTATACGCCTAATCGTATTGGCAGGCTTCCCTAAACCCTAAACCGAAATGAATCCTTAATGAACAAACCAAACACGTGTCACAACCTCATCACTCAACAGCGTGACTAATGCAAGAATCAAGTAATAAGGTTATCAACATTTTATCTTCTTAAAACCGGCACAACCCCTTAAAGGGATTTCTTTTGTTTTGTTCTGTTGGTGTTGGTTCGCTTTTAAAATCTGACAAGACGTCAACTTCTATGTCACTTGTAAGCACATTAATATTCACGTTGCTTTGCCCTAATTAAAGGCTTGCGCTTGCTAAGAACAGAGATTTTATTTACACCTCATCACCTCCTATTAGTGGAACTCGAATTCACGTCCTTGTAGTGGGAAAACACCAACACATGTATACATAGAAGCCATTTTTAGAACAAACTTACCGTTAATTATGCGAGTTAGCTTATTCCTTCGCGTTGATGAGGGACTGAGGACACTTTCGCGTCGATTGCTCCCCAGGTCGACATTAAGCTGTGACGGATGCTGTAACCCACTGCTGGCGCTGCTGTTCGAGAAGAGGCTACTGGTCGAGGGTCGATGGTGGAATGGAAAGTGTCTGGGCACGGCCAAGGATGGACGTGGCGAGTCACTCCATACTGCATCTGCCACCGAGTCGATGCTGGCAGAGCGTGGCAGCTTTCCAGCGATGGTATCTCGCCTAAGAGAGATTGGAATAGTTTATGTTTTGTTTTACCGTTTTAAACTCATTATTTTTTATATATTTTTTTTTTTTACTGTTATCTCATTCAGGAAAAGTATCTAGCAAGTCGGTGGGAATTGAAAAAAGTTTGTTTCCAAAAAGTTGTCCCGTGTGATTGTAACATTGATTTTTTTTTTTAAAGGACCGATTTCTACACGCACAAACACAAATTTAATGATCGATCCCAGCGCATCAAGGACTCAATTTGAAGTTGATTGATGTAAACCATGATTAGTCAATAAAGGACATACACGTCTCTCACGGCAACTGCTTGTACTCGTGGCAAGAAGTGCATGTTTTCATACTTATGTACGAGGACGACATATCCGTACAACACACACACATATGGAAGCCCCTCTCGGATGCCTACGTCTTTGAATACCATTATCTGGAGGACTCATAAGTGGATTCGCTTTTATTAGGTCATAAGTTGTGCTCTTGTGTTTGGGTGCGGTGTAGGGGGAGTGTATGTGCTTGGGGGTGCTGTGGGACCAAAGGAAAGAGGAAGCCAATGTCAATGACATACCGGCAGAGACATTGATGTTTGTTTGCATAAAGAAACACACAAGCACGTACACAGGTCGTCCCTCAAAAGACCGTTTGAGTTGTGATGAAGGAATGCTAGTTACATAAGCCGAACTCGAATTAGTAAACGTACCTCTCCCAGGACAGGCGACGTGGTGGATCATCCGCGTCCATCAGCGAGAAATGACCATCGCTGTTCGATATGGTGGCCTTAGTCGTCTGATTCAACAACTTCACCAGGCGACACAGTGCTGTGTTGGTTGAACTCGTGCCACTGCTGGTACTACCGCCACTGCTGCCTGTTCCGCCGTCTCGGTCCCGGCCACCACCGTCCGTCGATAGTAGGTGATGGTGTTGCTGTTGTTGCTGTTGATGGTGGTGATGGGAGGACGACGACTGCTGCTGTTGTTGATGCGAATGCTGATGATGCTGGTGCAAGTTCATAGGGCAGGGATTTTTCTTCGCCTGACTGGTGGCCGTGTTTGATCCCGTTGAAACCCGGTAAGCCCTGGCCGCCACAATGTGGGGCGCTGGTATCCTGTTACGATTAAATAACTTCACATTAAAAACACGTTTTACGTTTACGTATACTGTGTTACATTGGGTTGGGAAGGAGTGTGCTGTGGGAGTTGGAGGGATGAGGTATCAAAGTGTGCCCTCGGGTGTGAAATGTTCACTCAGTGTGGTTGGAGTCATGGAGGTCAGTAAATGATGTGCTGTGATGTTGGTGGTGGCACAAACACGCTTGGCTTTCAGATACATTCTGTATTGAGGATTTGGATTTTCCGAAAGGGGATTTTCAAAATCGATTTAAATTTGAAGTACCATTCGCACTTTGCGCGTACCAAAAGGAAATTCAATAAAAAAAAAAAAAAAAAACGGGAGAAGATTTACATTTATAACTAACCGAGGAGTCTTTCCAAAACCCCCATCTCCCTCAACCAAGAGACTTCGAATGGAAGGAGGCGCCCTTGGAAGAAGTGGGTTCTTTAGTAAGAAAGTAACGATTTCCGGAGGATGATGTGAATAATGCATTTAAGATTTTTAAGCGATTTAAATGGGGAGGGCTGTTGAAAAAAAAAACGAGCGTGTCTTAAGTGACTTAATTTGAAAAGCTGAAAAAAACTTGATCTCTTGGACCTTGAATCGGTTTGAATGTCATTCTGGCAGCTCGTTTAAAATGCAATTGCTAGAACTCTGAATATTTTAAAGATTTATCACTGCACAATCTAAAATTCAATTTCTATCTGTCTGTGGCTTATAACTTGAGAACTACTCAAGCGATTTCTTTCGAGATTTTTTCGATTTGCTATTAATTCTGACGGTCGTAGCTGGACATAAATGTGAAAAACTGTAGAGGAATGTCATCTGTCAGTGTTATGGCAATTTTCCTAATACATCCTTCTTATTGGCTGTTGGTATTCGAAGGAGGAAGGACAAACATTCAAAGTTTTTTACAAACCAACTTCTTTCTATAAATTTCTACTCTCACCTCCGTGAGGTGAACGCTGGGTGCGTTCCTGAGACTAGGTTTCAATCGGTTTGGAAGGTTGTTGGTGATGGCTAACAAGTGAAGGGAGAAGTGTTTCCACCATGGAATTCCTCATTAGATCCGGATGGTATCAAATAATTGATATTTTTGGTATCAAATAATTTTCCAGATTGAATCAACGACTTTGTACGCGGTTTGTGAATTTCGCATTAGAGAGGCCACTTCTAATACGCTGCTCACCACAACAAAATCGCTGGTTTGACGATTTTGTATTTGCCGCTGACGATGATCGCTACATCGTCTGCGTAACCAATGGTCTCAATCCCTGGGTTCTTTAGGCTGCACACACAGTGAAGCGATAAAGCGATGCGATGCGAGAAGTGAGAAGCGTGCGTTAAAACTGTTCACTTGTATTCTTATGTACGTGCGCACAGTGAAGCGATAAGAATTCATGTGAAAAGTTTTATCGCATCCTTCTTGCTTTTCGCATCGCATAGCTTTATCGCATTACTGTGCGAGTAGCCTTAGAGGCAGAAGTAGGTTGTTTATGGCGAGAGGAGTCCGCCTTGAGGACACCACCGAGTTGTGTGCGCCAAAATTTCAACATCGTCGATGTTGGTGTGAATCACACTTCCCTTCAGCATACGTGTTGAGTGTCATAGAGGAGGAAGTTGCAGAGTGCTTCACTTCTTATGCTTCTGTAAATTATCTTTCCCATGGATTTTGGAATAAATGACATAAGGCTGATGGGATGAAAGGGACTTGGAATTTGAGTCTGAAGTTCAGTCAGCCTGAACCTACTGAAAGTAGGCTGGTAAAGTTCAAAACCGGACTCCTCAAGGGGAAATCTTTTCTCCCATGCTGTGGACACTGGTAATGGATGAACTACTTATTTTAGAATTACTGTTAGGCAATGGGCAATGTACAGCATATGCTAATGACCTTGTGATCCTAATCACAGGGTAATACTTAAACTCACTGAGGGAACTCAGGCAATCGGCTCTGTACATAACAACAAAATGGACAGACAGTTGCGATTTGAGCCTTAACCCTGAGAAAACCGACATGGTACCCTTCAGTAGAAGATACAAGCTACACGACTTCCGGCTACCGATTTTAGGGGTGTACAAGTGAACCTGAAAAATGAAGTCATGCTGGACAACAAGTTAACTTGGAGAAGGAATCTAGAGAACAGAACCGCAAAAGCCAGAAGGGCGTATATGCTATGCGTGAAGGCTTTTGGCAAAACTTGGAGTCTGAAACTAAGGCAAGTCCAATCGATTTATACTTTTGTAGTCAGACCCATTTTACTCTACGGAGTGCTTTTCTGGTGGCCGATAGTGGTGAAAAAATGCACCCGCACTCTACTAACGAATTTTCAACGTATGCGCTGCTTGGGGATAATCGGCTCGCTAGTCAGCAACCCCAGGGGCAGGCAGGAAAATCCTGAATTTATTGCCTAAGGGTTTAGAGATAAAAAACAGCTGGGTTGGCTGCCCTAAGATTCAAGACGTTAGGCCACTAGCTAAGACACAAAAGCCTGGAAAGACATGTTCTGTCCGGGCTAAGCTCTCTTAGGCAATTTAGTTTCAAGAAAATGTTGGAGCTCGCTGGATATACAGGAGGTTTCTCAAATCCGTTAACTCCATCCGACTCTCTATCCGCCAGTGCCAGGAGGTAGATATTTGCCTTTGGTAAATATCCAAGCACACTTATTGAACTTCTTCAAACCGCCCTATCCTCTCAAGCTGGGCAACTAAAAGCGGTCTGAGTTCTAACCCCGAAAAGACCGAACTAGTCCTCTTCACCAGGAAGTACAAAATTCTCCCATAAGACCCTCCCACTCTAAAAGGCCTATAGTTTGCTACCAAAGCAAAATTTCTGGGTCTTATTCTGGACAGTAAATGCGACTGGAAAGCAAATACTATTGAACGCGTTAAAAAAGCCACTGCAGCGCTATACTGCTGCAAAAAAAGCCATTGGTAAGAAGTTCTGACTGCAACCTCGTACCAAGTAGTGGTTTTACGTGTCCGTTGTCAAACTTATACTCATGTTTGGTGTGATCGTATGATGGACGGCCTTAGACAGAGCCATAATCTATTGGAGAAAGTGCAAAGAACAACATGCATATTCCTTAGGGGAGCATTGAAAAGCACCCCATCCGCGGCGTTCAACGTCCTCCTACATCTACTCCCTCTAGATACTTTTGGCAAACTGTCAGCTGCCAGCGCAGCCATCCGGCTGAAAGCCTCCTCTTTATGGTCAAACAGTGGGCACTCCTCGATCTAAGACCCACTAGCTTTTATTCCGGAAAACAAAGATTACACACCGTCCAAGTTCAATTTCAACTTCAACTGCCGGACTTCCATTCTTTTCCGATAGGAGTGAGAAAGTGATGACGCTAGGGACGATCATTCCGGTTATCTTTATACTGACAGTTCCAAAATGTAGAACGGAGTGGGAGGTGGTGTTTTCATCGATATGCTTAACCTAAGCATCCCCTTTCGTCCAGCTGACCACTGTAGAGTTTTTCAGGCGGATATTATGGATCAACGAAGCCTTATCCTGGTTTAAGCACAATGTGATATTCTTCAGGGACATTACATTTTTTATCGATAGCCAGGGTGCTATAAAATCCTTGGAATCGATAACATGTACATCAAAAGCTACTTCAGATTGTCGCTCATCTCCCATGGGAATGAGAGAACATTTTAACATTCACCTATGCTAGGTACCCGATCATAGGAACATTCCAGGAAACTGTAAGGCCGATGAGCTCGCCAAACGTGGTACTACTCTGGACATCCTGCCGTTACATATCAACTTCTCTTAGAGTACGACACGATCAGTAAAATAAACCAAAGATGGAGGAATGGCACCACATGCTGTACCTTCAGGGAGATCCACAAACAAATTAAAAACAAATATCTGGCCTAGCTTCTTGCAACCGTTCATGTTATGCGTGTTACATTTTTCGCACGAATGGAAGGGACCTAAAACTTATTGCCGATTCCGAACGGCGAATTGAGAAGCTCTTTCATGACAAATTATACTCCCGGAGGCTTGTCAATCCCCGACGAGAGGTGGTGCCGCGTTCGGTGGACCTGGCTGAGGATTGAACCCACATCGCTCGGTCAGCGGTCCAACGCACTAACTGAACCACGGCGACCATCAGGGAGATCTGGGCTATGCTAAATCTCACTCGATCTAAAAACTTGATCTTGCTCAAACGGTCGCTCATTAGCACCGTCATTGGTGTTCTTGCCGGTCATTGTCCCATTAGCCTTCATGGTAGAAGAATGTGCCTCTTATCAAATAACTTCTACAGGAGCTGCAAGGACAAAGAGGAGGACGAAAAGATGCTCCATTTCCTCTGCACTTGTCCTTTGACAATTTGAGCGAACTATCACATACTGACGCCAAAAGTATAATCAGCTTCATCAAGAGCTCCAAATGGTTTCAATAAAGTGAGTGCCGTTTTTCACGGTATAAATCCATGTAGTCACCCTACCTATCTACCTATACCTAAGTAGATACTTGAAAGTTACTCAGCCTATATGTGTCCAAGGGCTAAGCTACATCTGAACAGCTTGCGGCCGAATTACCGCGATCGTCAACGAGTGAGTGAGTGGCACTTGTGATCGAATGACCGATAAAATTCATTGGGAGCGGTAATGCCAAATCCTCACATTTCGATGACGAGTTACTCGTTAATAGATAGCGTGACAAAAATAATCTCTGGTCCGCGTTGCAGTAATGCTGAGACGATGAATAATCTTATATTTCTTACGCAAATTCAAGTGTCAGCTCTGCGTTAAATAAAAAAAAATCATCTTACGATTTTTGCGTAACAACATATCAACAAATCGTTAAATCCAAATGAAAGTAACGACTAACTTGTACTTCCTAGTCTTGTGTTTCAGTTTTAGATCAGATACCATCGACAGGAAATACTCGCTACTCGTACCTTTCTGTCGTGTCAAAACATTTTTGATTGCATTAAAGACGTTTAATAAAGCAGGAAACACATTTTATGCTCTAATTTGAACACAATAAAAGTACAAAATGTTAAGGAAAATTTATTAAACTTTCGCCTCGTATTGAAAAAAAAAAAAAAATTCAAACTCAAATGTTCCTTTGCTGCGAAATTCTTTATAAAATTTTCACATTCAGTATCCTTGGGGTAGGCGAAGTGGAACCTTTACAAATTCATTGAGCCATCAGCTGCAGGCATTTTGCTTCTTTAATGCCATGACTAATTTATGTAACCACAAGCGGGGCGCTTCGGGGAAGGTGTAGGGACCGAAGTGGCCAGACCCAACGATGCTACACCTCATATCTCCTTACAAAATGAGATTAATAATTCAGAGCATGTCCCTGCTCGTGGATATGTATATCCTACAGATTGTTACAAAAGGTGTTAATACAAAAAAAGGGAAAGTGCTGCATTGTATATTTCGTTGGCTTCCATTGCATGTTAATGAATGTAACTGTCAGTTAAGATTTTATTACAATTCAGTGATATTATAAATCAGTGAAGACAACGCCCGAACGTGATGCCGTCAATTGATGAGTCTCGGTATCCTTTCGATGGAGAGATTCTATGAAAATGGTTCTCGAGGTAGACCCATGGCGTGAGCTATAAAAATCTCTTAATCGTAGTTCAAACCTACATACATATGTACGAGACCTCACGAAATGGGACACTTTTATGTTTATAGTAACACAAACGGTATTCTGACATATACATGGTTTTTTATTTTGCAATTGGGAAAAAATGGTTGAATGTCAAGGATGGTTAGGTTAGGTTAGGTTAATGGGTGCCTTGTGACATTGTCACTGCTCACTTAGACCAGCAAAGGGTCCATTGTGCCCATCTTCCAATTTAACTCCGGGAACTTGTAAAGAGAAAAGGGTTGGAAACTGCTGATTTAAAACCATCCAGATAAAAAAATGAATCAATCAAGAGGTCGCTTAGCTCGATGTCACCCAAGTCCTCCAGTTTCGTGAAGAAGTAACTACCAAGAGTCCTCATTCTTCTACTGGCGAGGGCAGGACATTCACACAGCAGGTGTCGGACAGATTCGATCTCCTCCTCATTCCTGCAGCTTCTGCAATAGTCGTTGTGATGTATACCGAGGCGTTGCGTATGAATACCAATTGCACAGTGCCCAGTAATGATGCCAGAAACTATCCTCGCCTCACGACGACTTAGTTTGACCAGAGACAGAGATCTCTTCTTATTATAACTTGTCCATAAGTTCCTAGCCGTTGCACATGTATCTAGCTGGATCCACCGTGCATTGGGTCTACTTATGGCCTCGTCCTCAATATACCTTTTTAATAAGCTTATTGGAATTCTCGCAAAGGGGAGAGCCTGTGAGGCATGCAGCGCTGCCCCCTCCGTGCCAATTCATCAGCTCTTTCGTTACCTGGGATATTCATATGCCCTGGTACCCAACATAGGGTCACCGTATTGGCTCTCGATATCTCATCTAAATGCTCTTTACAGATTTTTACAAGCCTTGACCTAGTTATCGCGGACTCCAGAGCCTAAATGGCTACCTGACTGTCGATATAGATTGTGATTGTCCTCGCGGTGATGCCCCTATCTCGGACAGTTTTCGAGGTCTCGATGATGGCTGTGATTTCGACTTAGAGGATGTCAAGGATACTGAAACATTTATTCTAGCGGCATCCAAATGTGACCGTCATATGTCTCCTGGCTTCGATTAGGGAATTTTTATTTCCAGAAAAACAAGGCTTTATGACACCAATTCAGGAGCAATGAGGAACTAATTGAAGTACATCGTCAGATTCCGCATTAATTCCGCAATTTCTGTTAGAGTTGCTGTGGGATAAAAGGCTGAGATAAGCTTCAGCGACTTGAATTCGGTACCGTGCACAAGAACCATAAATCAAACCAATGACGAAAATTGGACCTGGAAGTGTAGTGCAGTGACAGGAACTAAAGCCAGACGATTATTTGAAGCACTGTGTCTTTAGTGATTAGATGTTGGAACCACATGTAGTTCATACTGAAGAGGCGATTTTCCACCTCAGTGGCTTTGTAAGAAAAAGCATGAGAGAGATGTTACTGCAGGAATGAGGTTCGGAAGTTTAACCGAAGGGTAAAAACAACCTGTCAAGGCTACAGAGCCCGAATCGCAGCCTGCAAGGATGCTGAGAATATGGAAGAATTATGTACTTCAGCAGACTGTAAAACGGCGACGAGGAACCAAAGCGGAAGAGGTTGCTCTTGGCTGTTTTGAGAGGAAAATTCTTCGGTTGATTTTTGGTCCCGCCTGCATAGACAGTGAGTGGAGGAGGAGATACAATGACGAGCTGTACGGGCTGAACAGCGACATCGACTTAGCCAGAAGAGTGAAGCTCCAACGACTGAGGTACCAGGGTCATGCAGAGCGGATGGACTCCAACGCTCCGGCCCGGAAAATCTTCGAATCCACACCCGAAGGACGGTGCAGTAGAGGAAGACAGCGACTAAAGTGGCGCTCGCAAGTGAAAGGGGACCTTAACCAACTTGCCCTGCGAAACTAGAGGCAGCTAACTGAAGACGCTTGTTGGTTGAGGCCCAGGTCCACCCCAGACTGTAGCGCCACCTTAAGTAAGTAAATAAGATACTGATTAAAGCACCCTCTTCGTTAACCTTGAAATTTATTCAACGCCCCTCGCAAAAGCGCTTCACGAGCTCTCCATTTTGGTTAAATGATGCCACATGTTCAACATTCTTAATACAAAATGGTGTGAGAACATTCGTCCTTGACCTACAGTGTACTCAGTCACATTCGGCATTCTCTTCGTTTATCCAGCAAAAGTGATACATTTTTATACATCACTGTGCACTCGTAACGAAAGAAGTCCAAATAATGTTGTTACAGAGCGGTGTAAAATAATTCCTTTTAAAAGCAACCCCTAGAGGGAGAAAAAAAAAATTGAAATACTACGTGAACTCGTCCCCAACGAACTGAGAACAAAAAATGCACCCTTGCATGTTGCAAATTGCTTTGAAACCATATTAATTGAATGCATTGTTGCTCAGGATACGGAATTTTATATTCCTCTGTAACGCAGTATTCTTTCAATGGAATGTGCATCTATATTGTTGGTTTCCTTTTTTTGTCACTTTGCGTGTGTTTGCGTAATTTTAGACGGATTTAAAGTTTTGTTCACCGTTAGATTTAACTACAATAGCGTGGTACAATGTCGTGCAATTGGATAAATCTCTTTGCTTGGATGTTTCGCAACTGTGAACATCTTCTTTTGTGTGCGATAAACTCTAAAGCCACTGGACCGATTTGTATAAAACTTAAGCTGCCTAATCTTTTGAGTTTTAGCATAAGCTGCGAAACTTTACTGTTGCCAAAAGAAGCAAAAACGTGGACTGGTTAACTAAGTCGGTTTTTTTTTCTTTTCAAGTAAAACTTTGACCGAAGTATGGGAGATACGCCAAAGTAATGTATGGTGAATAAGAAGTGTTTAGTAATTTTAATAACATAATCGACGGCTGTCCATTCTTTAAAAAAGAACTTCATAATTATATAGTTATACAAAAACTGAACACCCTTCCAGGCTTTCTTCCCTACTCCAAAGCAGCAAGTTCAGCATGCCATTGGATGACACTCTTCCATGGTTTTAATGAAAATACTAGTCATCCCCCCGAGTGATGACTGGGAAAAGTTCAAAACCCGTCCGTCAGAGCACGATCAAGTGTGGTACACGGACGGCTCTGAAAAGGATAGTGGATCTGGGGCTGGAATATAGTTAGTTAGTTAGAAGTGCCCCTCCGAAAGGAGGTACACTTAGACCAGGAAGTAGGTCCATTGTGATGCCACTGAGTACTGGAGTTCCCTGCTTACTCCTGAAACCATTTAGATTTCCTATTATAGCTGTTAAGGTCGGCCATGCTGGCGGAGTTCAGATCATTAAGATTGTTAAAGAAGTCCGTCCAGGATGACCTTCCTGATATGGGCCAGTGCGGGACACGTGCAGAGGAAGTGTGCGGTGGACTCCTCGTCTTCCTCATCCCTGCAGCTCCTGCAGAAATCGTTGCATGCTATCCCCAGGCGTTGAGCATGCCTTCCTAGGATGCAGTGCCCCGTGAGGACGCTGTTAAGTTTTGAGAGCTGGTCTCTTCTGAGTCGTATTAATGCTTTTGATCTTTTCAGATCCAGGACAGGCCAGATCAGCCTGGCATTATTGCAATAATCGAGATGTTGCCATATACGGTTTGCTTTCGACAGAGCGTCGGTGTGGGTCAGGTGTTTAACAATCGACATAGGCGCTTCGACATGGTCGAGCTTCCTGCCGTCTGTACATTGGGAGCCTATTCTATCTAATTCGTCAGCCGCACAGTTCCCTTGAAAGTCACAGTGACCAGGGACCCAACAGAGTGTGACGTTATACTCTTTAGCGATCTCGTTTAGAGACCCGCGGCAGTCCTTCATTGTCCTAGATTTTATAGTGTTGGATACGAGGGACCTGATCGCAGCCTGGCTGTCGATGAAGATCGCAATATCCCTGCGTGATATTGGGTTAGCCTTCAGCCAAGTGGCGGCTTGATTTATAGCTGTGACTTCGGCTTGAAGGACACTGCGGGGGTTGGGAAAACTGACGGAGTGGTGAATGTCCAGGTCTTCTGAGAAGACACCGGCACCGACTCCTTCGGCTGTTTTAGAGCCGTCCGTAAAGATAGAGATGGACTCATTAAAAAGGACTTCGCACTGACTCAACATACTCATCGATCTTCCAGGCAGAAATATTTGTCATTAATCAATGCATAAGCTTAACCTTGCTTTCTAACTTTCGAGGCAAATACATTTTCAAAATTAAACCTAGGGAACAAAAAAAAAAAAAAACGTATTTGGCGCGACAGCTCGGGATGAGACCTAGCTTCTCGCAACCACTCATGTTCTGCGTATTACATTCTTCGCACAAATAAAAGTAACCTACAACCTACTCCGAACGGCGAATTGAGAAGCTCTTTCATGACAAATTATGTATACTCCCGGTGGCTTGTCATTCGCCGATGAGAGGTGGTGACGCAAAAAACCGAGAGAACAAACCCTCCTCAAATCCAACGCGATCTAGATGGAAAGTATAGGACAGAAATGTACCAAATATTTTTTTCCTTACCATTCCAAAAGACATCTAAGTTTCTTCTGAATCTGAGCAGGAGCCACCTTAAAATTCAAACGGGTACCCTAAGTGACCACTGTCGTTTAAATCGGCATCTTCACAAGCTTGGCCTGTCACCGGACCCTACCTGCAGACTATGCTTGGAGAGCGATGATAGCTCTCTTCACATCGTCACAGAATGCCCCGCCCTCATTTACGTGAGAAAGCGGACCATAGGCTTAGGCAGTGAACTCGTCTCACCAAGTGCACTTGCCACGCTCCACCTAAAGAAGCTGATTAGCTTCCTGATAGCCTCTGGAACAGACAAATTGCTCTAAAATATATGGAACAGCACAATATGTGAGACCGCAATGCTTCACAAAAAACATTTTCGACTTATCTAGCAGTTTAATTCCACTGAAAAGCTCTGGGCCCGAAGTGAGGCCTTCAGCCTAAAGTAGTCCATTGGATGTATACGGCGGTAGTGAGACCGATCTTATGTATGGGGTACTGATCTGGTGGACAGTACTAGATTAATTAAAACGATACAGAGGTTTTCGATGATTTGGGCGCGTTCAACGCATGTCCCCAACTCGGCTTCCGAGACGTCCCATGGAATCCGTGCCCTCGGGTAGGCGTCCCCTGGGTGGGCCCAGGATGAGATGGCTGAACCAAGTCTGAAATCTCATCTCTACCCGTATGGCGATAGCCCTTGGTGATTTAGAGTTTATGGCGGAAGATGTGGAGAGTCCACTTAAGCACCCTAACCCCGCGACCCTCACATAAGCGGGTCATTGAAAATGATGATGATGATGATACAGAGGGTATCATGCATCTGCATAATGGATGCCATAAGCAACTCCTATGGCTGTACTGGAGACAATGCTTAACTTTCTTCCTGACGATATATTCTGGAAGCCAATGGCAGCCAAAGCGGCACTTAGACTCAGGGAATCCTCCAAGCTGGTCAGCCCAACAACAGTATAGTATTCTTAGTAAAGTGAATTATATTGTCCCTCATTCTGACTTTAACGTCAAATACAGAACCCGGATTCTTAGCAGAAGTGCTTGGGAGTTCAGTGCGACTCCGGGATAGAAATATTCACAGACGGATTCAAACGTGTGAAACGGGGGCGAGAGTTTCCTCCAACGCAGTTGACATAGCAGTTGCCAAACGACTGCCAGATCACTGTAATGTATACCAAGTGGTAATAACGGCAGTCCGAGAAGTTGCGGCTTGGTTTTCAATTAACTTGATAAATTGTAGCGCTATTGCACTTTACATAGATAGTCAGGCAGCTATTAAAGCTTTGGAATCGCCGACGTTACGATCAAGGCTGGTAAAGCAAAGGCGCAGATCTCTTAACAAGATTGGATAGGGACCTTTCATGCAAGTGCAGGGCGGACTGGATTTAATAAGGATGGAGAGACATTTATCCATTCACTGGAAAAACTTAGGTTCACTAATAGGGAGCCTCTCCGGACATTGCTTGATACGCAGACATGCACTCAGATTAGGGGTCCCCTCCAATGATTTCTGTAGAAGCTGTAGAGACTAAGGGGAGGAGAAAACAACTTCAATGATGATCTTAACGATCTAGCCGAACTCGACATCCAAAAGATAAGAAACTTTATCTGCGGTTCGAAGTGGATCGCTACCGATACGGTCACAGATCTTAAAGCACTAGGCGTTATACTCTTGGTTCCTGGTGCTGGTAAGCCGGTATTTCTCGTGGTATCACAATGGACCATTCTGGTCTAAGTGTGTCCCTGCTTTAACGGGGGTAGCCACCTAACCTATCCAGCAGTTTCTGACATAAACGGTGCACAAAGTCACAAAACTCGATTTGTTCCTTATAAAATCAGTCGCCCTACCCTCCAGAAATCTCGTCCCTTTGAATAGATTTTAGACTACAGGTGGAGAATATCCAAAAAAGATTTACATACATACTCGTATCTGGCAATCGAAATTAGTCTCAAGTGTAGTCATTGTGGTACATAAACGGAAACCAATTGCCAAGATAATAAATAATAAATATCCGTATTCATATATTAACTTGGCTGCCATCCACACACAAGTCATTGGACTGATGCCAAAAGTGTACTGGTGCAAATGTAGGAAATGTATAATTAATTCAATGTTGTCAAAAAATAACCTTAACACTTGCACCAGCAGATCTATCGTGACAACTGCCATTTTGGACTCGACTCTTGCATTTTAGTTGTTCGCGCTTCAAACGAGAAGACAATTACTTCAAGTATTTTTGCCACTAGTGAACTAAACTCTTATGAGCGATGTATGACTTAGAAGGATATCTCATCATAAACATTTTTATTTTACGAATAAACCCACGTCCTTACCTTAAGACTACGCTTCCATCTGGTTGACTCTCAAATTCATCACAATTATAAGAATACGGGTCCAAGTTGCTAACGGTTCCTATAGAAATTCCACCTTGTGAACTGCTGGATGATTTTCTCCGATACTCCAGACTACTGTCATCGCAAACAACTGATCCTCTTGGTTTTGGCAACAGTGACCACCGATGCGAACTGGTACTCCCGTGAGCTTTATCTTGAGAAAAATAAAGTTTTTATTCGTTTACCTTGGGCAATTAAAAAAAAATACCATTTACCATTTTGGAAGCGATTTGTGTCAGTTTGTGCAGCAATAATTGATATTCCAGGTACAACAATCGCTGGCAATGTTCGAGATCTAAGCAATGGCGGTGGAGCTTTACGACATGTTCGATTTTGATTGGCTAAGGCGGCTTGTTGAAGTCTGTAAATAAATAAACGTGAAATGTAATTATTTAATTTTTAAAGTAATGTCAAAAACACAAAAAAAGTTAAAAAGATTTTGAACTTCAAATAAATATGACAAGGTCTTTTTGATCAACATAAGGTGCAGTAGTACTGTCCCACATCATTCGTGCTGGGATTTCTGAAAAATCGTAAGGGCGGGATTAATAGAGGGTCTTCCAATATGGACTTCCGAACTTTGACAGTTAATAGCGGCCATATTGTTGAAGCTACATCTGTCAAATTGGCTGTCATTTATTCAGTCTGTTTTGCCAAATCCCCATAGATGGATATGGCGTTCAACAACACGTGCGAATAACAAACATTGTTTTATCAAAATGGGTGTTCTGTTCGGGCAACGTTCCGTGCGCTAAGCCCATTTTACGGTTTACGTGGTCGTCCTTCCCAGTTTCAACGTTTGGTGGCCAAATTCGAGTCGAACGGTTCAGTGAACAATCAGCCAACATCCGTACGTCAACGAAACAAAAGATCTGCCGAAAACATCGCCGCTGTCCGTGAAAGTGTGAAAACGACTATGGGATTGCCATCACCATCAACGACGAGCTCTATAGCTCGATGATTACCAACTTCTTTTGGCCTGAATTGGATCATATGGACACCAACGACATGTGGTTGCAACAGGACGGCGCTACGTGCCACACAGCTCACGTCACATTGGAAATTCTGCACAAGCGATTCGAGGGCATGGTCATCTCACGTGGAGGTGATGTGTGAGGTCGTGCGATTTGACCCCGTTAGACTTTTTCTTGTAGGGTTTTCTGAAGTCGCAGGTCTATGCGAATAAGCCACAAATCACAGCGACCCTCAAAGCCAACATAACCCATGCCATCGGTCAAATTCAGCCTGATTTATGCGCCAGTCATGGAAAATTTGACATTTCGGATGCGCGCCACCCAGAGAAGTCCGCGGCTTTGACATTTGAACGATGTTATATTTCCAACATAATGGCATCGATAGGCCTTTCAAACGAATAAAAAATTTCGATGATATCTCACACACATTTTGTTTTATTTAAATTTAAAGATAAAAAGGGCTTAATGAAAGACCCTTTAGTTGATTGGATGCCTCCCTGTAACATTTGGAATCCAAAATGAATGGTTTTTGGTTTGTTGACAGATCACCTAAGTTTTTTGTTTATTATTCACTTGCGCTGAAGGTGTTATAAATACCGTGACGATGTCAATTTCAAAGCGCGAATGTGGCTTAAAAATCAGGTGATTAAGTCCAGATTAACTGGGTGTTGTGGCTATTGATCACAATTCACAGCATTTTTCTTCCAACCGCCTTATGTCATCAACATTTATCGTCGTCTGAGGAAATTCCTATAATTTCACTCTCAAGCCATTGCAGCTATGAGCACAGGTAGAACCTCTGTTTGGAATACACTGAAAGCATTCGGAGGTCTTATGAATACTAGAGGTTTGCCTCTTGGGAGGAGATCCCAGAACCCCTTCCGTTTGTGGTTTTTGAACCATGCGCAAATCTCATCTGCTGAGATGACAGCGTTTCTCTGCCGGTCTTTCCTCTCAGGGTACAAGGGTATGTAAGGTGTATCGAAGTCCAAGATGGAAGCCGTCTCATCTGTGCTTTTTAGAACGCCATCCTATTCATTCAGGATAGAGCAGTGTTCAATACTGTTATTCCCAAAGAAGCCTAAATAAGTGAGTCTCAGCATACTATTGGCTGCTTGATGTTTTATCTGTAAGTCCAGCGGTAGCAAATGCAAAAAAGTGTCAAGAGCTGCCGAGGATGTTGAGCGAAGAGCACCCATAGATTGCTTATCGTTGTTTTCTTCCTTCTTCGTTGCCGCTAGACGAGCCCTTAGTACGTGAGTATGGATCTGACTATTCCTGTGTATAGCTAGTATATTATTCTTGGTTTCAGACCCCATTTCGTTCCTGCTACCTTCTTGCACCTTCCTGCGTATTAAGATTCAAGTTAATTTATCTGTCAAGACATTTGGCGCTGTCTGTCAGAGACTCCTCCAAGTTTACATAGGTAGTTCCTCGTGAAAAAACTAATTTTGACTTGGCCATCCCATCTATAACAGAGATCCACAGTAGAGACGAAATGACTCCGCACTGGGTGATGCCTCTAG
The DNA here is from genome assembly GCA_917880715.2 of Matsumyia berberina. Lineage (NCBI taxonomy): Eukaryota > Metazoa > Arthropoda > Insecta > Diptera > Syrphidae > Matsumyia > Matsumyia berberina. Next base: position 5,088,419 of record OU862872.1, read on the forward strand.
CAACAGATCTCCTTATTGAGCTTTGTTCAATTTTTCGAGGTGATATTTCTTGAGACAAGCATGTTCGTTAATCCTTGCTTGACTCAGAAATTTTCCAGTGCTTTCCTCTACGTTATTAAAGACCCCTTCAACAGCAAAGAAAGCCGCGAGAGCGTATTTCTTATAGCTAAGGGCCTTTTCTTCCTTCAACTTCATGTAGAGCTACATATCTCCACCAATTTGCCACCGCTCCGTGGCTATTTTGCTTCTGACGTCTATGTCAAAAAGTCTTTCTAGTGTCTTTAGTTAAAATGACGATAGATTAATTGGGCTGAAATCTTTTGCTTTAGGGATGAAGACTACCTTCACTTCCCTTCATTTCGAGGGGATATAGACGTTTTAAGATTTCCCAGATTCTTGTTATACCGTTTTTCGGAGCTCTTTGAAGCATGATAGGCATAATACCATCTTGGCTAGGGGATTTATATGGTGAAAAAGCCGACTTCTAAGATTTAACGATTTGGAAAAGCGTGTTACAGAAGGCATAGAAGCGCGCTGTCCACTGATTCTTTGGCATGAAGATTTACTGTATGTGGAACAAAGAAAATCAACTGGATCCCTGAAAATATCTACCTGCTGAAGCTTTTAATTCCACTATCACTTAAGACAAGGTTCAAGGTTCAATGTGCAACGAAGACGAAGAATCAGCAGAACAAATTTTTTGTCACTGTAACTGTTTAATCAGCACACGTCATCGTCACTTGGGCAAATTCTACCTCGAAACGGAGAATATCTGCTCACTCAAAGACATATCTGGATTTATTTCGAATTCAGGCATCATGAGCGAGCTCTAATTGGAGGAAATCGCCATAGGCCAATCGGTGGACGCAGTGATAAATTGACAAAGTCCCACCTCTACCTACATTCCTAATCTTAATCCTAAACAAGGTTCTTATTATGGTCCCCATATCAAAATATGTAACTCCTCATGATGCGGTAGTAAAAATTCTGTAGCGCCGCGGGTTGTGTTCTTTTCCTTCTTGTCCTAGGGATTGCATTTTCGCATAGAACATCAATATCGACCAATTACTTCGAGTAAAATCTCGGAGCAAAGTAAAAGCATTGAGCAATTGGTATGAATAAGACTTTACTCTACTTGAGCAAGTTCGAAAATTCGAAGTGAACATTTGCTTTACCGTTGACAGCAAAAACATCTGTCAAAAGCTTTTTATGTCGTGCGGGTTTGCTGTAATAAAATTATGAAATATAAAATGGGATTCCAAAATGATAAATTGTATGAAGTACAAGTGGAGTAATCATTTTGTGCGATGTTTAAGCACCAGCAATTTTATTTATTTAATTCTTTGTTTCCAAATGGTTCACGACGAATAAAATATCACGCCAAGTTAACCGATCTTTGTGTCAAAAGTACGGAGTAAATGCTTTGAGTCAAATAAATAGCAGACTTGGAATTTTCTGAGCAAATGCTTAGTATTGTGCGTTTAATTAATACCAATTTGAGCAAACGCCATTTTCGAACATAGCAATTGCTCAAACGAGTTTTTTCGCATACGAATCGGAGCAAATGCTCAAAATGTAAGCAATTAGTCCATATTTTAGCAAAGTCAGTTTTTATTAATATGACCCAAGTCTTCGAAGATTTATAATTCCTTAAGTTAGAGGTGCAGCTAAGAAATTCTAAGGACACTTATTATTTCAAGGTTGTCATCTGTAGCTTGTTCCTATCTGTTCAACCAATCAAACGACCATTAGTCTCTGAATTAAATTTCATTATATGACCAACATATAAACGACTCTCTATCTGCTATCTGTGTTAAAGCTACATATTCCGCCTCGGTCTCGCAGGACACTTCTCCCTCCAATAATTCATAATGTAATCATATTTTATTTGTTGGATTATCACGCGCTCATTGTTTGCATTGGGCATTTTTCAATTATTTATGCAAATATTTACATTACATTAAATACTCTTATCCTACTGCATGCAAGCATACTAATTAATGAAAACAATCCAATTTTAATTTTCACATTTTTAAACGAATGCGGATGGAAAATGATAAACCACTGGTTCATGTTATGATTGAAATAGAACGCCATCGCCTTCTTGATTATAATTTCCAATCCAAATGGTTTACAATTTTAATCGTCTATTTTGATGCTAATCCGATACTCTGAATCAACACAAACTAATAATCGACGGGTAGACGAATTGAATTTATTAAAATTCAGCTAAATTCAATCACTTGAGATTAATTTAAAATGGCTCATTAAAATTAAAATCAGTTTGATTTTTGTATAAACAAAAAACAGCGCAAGGATAATTATTTACGGACTAGCTGATACCCGCGACTACGTCTGCGTGGAAACACGTCGCATTATACCTTATATCCTTCGCCGGGTTTTAAGCCATTGATGAGTAGGTATAGATTTTCAATTCCTCATATTAATTCATTAAGGCGTCCCTGTAAACAACATTCCTGGGTTTTCTTTCTGGCTCCGGGATGACCAGGCTGTCAGGTGAATTGACTCTGAGCGTGCTATCGGAAAAACAGTCACTCTTCAGATCCACATTGTCCGCGTTTAGCTTTTTTCCTGTAGCTTGTTGAAGTTCATGGCGTATCAAAATTTGACGAAAAATTGCAGACGTTTGAACTCAAAGTGGTAGTTTAATGGGTTTAAAGGAATGCGGGGAATGAAGACAGTTTTTCCCTGATTGACATTTGGCTTCGATTGCGTGCTGGTACAAAGTCTTCACCTGCACAGTTTCGGAGGGTTTAGATTGAGCAATAACTTTAAGGTTGAGGATGTGAGTTGGGTTTCCTGGTGGTCAGAAAGTGTACAATAATCCTACAGCATCCTCGAGTTTTATTTCCGAGTTTCAACAAGTACTGTTCGCCAGAACTGATATTCTAAGGATACCGACAAAAAAAAAAACAGTTATTTTAAGGAAAGTGCCCCTGAAAAGTAACCGTGGCTATACATAATGTCAGGATTATTTGTAGAGTAAGAGTACACGTTTGCTTAAGTAAGTTTTTTCGAGTTCCTTGTAAAATTACTCAAAAACATGCGTTTTTCGACAAAATGGGCGTGGCAGTAAGAGGAAAATGTTTAGCCTATGTTCCTTCCCTAGGCTGCAGTTATCTCCGTACCAAATTTCATCGAAATCGGTTCAGCAGTTTAACCGTGAAAACGTTGCAAACAGAGATACTTTCGCATTTATAATATTAGTATGGAAGTATGGATAATAATTGGGATATCGAACGAAGCCTATGAAGTCCCTTTACTTTGGCACGTGAACTTATTACCAATTTGCTCTTCAATAAAAAATTATTATCTTCCGCTTTGCCATTTCATTGCACTTCCTTCCTAACTGGTTACTGTATCTATTGTTGACTAAAATAACTCAATTCCACAAAGGAAACGCGATGTTTAAGTTATGAACGAGCAGCAGAAATAAAGAGACAGAAAAATCAAAGAGCTTCGGGCTCATTGTAGGTGACATGACAATTTGGGTGTGCACTTTGCAGTCCAACAAAAGTTTAGGTCTCGGCCTTGTATGGAACTCAATTAGCGCTGGGATGCACCGTTTTTTAAACTACAACTCATTTGACCTGCTTGTTATAGGTTGATAAACGAAGATATTTAAATCCAACCTGTGAAGTTAAGGAAAAAGACTAAGTTAGGTTAGGTTAGGTTGAAGTGGCTACCAGCTAAAGCCAATACACTTAGACCCATGAGGGGACCGTTGTGATACCACCAGGATCTCTGAAAGATCTCCTGCCTACTCATTGAAACCAATTGGAGCTTCTTATGAAGCGTATGAGGCCACTAACGTCGATGTTAATCAGGACGTCCAGGTTTGTAAAGAAGAAACCTGCCAAGTTGAGTCTCATTTTGCCGGAGAGAGCTGGTCAGGTACAAAGAAGATGGAGAATAGTCTCCTCCTCCTCCTAGTACATACAGCTTCTGCAGAAGTAAACGCAAAGTCTAATGACACCTATTATAGTGCTAATATGCAACCTATTAAGAGAAATCAAATACTTAGAGCATTTCTGATCCAGCTTGGGCCAAATCTGCTTTGTTGCTATACAGGTTATATCACTTGTCCACCCAAGATTTATTCTTTCGATAGCATCTAGTGGTTGCCGTGTCTCAGTGGTTAGTGCATTGGACTGCTGACCAAACGGCATGGGTTCAAGTCCCAGCCAGGAACACCGAACATTTTCGCGGCACCACCTCTCATCGGGGAATGACAAGCCTCCGGGAGTATAATCTGTCATGAAAGAGTTTCTCAATTCGCCGGAGTCGGCAATAAATTGTAGGTCCCTTCCATTCGTGCGAAATATGTAACACGCACAACATGAATGGTTGCGAGAAGCTAGGCCTTGGCTCATCCCGAGCTGTCGCGCCAGCTATTGTTTTTTATTTTTAGCATCTAGCTTTAGATTAAGTTTGCAAGTAGCGATCGGTATACCTAAGGGGTTCATATCAGGCCCAATAGGTAATGTTGTTTCATATCTGGCGAGTTCATCAACCTTGCAGTTCCCTGGAATGTCACTGTGGCCTGGCACCCAAGAAGGAAAAGGATTAGTTCACCATTGAGGTCGTCTAAAAAGCGTTTGCCTAGAGTGCACTGCCTGACCCTCGCTAGCGCCGGACGTGTACACAGGAAATGATGCAGAGATTCTCTTTCGCTAGGGGATACCTTGCTCGGCTGCGTGGTCCAGGTGTACTACATTTAAGTATGGAATTCGATCTCGTTTATATGACCACCGCGAGCACGTTTGTGTAGCGATCAATTTTTTGAAGCCAAATTTGCACCACTCTTCAACACATATCGGACGGAATTTTGGCAACTTCGCGTTTACTTTTGAGCTCCTCTAACGTTGTTGGCTTGTCGGTAGTAATTTTTAATAATTTCCAAACGTTGCTCGTTCACCATGGTAAAAATGTAAAATTTTAGGGTGCGTTTGTGTTGTCCTCCGAACATTTTTCACAGCACCACCTCTCGTCGGGGAAAGACAAGCCTCCGGGAGTATTTTGTCATGAAAGAGCTTCTCAATTCGCCGTTTGGAGTCGGCAATAAGTTGTAGGCGAAGTAAGATGCTTTTTCATGACAGATTATACTCCCGGAGGCTTGTCATTCCCCGCCGAGAGGTGGTACCGCGATAAATGTTCGGTGTTCCTGGCTGGGGCTTGAACCCACGCTGCTTGGTCGACTGTATTAAAATACAAAATTGTTACGTCGCTATTGAAAAACCCTTTAAAAACACGAACTCAGCCACACATCGCAAAACGACCAGAAGTATACGCATGTGTAGACAGAAGGAAGCAACTTAGGTTGAAAACCCTTCCCACAACGAAATGCCTAACGTCAGTGAAAATGTATGTATTGTCGGGTTTAATGATCCTTACTTCGTCCCAATTTTCCATTACCGAAAAGAAAGTTTGGAAGTTAAACTCGAAGTCAGGATATGTGATAAATTTTTGTTTCCAGCTTTGCCCATCTAGCGATAGTGGTGTGACCTAATTTTGGGCCCTTTTTCCAAAAGTCAGACGCTTGCAGTCGTAGGGCGATTTTTGCTGTCAATTCTTTAGTGTATAGGTCGAGCAGTACGAGTGAGAGTATCGTTTCGAAAGCTGCCATCGGAGTCGCTGGTTGGCTGGTGCATGTCCTGTGAGTGTCTTAAGGTTTGTGGCTATTTTCGCAGCCAGGCACTAGATAGAAAATCATTAAACATCGCTTTCAAATCGTGTCAAATAAATGACACCGACATGCTGCTCCGCCCTCCACTCTCATTCCAAGCATTTTTTTCTTTGCACATAATTAAGGAGTAGGCTTTTTTTTTTTTCAATTAAGGACAGGGAGTGTCCCAAATAAAGGCCCAAAATATGAACTAATAACCCTACTTATCCAATAATTGCTTGTTGTTCTTTTCAATATAATTTCGTGTTAATTTTGGAAACTGACATATTTCAAGAGACTTAATTTCACAGACCCACCCGAAAAGTCACTTAGCAGTAATTTAAAGACAACCCTAAAACCCTGTCCTGACACTTTTATTTATAACAAATTGCCTGACAGTCGTATCACCCCCGACATGCGACGGATATCTGTCAAATTTTCGGGACACTCTCCTAAACTGTGGCCACCCTTGTATTTATCTACACATCATTTATATGCAAGATGCCACTACTAGCTGCGGAGCATGTAAATAATATTATAGCTGATTTTAAATTGGAATATTCGCCATTTGAAATCACTTGGAATGTCTTATCCAAATCCAAGTCCTCCTCGGGCACTAGAATAGTAAATTGGGATTCTTGAGTTGTTTTCCATTTTTCCACAAAAAGAAAAATAAAATTGTCAATGCAAACACGTGGTCGTTGAAGTGGGTCGGTTCATAAATTATTTATAAAGTCAAATATACACCTACTGAGTTAGTACCACAACTACCCACCGCAAGCGCCATAACTTGTGACTAAAAAAAAAAATAAATCCATGCCAACTGAGAAGGGAGTCAAATGGATACGAGTGCTATTTATTACCAAGATTTACTTCAGCAAGGAAAAAAAAAGTGCAATCACTCTTAGTTGATTGTTTTTATGGCAGACTACACTGTTCCAGGATAACCTGAGGATTTAGTTTTTCTACTTTCTCATGCAGCATGTGCGTTGTATTGATAAGGACCGTCGTTTTAAATGAATATTTTCTGCTCTTTGTTTGACTCTAAGGATTAACTTTTATTCTCTGGAACTCGTTTGTTTTCTGAAGGAGTGTGGGTACAGTACTGACATACATAAGTCAGAGTGAAAATAATAAAAATGTTCGTTGCTTTTCTTTGAATTTACTTTAAAAAAAAAAAGTTCGTTATGTAGTCGACAATATAAATGAATAATCATTGTACAAATTTAAAAAGGATCCAAGTCGGTTCTGTAGATTATATACGAATATTATAATTTCTCTCCCAACCAACCATCTGTCAATTTACATTTCATTCATTTATGCCAACCAACATCAAACAAGGACCAACAGAAGATACACTCATGCCTTTAAGCATAAAATGGGTTAATGATTTTATACATTAGGCTGACCCAAAAGGCGTTTCGGGTTGAAGCTTAAAATTCAAGTGGTACAGTTATTTGCCTCGATATGTGTTTTTTTTTTTTTGTATAGTCCCTTCCCTTCTGTGTAAAATGCAATCAATTTTCACAGGAAAGCTTAGGGCCCCCAGCATTGGATGTTTTGTTTTTCTCTCTAAATAAAGGAAGTACAGTGGTGGTCCAGTATAACGAATGATATAATAATCATGTCACATGATTTTCTGAGTAATGACAATCTTATTCTCTAGCTACGTTCAGACGATTGCCAGATCTAAAAAAAAGTCAGATGACAATGAGCTGCAAATGAGCTGACAAAAGCGAACTACCTTAAAATGCTAAATTGTCAGCTCACACGGTTGCCAGATTTTGCCCCAAAGTCTGACAATTTCATTGTCAGATGGTTGGCCTGGCAATTTTTTGTGTGAAAACGTTGTCAGGTTGAAAATTGTCAGTTCACACGGTTGGCAGATGTTTGTTTAAAAAAAATTGGCATATCCATTGACAGGCATTGTCAGACAAATTAAAAATTGTTTTTTTTTTTATTCTGCACTCAGTGAAGTCAAGTAATTGTTGAGAAACGTGGAATAATAAAAAAAAAATCGAAATGGAACAAAAAGATGCACTTCCGATTGTTTTTTTCATTTAAACGTCCGCGTGTTTAGAGGAAGGATTGGGTGGCCCGCCGTCAGCAGGAGAGACTTTACGTAAAAATTCTCGTCGAATTGAGAGCTGAGGAGCTAGAATTGTTTCGCAATTTTTTGCGTATGAAACGATACTTCGTTTTGCTCCTTCAAATATGAAATAATTACCTAACAATGAAGAAATTGTCAGACGTCATAAGCACAGCACATCTGACAATGGCAAATGAGTCTGCAAATGTCTTACGTCTGGCAATGGTCTGCCAATGGTAAAATTGTATGTTCAGATGATTGCCAAATACCTGAAAATTTCATTGTCAGTTAAGTAGTTTGCAGTTTGTAGCTTTTTATGGCTTCCTGTACACCCAAAACCCTTTTAGATTTCATCAAGACGGATTGGTTCGAGAATTCGTAGTAGAAAACCTACATGAGTACCCAGTGGCAAGGCCAAACATAACCATAATCTCCCACACAAACCTCAAGCCCGTCCCGGTGAAAGAGTCTGAAGAAAGACTACATTTCAGGTGGCGTACAGTTAGAAGGGAACCTCAACTTTCCGATTCGTTTCTTGCCAATTCATCGTCTGGTTTATTTCCCTCTATTCCTACATGACCTGGTTACCAGTAGAGGATTACTCTGTTGTTTTGGCCAAATCTGTTTATCTTTTCCAGACACTCGTAAACCAGTTTGGATCTGATTTCGTAGGATCTCAGTGCCTTGTTGCCATCCTAGCTCTCTGATAGATGTTTTACTCGAAATTTCTCCTATTGAGCCTGAATTACGCACATCTTTCGATCGCTTGAAAGATACTGGGCGATGTTCCCAGGGACTCCAAGAACTTACGCAGTTCGGGGCTGATTCACTGCCGCCCCGGAGCCCGTGTGTGTTTAAGAACAGTCGGTGTACCATTTGATGGCGTTGTGCTCAAATTACTGCTCAGTTTTGTGTTGAATTTTTTTTTCAAAGCAGTATTTCTTGATTGCATCTTCTCTAGGCTAGCTTCTCAGGAGAAGAAGTCTCGCTTTTTGCGTATGAAGGCTAATTGTGGTTTCACCTACATAGTTGGGTCAGTTGAATATGCCTTACTTGCCTCTTCAATGATATATGAACTTAAAATTGTGTTAAATGTGCGCTTAACTATTCCTTCGTGGTCGCCGTGGCTCAGTGGTTAGTGCGTTGGACTGCTGACTAAGCGGCGTGGGTTCAAGGCCCAGCCAGGAACACCAAACATTTTTTCACGGCACCACCTCTCGTCGGGGAATGACAAGCCTCCGGGAGTACAATTTGTCATGAAAAAGGTTCTCAATTCGCCGTTCGGAGTCGGCAATAAATTGTAGGTCCATTCCATTCGTGCAAACAATACAACACGCACAACGTAAATGGTCGCGAGAAGCTAGGCCTTGGCTCATTCCGAGCTGTCGCGCCAGCTATTTTTTTTTTTTTAACTATTCCTTAACTGCATTTGGCCAACACAAAAGCACAATCTGTTTCCTTCCCGTGTGAGATTAAAGAACAAAAGCATTAGTATAGCACTTCGTACAAATTATATTCAACCAAGGGAACATCCACTTTAATACAAATATTTGCAAAAAATTCACCGCATTGCACTGAAAATGCATCCACCCATCCATAACCCCGCATATAGACATGTTTTCCTTCTTTTTTCCCCCCACAACTCAGTCACGCGGAAAGTCGATGTGCATTTGTGTGTTAATTTATGACATTGATGCGATTATTGTTAATTCGTTGTCATGTCAATTTATTCGAAAATGGATTCCCGTGCTAAATTAGAAGCAATAAATTTATAAACCGTCAGTTAGAACCATAAAGTTGAGGTTTATGGTGACCATTTTGTAAACTCATAAATACCTGACGGATATTAATTGGGTTGTTCTGGTTAATTTTTTGTTTAAGCTTAAATAATGCATGATGTTTGATTTATGAAATTGGGTCATCAAAGGCTTGCTAATAGAAGGGTGGACCAACCGCTTTGGATTTTTAAAGAAAAGGGGACAATACGGTTTGTGTCACATCGGATTGATTGTTTTGTGAAACTTAACAACAAGGAGAACAACGCACACAGATGCTAAGATCACCATCCTCGTCAACATTCAAGTAGCTTTCAAGGCATTTGACAATAGGCGTGTTTTTTTGAAACCTAGCCAGCCAATAGTTGCTAGAAAAGTCAAATTTTATACGTAAAATAAATACAACAACCAACTGGCTACAAATCTTGATTTTATCCCCAGTCAACAACAAATAAAAAAAAAAAACAATTTGGTTTAATGCCGAATACTTTGACAGTTTGACAGCCGATGTCATAGAAACGAAATCACACGTACCAACTTGACGGTATAAAAAATCGACTGGGTTTGGCTGGCTGGAAATCGTCTTAATGAACGACTGGCTAGCTAAGTTTCAAAAAAACACGCCTAATGTTAGCACCTAATCTAAAGCAGTGTCCAACGGTCGCAAAATCCTTAACAAAATCATTCACGAGATCAGCATCTATTGGGTTCCCGGATACAGCGACTTCGGAGGTAACGTAAAAACAGACCAACTGGCTCGGCAAGGATCCGATTTAGGAAGAAAACATACCGACACACTGATCTACTGGTGTACTGAAAGGTAACGTAGACCACAAGATGAGAGAACCAATCCACACCTCTTCGCCCGCCAGAGGCGACTGCATTATATCCCCCAGCTTATGGTAGAGAATCAATCAGTGCATCTTGACTATGAACAAAAACGACACTTGCATTCCAATAGGTGTACTGACAAGACATCATACCATAGGCATTATGGCCACCAGATTCGCCATCAACTCCCCAGACCACTGCAGGAGCTGGCAGGATGCGGAAAAAAAGGAAACCATTAGGCACTTAGTCTGTAAGTGTCCAAATTTCAAAAACCGCCTACTTCGACACATGTCAAGCAGACTGTTTTGGAAAACTAGGAAACCAATAACGAACATTCTCCACTTTATGAAGAGCAGGCTGGTTTTACGAGGGAACTCAAGGTTTAAATAAGGACCACAACACAAAGAGGAACGCAATGGACCAGTAGGCCCCCGTGAACGTACAGTCATTGACTGGGCACTTCCCTTTTAACCTAACCTATCATCTATTTGGTGATGCAATAAAGGGTGTTGTCCTGCCACGTTTTTTGCGTTAAAAATACAAGTCCTAACGATGATGACATCAGGAAACAAAATACCGTGAATTTATAAGCAATGGCAAAAAATTGTTACCAAATATCCCCAGTTAGTCTGGACGCCACTCTCGGACGCCAGTCAATCCAAACGTTAGCTGAGTTTCAAACCACTGCACCAAAAAAAACTTTCCAATCTTCTCTCCACTTTCCAGTCTACGTCCTGCAACTATATGTATGTCACAGACGTAAAAAAAAAATCTGTTCCTTAAAACGTCGGTTCATAATCATGGCGCTGTTCGGTGTTCACATTGCTTCTCCTAGTACATAAATTGCACGTACCACTTCTAATCGGTGATTCTATTAACGACCATTAAGCCTACAAGTTTCGTAGAAGTCGGCCATTAATTACGTTGGGATTATTTCTAAGAACAAAATCCGCCACCTTTTAGAGGGTTTTATGAGACCACTCAAGTGTTCTCCTAAACATCCCCCTCCTTGGTTTGTTTTTGTCTTTGCTCCGAATTCAGAAGTTATTTATGATTCTGTATAGCGGCTCGTACATATGTATGTATCTATATGTAACGGTGTAGCTCTCATGTATTTTAAGTAGGGAGGCATACTTATTCTTTTGTTATGTAACTCGGAGAAGCATTTTGCTTCCTTCAATATCCTTTCAAGATTTCAAGTGAATTGCATTTCCTGAATTGAAATCATGTTCGAGTTGCCTTCTCCCACCACAACGACTCAGCAGAGTACTCACTTCCAATCGAAAAGCAATAAAACTCACAAGAGATCTGCCCACAAATGTGTCTACATTGGAATGTCCATCATGACGTTTACATCTCGGCAATAACACTTAACTAAGTCAACACCCCACCCAAAACGTACGTTTAACAAAATTCACTTAACATAACTTACTTATGGTAATTGATGTAATCACCATGTACGCACACAATCGAGATTGATGCTCAGCTCAAACGGTCCATTATTGTGTGTGTCCTTCGGCAGGACACATCCCCAGGGACTAAGATTTCACTCCACCGAAATTCAATTGAAACCCCCTGAGATGATATTATCCACCTGATAGGAGTTTCCGTTTTATCCGAAAGTCGAATGGAAACTTTCCAGCATGTGTACTTTGGGGAATAGAACCAATATTGATAGTTCGGTACGATGGAATGTGTTTCCTTAATTCATTGTGCATCGTTGGTCACCTGACCAATTGATGAGAGGTATTTCCCACCTGAGTCTTTTGTTTGACCGATGACCTTATTGCCCAATGTTATTTTTGAGTTAGCTACATTCAATTAAAGTAAATAAGTTCTATTTGAGATTGAGAAAGACAACAAAAAATACAAAATGATATCAAAAATGGAGACGTCAGCCATTAATCGATATTGACGTGGGAATGACATTGTTTTTTTAGTACAGAAGAAGCATTATTGAGTCTTAAATCGTTTCCGTTGCTAGTTTGACATTTTGAGTGTGTAAGCAAACATTGATTCACATGGGGTGTTTAACTTTGATATAGTGCTTTGTTTACACGAGGATAAAGGAAGGATTATCCCGTATAATATCCAAGCGTATGTCAGCTTTGTCACTTTTTTCTTATACATAATTATACTGTCTTCTTTGAAAATGATGCTTTATTACGGACCATTAAGAGCCAAGGACGTCCTTAATGATTTAAATAAATCGTTGTTCTGCCTTTATCGATTTCTTAATGATGGCCAAGCGGCTAGACTGTTTCAATTATTTAGTCGACTGTCAGTGGGTTTTTAGTACTTCCACAATAAGCAATCAGCTGCAATCTAACCAGCCTGTCTCATAGTGTACAGGATTTTCAGACAACCTAACAAGTTCAACAAATGCTCCAGACTCCTTTCTATTATCAGAATCAGAGTTGGTCAACTGGACGCAACTATGAAACTTTTCGCGTCCATTCAAAGCACACAAGGACGTGCAACATATGCATGTACAGGGTTGTTAAATGGGGACATAACAATTTTGTATTTTAACGCAAACGCACCCTTAAACTTTTTTTTATGATCTGTCAATGTCAAAACGTCAGTCGAGGTTTACATTTTTATCATAGTGAAGTTCCCGAACGAGCAACGTTTGGAAATAATTAAAAATTACTACCGAAATTCTGAGTCGGTGGTCGCAACTTTAAGAGCGCTAACTTAAATTTTCGGTCGTGATAGTCTACCCACCAGACAGGCTGTGCGTGCTTTAGTGGATAAATTCAGGTCAACATATTGACTATTGAATGTTTCAGTGCCAGTAAGACAGTATTTCCAAGTTTTGTGATCGCCGTACAAACAGAATATTGTTATCATCATAGATACCCAAGCACCTATCAAAGCTATTGATTCGATCACCAGATCCTCCAAACTGGTGCTCTCGGTTCCAGGGCACATAAAAGAAAACGAGCGTGCCGATAAACTGGCCAAGCAGGACTCACCTCTAGGTGGTTCACTCACGGCAAGGGTCCACATCCCGCTAAGAGCGGTTAAAGAACAAAATCCATTCACACTTTCTGCAAAAGGCTAATCTCCAATGGAGGGGCCTAACAAACTGCGCCATGTCAAGGAAGGTATTGCCGACCTTGTCTAGATATCTTCAGGTTAACGGCGATAAACACGGGGCACTGGCCGTTTGGAGACCATGCAGCCAAACTGAGTATTCCACACAACCCCCACTGCCGCGGTTGCGGAAACGAAAACGAAAAGGAAACTCTCTCCCATTTCCTCTGCAAATGTCCGGCACCAGCAAGAGCCAGATTGCGTGCACTAAATTAACCATTCTTTGACGAAATGACGTCAACAACATCTCGGGTAAAAGGATCTAATTCGTTTCCGAAACTCCACGGGCTGTCTCACCCACCTTCGCTTATCATTAACCAGGTCACACGAGTCGTGGTTACAAGAAAGGCACATCTTAGTACTAATTAACTTGTGTTGAACCGCCACCTCTACATTTCTACTTACAGAATTAGTAAACTTTAAAATATGCTTCCAGTAGTGCTAGCCATCCAGCAGATTAAAGGCGGAATCAGCAGCCAATTGTTAGCGTTTTAAAGGAACTGTCCTAATTTTTTTTAATTCCTACATTCTGTTTATCTTAGACTTTGTTTCGGTCTGGTTATGAGGGATACCTCAAATTTATGAGTTACTTAGTTGACCAGACGAATGTCATAGCTGTATTATTTCAATAGTCTAACCTTTGGGATCTTTGAATTCACATATGTATGAGGGACGGGGCACTAGAGGAAGACCGCGACTCAGGTTGCCCACGCAAGTCGAAGGGACTTTAACCAACTTGGTGTGTGTAACTGGAGGCAGCTGGCTAAAGATCGAGCTGGCTGGAGACGTTTTGATTGAGGCCCAGGTCCATCTCCATACCGGACTGTAGCGCCACCCTTAGGTAAATCAGTAATCTTTGGGAACTACTAAGAACGTTAGATATGTCTGCAGCAAACCTCACAATCATAGCCTTCTCTCGAACAGAAAGGTTGGAAGACTCTGCCTCTGTTTGTAGAAAAAATGTGAAGAATAAGGAATCCTCGGAGCTGGGAGAAAAGTTCCAATCTCTGCTCGTTTAAGTTGTCACAAAAGAATAAATCAGCGATAATATCCGGATATATTTTCACGGCTGTCTTGATGCCTAGATTTGTCTCCCGGTTGATACAAGTCTTCCATCTGCGCACATAGGAAATTCTTTAAAACATATTTTTTGTCCACGTCTTGCATCGCAAAGTTGCATGAGGAACTTTTGTAAAGGGCTAGGCTACATTTTTTTAACTAGGTCTCCTGCTGATAATAAAGAATGCGAATAACACGGCCATTATTTTCGCCCTCTTTCGTTATCTGTGAAACATTTCGAAATAATGGACACACGCTATGTCCACGAAAAGTTTCCTTCACACTTTTGAAGTATGGCGTGCGATGTTTTGTAATTGTTTTGACGATTCTTTGTTTTATCTTTCTACGTCTACTACTTTGTTAGACATCGCTACGATAACAGTGCTGATTATCGAGGTAAACTTGGGAGTATGCGAATGACGGTTCTCTTTTGAGGAAGAGAACTGCGTTCGGGTCAAGGGCATTAAATCGACACCATTCACTGTTGGGGTTGGACTTCGCCAGAGGTGCGTTTTGTCATCTCTCTTTTTCATTATGTACATGGTTTGGATGTTACAGCGCAGCCACGGTGAGGAACGGTTGGAATTGAGAGACATAAGGATAAGCCATCTGCCTTTCACTGGTGACTTGGTCTTCCTTGGGTCCACCCACACCGAACCTCTTGACAGATTCGTAGTGAACAAATGTGCAATACACTTTGCCTGTTAGTGGCCTCCACTGGGGAGAAGTAAAACTGAATTATCCTGTAGGATTGGTCAGGCCTAAGCAATTTTGAGACAACTTGGTCAACTGTTATCAAGAGGGCCGACCTTGTTATCACAGCTAAGCTATCGGTCTTTAATTCGGTGTTTGGTCCATTTGGACTTGAGTAATGACCGGAAGAATAAGGTCGCGGATACAAGCTGCCGCAATAAGATTTCTTTTTTGAATTGCTGGGTCTGACTCGCCGAGATCGGGTCAAGAACACCAAAATACGCGAGGAGCTCAATGTTGCGCAGCTACTTCTCCGAACGGAGAGGTCCATCCTTCGATGGTTTGGGCACATTAAACGCATGTCCCAACTCGACTTCCAAGACGTGCCGTAAATTCCGTGCCATCAGGTCAACCGTCCCCTGTGTAGGCCCGGGATGAGATGGTTGGGCAAAGTGCAAAATCTCACCTCTACCCGTATGGGGATAACCCCTGATGACTTAGAGTCGATGGCGGAAGATCGGGAGATGTGGAAAATCTACTTAAGCACCATAAACCTGCGACACTTAAAGTGAGTAAGCAGGTCATTGAAAAATGATGACGATGATGATGACAATCTCTTTACTAATAGGAGCTATTGTGCTCTTTGCAAAACCCTGACATAGTCTAGTTGTAGTATTGATAATTTTAAAGACTTTATCGGTTCTAGAATGGATTTATTGCAGACACGCATACATACGTATGTACATCTTAAAAGTTGTCGGAATTATTTGGATTGCAGTAGAATCTCGGAAAGATAAAGGAAATGTCGAAATGTTTCGAAATGTTCATCTTTTTGAGTAGGTGCCTCTTTTTTTTAAAAAAGAAGAGGTAGATAATTAACACCTTCACATAGTATAAAAACATTAAATACATATACAACATAACAAGAATTCATTTGGCTTTTATACCACATATGAACAAAAAACAGGAGAAAATAAAGGTGGGCATGGTGCACTGGTTAGGGTGGCTATGGTACAGTGGTTAGTACCATCGCTTGTCACGCTGAAATTCCAGGTTCAACTCCTGATGTGGGAAAAACATTTATTTCTTAAATAAATAAAATCGACCAACTGTTATGGCGACTCTACTGCGAAGGCCTAACACTGGCAGTAGAGTGTTATGGCTTAAAGTGTTGATTGAGCTGACACTGAATTTGACATCAAGAGATTCGAAAAAAATCCTGTGAATTATATAGCAATGAAAAAACACCACAAATGTCCCCAGCTAGCCTGGGCACCACTCTTGGACGCTTATGAAACCTACCTGAGTTTCAAACCACTGTACCTCGCTCGCGGTGCGTGTATAACATTAAAAGGGTATTCATATGCCCTTGATCCGCGATTATAAAATAAAAAATATGCAGAAAATTTATTTAGTTTTCTCTTAGAATACTGCAATTGTGAAAAAATTCCGTTCATCTTTCTGAGATTCTACTGTATATTAAAACTCTCTAAGTAATGGCCGCGTTCAGAATGTTAGGCACTAGCTAGTCAACCGGCTCTGATTGGTCGAGAGGCTGAAAATTGACTAGAAAACAAGTTGACTTTTCATGAGGTAGTGGATTGGATTCTTAGTCAACAAATTCTCCCTCAAATTTCAGTCAGTAGAAGGAATGTCAAAAATCAGCTGATTTGCCTGGAAGATGTTTAGCAAAAAGTTCTGCTTTTAAGTTTTTCTGCGGTAATTTCATTTGTCATGCAATCCAAACAATGTTAGATTCTCCAAATCACACGATTGATTCAGCAAATCATTAACAATAACCAGCGCAACTTCACGTATAATGTAAATAGTTCACTTTCGTAGCACATGTCTGCATATCATTTTACTTACATAAAATTTCACCTTCTATGTCGCCCATTTCAGTCTTTCGTTCAATATATTTTATTTATTTTGTAGCGATACAATTTATTCCCAGTGAATTTCACAAACAAAGGCAATTCACAAACAAATCTTAAGTAAAAACAGAAAGTAAATGTCTAAATTATGACAACTGAAATGTCAACTGCATTTGCAGTCATTTGCCGTTCAATAAGTTAGGTTTTGAATAAAATATTAGTGCCTAACATTCTGAACGCGGCCATTCTTTTTAAATGGGAAAAAATAATTGTTAAAAACTTCCAGAATATTGATTTGAAATACCATTCGCAGACTCCGAAATATCAATTCTTCTACCACAAGACGTGGCAATCAATCACCGGCAATTTATTGTCATTGTTCAATAATAATAATCTCTTCATTGATTTATAGCCCTTCGGAATTTGAAACAGAAATACGCACTCGTTTGTTTTTTCATTAGACTAACATGTCATGTCATCCAACCTATTTCCTGGGATGACGTGGCAAACAGTAGGTATACAGACCAAGACTATACGGAACAGACAAATCTTAAGCTTTTAAGAAACCCACTAGGAAGGATAAAAGTCATACAATGCTCAACTTTAAAGAAACGAGAACTCCATTGTGTTCACCTAAAGTTGAAAGTTGTAAGTGAAACTTTAAAAAAATATTTACAAAGACTGCAAAAGTTAATTACAAACAAGGAGAATTAATTTTAATTCGTCAGCAACGTCAATAGCTCAACGAACTAGGCAACACTTCAATCTTCAACTTAAATTTCTCTCCGAAAGATTTCTAGTTTGTAATGTCTTCATTTGAGCGTCGCAATCCTATTTCACTGCCGAATAAAACAATAAAATCCCCATAAAGTTTGCAGTTCAATTAAATTGATCTCGTAATGTTTACGATTACTGGTACGAACAAATAGAACAGGAGGGACAGCATAATTGCGTGCACGTCTCCTTAAGCAAATATGTGTAGTGTAACCCCCCCATTGAGATGTGTTAATCAATACTCCCTCTTGCCCACACAGGGCACGTTCAATAACTCGATTAAATATAGTTAACGCCTTTAAGTGAACGAGAGTACAGAAAACACACACACTCTATGCCAGAGAGACTAAATTTGTATTTAATGTCAAGACAATAGATACAATTAGCACAATATTCATATTGACGGTTGACTGCAGCCCTACAAGTACTAAATTCCCAAAGTCCCAGCGTGTCTGCATCCATATGGCGATTGAAGGAGAAACTTTTCATTGCGAACCTCTACGAGCGTGTACGTCTACGGCATATAAATATTAATTCACTATATGACATGCAATTTATTGGATAAACTTCGCATTGACAGAGAAGAAGAAAGGGGCCAGAAAGCCATACATCCATTCATTCACTCACATCCATCTATGTATACTATACTCATCTCGACCCCCTTTCTTCTTCATTAGAACGACTGTCGATGTCGGTCGGTGTGTGTTGAGAGTAGACTGCGTGAATAAAGTTTCACAGTAGCAAAGTTATCCTTTTTTATTTGTATTTTCCTTGATCCTTTTTTGTTGTGTTTCACTCCACAAGGAGAGGCCAACGCCAAAGTGAGGGAAGATGATTCGTTTAACTGGCGCTTTTATGTAAAAGAGGATGCCCCCTGCGGCATTTGGGATTAGCTTTTCCCTTTTAAAAGGTTCTCTTCTGCCGCCAGTGCCCTCTTCATTCCATTCCATTGATCAAATGACACCTGAAAAGGGTTTATTTTCGAACCCACACCCTTTTGGTGTCCAGCCACTCCTATCCTCCCCCAAAAAGACGACAAATAAAAATCTATCTTTGTTCACTTCGAAATTTGTTTTGGCATCCGGTCATTTATATTGTTCATCGGACATGCATTATTGTAATTACACATTCGCTCTCCGGTAGTGTGTGTATTTATGTATATCTATTTGGGTTTGTATCTGTCTACTTTTGGCTACGCATTATTTATACATTAGTCAACGATGGCGGCGACGGTGACGGCGACGGGAAACACAGGTCACTCCAAGGTTAATGGCACATATCAAAAATCAATCATGGGAAAACGAGTGTATTATATCGAAGGGGCCGTCTCATAAACTACTCAATCAAAACGCTCGGTATGCGTGTATATCTCTGCCAATATGGAGTATGTTGTCGTACAAATTGAACTGAACGAGTGACTGACTTTGTGTCATGTTATCCTCTTATAGTTCCACTTTTGTGTTATTAGATTTTTTCTTCTTTTTTCCTACCTTGGAAGGAAGCAAGTTAACTTGCAGGTGGTGGAAATAAGTTTTTCTTCCCTTAACAAAAAAAAAAAAAAGGTTTAACAAGGCTTAAGGTAAAGGAGGAAAAGTTTCTCTCTATACCACATCCATCTTTGCGTCAATAATTCCCCTGGGAGGGTTCCACTTTCTATTACAATAAATGATGGAGCACCGGAGAAATGGTGAGGCCTTAAGTCCGAACAGCACTTTAGAAAGGACACTCTCTCTCTCTCATTGAAACAATGTGTTCAACTTAATTTAATTCGGTTGAGTGAACTTTTGTATTAAATTCGGACGGCTCTTGTGCACCATTAAGCTACCAGGTTGCTGGCTCTCTCTCCTTCCATGTGCACTTGTGGTCGAGATGTCGAGCAAACATCCGTCAAGGGTTCCGCCTACCGAGATACGAATCCGTACGTCATTTGGCGTACGTATCCCAATGTTGACCATGTCGAACGACCATGCCAGATTTGATAAGCAAAATCTTATTTATTTTTTATGGTAATTTTTATTTGATCATGAAAAAGGAGAGCATGGCCAACGTATTTTAACGGCCATTTGGCTTATTGTACATGGCCAGTTGAGGGCACTTTGTTTGGGGATGTTGTTGTGATGGCACATATGGCCGCTTAAATATTTCATATTGGGCATTTATTTGTTTTCTTTTGATTAATGGCTTTGACATTTACTTTGTATTCAAATTTTTGGCGGAAACTTAATTTGCTGTCAGGGAATCAGATCGATTTTGGTCCTTGTGTGCATCATAATCCGGATGAAGCTTACTGTCGAGATGACAAATCGATAATGTTATCATTGGCCGCGTTCAGAATGTAAGGCACTAATATTTTAGTCAAAACCTAACTGCAAATGCAGTTGACATTTCAGTTGTCATAATTTAGACATTTACTTTCTGTTTTCACTTAAGATTTGTTTGCGAATTGCTTTTGTTTGTGAAATTCGGTGGGAATAAATTGTATCGCTACAAAATAAATAAAATATATAAAAAAAAGGCGGAAATGGGCGACATAGAAGGTGAAATATTATGTAAGTAGCAGACATGTGCTACGAAACTGAACTATTTACATTATACGTGAAGTTGCGCTGTTTGTTGTTAATGATTTGCTGAATCAATCGTGTGTTTTGTAAAATCCAACTTTTGAATAAAATTAAATAATAAAAAAGAAAGAATAAAAACAAATGAAATTACCGCAGAAAAAACTTTAAAGCAGAACTTTTTGCTAAACATCTTCCAGTCAAATCAGCTGATTTTTGACATTCCTTCTACTGACTGAAATTTGAGGGAGAATTTTTTGACCAAGAATCCAGTCCACTACCTCATGAAAAGTCAACTTGGTTTCTAGTCAACTTTTAGCCCCTCGACCAGTCAGAGCCGGTGGACTAGCTAGAGCCTAACATTCTGAACGCGGCCATTGACACAATTATAAAGTTGACACTTGTGCACTGTTGTGTGGATGTGATAGCGGGTATCTTTCAGTTTCCTTGGTGAAATGTAGAATTTCGCCGATTTAAGACCAATATCCTCATAGATCATACGATCTTTTATCGCATTCTTGCTAAGACTGAAAGTGCTAGGCTCCATTTTCCTCTTTGTTGCAGTTCTTCCAAATTGTTGCGTTGAGTTTGTTTTTACATTAGGCGTGTTTTCTTGAAACCTAGCCAGCCATTAGTTTCTAGCAAAGTCAAATTTTATACGTAAAACAAATACAACAACCAGCTGGCTACAACTCTTAATTTTATCTCCAGTCAAAGGCAACTGGCTAGGAATTTTACGATATCCCATGGCCAGAGGGCGCCGAAAGCGATGTTTTTTAATTATAGCGTTGGTATCACTGCCAAATTGTTCGGTTCTCTTGTCATTTGACCGGCGTCTGAGTACGAATATGGAAGATTTTATGATTTCATACCTCTTTTTGTAAATTATCCATTGAATAAATTCTCTAACTAAATTATGGTTTCCACAACAAATTAAAAAAAAACTATTTGGTTTAATGCCGAATACTTTGACAGTTTGACAGCCGATATCATAGGAACGTAATCACACGTACCAACTTGACGGTATAAAAAATCGACTGGGTTTGGCTGGCTGGGAATCGTCTAAATGAACGACTGGCTAGCTAGGTTTAATAAAAACACGCCTATTGTGTGGGAAGAATAGTCACACTCGTTAACGAGTAACTCGTCATCGAAATGTGAGGATTTGGCATAACCCATTCGGCCCCTGCTCTTTAAATATATGGACTCGTACACATTATAATTTTGGGTGTTGCTTGAATGTCCGAACAGACTTCTACTTTCCCCTTTTCTAAAGATCAGCTCAGCTTCTCAAGCAGGTGGTGCTGCGACCTATGTATAAGATCTACTATCGGCACAGTAGCCGGTTAGAGAAGGGGCCTCCTCAGCGTCTCCAGAAACTAAGGTACCCTTGAACGAAGAATAAGGAACGTCATAGAGGGACTCGGCACCTATGTAATTTTCGATGAATCCCTTCCTGACTAATTGGTCAGCGATTTCATTGCCTTCAATGCCTCTGTGTCTCGGTATCCACCAAAGTTTGACTTTATTTCCCTTAAATAAGTCTTGGAGAGCACTGAAGCAGCCCTCGACGGCTTTCGGGCTGGATTTCTAGATTTCTTACCTCTGGAAGAATTCGTTTGGGCTGCTTGCGTCCTCGAGACTCACCTCTAGTTGTTTTTCTTACTGAAAACCCAACAAAGATGTGGGCAAAACCAAGGTAGATCCGGCGACACGAAAGTTCTTCTTTAATTGAAGCTCACTGGAGATCTAACCCCGTCGGATCCTGGGACCTAGACAAGAACCCAGCGCTTGAAGCGCTGCTTGACTATCCGTAAATATATTGCACCTTTGATCCCATAATCAAGATAAATATTGACACGGGTTTCAACGGGAACAACTCGGCCTGAAAGACACTGGGATGGATTCCAAGTGCCTTCGAGACTTTGCGGTTGGGGTCAAAGATACCCCCCGCCATCCGTATACCACACTTGTCCTTTGAAATTCGGCAGAGGATATCCGGATTTCTTGACCAAGAGGTTCAGGAGCTTGATTTGAAATCTTCTTCCAAATTGGAGCGTTTTGGGCATGGAGTCAGATACTGTGCTGATCATTTCTAGCTCGAGAAAATCGAAGAGAATCGTCAAGTCTGTCTGGCAGGTTTCCGACCGAGCGTTGAAGGTTTCTGTCAACAGCGCAGAAGTCAAGCGAAGAATAACTTTTGCCTGCTGCTGCTTCGCTGCTTCTTCGGGCTAAGAAGGCAATTGAGTAGTAAGGCCCTGTCCCGAAAAACTAAGGAAACTCTATATAAGACCTTGATCATCCCAGTCTTGCTTTATGGCGCTGAAGCAAGGACGATGTCGAAAGCGGATGAAGATATCCTTGGTTGTTTCAATCGAAAAATGATATTCAGTCCCGTATGCTTTGACGGGCTTTGGGGAAAAAGATTTAATCACGAACTATCCGAGCTGTACAGCGACATCGACTTAGTCAAAAAACTGCGCATTGGACGTTTGAGATGGCTAGGACATGTAGAGCAAATGGACATAAATGCTCCGGCTCGCAAAGTCTTTGAGTCTAACCCGGAGGGACAACACAGAGAGGAAGATCTCGTTAAGTGGCGCCAGAAGTGGAAGGGGACCTCAACCAGCTTGGAGTGCGCAACTGGAGAGATTAGCTGAGTACCGTTCTAACTGGAGAGGCTTGTTGGTTGAGGCCCAAGTTCACCCCGAACTGTAGCGCCACCTAAGTAAGTAAGTGAGTGCTGCCACCCTCTTGACACAGACGTACAGAGGAGTAAGCCCAACTAGCGCCTCTAAGGGCAAGATCGCATGGCCCTGGTGTTATCGAAGCATGCTAACCTTTGAAGTTATTGCATGTTTGAGATTGTTGTTTCAGTCAGAAACAATGTGAAATGCACTTTGCATGTAATCGCACATTTTGCGTTCATGTTTTCCTGGAATTATGATTAAAAGATCATCAGCGTAGCCGAAGGCGTTGTAGACGTGGTTGCTAAGTTTGGTGAGCAAGTCATCATAGACAATTGACCATAGTAGAGGGGAGATTATCCTTTCGTCGTCGATAATGCCCCTGAGATCTCTCCAGAGGTGGCTGTAATTCTGTGGCTTTCAGGCAACGCCCTTACCCACCTGCTAGACAGATATTCAATGCCCCTGAGGGATAGAGCATTCGCTATTGAATCATAGCCAGAGTTATCAAAGCACCTTCAATGTCAAGAAATGCACAAATGGCGGTCTCCTTCGAGCGATAAGCGTCTTGCAGAGACTTCTGCTCAGAAGCTTTAACGCAGAGCAGAATCAGAAGTTCTTCCGGTGGATTGCTCAACGGATTCTTTTAAGAGCTATCGCTGACACCAGTTCTTTCTGGCCGCAAAAAAAAAACCTCCCCCAAACATCTTACACCATGTATTAAAAAAAAATCTCTGATATACACGCATAGATGTTGTGTGTTCAAATAGTTAAAAGTCCTGGAACGTCAAGAAAACTCAGTGAGACGTTCGCTAAGTTCTTGGCACAAACTGTAAGCCCAATAGAATGATTGCCCTGAGTAGTATGAATAAAGTGGAAGGATTGCAAAGTGTGCAGAGATTTACTGAATTTTCATTCATACCTTAAAAATTCCACCCTAGTACATTTCTAACCAAAACCGCGTTACCAGCAAGGACTTTGACTTTACAAGTTTCCTACTTCAATTAATTGTACCAGGCTGCATCTAACGCGGTTGGTTTGTTTTCCGTTGACTTGTCCGTAGTTGGTTGGAGTAACCTAATAAACAAAATTTACCGACGCGTGCTTATTTCCAAATGATTATGGAATACGTCGTTTGAATTATGCATGTCCACGGTTGCATTAGAAACTAGAACTTTGAATGTTCTGCGGTGACATAGCTCCGCGATCAAACTTCATACTCATATCGAAAATCTGCAATTCAAATCATTGCAGCCAATATTGCTATTGGTTTGGAGGAGCAACCACGAGAAACTCGTAATTAACCAATTGCTTCGTGTCCAATGGACAGGACGATGCTTTTTCAAATTGAATCCATAATTTGAATTTGAATTTTCTTGTTTCACATTTTTTTTGTTAAACCAATAACTCTTGAACAAAACACTTGTATGCTTTCTATTTGTGTTTTAAAATTTGCAAAAATATAATTCGCCAAGGAATACCTCGCTTTATAAGGCTTCAATGTAGGGTGGTAAAACAATTCAGGAAGTCACTTTAACGTTCAATATACGGGTACGTATGTAAATAAAAATGCCTGTTTGTCGAGCTATGATAAAATGTACATAAATATTTTGAACAAAATTTTCAAAACAAAAATTATTTTCTTTCCTTTTTTTTTCTAATGCATATGTCTTGTATTTTTGTTTTATTCAAATAGAATGAGTGTATTTTATTTTTCCACCTTGTTGCATTGAAATCAGGATTGAAGAAATTGAACCTATCAACCAAAATGGTTGTATGGATCCGCATCCTAAGATCCTTTTTATCATTTGCGTTAGCTATTTGATGGAATGTGTTTTCATATAAATAAGCTAGTTGACCTCCCCGGTTTCACTCGCCCCGTTTCTACCACTTAAGGGCCGAACAGAATGTGCATTTGCGTCTGAGTCTGAATCGGGAGCTGTCAAAAAGTTAAATGTATGGAAAGCCGTAAGCGGCAACACCATTAAAACAATTGAAACAGTTTCAACTTCAGGCTACGATGCAAATTTGACGTTTATAATTCTGTACACAAAAGCTCTTGTTCGACAATATGGGTGACGAACAATTTATAGAGGTTGTGCGGCAAAATGATATTCTCTCGAATTTCTCAAAAAAAATTATAAGAATTTAAAAAACTGACAAAATAGAACGGAATTTCTGAATAATTTGTTTCATTGCTCTTTTAGGTGTATGAAATTTGTTTCAAAAAATCCTCTTTATTACCTTTTTTTATAAAGAGGACGAACTCACCATTTGCGTTTTCTTTTCTTTATAAATTTGAGTGTTAAGTAACACGTGTGTGCGATGAAAGTGGTTGTCCATTTTTTACAAATAACAAACTCATAAGCAATGGAAATTTTTCTGAGAAGTGAAAACACAAAACACTGCTTAGATGCAAATTTGGTAGTGCTTACATTTTGTTTGCTATAGCCGCAAACCGCGCGGCAAAATGTTGACAGCGCTGCAAGACTCAGACGCAGATGCACATTTGGTTTGGCTCTTTACATTTCGAATTACAAAATACATACAGTGGAATTCGGTTAAAACAACCACTCACGGGAGACGAATTTTCCGTCGTTATAAGCGGATGTCGTTTCCGAATGAAACAAAAAATATTTTTTTTCAAACTTAGTAGTCAGCTTAAAAACTGTGTGAAACCGTATTCTCGAGTGAAACGCTTTTGAATGAAAAAGCAGAACTAACACAAAAATCAAAGAAAATTAACTCCAGATGCCTGCGTCCTCTCTATAGACACGAAAAACAAGACTGAGACAAAAGTAAGTGAACATTTTTCGGTTATGTTTTGATTTCGGTGGTTATATCCGAATTTCACGACAAACAAACACCACGAAAAGGTCGTTATAACCGAAATAGTTATAACCAAAGTCGTTACAACCAAAATATTTAATTCATTAGTGTATTGCAACCCAACTTTGGTTTCTAACTTTGTCGTTATTACCGAGGTCGCTATTCACGAATTTCACACATATACCTGGCCAGAGAAAGTATCTATAAAATGTAACTGTGAAGGCATAACACTAGTAGTAGAGTTTCATGGCTTAAATAGTTGATTGAGCTAACACTGATTATGAGATCAGAAGATTCGAAAAAATTCCTGTGAATTATAGCAATAACAAATACCACAAATGTCCCCAACTAGCCTGGACACCACCCTTGGATGCCGATGAAACCTAACACTACCTGAGTTTTAAATCACTGCACCTTGCTCGCGGTGTGTGTTAAAAGGGTATTCACATCCCTTTGATCCGCGATTGGATTATAAAACAAAAAAAAACTTCCGTGATGAGCCGATTCCACCAATCAATTTAATTTGCGATCTGAGCATCTTCTGTAGGTTAGGTTAGGTTAGAGTGGCAGTCGACATAGCCGACGCATTTAGTCCAACAATGGGTCCACTGTGATGCCTCAGTATCTAAGAGGAATTCTGTTTCCTTATCGTGGAACCAGTGGGAGCTTTTATAAAGCAATTCTTGTTGTGCTAGGTCGCCGAAATTGTCAAAAAAAGAAGGCACCGAGATGGTCGCGGGCAGGTACAGAGGAGATGGAAGATCGGCCCTTCCTGTTCCTGGTCCATGCAGTTTCTGCAGAAATCATTTGCAGGATCGGGCAGGTGAGTGGCATGTCTGCCTATGAGGCATTGTCCCATGAAGACATCTATAGTAGCTCCGAGATGCCGTCTACTTAGCAAATTTAATCTCTTGGAGCGCTTATGGTCTATTAAGGACCGGATTTGTCTGCTAGTTGGGCAGGTGGTGTCATTAGACCACCTTAGATTGGGTTTGCTAATTGCATCTGCCTTTACTCCGAGGTTCTCTTTTGCAGGGGGAATCTGTATTGTATTACCATTCTTGACAAATTAATCGGCCTTGCAATTTCTTGGAATGTTTTTGTGCCATCTCTACAACAGATGAGCGGCAATCTAGAACTATTTTTTATGTTACAGAGTCTGCTTCTGCGGCATGATTGTCTGAGAAAATGCTAATATCCCAAGTAGAAATTACATTCCACCTTAGCCAAGACAGGGCCTCTTTTATCGCCATGATCTCCGCCTAGAAGAAGATACAGTGCTCTAGAAGGCGAAAAGAGTTCTCGAGGTTTAGATCGTCGGAGAAAACACCTCTTCCCACGCCAATTTTCGGTTTTAGAACCGTCCATGTAGATCTCCAAGGTTTTGCGGATAGTTTTGGCTTCCCGCAAAAATCTTCTGTAATAACTGAATACTCGCTCTTATATTGACCACATTATAAGCAAAGCCAATCGGGTTCATCAAGGACTGGCCAAAAGAATACTCGGATTCTTAATGCACAAAATTCCTTTGCATCACCTTTGTTAGAGGAAGCAGTGAGTTTTCTATTACTTGTGTCACTACACGTAGTAATCAGCTCTTCGTTTAAGGACAAAATGTCCTTGGAGCGAATATGAATATTTTTTTATGTTAAAATCTTCCACGGGACACTATGAGCGTGTCCTCATAGCAGTGTGAGATTCTTACTCACTAAACACCAGCCTCCCTGTGATGGAAATTTATTCAGCAGAAAATACGATCTTAAATCTTTTAAAGCGTTGTTACTGCGTTTCCCCACCATAATTAATTAGTTAATTTGACTTGGTCCTCCAGAAAATTTTAAACTATGCATTAGCAAGTGAAGTCAAAACTAAGATCCCCTCGAAAATCAGTTAAAACGTTCCACATACGCCACAGTATTTTAGGTTTAGGAATCGCCGATGAGACACACTAAGACCAGAATGGGCGCATTTTTATGTAACTGAAAGGATCCATTGGAAAATATCATTTTCAGATTGACCTCAAGTCTACTTCTGAAACCAATGAGGTTTATTAACGTAACAGTAGTCAGATCATTTTTATCTTTAAAAAGATATTCTGCTGAGGTGGCCTTTCTAAAAAATTCAAAGGAATTACACTATGGACTCCTCTTCTTCCTCATACAGCTGTGCAGCCCCTGAGGTCTGCAGCGTTTTGTTATAAAATTGGTAAATTGGTTATTCTTGAGAGGTTGTGTACTTAATCGAATTTACGTTTTCGACCTCTTCCTATCGAGGATATGTCAAATGAACCTGGCATTGTTGCCGTAAAAAATATAAAGCCCTTTTTTTACAAATTAATTCTAAACCTTGATAGTAACAACATGAGGAAACTAGTAGGCTTCCCTACCGGCCATTGTGGCCTAAGATCTCATCTCAACAAACTAAACCTTTGTTCAGATACAGATTATCGGTTCTGTTTGGAAGAGGATGAGACTTCTGAGCACTTTCTCTGTGAATGTCCAGCACTATATTGGCTACGTAGACGGATCTTTCATAAGGAATTCGGCTCCTTAGCGGAGTTTAGAAGCTCGGCTACTAATGACATAGTCATTATAATAAGGAAGGTAGTAGACTTATTAGGCTAGAGACACAATAGATCTTGCTGGGATGCAGTGTCAGCCATAAAGGCAGGTTTAAAAAAAAAAGTCGGATGCTTATCAAATGTCATTCCCCTCATGCCAGAACCATGAATATGCGGCGAGGAACAGTCTAACGACTGCAGTGCTGTTTCTTGGTTATAAACTGCATCAGGAAGTGCTACTATCGATTTCCTAACACGGTGAGCAATATTTTTCTTCTTTTTTTTTCAATAAAATGTTTTGTCCCGGATAAGTCCTAGGTATTTCCTCATCACAGAGTTAAAGGCATTGACACACAGAGTAGCAAGTTGAGCCCCAGAGATTTATCCCCGGCACAGCATGCCCATATGAAGGGTAAAAGTGTCGAAACAGCGCTGCATAGCGTCGTAGGCTCAATCGAAAAAACGCTAAAGGACAAAGGACATTAGACCTGTTTATACAGGAATCTGCGGCCAGAAGCGCCCTGTGGATCAGCCAAACGAATGGCTGGAGGTCAAGTACGACGGGGCATGCTGAGCACATGGGCAATCTAGTAACCATGGACTATATGGTGCCCTACCTAGACGTCAAAGTACCGTTCTCTTGCTCATTCCCAAGCAGAGAAGAATGGGCAAGGGGAGCTATACCAAACCCATCTATACTAATGGATCCAAAATGGACATTGGCGTGGGAGCAGGTATACTCTCAGACAAACTTAGCCTCTTCAAATCAATCAGACTCCCGAACCACAGCAGCACCACGTGATGATATCACCTTCTTCATGGACAGACGACAGCCAGGCAGCACTAAAAGCGATTTCTGCTACTGAAAGACTCTAGCGGAAGCGAATGAAAGATGGAGTTCTTTGGACTTCTGTAAGATAACCAAGGTACAATGGTGGCAGAACTAATACAATGATGGAGAAGGACAGGAAAACCCTCTCCATCCTTGTAGGAGTAATAACAGGAGATAATACTCTGCGTTATCATATGAAAAGGCTAAGGCTAAGTGAAGACGAACTTTGTAGGGGTTAGGGAGACGAGGAAGTCAATGAGGACACAACCCACTTCCTCTGCCACTGCCCAGGTCTCTGCCACCTCAGACATAGATTCTTTGGAAGGAATTTCTTTCAAGATACCGAAGAACTAAGGGATGTACCCATCAGGGACATCTGGAGGTTTATTAAGGCTTCAAAATGGTTCGAAAGCCCGGGGCAATAGGAGACTGCTTTGGGTACTGCTCCACGAGCAAGGGGTACCTTCCCCCCCAATAAATGAGCATCACAATGGGTCTCTACTGACCTGAGTGTGGCGCTGGGGGCTTCTTTCCCCTCGCCAACCTAACCTAACCTAACGAAGACAGAACACCTAGAACAGACCTAAGTGCAGCCGATACTGCTTTAATTGCTCCTAGATCTGCAAAAAAAATTATTTATTTGAAGCCGTAAGACCTCTCTCCTTCTCCCGGAAGGTCATCTCATAACATTCAAGGTCAAAAAGTCCTGAAGCATCAACTGTAATTAAATATTTATCCAGAAGGAAACAGGTCTAAAGTATCACCTTGTCTATCATATGAGTAAACTTTTTACAACTCATCAATTACCTCGGTAATGAAGTACTTCAAGGACCCTACAAACGAGAATAGAGCAGCACACAATACCTCACAGATGAGTTCCACAATTTGCGTTGTTTATAAAGCAATTTTAATTTTGTATAATCGAAAACAAAACCTAATCTCATCTTAATGGTTCTTTTACATTTCCTAAAGTTGCTCAAAACTTTTATCTCTCTCAACGCACTTTGATCTCAAGTAAATAATCAGCCAGGCAGCAAGAACAATTTATTATTTTTTTTTGACAAAAAAAAAATCCTTAAACTCTCCAAGTCAAATTCCTCATTTATCGATTCCTCACAGATCATTCCCGGATTTATTAGCAAAAAAATTGTTTCAACTCAAAAATGGTGGAAGGAAACGGAAGAGGAAACCAACCTAAGAAGGGAAGGTAATTAATTTCTGAAAGATGAACTTCATCAACTCATCAAAATTTTCCCCAAACTTATCTTGGGAAAGTTTTCAAATTGCCAAAATATGTGCAACCTACAATTTTAAGGTACGGATGTGTAAGTTTTGTGGATAAAACTGGGTAAAAGTTTGTGTTGTTTACACGGTTTGTGGCGTAACATTTATGTTCAAGTTAATACACAATAGACACACGTGTTTGAATATGCAAATGAACTTATTCTGCTGCTTTGTCCTGCATACAATAACTGGACCATATCTCTGCTTATAAAGTAGCTATCCTTGTTTTTTTGCAGCAAACTGAAAACTCGAAAAAATAAAAACTAAAAACTTAAGGAGAAACGACCCGAGAACGACGACGTACCCTCTCAGGATGCACATAAAAAAAAAACATTGTAAAAATATTATTTTCGGCAATACATTAAGGATTGTTATTGCCATAGCACAGTACGACTACGAGGACCCTGAAGTAGGAGGAAGTTCTGCGCTTTACTGCTGCTTTTGTGGCGAAAATGCTTGACTTTTAGTGAGTGGTGAAATGACTGTACAAAACTTTTTTCGCGTTTGATTTACCGCCGAGGTGTTCTCCTTCAAGGAACTGTTCATGGTTGAAGAATTGCAGAATTAAAATGAAACTGGAACAGGAGCTGCACTAAAGGAATTAAAACCATTTTTATCGGAACATCGGAAAAATACAGTGAATACTTAAATTATGCTAATTCAATTGTAGTCAACTGGGGATTGGTTTTAATAGATTTTCCGGATTTATTGGACGGCTTTATGGGCCAACAGTAGACGGGCGGAAGGAAATAAAAGTTTAGGGTCAGACATCCGCATCCGCATTTCTGCAGCAAAATCGAACTATAGTCATGATAGAGTAAAGGGGGATAATCGAAAAAAAAATGGGCAATGAACATTACCGGATTCTACTGCGAGATGCGTGCCCATCAGGGGAGAATGATGTCTTTTGAAACGAATTTCATTCCTGCAAAAATAGTCAGCATTTACATATGTACAAGGTGACCCAAAATATATCACCCTATCCGAAGATGCTATAACTTTTGCAAATGGCGGGAACTGTCAGTTTTGTTTCGATATTTGTAAAGTAAACAGGTGCTGAATACACGTCAACAAGCCATGAATAATTCGTAAGTGATTGTGGCGCAAAGGGAATCTCGGTGCAGATTTCCCGGCCGTCCTACGACAACTAGTCAAACAATATGGCGTTTAGCCGCCAATGACAATATCGCCTCTGTAACTGAAGACGTCGCGGATGAGCCGTCAACGTCGACCAGACGACGTGCCACCCAATTGGCCATTTTTTTATTGTCACAAATTGATGATTTGGCTGCAAGGACGGTGCATCCGCACACACAGCTCGCGCAACAATGAACATTTTGAAGGATACGTTTCCGGGTCGCCCAATGTCTTCTTCTGGCGATTTGCACTGGCAGGCAAGATAGCTCAATTTGACCGCTTCAAACTTTATTATTTGGGGTTTTTTTTTAAGTCACCGGTTTATGCGAACAAGCCGCAGACTTGGAAGCTCTCAAAGAGAATATTTGACAAAAGTGCGAGAACGTATCTTCCGAAGTTCTCGCCAAAACTATTGGAAATGCGGAAAAAAGAGCCGAAATTGTCATCAACAATGGCGGCACCCACTTGACCGATATCATCTTCAAAGTAATGAAAAAAAACTTAAAGGTTGATTTTAAAGATAAAGCAAAACAACATCGGGTGAATGTTTTTGGGCCACCCTGTACTAAGTAAGTTGGACGATAAAAGAATTCGAGAAACTCCTCGAAATTGTGGCCAGTAAGACATCATAACAGCGATTTCTTGTTTCTTTGTAAAATCTTCCTGGTTTTTGCTTTGTCATATTCTGGCCACAATGTTCTTGGTCGTACCACCTGCTTGCCCTCTTTCTAAGGCTGAACCCATTCTTTACCAGTTCATTAGCTTTTTCATTACTTTGTTTCCCCCTTATGACGAGGATCCAGCCGAGTTTTACATTGTACGGCGTCCCAAGAACCCTAAGCTCTTCGCGACAACACTTTACAAGCTTTGATCTTATCTGCGTAGTAGCTATTGCTTTTATGGCATCCTGGCTATCAATGTAAACCGTAATATCTTCCCGTTATATAAATAGTTACCATTGACAATTGTTTGGCAGCTCTTGTCACTCCCAGGACCTCAGCTTGGAAAGCACTCCTGTGACCCGGGAGCCTTATGAAGCTGCTAAGTTCTAACTCTTTGAAGAAAAGACCTGCTCCTATCCCTATGTCCATTTTTGAGCCACCAGTGCACTTCGTTGTCTTGCCACTGTTCTCTGCTTGGAAGTACCAATGAAAAGGGTCTCTCGAAGTCCAATTATGGGACAGTGTAATCCGAGTTGACATTAGCGGCATTGGCATTGGCATGTCCATACGCATTCAACCTCCAGTGTCTGGCTGATTCTGAGAGCATTCTTCGCTGCCGTCTCCGGCATGTAGAGATTTAGAGGCAAAAAGTTTCATCCTGGCTGTTGGTGTTGTTTTCATCGCATTGGTTGTTCCAGTGCATGCTTCTCTCTGTACTTTGGTCATATCTTTTAGGTTGACGGTTTTTGTTGGCAGCGTGCCATCAGACCATTCCTCCGTATGTGAGTATGTGTCTAACGAAAGCTACGTACATCCATAAGATTACATATTCTGGGTCTGAATCCCTGGTTTTTTCCGAAGAATCTACTACAGGTATAGAAAGCAACAGATGCCTTTTCTATACTTCCTTGAATATCAGCTATTAGCATTCTATCGAGTATATCTAAGTTTTTCGCGCTTTCAGTCAGTTTAAGGGGAATACCCTCAATGGTCCGAAGAATGAAAGTTGGTATCGTTCTTCGATAAACAAGTAAGAGACGAAGAGTGGAATTGAGTCGGAAGCAAGTCATAATTGCCGGTAGTTTTAATGGATAGTGTGTCGAATGTTTGAAGCTTCAGCAGCGCTAGATCTTGCAATGAAATGCACGTTCACCACATCACAGAGATTGCGGCCTCCGATTTCCACCTATCCTGAGTTCCTAGGTCACTTAGATCAGCTTACATAGGTTTGTGGTTAGTACGTTGGGTTGCTGAATGAGGAGTCTTCATGAATCTCCATCTTTAAATATGCATGTCGAATTCTCTACCGTTGGGCTTTGATCAACAAAGTGAAGGACGGCAATTTAACTTACATACTAGTCTCTGCATAAGATACCACAGCCTTTTACCCTCTTTGAATCATTGTTGCCCATAGTGTTGATGAACCGTGATTAAACTCGCATCTTGTCAAATCGAACCGAATATGCGGCGCAGCATTTTTCGTTGAACGGAAGCAAGTATCTGCTCTGTTTTCCCTGTAATTGTCTAGCTCTCCGATCCCTAAAGCGGGGAAGCCTAGTCACACGACCGCTAAGGACTACAGGCCTATCAGCCTATCTTCCTTCCTTCTAAAGACCTTGGAACGCCTTATAGATGTGCACATAAGGGATGCGATTGGGGATACATACTTATCCAAGTCACATAATGCTTAAGATCTATGAACACCGCCCTACATAGAGTGGTATACACGATCCAGAAATGCCTCCATGTCAAAGAATTCACACTTGGTGCCTTTCTCGACATTGAAGGAGCTTTTAGTAACGTGAGCACTGAAACAATCATACACAGGGCCCGACTAAGCAAGGGACTGTGCAACTGGATTGGTCAGATGCTAAAGTCACGTACCATAAATTCGACCCT
The DNA here is from genome assembly GCA_917880715.2 of Matsumyia berberina. Classification (NCBI taxonomy): domain Eukaryota; kingdom Metazoa; phylum Arthropoda; class Insecta; order Diptera; family Syrphidae; genus Matsumyia; species Matsumyia berberina. The sequence goes on from OU862872.1 coordinate 5,122,747, forward strand.
AGGTAGCGTTAACAGCCGGAAGAGTCTTACTCGAGGCACTCCTCAAGGAGGAGTTCTCTCCCCGCTGATCTGGGTCCTAGTAATAGACGAAATTATCAAGACACTGGAAAACAACGGCTTCAACGTGACGGCCTTTGCTGACGACTTAGTTATTCTGGTCTCAGGAAAATTCGCCCCCACACTAAGCGAAAGACTCAATCACTAGTGAGCGGCTGGGCCAAAAAAGCAAGGTCTGGGAGTTAACCCATCTATAACCGAGACTGTGCTCTTCACTAGAAGAAGGTCGATTTTACAATTCAAGAATCCATGGATGGACGGAATCGATCTGACGCTTGGAAGGACGGCAAAATACTTCGGCGTAATCTTAGACTCAAAACTGAGCTATTAAGCTATTAGCTACTGAGCTATTAGGCGACTATTAAGTCTCTGCAGTCAGGATCGATAAAATCGAAGCTCGTAAAGGTCTGCAGACTAAACCTCAATGATATATCAAAGACCAACAAGGTGACCCTATGTTGGGTACCGGGCCACCTGGATATGTCAGGTAATGAGATGGCGGATGGATGGACTTGCCTTCCGATCGCGAAGACACCCATTCGCACTCTTTACGGAGATATAGATGAGGAAACCATGATCAGGGCTAATACGCGATGGTGTTACATGGTCACATGTGCAATAGCCAGATCACTATGCCCAGTTTTCGATGAGAAGACGTCCAAAAATCTCGTACAACTTAGTCGAAGGGAAGTCCTCACAGGACACTGCGGATAAGGAATCCATACGGAGCGTCTTGGATTGCCCTACAACGACTATTGCAGAAGCTGCAGGGAGGAAGAGGAAATAGAATCCGCCCGACACCTGCTACGTGCATGTCCCTCATTGACCACCAGAAGATTGCGTACTCTTGGTAGTACCTTCTTCCATTGGCTGGAGGGCCTTAATATCGCTGATTTTAGGAAACTCCTGAGATTTCTATCCCTTTCTGGGTGGTTTCCGGATTAGCTAACCCTATTCCTTGGTTCGACTCCCATGAGTACACTTTTTATGGGTACAATGAACCCGCTTGAGGTCTAAGTAAGTCTTTAGGACACCCACTAAACCAACCAACCAACCAGCTCTCATCTAAACAATCCTCGTAGGCTTTTTCCAATGGACCGTGAATATTGGAGAGTATTGAGGTGTTACCGTGGCTCAGTTGTTAGTATATCGGACTACTGTGCGACCTGCGTGGGTTCAAGCCTCAACCATATCCACCGAAAATCTTACGTCGCATTACCTCTCGTCAGGGAATGACAAACTTCACAAAGTATTATTTGTCATGAAAAAGATTCTTCATTCGCCGTTCGGAATCGGCAATCAAATGTTAGACGCATAACATGAATAGTTGCAAGAAGCATTAGCTCATCCCAAGCCGCCGCGCCAGCTTTTATTGACTAAAATCAGCAAGGGCAGCATAATAATGGGAAGCACTTCGCCTGTCCATTTATAGTAGACCTCCATAGGAGCTTAACCAGAAGGCAGCCACTCTACCCAAAGCACGACTTAACGCTATAAAGTAGAGTCACTTTAAAGTGGGGTCTATTCAATCAGAACCTGTCCTTTGTGGCTTTCAAAAGCAATCCCCAGGAATACTGATCTATGTCAAGATATTCTTACTAAAATATTCAATCGATTGTCGTCGACATTATCTCTTTTCAATTAACTTTGCCGTCCATTCAAGTAATCTTCATTTTGACATCAATTGACAACTCTATCTACTTTATGAAATTTTCAATTTCCGCCCTCAGCTCGTGTCTCGTGTTCGTTCCTCTTCAGTGTCACACACATAAAAGTCTGCATGGGGCCTTTCCGTATGCCAGGACAATGCCGTGGTAGATACATTCTTCGCCATTATTCACCGTCACCATTAAATGACCAATTATTTTGAACTTCTCATTTAAACTCATAAAATTGAAGAGGTTTCCTGCAACGCCCATCTGTCTCGATCTATCGTCGTAAAAGAATACGTCGACGTCCTCGTCCTCGCCCTCATTATCACTAGGAAAATAGAGTAAAAGATGAATTGTTGCATCAGTGAGTTTAATGCTGCTAATTTTTCCGCTCATTACGCACTTAATACAATAATTTGTCAGCGTGGAAACTATGCACTTGAGTGTGTGCGAGGCGTAGTGATTGTGATTGTGATTGTGTTACCCCACATCCTGTCAATAATTAAATGCTTCGCATTGAAAAAACCCAACTCATGGAAAGAAGACGTAATCAGCTCATCTTGGTGAGCAGAGTTTTTACAACATAAGCCCGTACACGCAGATCCTTGTCAAAGACGGTTGCGAGCGAGTACGGGAAGGAAAGTGTTTGTTTTCCAATTATGGTAGTATTAAGTATTTTTTTTTGCATTATTAGTGCTAGTAGATCAAAGGATACTCGGTGAAGTGTGCCATGGAATTCTGGGAACTTTGTTTCATGGTATCTACGTTTTATTTATACACAAAATCGTTTCCATTTAAACAAAAAAAAAAAAACCACAGGCTTTTGTAATATCCTATCCGATGACAAGGGCAGCACTCGATTTTAGACCTCTGTCAAATAATTCTTCTCGAGTAGGTAGGTAGGTGTTTCTATACTATTAACCTTTGTTCGTTACCACAAATTGTGTGTATACGTCTAGAGAATTTTTTAGGGATAAATTACTTAATGTCCTTTCTGTGAATCGATTGGGAAGGGCTTTAAGTCAGCTAAATTTGAAGTGCTGACCTTTTGCCAATAAGAAGAATGGAGTCACCGACATCAAAGTTAATTTCGATGGAAGAATTTCCACAATTGTGCTCGTGCAGGATTAAAGGTTGCTCATTTTGAACAATTGATTTGCGATGTAATAAAAAGTTATTTAAGAGCACAATTAAAAAGATACACTTTGTTACCCTTCTAATGAAGCAATTTGAGACAGCGAGAGAGAAAAATAAAAAAAAAGGAATCCTTTGATGGTAATTTATTGCTGAGTATTGCTTTAAAAATGACAAAGTGCGTACGAGTATTTCGGGATCGAAAATGGAAACGAATTGCTACAGTTCACGCTATTTGTTGAACAACAATTAAGAAAAAGTATTGTGGCAACAATTTTTACCGGAAATAGAAATTCAACACAAGTTAGGAATGTTCGATTAGGAAAGAAGGCGAAAGGCGTCAAATCGCACGATCTTTTTAGCCAATTGGTATCAAGCAGCTCTTTGGATTTTTCTGAATAGTGAACTGTCAAACGAATATAAACTGCAGACCACTTTGACAAAAACAAAGGAGCCTTTTATGCCGACCAGAGTAGCCAGAGACTATCGCGAGCGGCTGAACGAAAACTGTCCACTATGCCTTAACCAGTCAACAATCAGTGGATCCAGAACCGCACCTTTATAAACTTATGATAGTAACCAAAAGCAGGCAAGGCTCAGAAAAAAAAAAAAAACTCATCTGACGTGGGATATCTTAAGCGGGCCAGCGACTCCTGAACAGATTTGAGTCAAGAATCGTTACAACTTCTAATAGAGGCACACTTTCCAGGGTCCCGTGACCCTGAAGAAAACGCAGCACCCCTTCTGTCTCCAAACCGTTTGACATTTCATGAAGAAGTCGAAAATATTATTACAGAGCACTAAATAGCATTTCAAACTTTACAAATCTACTGAACCAGACAACGTTATCCCAGCAATGCTTCAACATGGTCGAGAACATATCTCACCCTGGTTTAAGATAATTTTTCAAAGGTGTACCTATATAAGGCTCAGATAAAAATAAAATAAATAGCTGACTTCTCGCAACCATGTTGTGCGTGTTGTATTGTTTGCACGAATGGGAGGGACCTACAATTCATTGCCGACTCCGAACGGCGAACTGAGAAGCTCTTTCATGACAGATTATACTTCCGGAGGCTTGTCATTCCCCGACGAGAATTTGGCAGGTTACTATTTAGATTTATTAAAATGAATGCTTGGGATACCGAAAAGAGGATTTGGATAGTGCAGCGGTACAATGCTTTGCAGTCCTTCATTTCTGTCCAAAGAGAATTTAGGCGAGATTTTGGCGGCACTCCCCCGAGTAGACGGACCATTATGAGGCTGGTAAACACGTTTGCTGAATCTGGAAGCATCGCACGAAGACCGTACCATCGAGATCCCTATGTTCGGGTTCAAGACACAATCGCGGCTGTAGCACCGTCAGTTCAGGCAAATCCAAGCGTTTCGACTCGAAACTTATCGGCGCAAATTCATGATGACTTAAACTTGTTTCCGTACAAAGTCCAAATTACAAGCAAGTTAAACCCTCTGGATTTGCCTTTTCGCCTGGACTTTGCCAAAAAATGATTGAAATGGTCGAAGAAGACAACAGCTTGATAAATTGCTTGTTTATGTCTGACGAGGCCCATTTTGATCTAAACGGCAATGTAAATAAGAAAAATTTCCATATATGGGGTGAATCTAATTCAGAAATACTCAATGAGACGGAACTGCACCCAGAACGAGTCACCAAGGTGCATTGTAAGGCCATACTTCTTTGAAGAAAACGGTTTAACAGTAACTGTCAATGTGGACTGTTATTTAAAGATGTTGAAGGAGTTTTTTTTACCCAGAACTGCGCCGAAGACGTATCCGTTTCAACAGCATTTGATTCCAGCAAGATGGAGCAACTGCACACATAGCCAGACCGGTTATGGCGGAGCTCCAACGAAAATACCCAAACAAATTAATTTCCAAAAACTTCACTTTCCGCTGGCCCTCAAGGTCACCAGACCTGACTGCACCAGACTTTTTTTTATGGCGTTATGTCAAAACGAAACCAAAGAATTTGACTGCATTGAAGCAGTCCATTAAAACAACAATCGAGGCGATCCCGAATTCAGCCCTTCAGGCCGCAATGAATAATTTCCAGGTGTCGCATATGCGTGGATGAGGATGGAGGTCATTTACGGTCTATCATCTTCAAAAACAATTAGTTATATAAAATAAAATTGAATTTTCTATACAATAAAAAAAAATAAATGAAATATTTGAATTTCTTATTGTAGCACAATTGGTGCGCCACCCTATACTAGTTGGCGGACATCCAACTCATCGTTAGATTTGCCTACACGGGTGTTATCACTTTTGAGTTCAGTGTTGTAATTGTCCACCTGAGCATGCGAATCCTCTACATCGATGACAATGCCACATTGGTCTCTTGGTCGACACCTAATAAACTACTACTACGACAGTGGTAGTCCGGTTCATCCTGGGTTCATCTAACTTGTACTTTTTCCAGGTTTTCTAACAGGGCTTTTCCAAGCTGTCAAATTTATTGCAAATGAACTTTTGCAGAAGTTGAAACCTTCTGGAGATTTGGAAGCCAAATAGTCCTTTGTAGTAACCAAAAGTCATCATCGAAGTATCCTTCTTTCAAATACCTATGTATTACTCCTGCATCTTGGTGTGGCCCAAGTACCTAATAAGATTTGTTGTTTACGCAAAGCTGTCGGTTCCTGGCACAATTCCCCACCAGATGGATGAGAGTGTTACAACTAACAGAACCTGAAAGATGTTGATCCGGCTCATTCTTGTTATTAGAAAAAAAAAATCACAGGAGATACTTCATTAATTTTCAAACAACAGGCAAACTTCTCTAATTGGGTATTGGATTACCAAGTTGTACAGAAGACACAAATTTCATTGGAGTCTCGTTTCGTAAAGGAAAAATAACACGGCCGAATAAATAGGGTCGAACGATGTGTGCTTCTGTACAGTAGTCATTCAAATAATGCTTCCTTGTTATATTTTCTCCGAAAAACCTTTTCACAGAAAAACAAGAAAACACAAATTCTAAGAATCATGTAGTAGAAAATCGGTCTTTTTCCGAAAAGGACCGTTTTTTTCTTGTTCTCTTTTGACTTTCGGTCAGAAATTAAAGCGAGAGCATACTGAACAAAATGCATTCCCTCAGATCAACGCAACTGAACAAACTGTTACGTTACAAAGGACGAAATTAAATTTAATTGCATTAATTGTCCTGTAAAAGTCGAAGGGAAAGGAAATGAAAGGAAATTATTCCCTTCCTTTAAGAAAGGCGCACCAATAAAAAGTACAAACGTACTTTGCTGAAATGAAAGTCAAGTAGAGAGCGCGTGATTCGCTAAAGCATCCTTGAAAGACAATAACTTTCCGAACTGAACTTATTGGGTTCTGATTTTCTTTGCCCCACGTGTAGGAAGGATTCTTTATACTTTTTTTTTTTTTTCAATCAATACCATAAGGTGGACGTAATTAGACGAATAATTTTCTTTACATTGTCGCTTGTCGCTACATTAATGACCTAATTATACCTCCAAAGGGCTAACAAGGTGCTTATTTATGTTCGCCTCTTAGTTTATTAGAAACGGTGAGTAATAAGAAAATTTATCATTTATTTGTCGCTAAATATTCCTCAAGAGGAAGATTGCTGAGGGTGTTAAAGACATTAAGGACTTTGTTTGCCTCGCTTGAAAAATATTATTGGATTTTCCCCAAACGTATCGCCTTGCAGCATAAATGAGTTTAGCAGCTAATTTGTTTAGTGGGGCATGTAGGCACATAATTTATGTACAAGGAATTCTCATCTGTGGGTGTGTTTGAATTAATAAGAAGTTCCAGTGGAACTTTAATGTTTTTCTTTTCTCTAATTTATGTCACTTCACTTAGCCGTTGGTAATCTATCAAAAGAGGATTAATCAAGGGCCACAAAATCACATTTACATGAGGAAGTGATTTATTTTAGGGATTCTTGTAAAAACTGGGTGTGAGGGGGTTGGGTTGGAGCGCCTTGTTGAACCAAAGTATATCCGACTACGCCTTCAAAATTTGTCCTACCCTCCTTCCATGTGACATTTGGAATTTTTTCTAGATTTACAGACGTTTACTGCTTTCCTGTGCGACACTGATCCATACCAGCTTTGAATACGCCTAAAGATATCATCATTGATTTAGACAAAGCGACGCGCTGAAATGCCTTGTCATCCTTGAAAGAATATTGCATAACTCAGGCGCCACCACATGAAGCACAATCTTTCAAAAGTCCGTCCAATTACTCGCACACGCCGACAATAATGACATAATCGGAAGAACGCAGCGCGATGTCATTTGCGCGTTCGTGAGTATTGAGACGGAGACGTCGATGATGGGTTTAGCGGTATATGAGGGCAAGACGAAGCAAGGAAGCACACTGTGTGGGCGCCGTGGCTCAGTGGTTAGTGGGTTCAAGCCCCAGCCAGGAAAACACCAAAACATTTTTTCGCGGCACCAACTCTCGTCTGGGAATGACAAGCCTCCTCTCACCTCGCCGTTCGGAGTCGGCAATAAATTGTAGGTCCCTTCCATTCATGCGAAAAATGTAACACACACAGCATGAATGGTTGCGAGAAACTAGGCCTTGGCTCATCCCGAGCTGTCGCGCCAGCTATTTATTTTTATAAGGAAGCACACTCAACACCGACGTCTCGGACAGAACGTCCCTGTAGACAGATATAACTTTGAGGTTGTTAAGTGCTTTATCTACCTAGACTCCGCTATCAATTCAGACAATGACACCGGCGCTGAGATTAAACGAAGAATAACTCTTGCCAATCGCTGTTTCTTTGGGTTAAAAGGCAATTGAGTAGCAAAGCCCTCTCTCGAACAACTAAAGTGACCCTGTATAAGACCTTAATCGTCCCAGTTCTGCTCTATGGCGCAGAGGCATGGACTCTGTCAAAAGCAGATGAGGCTGCTCCTTGCTGTTTCGAGAGGAAAATTCTTCGGCTGATTTTCGGTCCCATCTGCATTGATAGTGAGTGGAGGAAGAGATACAACGACGAACTGTACGGACATCGACTTAGCCAAAAAAGTGAAGCTCTAACGACTGAGGTGGCTGGGTCATGTAGAATGGACGGACACCAATGCTCTAGTCTGGAGAACCTTCGAATCCACACCAGAGGGTGGGTGCTGTAGACGAAGACCTTGACTCAAGTGGCGCACGCAAGCGGAAGAGGACCTCAACCAACTTGGCGTGCGAAACTGGAGGCAGCTGGCTAAACACATGGATTGATACACCGTGGACTATAACGCCACCTTACATTAGTAATATCCCTGAGCTCGAAGCAATGGAGGGTGCACAGCAATCCCTCTTCATCACGTATAGTCTTGACTTTGATCCCATACTTTTTCAATTAAGACATGTCAATGAAGTTCAGGATATTCTTCAAACTTTTGCAGAGACCAGTCGGAGAAATTCCGGCTCGAGGCTTGAGTTAATTTGATGTAAAATTCACCACAATGTCGACTGAGAGATTCTCAATTCTCGTAAAAGGCGTGGAATCGACTGATTTGGCTCATTTTGAACTGAAGCACTTACGGCTGCGATATTTTCGGTACTTCGTTGTCTCACTGGCACGGGAATATTCAATAGTGAATATGTTAACCCGAATTTATTCACTGTAGCACGCACAGCCTGTCTGATGGGACGATTATTACCATACGACCGAAAATTGGAGTAAGTGCTCTTAAAGTTGCGACTACCGACTCAGAATTTATAATATTTTTAATAATTTCCAAACGTTGCTCATTCGTGATAAAAAATAAAAAATAAAAATGTAAACCTTGACTGACGTTTTGACATTAACAGATCTTAAAAAAAGTTGAAGGGTGCGTCTGTATTAAAATACAAAATTGTTATGTGCCTATGTAACAACCCTGAACTTCCTGGCTATCACTATGTTTCGCAATGGCTTCATCTCTGCGTTGAATTTCCGTTAGAAACAAGGTTATGTGGTTTCTTTTGACCCAATCTTTTCGTTAACGGAATCTTGTTATGATCAGCTACCTTAAAGCTTTGATGGCGGCCGGGTGTCCGTGAAACTTGCCAGGTTCGGTCAAAATGTACCACTACTTTGTACATTCAAAGGATGATCTTTAACTGGACTCTAAATTTTCTACGAAACTTTGCAACTGGCAACAGCATATCTATTTTCGGAAAATGGACCCACACACCTCTTCGTCGCGCAGGAAATTGTGAACCGAAGAAGATAATTGGTGAACACTCATGAGCTCCCCCACCCAACTTATTCAATTCCAGCCGAGTTCCGTTTACATCTTTTGAAGAAATCGAGGTATTTGACCCTGTTCACCCAGGAGTGACGGACTGGATTTTTTTTTACATTTACTGACGAGGGGGGAAGCGGAGAGGTGACATGTTACGTCAATCCGGATTTTAAGATTTTTTAAAATTCTTGGATTTATTTTTTTTTTGACGTTTGTAGGTGTCAATCGGCAGTCACTCGACAAACGTGTAAAAAAAAACCGTTTTTGTGAAAAAAAATAATGCGTTTTCTGGGCTGGTGACTGATCGCATTTGTGTTATTAGCTTTGTTCAATGAGAGGAAACCAGATCTGAACAAAACAGATTTGTAAATAACGTCAGATCAAATTAGAACAGGAAATTACAGCCCTAACACATGAAGAGCTAACACATAAATTATCTAGAATTGAAAAATGTCATTTGCAGAAATTAAATGCTGAAAACATACCAAATTGACAAGCACAGCTGACAGCCGACTTTGACATTTTTCACAATTCCATTCTACCTCATGAGTAGGTGAAAGATTTCCTGTTCCGAACTGTTTGGAACAGCCACATTGAACAAAGCTATTTATTTAATTTCTTTTAAATTTCGTAAAATAAGCACGAAAATCAAATAAATTTGGTCGACACTGACAATAAATACGTCAAAAAAAAGTCCGCCGAAGTGTTGAACACCGAAACGTCAAAAAAAATCCAGTTCGTCAGTTCTGTGTGAACAGCCTTTTAAAGCTTCAGTCAACTTCAGATGCTTACTCGTCGTCTTAATATTTTACTGACCATTCAACGAATAGCTTCATACGTAGACAGCTCAACAGACCGTAAAAAAAGGCGATGGATTAGTCACAGATTCGTTGCAAAAAAAAAAACATCATGATGTGGTTCGCCATAAGTCAACATCGTGCAAAACTGTCGTGAAGGAATCGAGGCCATTGAAGATTAGCAGCAGAACTCTAGAACTTTGAAGAATATGACGCGCTGGCATTGTTGACGCCCTACACCCCCCAAAAGGTGTGATCGAAGTGCATTGTGTGTGACAATTTTAGAAAATCTACTTTGTTTCCTCACCCCTCTTGAATGGAAAATTCCTTTTTGGCACCTTTACCTTACACGAAAGATATTTATAGCAAAAACCAAACTTTTAAAATCGATATTGAAATAAAGCACTCAGAAAGAAAAGTCCTTTCTTTTCACTTTAGAGTATGAAGCCATTTGTAAATTACTAACTTCTTGTTACTCCTTCCAGTGCTTTTGTTTTATTTATGAACCTAGCTATGTACATACATATGTATGCGTATAAACTCAAGTAGATGGTGGGAAGGCATGTATTAAAGAAAACTAATAAGGAAGGACATTCGCATGAAACTTTTGTTTGTTTCTTCAGTGCAGTCATCCAGAACGTACAGATTTATGGGAATTTTAAACTTTGAGATGCCTTTTTGCCCCTCAAACCATCTAAATTTCGTCATGAAGCCGCGACATAGACTATATACCGACTATGTTCATTAAGTAAATCCTGCTTAGTAGGCTCGTAAGGAGTTTTTTGATATGCGGCAGTGACTAGAAACGAGATGAGTGGAATGTGATTGAATTCCTTCACTGCTCTAGACATACTTTGCATCATTACCGCCCCTCATTGTTACTCTTTAACCAACAGATGACGACTAGATGAATCGCACCTAGTTTGGCTTGAAAAATACTTCAGATTGAAGGACGGGTGTATGTCCAGGTCTGTTTAACAGACACCGGCACCGACTCTCCCACGCACATCCGTATACCATCAATCATTTCCACATTTCTTCGACTACGTAATATACGAAATCCAGGCCCACCTCACACTCAGCGAACGTCTGTTGGTATTTCCCCGACTCTGCAACTACACTCCAGTATTTTTCTTAGAACAAGCATTACTTCGACTTTTGGCTTCCTGAACTCGGGGGTGTTATTGATCTTCCGCATTGGGGATTCTCTTTACAGAAGTCTGGGCTCGTCTAGTTGAACTCCTGCTTCCGCATCTACTCTGCATTTCCCTGCCATTGTAGAGTTGTTTATTATTCTGACTTGGTGAATGCCGCTGACATCCGTCACTCAACATCTATACATACGTGGATGAGATTCCCCCCTCGCAACAAGAAGGTCACTGAATAAGACAGATCTACACAATACGATGGTAGACCAGTCCATGCTAACTCCAATGGAACTTTTAAAAGCTAACATAAACAGACAAATTAAAAATATTTGATTATGGATGGAATGCGTTTCTATGTACATACGTATGTATGTATAATGTCGCACCTCACGAGGATTATGGACAGAAAAACAAAAGACGTCCTTGCACTGAACAAACCACACACAAGGCTCTTAATAGGTATCATTACAAACCTCAATTTTCTAGCATCCCACCTGGAAGCAATGCAGCGGTACAGACTCATAAGAATCGCTTGCTCTGCGAGTTCCCAAGCCACAGTAGGACCGAAATGATGGCCCATTGCGAAATGATGGCACATTGCAAACTGCAATCCAAAAAATAAAAAGTCAAAAACCATTCTAAAATGAATTTTCGATTCCGGATGATTCAGAGAAGCCTCCGACCACTAATTAATCCCACGTACAACATGTCTTCCTTCTCAGGCATTGCAACACCACAAAAGGAAATCGATCCAAGGAGATTTGAGTGAGGCGGCGCACCACCACCCACTTAAATTTAACCAAACCCAACAAGGTGGTAGAGCAGTGTAAAGTAGAACTCGTTTGCCCAAATCGTCAACTCCATGTTTGTTGAAACACAACCCCGCGGTTACCGCCGTGTCTGAACAGGGCTTTAACATATCCCTCGCAACGTTTTTGGGTATTCCATAGTAAAAGATTTAGCGCAACTAAGTTTCGTTCCGCTGGATCTGTACTGCAGCAACACGGCACCTAAAACTGCCTTGAGACTAAGAGAGAGCCGACAGTGGAAATCAGCTCCCTACGGTCACGCCTCAGTGCTGTCTCGTTGGAAAAATGCCGACAGACCGACAGAAACAGATCACATAATCCAGACGCTGGCATTTGACAGGAAATTTAATATCAGAATTCCTGACAGATACGACTGGAGGAACACAAAGTTACCAATAAAAAGGAACTGGCCGTCTACACCGACGGTTCGATTAGTAAAGGCTCCGGGGTCTACTGCAAGGCCTTAGGAATAGGCCATTCCTTTAAAATAAACGACGACTGCAGCGTCTTTCAAGCCGAAATCACAGCCATCATCGAGGCCTCGAAAACTGTCCGAGATAGGGGCATCACCGCGAGGACAATTACAATCTATATCGACAGCCAGGCAGCCGTTAAGGCTCTGGAGTCCGCGATAACTAGGTCAAGGCTTGTAAAAATCTGTAAAGAGTATTTAGATGTGACATCGAGAGCCAATACGGTGACCCTATGTTGGGTACCAGGGCATATGGATATTCCAGGTAACGAAAGACCTGACGAATTGGCACGAAGGGGGGCAGCGCTGCATGCCTCACAGGCTCTCCCCTTTGCCAGAATTCCAATAAGCTTGTTAAAAGGATTGATGACGAGGCCATAAGTAGAGCCAATGCACGGTGGATCTAGCTAGATACATGTGTAACGGCTAGGAACTTATGGACAAGTTATAATAAGAAGAGATCTCCGTCTCTGGTTAAACTAAGTCGTCGTGAGGCGAGGATAGTCTCCGGCATCATTACTGGGCACTGTGCAATTGGTATTCATGCGGAACGCCTCGGTATACATCACAACGACTATTGCAGAAGCTGCAGGGATGAGGAGGAGATCGAATCTGTCCGACACCTGCTGTGTGAAGAACCTGCCTTCGCCAGTAGAAGAATGAGGACTCTTGGTAGTTACTTCTTCACAGAACTGGAGGACTTGGGTGACATCGAGCTAAGGGACCTCTTGATTGATTCATTTTTTTATCTGGGTGGTTTTAAATCAGCAGTTTCCAACCAGGTCACTGCCGTAACTACCACAACGAACATATGTAGATGAGCTTTGACTGGAACAAACAAGGCACGAAAGGGGAATTTTTGCTTAACACGACCTATAAAAACTGACCAGCGTCTCAGTTGAGGCAGATTACTAAACCAACATCTATCAGAAGGCGTTTGCCATCCAAAATCCACTGATACGCGGAATTTTATAACCGATTTCATTTAAAACCTCCATTGAGGTTTTATATGAAGAGTTGAACTCGGTTTGAGTTCTTAGAGTGACGCCCTAAAAGGCATTTGAAAAGCAAGGTCATACTTCAAACATTAAATTGCAGAGAAATTGGTAAGAAATAATAAAAAGAAACATTTAGGTTAAAGCCACAGAGGTTAAATATAAATTTAAACATAAAAGAATGTATCTGTACTCGTATGTATGTATTTTATTATTTTTTATGAAGAGCAATGTGTACATATGTATTTCTGTCTACATCCTTTTAAGAGCCTTAAATACTTTTATAGCATACACAGTAAAATGAAACAGCACTTTAGTCAACCGTCAGTAAACTCCAATAAATCGCCCACTTGACAGCTTTAAATTTTATTCCTGCCAACATTCATCGGAAGAATTTTTTTTTATTTTTTGTTTGGTTTTTTGAGGAGGAATAAATATCTTAATTATTCTTAAATTCCTTCCCCAAGCAATGTAATGAATACAGAAATAGATTTCTATTTGGACGCGTTGTTTTGGAAAGTGGCAACACGAGACCATCTATTCATTATGATCCCCTACTTCTCCGAATTGTGAGTTCACAGTTCAATTAGCATTTCCAAAACAAACTTCTCTAGTCAAGTGTGCATTTAATTTTCCTCGTGCAATTTTAGGTTGTGTTTTGCTTAATTTAAAGGAAAAACTTTAACTTTGATGTCATTTAAGTTTGTTTTGAATTTGGATCTTGTAAGATGATATACATATGTATGTACGTATATGTATTAAGGAAAATACCACATCCTAGTGCAACGCAATCTACAAGGCATTCGTCGAGTAAATTGGATGTCAAAACAATGTGTGTAAGTATGCGGATATCCCAAACACTGGGAAACAAAAAAAAATGTTGACAGGAAATTGAACATCGCACGATTGAGCAGGTCACCTTAGTCACCAAGGTACAGTGCTAGGGGCGTATAAAGGTATAACAAACCGGCAAGAATATAAATTGTCATAAAAAAATGTTCTAATCTGCCTTTCGAAAACGGTAATCTATAGGTTTATATAAAACTCTTTGTCCTGACTGACTGACTGACCGACTGACTGACTGACCGACTGACTGACTGACTGACTGACTGACCCAGATAGATGCACAGCCCAAACCGCTGGTGCTAGAAACTTGGAATTTGGACAGTAGTTTCCTTTTGTGGCGTAGACACCCACTAAGAAGGGATTATTCGAAACTCAGCTTTTACAGGGTGTTACAGGGTGTTCAAGTTTGTATGAAAAAAAAAATGAAATTGGATTTTGGAATTGAAATTTGGTGAGTATATTTTAGAACAGAAATAAATCATAACGTGTTTTACAGTTTTCTAAAATTGTAACTGTGAGCCAAAATACAGGGCGTTAAAGTTTTGTCATTTATTGCAATACGCAACTGTAGTCAGCGGCATTGTCGTTGCCATTGCTTCCTCAGGTACTCCAGCTACCTTGGTTAAAGCAGACATGACGGGTCACTCTACCTTATCAAAGATCTCAACCTAAGTCATTCTGAGTCTAAACATTGTAACATCTGTCAGCAGAATGACTTGGATTGCGTTTCATGAGTGAGGGAGAGCTATTTTCACTCAAATACACGACTCAGCCAACAGCACCAATAATTTGCTGCTGAAGAAGTGGATGGTGTGGATCTGAGGAATGGTTTTTTATTCCCTAGCGGGCTCGAGCTAGAAAGAAAATCCAGGAATGTTGTTTACAGGAGGTCTTGCAAAGTTAATGTCAGGAATTGAAAGGCTGTAATTACTCATCTACATATGTCTTGAAACTCGGAAAAGGACATAGGGTATAAGGTGACGTCTTTCCACGCGAACGTAGTCGCGGGTATCAGCTAGTAAGCTATAAGTTCCCTGCGTTCTTGTGAAAAATGTTACACGCACAACACGAATGGTTGCGAGAATCTAGGCCTTGGATCATCCCGAGCTGTGGCGTCAGCTATTTATTTAGAACGATGGGCTTGTTTTTTTCGTCATTTCGTACTTCAGCATGTTGTGTCAGCACCCCAAAAAATGAAAAAATTACTGCCCAACTTCAAACGTAAAAGACAAATGGCGGAACCTCATGGATTTTCTAGCACTAGACCATTCGTATTCCAAAGACAACAGCTCCACATAACAATGGGTCAAGATCCAATCTTCGTCGCCGTGGCACAAGGGTTAGTTCGTTTGACTGCTATGCGAGCTACGTGAGTTCAAACCCGAACCATCTCCACCACACATGTTTTGTCGTACCACCTTTCGTCGGGGAATAACAGGGCTCCAAAGGGAATCATTTCTCATGAAAAAGCATCCCAATCCGCCGTTCAGAGTCGGCAATAAATTGTAGGTCGTGGAACTAATGTAACACGCACATGTTTGTTGCTTTTAAGACTCAATAGACATCACAACACGGCGTGGAAACAGCCAATGGATTGGATACAGGTTACCCCAAGAACACAATTCCTTTGCGCAATATGCCATATAATGGAAGCCACTCACCCAGCTAGACAGACAAGTCCAAGGAGACAGACAAGTTGCAAGTAGGTAGCATTGCTAGTCTTGTAAATATGGAAACTAAACAGGCCTCAAGTTCATGTCATAATGCAACACACACACAAGACAATTGGATATCTTACATTCTTAACACATTTTGATTTGAATCTGAGCACGGCGTTAAATCGACGCCTTCCACTTCGCCAGGCCTACGTCCTGTCACCTTTCCTTTTTATTGTGTACATGGATTGGATGTTGCAGCGCAGCCGCGGCGATGAACAATTCGAATTTGGAGCCTTAAGGATAAGTCATCTGCTTTTCGCCGTCTTTGTTAAAGCTGGGATGAAGGTAAACGTGAACAAATCAGAAGTAATGGTGATTTCTCGAATCTCTGTTCAATCCACTCTGCATGTTAGTGGAGTCCCATTGAATTAGGTAAAGACGTTTAAGTAAATAAGGGTGCTAGTAGCAATACTGAGTTATCCTGTAAGATTGGTCAGGCTGGAGTAATTTTGAGACAGCTTAGTCAATCTGTTAATAAGAGGGCCGAACTTGGCATTGGAGCTAAGCTATCGGTCTTTAATTCAGAGTCTGTTCCGACCCTCACCTATGCTCATGAGATTTGGGTATTGACCGGAAGAATAAGATCGCGGACACAAGCTGACGAAATGAGACTTCTTCGTTATATTGCTGGGATAACTCCTCGAAATCGAGTTAGGAACACCAGAATACACGAGACACTCAATGATCCATAGGACACGTTAAACGCATGTAGCTTCCAAGACGTCCCGTGGAATCCGTGCCATCAGGTAGAGGACCGCTAGATAGGACCAGTATGCGACGGCTAGACCAAGTCCGAAACTTCACCTTAACCCATATGGGGATAGCCCCTGATGATTTAGAGTCGATGGCGGAAGATCAGGAGATGGTGGATAAGTGGGACATTAAAAAATAAATGAAGTAATGAATCTGACCAACAACAGGTTAAACGACAGACAGAATTCAAAACATCGCGATAATTTTTAGATTAGGTTAGGTATCTGGGTTGATGAGAGAGTAAGCACTCGACCCCGCCGCACTTAGGTCCTTGTGGACCCATTGTGATGCCTATGGTGGTTGGTTCCGGCTTTACCGGGCTTCTACCTTACAGCTCGTTGTTGACCTGGGTCTCCAGCCATCGTGATGTATTCAGGAACCTGGAGAGATCGTTTATTGGAATATCAGATAGTTCTTCTATGTCCTGGTAATAATGTCTTCCTAATGTTCTGTTTCTCACTTGACATAGGCTTGGGCAGTGGCAAAGAAAATGAGGAGTATCCTCTTGAACCTCTTCGTCACCGCAGCCCCTACATATATTGCCATCATTGAGTTCAAATTTCATTGTGTGGTTTCTTAGAGGGTTGTGGCCTGTGAGTACACCTACCAACATTGACAGCGATTGTCTGTCATGCTTCAAAAGCTTGTTGATTCTGACTTTGTCGTATTTTGGCCAAAGTTTCCTTGATATATCACAGGTGGTGAGCGACTCCCACCTTCTGTTGGCTGTCGTCAGAGTCCTGCGTTCCACTCGCTCCCTGAGATTGCAGAGTGGAGGCTTAATCCATTGCAGTGCTCGATTTTGATCCATTGTTGATCCTGTTCTTGCAAGCTCCTCGGCCATCTCATTTCCGGTTATGTTCCTGTGACCAGGAACCCAGCAGAGAGTAACACTGTGCTTCGAGCCAAGAACCTTAAGCTCTTCACGATAGCAGAAATTGCTTTAATAGCCGCCTGGCTGTCAATAAAAATGGTGATATCATCTCGTGGTATTGCCATCATTGATACCATATTGACTGCCTCTGTCACTGCCAGGACCTCCGCTTGAAAGACACTGATGTGATCAGGGAGTCTCATTGAGCTGTGTATATTCAGTTGTTCGGAGACTATGCCGGCACCTGTTCCTATATCCATCTTTGACCCATCTGTGTAGATTGATATGAACCTGTTTCTCGTTGGTTCATTGGTACCCCATTCTTCTCTGCTTGGGAAAGTGCTGGAGAATGCTTTTTCGAAGTCGAGATATGGTGATATGTAATCGCTGCTAACGTCTCCACCTACAAGCTTTCTCAGAATTTGTGCATGCCCTTCTGGATTTGAATTCCAGCCATGCGATTGGCTTATTCTCAAGGCACTCTTAGCGGCAGACTCTTGCATGTATAAGTCTAGCGGTAGCACGTTGAGAACTGTCGTGCGATTATGTTTAAAAAGTTTAAAATGTTGTTTGAATATTTGGCTAACCATACAAACAATCTAACGTTATCTAAATGTTAGTAAATTAAGCTTAATTTTATGAAACAAATTTGTCATGATTTTCATTTCAAAATAACGACAAAAACGCGAGACATTAAAACTGTGAAACGACTTCGGGGCATTTGCAAAAAATGACAAAACAAAAAGAAACCACAAAATAAAATTTAACCGAAAACCATCCACTGAATTTCACTCAAATTAAAGCCAACGTTCATCGCAGTGGACGTACATAAACGCAAACAATAAAAATTAATTAAGACCGACTGGGAGTGCGTCCCGAAATTCTAAAACCGCCAATGGCTACATAAAAGCGGACAATCGCTATGCTGACTGAACTTTCAAAAATCCACACAAAACCTTGCACATTTTGCACTTCTCCACCAGGCTTCCGAATGAACATAACTCAATTTCACTCGCGCTTCCAAAACCAAAAAAAAAAACTCAAAATAACGCAGAGGAGTTTTAAAGCAATGCGATTACACAAACAGCTGACATGATATTATTGTAATTTCATGAATGTCCTGGGGGCGTCAGAAATCAAGACTTTTGTAGAAAATCAGGATTCTCAGTACCTACACCCACCTGGGGAGTGTATTTATTTTTTTATCGGATCAACATTTGGACTGTGAGACAAGCTAATTCAAACCACAGGCACCTTCGTGTCTAATTTAATGGTTGAAAAACTCCTTTTACAGAAACAGAAACCCACCGAAACCTTGAAGGCATTGGCTTCTGCATTTCCAAAAATATACACAGCCCCAGCTTTGAAGGAACGATTCATTAGTGTGAAACCCCTCTGGCTTAAGAAGTTGACTCTCGGATTATCAATATCGTATCGTATACGTTTTAAAAGGTCATGGGTCAAGAGGAATGGAAAAACCAGCAACTAGACATGCAATCGTACGTACTTGCATTCATGGACGTGCCTTCAATCCAACATTTAACTTTTTCGTGAGAAATTTAAATTTAACACACCCTACAGGGTCACCCCCATACACACACACATTTGGGTAGCACAGGGTTACAAGACTATTTTTGGAAACCCTCTGATCCTCTGTTGCCAATTTCTTTTATAGAATATCAACGCCAACTATTGAGTAGGATCTCAGTACAAGTCCCCAATGTGTCATCTACAGAATACATTCGATTAATGGGTAGTCAATTGGGAGAGAAAGAACAAAGTCCAATTTAATAAGATACCATGTACCGTTAGAAAAAGGAATATACATACATACATATACACCATGTAGTACACACACATCGTGTATATCATCTCATTTTGTATTCTCGCAAAGAAAAAACCCAATCGAGTCAAACTTTTCCGGATATATGACTTTGTTTTCGCTTTTTTTTGTCAAAAAAAAGAAAGCCACACACTACAAAATGGGCTAATAAAAAAAGTCAACACACACGGGAGGAGCACCAGAAAGGAGCACGAGTAGGAAACCAAATCAAACAGAAAAAAAAGTGAAAAGAAAAGCAGCTACATAAATAAATAATGATACTCACTGTTTTTCTTTGCGTTGTTGCCTCTTCTTCTTGAAGGCCTTCTTAACTCGCAAGAGTAGAAAAGCCGCTCGATCGATGGATAGGGTCGGTGGATTGCTCTTCTTTGGAGCATCATCCATTTTGATTTTAAATTTTTCAAATTTTTCCAATGAATTGATGTAGATTATTTAAAAAAAAAAAAAACAAAAACGTTACTAAAAACACTGCTATTGAGCACAATTATTGGATGAAAACATTTTTCGCAATTTCAACTGGATTGTCAAATTTGTAAAATTTTCGTTTCGTTTGGTTTCGTTTAGTTTTTGCTTGTAGTTCTCATGTTTGTAAATTTATTTTTTCAATTTCTCAAAATAAGTTTTTAGTTTTATCAACTCTACACTTTTATCGACCGCCATCTTGTCCATTCGAGATGACAGTTGACAGGTTGGAAACTAAAGTTATTTTTACAACGAATCCGTTCAAACTTATGCCGCGCTTTCACTGAACGAAAAGGAAACTTTTTCTAGTTTAGGAGAAGGTCAGAATTTTAATTTGCTAATGACAACAACGGTCGTTCCAAAAAACACCGCTGTATATATGTATGTAGTTATAGGGTACTGCTTCACCCTTGGATATTTTGTCATTGATTAACTTGCGAGGACACACAGCAAAAGGGAAGAAATGGTAATAATCGGCTTAGACCACCTAAGACGACGAGGATAACACCGCCCTCTAAGCTTAACCTAACCTTGGTAAACGTTTAAAGGGATTCAACAACAAAAGTCCTCGGATTAAGGAAGTCGTAAATAGGGCGAATGCCGGAAATTTCAATTAATTCGAAGGAACACAATCACACAAATATACATGACTGAGCCCTGAACCCGAACTGGTAAATTGAGATGGATTCCAGAAAAACCATATTACCACACTGGGGAAATCCTATTTGTGTTCTGTTAGAGTCTCAGAACGCATGGACACGAACGTGAACATGGAACACATATCCCCGTTGGCATAGTGACCAAAGTGACTTTCAACTTTCTCATTTCTCATTTCGACTTCCTTCGTGTACGGAGTGTGAGAATGGTGCTCCTTCCCAGGATACCTAGCAATAAACCGAGTCCTGTTATGATCCGTTTCGCTTACATTCTCCCATGCTCACCCACAATTTAATCTAAGAACCACGTACCGCACCGAAGAGAAGAGACTTCTTGGCACTAAAAGGTCAAAGTGAGACAATTTAAAGTGTCAGGTTTTGCACATCATTTTCCAAACACACACGTACATATGTATATACACACACAGGGAGCGACCTCTGACTCTGAAGTCCGCATCCTGAAGACCACAGACATCCTTAGGAGTGTGAACGACAACTACCCATCCCATTAGCACAAAGTACCGAACCATTAAAGTGAAGTATATTAATCAGATTCACAAAATGTAATTTAGTCGTCATGTCAGAGGAGACACATTCGCCTTAAGTGGGTCCTGCCACAACAAAATGGCGTCGCAGTCGGCACACAAAAATTCTTATTTATTGCATTCATTTCACTTAAGAATTAACAACATAAATTCAAAACGAATAGGCGCCGGCGATAGGGGCTAGGCGAGTTCATAAATAATAACGAAACGTCACATATGGCATGCACGGACACGGAATGATTTATAGCCAAGGGTTTGAAAGGCGTCTTTCACCTTGCGCCGATCTAAGCCAGTGGTCGTCCTTTTTGGATTAATGACTGTTTTCGGGAAGAGAGCTTAAAGTCTTACAAGACATGGTATACACATAACAAAAAATAAAAAAAGGCTTGATGGCGACCCGCAACCTAATCAGGAATCAATATTATTTTCAACTGTTATTGTCAAAGGACACACAACAAACAACAAAAAAAAAACTTTATCCGGCTTTGGTCTAGTAGCGTAATCACCCCCGCACTAACGCAGACACAATCACCAACACACAAACTTTGCCTTGAACCGAGCACAAAAAAGTAGATCGTCCTTAAAAATTAGTGTCGAAAGGGATTTGCCTGGTATTACACTTATCCGCACAGACACTACATGCAAGCGATTGAAAAAGAGGAACCAGCCGAAACAGCTCAATGAAATAAATTATTATACAAGAGATTGTAAGGATTTGCCGATCCGATGAGTAATGGTGGGTGCAACCGTTATAAGTTCACTTCGCTTCAGACCGGAGCACTGTTAACGGTTGCCGAATCGTGAGAGGACTGAAAACTGAAAACCGAAGACAAATCGGTGTGTCCTTCTGTGGAAAGCTTTGAAAGGCCAAGCCGAGAGCGGGAGAGTGAGCTTTTGGCTAACCGAAGTCTGGTATCCTGCGCGTAACAAAACAGGATGGATGACATTGTTAACCAGAAAACAACACCTCCTCAGGCCAACTAGATAAAGTCCTTTTCAATCTTAATTATATTAAATATGAGTTTTGAATATGATAAAAAAAAAAACCCTGATTTTCCGGGAGACTAACTAAGCACACTGCTAGTTAACGCAACTTTTATCCGACGGTCAAACCCTACATTAGTCGTGTACTTAATGAGTGTGGAAGGGACAAAATTGTAGGTGACATGCAATCGAATTATGCTGCGGTGGGGTTTATGTGAACATTAATTGATTTAGACTTCAATTCTGAGGGAGACTTTGAACACTGAAACATCGAACATGGCCGATGGTGGTAGTACTGGCCGATGGATGTCAACTGTGCGACCATACATTTGAGCGGTGGTGGTTTGTGTCAGGTCACTTGACAGCGTGGTTTGAATCTGTAACAATCTCTTTAAAATATCGCGAGGCCCCTCATTGAAGAGGCCCCTCTCGCTGTCTGTTCACTGTCACGTTTCATAATCTTTCGTTGGAAAACTCTGAAAGGCATATTTAAAATGACCTTTTCTGCAGTTGTCGGTGGTCCAACATGTGGACCTCAAGGCCAAACAATGAGAACAGCTTTGCACTTGCTGGCGTACTAGTGCACCATCAAAGGATACTTTAAAATGTGAAGACTGTGCTTTGGTTTTTAATTTAACCGGGTGCGAGTTTCCTCATCAACACAATAACTTACAACGGAAGGGGCAGAGTATCACATAAATTACTTCCAAAATAGGGTAAGAATCGGCAAGAATGTTCTGAATTCAGTCGGTCTGAATTTATTAAGTCGTTTTCCAGGACAGTAGTTAAAATTTTTGATGATAAATACCATCAATTCCGTGCTTTGCAGTAAATCAAATCGATTTGGATACAAAAAAGAGGAACAAAGTATGGGAAAAGGAGCGGGTTGATGAAAGTAGAGAAATATATGAACTTCTTCCCAGAACCTGTCAAGGTCACAGAGCCCGAACCGAGGCCTGCAAGGATGAACCACTTCTGCAAACTGTTTAACGGCGACGACGAATCAAATCCCGCTGTCAGGCAGAATGAACCATTCAACCTGGACGACGAAGGCCAACAATTCCGTCCACCTGACCTGGACGAGACGAAGACAGCCATGTCGAAGCTTAAGTCCAACAAAGCTGCTGGAGCTGACGGCCTAGCTGCCGAGCTGTTCAAAGCAGCAGGCGAAGACTTGGTAAGGAACATGCACCAACTCATCTGTAAAATATGGTCGGAAGAAAGTATGCCCGATGAATGGCACCTCAGCATTGTTTGCCCGATCTTCAAGAAAGGAGACCCTCTGAACTGCGCCAACTACAGAGGCATCAGCCTTCTTAATGTCGCTTACAAAATCTTATCTGCCGTCTTGTGTAAACGCCTGAAGCCGTTCGTCAACAACCTGATCGGTCAGTGTGGCTTAAGGCCAGGAAAGTCCACCATCGACCAAATATTCACACTGCGGCAGATCTTGGAGAAAACCCGGGATTTTCAAATCGATACCCACCACCTCTTCATCGATTTTAAAGCCGCGTATGACAGCATCTATAGAGACGAGCTATACAGAGCCATGTCTAGTTGGAGCATCCCTGCCAAACTCGTCCGTCTGTGCAGGATGACGATGAAGAATGCACGCTGCTCCATCAAGGTCGGTCAAGACCTCACCGAGACCTTTGATGTCACAAAAGGATTTAGGCAAGGCAACGCGCTGTCATGCGACTTCTTCAACATTGTTCTTGAAAGAGTTGTACAAAACTCACGCGCCAACACCAGAGGCACAATCTTTCAAAAGTCCGTCCAATTACTCGGATACGCTGATGGCATTGACATAATCGGAAGAACGCAGCGTGATGTCACTGGTGCGTTTGTGAGTATCGAGACGGAGGCGGCGAAGATGGGTTTAGCGGTCAATGAGGGCAAGACGAAGTATATGCTGTCAACAAGAAAGGACTCCCAACACCGACGTGTCTGACAGAACGTCACTATAGACAGCTATAACTTTGAAGTAGTTAAGGACTTTGTCTACCTAGGCTCCGCTATAAACTCAGGCAACGACACCAGCGGTGAGATTAAACGAAGAATAACTCTTGCCAATCGCTGAGTTATAAGTGGCTGACCCAGCCACAACGACTGAGGTGGCTGGGTCATGTAGAGCGGATGGACACCACTGCTCCGGCCCGGAAAATCTTCGAATCCACACCCGAGGGACGGCGCAGTAGGGGAGACCGCGACTCAGGTGGCGCACGCAAGTGGAAGGGGACCTCAACCAACTTGGCGTGCAAAACTGGAGGCAGCTGGCTAAAGATCGAGAACGCTGGCGACGCTTGTTGGTTGAGGCCCAGGACCACCCCGGTCTGTAGCGCCACCTTAAGTAAGTAAGTAAGTCTTCCCCACACCTGCCATTGATTTTAAATACATTCTTACGTTAAAAGTATTTCTCACAGCACTCTGATGCTCTAAGATGTTTGACGACACCGAGCTACTTCGATTCATAACGTTATTTTGGAGTCTTCAAACTAATGCAATTCATAATTAGGATGTAGAGTAGATGGTTGTTCAACAGAACCCAATTAGCGCTAAGCTGAATCCATTTTGTTACCACGACTCGGTTGATGATGAGTGTTGTTGAAGGTGGGTGGGGCTGCCAGGAGTGACTAAATCCAGCCTGTGGAGTTTAGAAAACGGATTAGATCTCGCATCCCTTTACCCGAGATGTAGTTGAGGTCGTCAGAGAATGATTAGTTTAGTACACGCAAGTTTTGTGCATGCCTGACATTTGCAGAGGACGTGGGAAAGAGTTTCCTCATCGTTTTTGTACCCTCAGCCAACGCCCCGTAGTTATCGTGTTCCGTGCAGGAGATCTTTTGTTCTAATCTAGTTGTAGGTCGGCCATATTGTATGATACGGCGCACTTGCTTACCACATTTCTGCAGGAAGTATGAGTGGATTTTTCCTTCAACTGCTACAAGCAGGATGTTGACCCTCACCGCGTGTGAACATTGTAGAATTATTCGCCCAAGCAGGCAAGATCATTCCGGCACTCTTGCACCAGTTTGAAGGTTATGGTAGCCGAGCCAACAGCTTTGATAACGGCTTGGCTATCTACATATGAGGATAGGAATGTTCTGTTTGTGTGTTGTGTCAGGTTTTTGCTGTGGCCCTAACCTTGCAGTTCAGCACCCAGATTCTTTGAGTTTAACTGCGCTGCATAGTGCGATATTTTTTCTGGGTATGTCGAGAGGCAAAGATACAAGAACTCAGAAAGGGCATCCATTGGGGCCAACCTCAATGCCGTCGTGGTGCTTGTACTCGCTGCCCTTTAAACCCTTTTAAGTCTCGTAAGGTTGTAGCTTTAGCTAAACGCGAACCATCATGCCAGTGACCCAAAGGTGAGAATTGGACGCACTATGCCTGTGTACATCCACAAGGTTGTCTTTACTTGAACTCCCCACTTCTTTCCTTTGCTACAGGCTTAGAAAGCTACACATGCCTTCTTGACTCTGTGTTCTCTGTATTGCTCCGAGTTAAGTTTTGAGTGGTTGTGGAGTGGTTGACCATTAAGACTTGTCAGACCACATGTCGTCAAACATGGTGCCCTTATGGCAAGGCAATTGGTCTTGCAGAAATCGACAATACATTCGGACTTGTTATTGCCGTCACCGAGGCCGGATAAAATGTTTGCGCCTTTCGTTGTCATAACCTATCTTTGTACCTAAGTTTGAAACCACTGTGACAACATTCCTAATTGTGCTGCGCTTTCACAAACCTTCCGAAATCGAAAAAAAAAATTCAAAATACTAGCAACCTCTTTACCGTCAATTTGATTTTATTTATTTTAACTGACAATTCTAATTACTCTCTAGATGCTAGACCCAATTCAGTATAAAATTTATGGAAATTCAAAGCCAGGACTCGACCAGAGCAATCGGTCCACAAGTCTGGTTACAACTGAAGAGAGAAACATCAAAAATAAACTAGCGGACGATGAAGAATTCTTCAGAATCATGGAACTGATAAAAACAGAAAAATCGGAAGAATTTGAGTATAAAAACCAAACGGGACGGGACGAAATCTCGGAAGAATGTGAAGACGTTTCCTATTTTATGCTATTCATGATGGTGTCTATTCTCTTGGCAGCTAAGGTCATACAAGGTTTCCAGAATGTCATTGTGAGGGTAAAGGAATTATTTGACCAATGCTTCCCATACATCTGGAACTGGATGAAGACCGTCACCCGGGGCACATATTCAGTGACAGACGGAAAAGTCGGATTGTTCCTCTTGTGTGTTCCCATGCTTACTATGTTTTTGCTCTTGTACTGCTCACTGCTGACGTTCAATGCAGTTACAGAGCTGTTGCTCGGCAATGCACCGGCTTGTGTTACTCAAGCAATTGTGAGCGAGAAGATAACCAAGATGCTTAACCGAAAACGCCTGCAGATCTAAACAAACGCATACATTTTTTGCATTTGATTGAATTTTGTAAATTAATTTTTGTAAACCAGAAATAAGAATTATTTTGTTTCCTTTCCGATTTAGCCGCCATTTTAAAAGTAATGGGATTAACACGAGAACACCACCTTATACTCGTAATAGCTGTCATGTACCGGCTGTCAGCCCGGCCTGGGCAAGGCCTGGCTTCTCGCTGGCATTCATGTAGTTCGTGTTTAATTGTTCGCACGAACGGAAGGGGCCTATACGTTTTTTTCGCCAAGCTACTTAAACGCACATATCCAGCTACGAGCTTAAACATCAGCCACCTATCTGCAAAAATTATTCCGAATCCCGAAACAGAAATAAAGCTTCATTCTTCAAAAAAATAAAGAAACTGATGCTTTTATTCCGTTGTCTTCCTAGATCACATCATTGTGCCTGTCCACATTGGTGCAGGAATGAAAGACTGTCGGAGAGAGATAGGATAATTTTCATTGAGTGGGAAGAAGAAGGGTTGATTGCACCGAAAATCCATTCTCAACATAAACTTCAACGCAAACATGAATGTTCCTTTGTCATTGCGTTTCGTTTTTGACAGAAATTTTCATTTGATGGCTGTGCGTCGCGTAGTGCGGAACTCCAGTAGCTACCTGCGTGCGGAAAATGTATGGAGAAAATTTTCTACGTACGAACCTTCTGTTTCGACGACATGTTGTGTTTTGATTTTAAGCATTCCCTCTTTGTCAAATTGCTTTCATTACAATGAAGCCTTTTTTTGTGTGTAGCCACGGCGTTGATGGGAACGACTTGCATTCCTGCACCAATGTGGACAGGCACATTAATTTAGCAAAAATCGTAATCATGTTTCTTTCATGGAACACACCCAACGAATTAGTTACCTACCAATCTCTTCCAAAGCTCGCTCGTAAGAAATTTTTTTTGACATTTCTTGACAAACAAAGTAACACTTCAGATTCAGACATTTCAACAAATTCTACCATTTCGGTACAAGGTTTTGCCACATTCATTTGTTTTTTTAAGTTTTTTCTTCATAAACAAATATTATAAATTCGCCAAATAATTATGGCTCACTATAAAGGTGCCGCCAGTGAAGCTGGCCGTGCCATGCAATTAATGAAAAAACGTGAAATCGCACAACAAGAGATCGAATTCCGTAAAAAGAAAATCGAAGAAGATCTAAAGATTTCAAATATTGAGCACAAATTTGCCAGCCACTACGATGCTGTGGAACAACAACTCAAGACCTCCACTATTGGTCTGGTTACTCTGGATGAGATGAAAGCTAAGCAGGAGGATATAGTAAGGGAACGTGAAAAGAAACTTGCACAAAAAAAGGACGAAAAAGAACGTGAAAAACTACGGGCTCTGGAAGCTATTCAAGCCGAGAAAAATAAACAAAAGCGACAAATTCAAGCATTATCCTTCAATTTGGATGAAGATGAAGATGCTGTCGATGCTGAGGAAGACGAAGAAGAAATCAAGCCACTTGACATCAAACCAATCAGGAAGTGGAAGACGGAAGAAGAGAGTAGTGAACCGCAGAAGAAGAAAATCTGTAAAAATCCCGACGTAGACACATCATTCTTACCCGATCGGGAACGCGAAGAAAGAGAAAATCGATTGCGTGAGGAACTGCGACAGGAATGGGTTGCACAGCAAGCAGCTCTAAAAGATCAAGAGATCACCATTACATTCAGTTACTGGGATGGTTCTGGACATCGTAGAAGTGCAACAATGAAGAAAGGTAACTCCATATATCAGTTCCTACAGAAGTGCTTGGAAATTCTACGCAAGGAGTTCAATGAATTAAAAACAGTGATGGCGGACCAGCTGATGTACGTGAAAGAGGATCTGATACTTCCACATCATTACACTTTTTACGACTTTATCGTTACCAAAGCAAGGGGTAAGAGCGGTCCGCTCTTTCAGTTCGACGTACACGATGATGTGCGAATGATTAGTGACGCCACTGTCGAAAAGGAGGAGTCGCACGCAGGTAAGGTTTTGCTAAGGAACTGGTACGAGCGAAATAAGCACATATTCCCCGCCAGCCGATGGGAGCCCTATGACCCAACGAAAACTTATGATAAGTACACGATTAAGGACAAAAATAAAAAACAATAAACGAAAAATATTGACGCGTTTTAAATTTACACACAATTTCAGCGCTTTAGAATGGCAGAATTCTGCCAGATCAAGTTGTAACGCGTGCATTCTTAAATCTCTTTGAACTATGATTTGAAGTCGAAGGAAAGCCATAAAACGATACGTTCCAAATCTGATAACTAGGGCTCCATTTGTCCAAAAGTAGATACGCAAAATAGTCTAAATGTATCTACTACGAAACCGTGGGGCATTGTTTTGTTAATGGAGCAGCTGCAGGGGCCTATGAAACACACAAAGAGCATTTACCAACATTGGGTCCTCGACAAACGCCCTTCAAACATTAGAAACCACAACTTAATGGTTGTGCATAGGTTGTAGGCAGTACTGATTTAGAAGGTTAGAGATATTTGACCTAGTTTTCATATAGAACCGCTATTACTTACTTTTGTCCTGTTTCTCCGTGTGGCTTCTAGGGCCTCTATTTCGCCAGCGCTCCACCGTGTGCGGCTTCTGGCAATATGCTTCAGCTCTCTCCACGTCTTGCCGGGATTCCGCCTCAACATTTCTGCGCCATGCGTTTCTCGATCGACCCGCTCTTCTGCCATCTTGAGCGGATTCCATTGCATAGCGCAGTTAACAATGGAATGTGAACAATCCGCTGCCATTTTTATCGTAGGATGATCTGTTCCTGACCCGTTTCCTGGAAAAGATATTCGTTAGAGATACAGTTAGGCTAGAAAATCTTTAGAATGTTTCCTAGTCACCTATTAACGAACGTTCGCAGCTTTCTTGAGATGGTAGATGCCACTAACCAAGTACTGCACCCATATATCAACACAGATCCAACAATGGAACGGAAGAGTCGTAGCTTGGCTTTTAAGCTGATACCATTGCTTCGCCATATTTTTTGGGACAACATTCAAATGCAGTCTTTCCGACTCGGCTGTTAATTATTTCGGTTCCACCATCGGTCGAGAGAATTCTCCCAAGATATTGAAAGTTCTCTACTTCCTCTACCGGTTGTCCAGCGATGCTATCTTGAGATGATAAGTTTCTTCCGTGACCGATGATTTTGGTTTTGGCTGAATTAATCTTTAACCCCACAACGTTTGCCTCTCTCTCAACACCCGCTGTTTTTTGGTGGAGTTCCGTAATCCTATGTGATAATAGAATCACTTTGACGGATCAAAATCTAATTATGGTCAGTGCAACTCCCACTGTATTTTAACGGTAAGACATCGTGTACTCTTCTCTCGCTTTTCTTGTTCCTTCTGCTGGAGTCTGGATCAAATTTAGGCTCCTTCACCTTCTAATTCTCCAAGCGAAATCTTCTTACTGAAGCTATCTTTCAAAAACAAAATGCACTTTTCTAATATCTCATATTTCTAGGTTGAAATCGAGTATAAATGTTATTCAATGTCCAAAGATTAGAATTCAGCTTAAAACCAAATGTCATATTCGAATTAAAATATCTAATCCGAAATGATTAGCCCAACAAGAACACTTGTTTTTATTAAAACAGCAACTTTTCCTCCACCGTCTACTACAATGTCAGACATTCTATTACAACCTGCCGTCATATTCCACCACACAACATACTATACTCCTCCCTTTCCAATAGCAAAACCAAAATCAAGTCGGTGCGGTGCACCCTGTTTTGTGCACTGCCCTCAACATTTCTCTCTCAGATTTTCTCTTGTCGTCGTCTTGTTATGTCGTATGTTGTGTGTGCTCGCTGATAATCAAAAGTAAAGTTTGTTTAACTCACTGAAAACTGCAACGAAAACTATGAATTAATAAAGAAAATCACGTCCTACAGCCGCATTTTAACTCATCATAATCAGAAAATCCACTTTGGCCAAGGTAAGTGATACATATTTCCAATTGGGAATCATCATCGCTGGCAGTGAAAAGAAAAGAGGAAACTGTTTCTGTTTCCCCTAAAAATTATTCAATCGTAAATGCCTAATTAATTAAATGCAGTTACGCTGTTTTTTTTTGTTTTTTTGCATCACATTGTGCGATAAACAGTTGAGTTAACTGTAAACATCTGAATAGTTTAGTAGAAACAATTTTTTTGAATTAATCGAGACATCTTTTCTTCGCCGTGTGTTTTTTTTTTTTGTATCTCGTCGGCGGTGTCCTATGTCGTCGTTGTCGTCCATTCTTCTGCAGGGCTGATGAGAAAAATCAATAATAAATGGCACTGGCACGGCCGCCCTTCTCTCGCCCATCCCACATCCCAATTGGATTGACGGGTACATACATACAGACTCGGATATATAAATTTTTCATTCAATTTGCAAAATTTCATATTCACTGGAGTTGCTTGTGGAATTTTTGGACGTCCTTATCGCCTCGTTGTGATCTAATTCGTGCTTATTGCGAAAAATATTTATCACTTGCAGTGATAAGTGACGAATTCGATACACATACGAGTCCGAGTGTATCTTGCAAATAATTAGCCGGGAAGTGTTGTCGTTACGAAAATAAATAAAAGTAAATATTTGTGCCGTGGTGGATGTGAATCATTGCCCCTTGTTGGGAGCCATGGTCGTCGTGTCAGCGTCGGCCGGCGCGATCACTCCTGTTTTGTAATTCTGGACACACTCGGGGTACGTGTAATGTAAATCGCTGCCACTAAGCAAGGAACGAACTTATATTTATAGTTCTGCTTATGCTTTATTTCCGCGACGTCGTTTGAATTTAATTTTTCTGTGAACACCAGCTACATATGCAAGAATAATTGTCCGAAAAAAGCGAACATGATGGAACGAAGAAAGAAACTATTAATAATGGCCTAGGCAAGGATGGTGTTAGTATTTAAAAATATCCCCATTTAAATTTAACTCGAAAGATTGAGTTGAGAGTGGTTTGTGGAGTATAGGATGAAATTTCAAAAAATTATTATTCTCTATCTTGTTTGACGACTGACAGAAAAAAAAAACGAATCAAGGGTAAAGTCTATTTTAACACTTGAAGGACGATAAGTGTTCGTCTCTTTCCTTTCCCCCTTTTCTTGGTTTGTGTACCTTAAAAGCACTCAAGTATTTCTTTGGCATTAAGATTTTATGGAGTCAAAGGGAAGGCATAAAGCAATTTTTTATTGCGACAAATATGATGTTCCCTTTGCTTACATCAGTGGTGGAAACTCTTAGTCCAAACAGCTTTGATAGCGCCAGCACTGATAAATTAATTATCTGGTATGCGTGAGCTAGCGATGATTTGAATAGTTAAGTGGCTGCACAGCCCAGCGTCACAACCGGCTTGTTGCGCCAACTGTTGGTACATCGTAAACTCATGGGTGCAGTTGGCAGTTTGGTAGCTGATTTTAATTTGTTTCGCCGTGTGAACATTGAACACGAGAAAGTTGTTTTCTTTTTATGACAAAAGAAATATTGGGCACATGGATATTTGTACATTAAGGGCATACATATTCCCGTATGTTGGTGCAGGTGTCGCTTGAACGACTTATCATAACTACATACTTCTACCAGAGTTGCCAATGCCTTGTAGATGGAGCTAATGATGCCATGGACTCAAAAATGTTTTCACACCGTTGCGGTCATAGTTCTGTTCTTATGCATTGGTGGCACTCACTGTCCCCAACACTAATTCAAAAGTGTTTTGAGCTTGCGGGCCGTTCTGAGCCTTTGTTCAATTTCTAGGCCCTGAAGAGGTCACTTTCGTTCAATTTTAAGCCTTTCTTCTTTGGTATCGCAGAATATTATGTCCAGTTACTACCACAAGTCTGCTCCAATGGCCATGGATGGGAAGTATGCTAGTAATGGGTTTTCTGTAGCCAGAATTCGAGGATGAATAGGAATTTTTGGGTTTTTTGGGTTTAGGGTTTAACAACCTTGACTTTTCGAATGATTGATGCTCGCAATACGCCGTTATACAATGATCAACTCCTTAGACACTCTTGCATAGCGCAGAGTAAATAGCTAATTCTAATAACTTTGAAAAGGGCTAGAGTCC
Organism: Matsumyia berberina; assembly: GCA_917880715.2. NCBI lineage: Eukaryota > Metazoa > Arthropoda > Insecta > Diptera > Syrphidae > Matsumyia > Matsumyia berberina. The sequence continues at coordinate 5,155,237 of OU862872.1, forward strand.
CTCTATTGTATTTGGGGTTTCTAACTCATTTTTTGTTTTAGAGCAAAAGTGTCCAACCTTTTTGTTTCTCTGGGCCACATTGGAACAAGACATGGTGTTTTGGGCCACAAGTATATTACCATAGCTGACGAGCTTAAAAAGAAACGTTACTTGGCACCTGTAGCACAAAAGAGCACACAACATTCCTCAGTAAAATGGACATGCTTCAGTAACCTTAAATATTTTCGGGCCGCATTGATACCTGCTTTGGGCGCCGGTTGGACAGCTTTGTTTTAGAGAGTTCCATTAAGGATGACCAAGTTCCGGCAGTGTGTCGGACCTTTAGGCGAACCAAACTCGGAACTACCGACTTCATGCATTACTTCAGGATGGTATCATTTTCCCTAGCTTCTATGGGTTCTAATCTTTTATGGCCTTGAGCGATTTATATCCTGTTCTTTCTTTACCTTCAGTGCTTTCTCGTTGTTTCCTCACTCGTACGCATTATCATAACGATATTGTCTGGTGTGATTCCGCCTGTTTTTAATCTTCGTTTAGCTGCCATGGTATAATGGTTAGCATCATCGCTTGTTATGCTGAAAGCCCGGATTCAATTCCGGATGACGGAAATCCAAAGATGGTGTAGGTACTTCTTTCCGATGAAAAGGACATCTTGCGCAGATGGGGCGAGCACTTTTCGGAGCTGCTCAATCCCGAACAGGGCACTGAGGATGGCAGTAGGGCGGCGAATAGTCCCACCGTAGAGGAGGTGACTTTGGCGATTAAAGCGCTGAAAGTCGGCAAATCTGCTGGTGTGGATGATATCCGGCCAGAAATGCTCAAAGCTTTGGGTAAAGAGGGAGTGGAATGGCTCTCTCGTGTCATTAAAGTGGCCTGGCCTGTGATAAGAGGGGATAAGAGGAATTGCTCCAATTATAGGGGTAAATCACTTTTAAGTCTCCCCGGAAAAGTCTTTGCAAAGGTGTTGGAAACGCGTTCCAGAGCTGTGGTCGAGTCCCGGTTGGGCGATGAGCAGTATGGCTTTCGTCCAAATAGAAGCACAACCGACCAGCTGGTTACTCTCAGAATGGTAGTTGAGAAGGCCTGGGAGTATGCGAAACCTATCTAAAGTTGTTTTGTGGATTTGGAGAAAGCAAATGATCGGGTCCCTCGAGGTAAACTCTGGAGTGTATTGCAGGAGTACGGGATTGACGGTTTTCTTCTGAGGGCCATTCAGTCTCTGTATACTAACTGTAAGAGCTGTGTTCGGGTGAACGGCGTTAAGTCGACACCTTTCACTGTGGACGTTGGACTTCGCCAGAGGTGCGTTCTGTCACCTCTCCTTTTCATAGTGTATATGGATTGGATGTTACAGCGCAGCCTTGGTGAGGAACGGTTCGAATTGGGAGACTTAAGGATAAGTCATCTGCTTTTTGCTGATGACTTGGTCATCCTTACGTTCACCCAGACCGAACTTCAGCGCGCACTAGATAGGTTCGTCGCCGTCTGTGTTGAAGCTGGGATGAAGGTAAACGTGAACAAATCAGAGGTTATGGTAATTTCCTGAACGCCTGTTCAATGCACTCTGCATCTTAGTGGAGTCCCATTGAAACAGGTGGAGAAGTTTAAGTATCTCGGGTAATGACCGAAAGAATAAGATCGCGGATACAAGCCGCCGAAATGAGATTTCTTCGTTGTATTGCTGGGGTGACTCGCCGAGATCGGGTAAGGAACACCAGAGTACGCGAGGCACTCAATGTCGAGCAGCTACTTCTTCGAACGGAGAGGTCCATACTTTGACGTGCCATGGAATTCGTGCTATCGGGTAGGCGTCCCCTGAGTAGGCCTAGGATAAGATGGCTGGACCAAGTCCGAAATCCCACCTCTACCCGTATGGGGATAGCCCCTGATGAGTAAGAGTCGATGGTGGAAGATTGGCAAATGTGGAGAGTTCACTTAAGCTCCCTAAACCCGCGACCCTCATAATGGATAAGCGGGCCATTGGAAGATGATGATGAAATAAATAAAAACTGATGTCGACTCTACTGCAAAGGCAAAACACTGGCAGTAGAGTGTCATGGCTTGAAGAGTTATTGAGAATTGAGTTTTATAACATCACTGTCTCCTGTGCAGAAAATTGTTTTAGCACCCATGACTGGTTAGGAATTATGTAACGTGCCTCCGCCCCGCCCAATCCGCGATGTTTCCGATCAGTCGTGCAGTCCACCTTCCCTGGTTTCTCTACTCCAGCGTTGCTGTGATCTCTTTGGTTTCCGCGACTGCCGTTTCCTTCCCAACTTCTGCTTTTCTTTTATGAGGAGATATCTCTGTAGGTACGAGATTTAAGGGGATTACTCCTGCGACTACGAGAACGGTTAATACATTTATTCAATATATTTATTCCTCTCGTCGGGGAATGACAAGCCTCCGGGAGAATAACCTGTCATGAAAGAGCTTCTCAATTCGCCGTTCGGAGTCGGCAATAAATTGTAGGTCCCTTCCATTCGTGCGAACAATACAAACACGCACAACATGAATGGTTGCGAGAAGCTTATCCCTATTTTATTCAAGGGAACCGTGCTTACGGAGTGTATTGCTTTCTTCCTCCTACATAAATTCTTGGACTTAATACAAGAGCAGCAAGTTATAATGTTCCGTGATGGTGTTTGATGGCACTGGAGCCAGCTCGACCGTATGCATACATGACTTCAGTCTCGCACGTTCTTTTTTTTTTAAATTCCCTTCTCGTTCTCAGTTGCTAGCGCACAGTAGTCGCGGTCTACCTCTGTTGCGCAGAGTAATCAAGGGAAAGGCAAAACACCTGTCAGGTCCCAACTTATAGCAATTCTTTACCAGAGCTTATATTGTTCCTAACATGATGTTTCCACACTGTCGTTAAAACATTTCCATATTTACATATGTGTTTCACAACTTCATTCCCAGGATTTATCGTTTTTTTTTTTCTGTAGATGAGTGTCACCAAAATACGTTTTTCTTTCTTTTCTACAGAATACCAATTTTTTTTTAATCGTTCTCTTCAAGTTTTGGCACAAATTCACTGAATCATTTCTTTCGATGACGATCTTGCTAATAGTGACTCATACACGCCGATGAAAATATAAACGACTGGGTGGACCTTTATGCGAGCGTCTGTTTTGATACCTAATTGTGGCGCCAATTGTTATTGATTAGACCAGTCAGGCGCGTGCTGAATTGGTGAAGTTGATAAACATCATCCGTAACTTTGGTAAACTTTACTGGCGGGTGTCTTACAATTTCTGAAATTGTTTTTTATTCGGACATGCGTTCATTGCTTGCCGCCCACGTAGTAAATTCATTTTGGTTTTTGTTTTTTGAAACGTGCATATTCATAGTGAATGGAACCATTTTTTATTGAATTCCTAAATTCGGCTTCGGTTGATGACCTTCAGCTTGGATGTAGAACCGGGGCGCTATTTAGTTACAGGATTTATCCAGAGGTGGTTACGTTTTAAATATCAAGTCTTTGCCGATGACTGTTAGCTTCTATGTGTAGATTTCTGTTTCTTCTTCCTTTAGAATGGGACCACACCGTTCTCAAAGTCTAAGTGATCGTGTTCTTGCAAACTTGCTTTGAAGGTGCGACATTAACTAAAAACGTAACAACGTACCGCCGCTGAAGAGTTCGGTTTAAACATGAACATTTTGGCTATCATCGTCTAGGTTAAACGGTTTGTTCTGCTTGTCAGCGGGGCTTTGGTCTTCGTCGCCGATATACAGTCTGCACAAGTAGTTTTTCCAAATTCTCAGCACCGATTGTGACTCTACATACTTCCTTCTTCATCTCCACACAGTTTTGCTTCGCCTTTCACGTTCTATTTACCCTTTGTCAAAACTTCTGTACGTTGTTCCTGGAATACATACATACATGAATTCTCTCAATATCTTTGATCGCGTGTTTCTCATACTCTTTCTTCATCTTTAGGATAAATCGATGTCTTTTCCGTCTCTTTTGCTCTCAAGCAGTTCTCATCCTACTCTGCAGCGCCGCTGTATATGCCACTTGTTTTGCTGCATGCACTTGCCGACATTCTTCGTCAAATCAGGGGTTTTGTGATGGCAGTCATGTGAAACCCAACACATCGGTTGCGGCATTTCTGATGACCTGTTACTAGCGTTGACACTGGTCTTTGGCATTTGATGTTGGGGGCAAAGGACTTATTCGTTGTATCTTCTCAAAGTGTTTCCTCTTTAGGTTTAATTTGCACAAAGGAAATTGAGAGTCATCCACCTTCTCGTTTGTACTATCTCACAAGATAAATTGTGGCAAATGGGGGAATATGTCAATGATTAATACTCTGCGCAGGGAAATGCTAAGAGTCTCATGCTCTATCGACCAGGGAAATGCTAAACTGGTCTGCCATCTTGTGAAGAGACATGAAACAGTCTGGAGCTGTAAATCACCTTGTGGGAACCTTATGATTATGTTCAGTATAGCTATGTATGTACTATGTATCTCTAACCCGGGCAAAGCATCTTTAAGTGTCAGGCAAAAAGAAACTGAAAAACACTACAATAATTAGGAAAAGAGGGTGAGGTTGGGTTACAGGTTTTCTCATATGAAATTATCGATTTTGGAATCATCGGTGTAGAAATGGAAGGACTCACCGTTTATACTGACGTCTGATCTGGTGGCGACAATGACCCAGAAAATAGCATAGTGCACAAACAAACACTACGACTCTGCTCGACATTTCTACATCTAACTCAGAATTGATTCGAAATTATTAGAATTTTTTTTAGATTTTGACGCAGAGTCAGTCATATTCTGTTTCTTTTCGTGACGGATACAATTTTCATTCCGATTTATCTTTAGAGATAATTAAAAAGATTTATCGCTTTCTAAAATTAGGAGAACTAACGCATAAACATGGGAATGCTTGAGAACACTTTTTCTTGTTTAATTATGTTGGAGAATGAAGTATTTTTGTATTCTAAATGGGACTAAGGCAATAAACTCGTTCAAAATGATAAACATATGACTCTGCGACATTATTTGTGATCGACTTTGACCTGTGGCTTTAGCCGATAAAAAAATTCTCGTGAAAGTGTCAGCTCCTATTGAATAGCCTTGATGAACCGATGTTTCTGTGAAGAGACTACTAATAGTAGGCCTACATACTTCTGATAGTTATGTTTCATAATTTCTCTAGAGGCAACATTCGCAGAAATCCTGTTTGTTGTACAAATCATCGATGACTGGTCGATCAGATTGTGAAACGATTTTTCACTACTCATATATCGTTAAATCGAGTTGATGTGCTTTCAAGCCTAAAAAAATGCTACTCGATCAAACGAAGTCGTTGACGGCTAGTAGACAGCTTTTACTTTGAGGCAGTAAAAGACAAATCCTTAGGCTGGGGCCAAGCACCTGAGCGACGCAAAAAAATTAAAACATGAAATCGTAGGGCTGTGGCCACGTAGTTGCTAAGCGATGATCGATTTTTCTGAGCGACAAAACGACGTCGCTCTGAATTCAATTTTGTTCTTATTTTGTAGTTCATCGCTCAGCGATAAAGTGAAAATGGAGCAAATAAACTTGGAAATTTTGATTTCAGCCGTCGACAACAACATTTTCACTGCTCATCGCTAATCGCTCAGTAAAAGGCCACTCGTCGCTCAGACTTGTCGCTCTATCGCTCAGTCGCTCAGTGCGTGGCCCTAGCCTTTAGTCAATTTTCAGGCTGTCAGCCAATCAAAACTCGTAAATTTGTAAACAAATCGATTTCCCTGCCCTAAAATATTGAACGCGACCATTTAACCCCCTTCGAATCTAACCCGAAGGGACAATGAGCGGATGCTTCTATGTAGAAGCTTCTGATATTTTGTCCGATCAGAAGTAGCCACTCTAATTCGTTTCGCACCATAGTCATCATCATCGAACAGCTCCAAAACAACAACAACAAGTTGGCAATATCAGCCAAGGCAACCACGAGGACGCCAGTAGCAATCTCGAGCAACAGACTTAGGTAGGTAGGTAGGAAGGGTGGCTTCGTGGCACGTAGGCCAAGAAGGCCCTTTGTAGTACCACACGGATCAATACCCTGAAAACGCGCCACTTCAGTGGAACCATTTTGAGCTCTTGATGAAGCTGAGGATACTTTTGACGTCAGTATGTGCAATTTCACCCAAGTTGTCGAAATGATAGGCTCCCAGATGGAGCTTCCTTCTTTGGGATAGGGCAGGACAAGTGCAAAGGAAATGGAGGATCATTTCCTCCTCCTCCTCCTCTCTACAGCTTCTGCGAAAGTCATTTGAAAAGAGGCCCATCCTTCTGGCATGAAGACCAATGGGACAATGCCCAGTGAGAACACCAATAACGGTGCGGATGAGCGACCTATTGAGCAAGATCAAACTGTTAGAACGGGTGAGATTTAGCGTAGACCAGATCTCCCTGGAGGTGCGGCACGTGGTGCCGTTGCTCCATCTTTGGTTAGTCTTGGTGATCGCGGCGTGTTCTAATAGAAGTTTACATGTAGCGAGTGGAATACACAGATTCCTTCGTTCCGGAAGAATGTCTAGAGTAGTACCACGTTTGGCGAGTTCATCGGCCTTACAATTCCCTGGAATGTCCCTATGACCGGGTACCCATGAGAGATGAGCGACAGTCTGAAGTAGCCTTTGATGTACATGATACCAATTCCAGGGATTTTATAGCAGCCTGGCTGTTGGTAAAAATTGCAATGTCCCTGAAGGATATCACATTTTGCTTGAGCCAGGATAAGGCTTCATTGATCGCCATGATTTCCGCCTGAAAAACGCTTCAGTGGTCCGGGAGACGGAAGGAGATGCTCAGGTTAAGCAAATCGGAGAAAACACCACCTCCCACCCCGTTCTCGGTTTTAGCAACAGACTTAATACAGCGGTGATAATTCGAGGGACTTAATGTTAATGCACATTGCGGTCGCTATATCCGACTGCTCTCCACAAGTATTCGGAATATAAAGAAACCAAGCAATGAAAGAAAAGGGGTCGTAATAAGCGACTGGTCATAATTAGCGAAGTCGTAATAAGCGACCTCCACTGTATATGATAAAAAGTGGGTGACGGAGTATCTGCAAGACTCAATTACGAAGAAGTAACTTCGATATCCATTTTCCAAGCAGATCTCTATGCTATAGGAATAGAACCATGCAAGAGAAAATCCGTCCAACCCAACCTCCGCAAAACTAACATAAACATGTTCTCCACAACAGTCAAACTGCTATATAAGCACTTTACCACTTTCAGAATAGTTCTAAGCTTGTCTAGAATTATTTGAACACCCTCAAGCGGATTTAATGCGTACTTCAATAATAGGGGTTCCCGGCCAAAGGCCGCTCTTACTTATAATAGCTCCACAGTCTGGGATGGGCCTGGATCTCAACCAACTAAAGTCTGCTTCCAGTCCCTTTCCACTTGATCGCTCCACCTGAGTGGCTTTCTTCCTTTTCTGCGCCAAACCTCCAGAGGAGCCTCGAAGACTACGAATTTCAAAGCGTAGTAGTTTTTGTAATTCCTATTTCGTTGCCTACATCGAATTCGGTACCACCTCCAGTTGAAGTATCGCCTTTATAAAATGAACGAGGTCAACCAAAGCGTCGGAGTACGAAAGACTTAAAAAGTTGCAAATAAACGAGCCGTGTGTAGTAGAATCTTCTTACCCGATCATAAAAACAGAAACAGAAAAATAATTGAGTCACAATCTAACACAATGTGTTCGTGGGTGTTGTTTGACACCCCACGTCTCACAACGTTAGGCAATTTTAGCTCTTCTTTTGGTCAACCAAATGATAACAATCAAACAATTAGCTCGCGTAACATGACTAACTGAACCAGTCATAACAGTCACCATGCTTTACATAATCCCCTTCAAATATGTTCCTCTCCCCGTTTTAATGAATTCCAAATTAGTTGTCTTTCCAAAACCAACACACTGTGTGCATCGGAAGATTTACTTCTTAACACAAACGGTCATTAATTCTTCTCTTGTGTTTTGTTTAACTTTTTTACGCAATTCTCTCGAGTCGCTTGATGTATGCAACCGTTAAAATATCAAATATTTATGAAACAACATCTGGTTGAATTAATTTTTATTCGCGGGGACCATCTCTTTTTACATTCACAAATTAATTAAGCTACTGAGTGACATAAAAGAAAGCAGAGGTGGCGCCGGCATCGCTCGTACACATAGCCGATCGCAAGCTCTATAAATAGACATCCGCATTGAAGCTACACTAAAACTGAACTAAAACTTTATGCTTGTCTTTGTTTCTATATTTGTAGGGCGTAAAGATGACCTACTAAGCACCAGCAAAGGAAAAAACACACACAGAAGAGGCATCATGTCTTCTTTGCGAAAAGAACCCACATGTTCGGACTCGTCTGCATCATCGAATCAAGATCTTGACGAAATCTATATTGATCACACTGATTTAGAAGGCCTGGATGATGTGACCCCGCAAAAGCGTCATTTTTTGGATTACGATGCAGTTGCTCCGCCAGGGTTTGAGGAAGATTTCAACGCCATACTGACGATTGGGCCTGCACAAGGTGGCTCGCTGCAAAAGATCTCGTCATCAACGAGCTCAGGCGTAGGCGAAAACTTGAAGATTGACAAAAAGTACGAACGCGATGGCGAAATCAGTGACTACGAATTGGCTGCGAGTGGGTATACGAAAAAAGAATTCACCCAGGACGATAATACACTTGTTGTGCGAAGCTCGGGCATCAGCTCCAGTGGTGCATTTAACAAAAAGAAGCATTTTTTGGATGAGAATCCAATACCGCCTGACTATATGCTCGAGAAGGATATGCGCGAACATCGGAGTTTGGATAGAAATTTCGAAAGACAACATGACTTCCAGAGATCAACATCTGGATCGAGTGGCCGCAAGCACTCACTGGACAGAGATAGAGACTCACGCGGGTCGACGCGAAAATACAAGGAACCGAGCTACACATTGTCGCGATTCATAGAGAGCGATCTGGTTGTGCCACCAATTAACAGCACTTTGGCTTGGTCAGAGGAGCGTACCGATGGCAGTCAGTACTCAGGTTTGCCCAAAGCTGAGTGCGTGTACTCTCTAGCTTCAATGCTGGGGTCCCACGATTCGGTTGAGGTTTCGAAAAAGTTTCTCGAGCTGTCTCGGACTGGTGAAGCCTGTGTCGCACTGCGCAAGTCTGGTTGCATTCCATTGCTTGTGCAGATGATGCACTCGGATGCGAATGACGGCGTTCGTAAGTATGCAGGCATGGCACTGCACAACGTAGTTCATAGCCACCCGGATGATAAAGTGGGTCGTCGCGAGGCGAAAGTCCTACGACTTATCGAACAGATTCTGGATTATTGCAACTTTTTAAAGACACTGCTTCAGAGCGGTGGCGAAGCGATTGCCGATGACTCTGACCGGCATCCGCTGGCAGCTATTTCTAGTTTAATGAAGGTTAGCTTCGACGAAGAGCACAGGCACGCAATGTGCCAATTAGGCGCTCTACAAGCTATAGCCGGCCTGGTACACTTGGATCATGCTGTTCATGGACCAAAGTCGGAAGATGAATGCTGCAACTCGCTGAGACGATACGCCTTAATGGCTCTGACAAACCTGACATTCGGAGACGAGAACAACAAAACGCTTTTGTGTGGAAATAAGGAGTTCATGGAAGCTCTAGTCGCTCAGTTGGATTCGGCCCCGGATGATCTGTTACAAGTAAGTGATGATCTATTTGCGATTTTAGGATTCTAATTTTGTTTTCTCCCTAACAACAGGTGACTGCAAGTGTTCTGCGAAACCTTTCATGGCGCATTGATAGTAACATGAAAGCAGTGCTGAACGAAATTGGAACGGTTACCGCTCTGGCAAAGGCTGCAATGATAAACAAGAATGAAAATACTTTAAAGGCAATCTTATCGGCTCTGTGGAATCTTTCAGCGCACTGTAGCACGAATAAAGCTGAATTTTGCGCCGTGCCAGGTGCACTGGCATTTCTAGTCGACATGTTGACCTATGAAGGGCCCAGCAAAACGCTGAAGATCATCGAAAATGCGGGAGGTATCCTGCGAAATGTCTCTAGTCATATAGCTGTTCGTGAGGATTTCAGGAAGATTTTACGTGAACGGAATTGTCTCGCAATTCTTCTGCAACAGTTGAAGTCAGAGAGTCTGACTGTCGTTAGTAACGCGTGTGGAACGCTATGGAATTTATCTGCTCGTTCAGCAGAGGACCAGAAGTTCCTCTGGGATAATGGCGCAGTACCGATGCTGCGATCACTAATCCACTCGAAGCACAAACTGATATCGGAAGGCAGTTCGGCTGCGCTCAAGAATCTACAAAACTTTCGGCCAAGTATACTTAATCAGAACAATCTGGACCCGATTGCTCGTTCAATGGGTCTAAAGGAGTTGCCCACATTGAATGCTCGCAAGCAAAAAGCCCTCGAACAGGAGCTTGTCAATCAGAATCTGTCTGAGACGTGTGAGAATATCGAGGTGGTGACCCCGCCAAAAGAGAGAAACGACTTCACACCATTGACTGATCCACGTAAGTTTCCACCGCCTCCTGTACGCCTTACGCGATCGGCTGTAGTCTCGAAAAGTGAAAGTAGGGATTCAATTTTCTCTGCAAAGTCAGATTCAGCCTACGAAATGATTCGGGGAAATTCAGCATTAGTCCGGGGTAAGATGCCCCCCGACAGGAACATTGAGTTCGCTGTGAAGACAGCCGCATTTGACGTTGAAACCGAAACTGAACAACCAATCGATTACTCCGCTAAGTACTCGGAGAGTGCCACTTCAAAATCAAACAAATCCCTTTCAGATCCAACTCCGAAGCCAAGTCAAAGCTCTAAAGGACTTAAAACTGCTCGAAACTATTCGAGCTATCAAGAGACCGATTTGGACCAACCCACGGATTTTAGTTTGCGATACGCGGAGAATCAGGTAGAGTCGGACGTTGAGGAGAAGAATCAGTTGAACAATGGAAGCGAAATAATTTTGATTCTCGAAGACAGTGTCAAATGTTACCAAACGGAGGATACTCCATATGTTATATCAAACGCAGCGTCGGTAAGTGACCTACGCAACCCAAAACTCGAAGAAAATATAGTTCCCAACAAGCCGCAAGCGTCTGCATTTCCCACAAATAACGTTATTTATGGATCTGGCTCTTATACGCCGGAGAAGCCAATAAACTACTGTGAAGAGGGAACGCCTGGGTACTTCAGTCGCTATGAGTCTTTAAGCAGCTTAGATGAGTCTCCGCAAAACGCTCAACCGATGAGTGGGCCTGCGCCATCTAAAACAAAAATCGAGAAAGGTGAGGGCGCCAAACAGAAGACTGAAAAGACTTCGTCTTCACAACCTGAGGTTACGGCACCGTGCGATGTAAAAGCGGAGAAACCTTCGCCGACGCAAAATGGAAATGATCTAGGCGCCAGTGCAATGATATCCAAAAACAGTTATAACTCAGCACAAGAGACTCCATTAATGTTTTCCCGTCATAGCTCAATGGATTCCCTAGCAGAAGAAGAAGAAGTAGGGGCCATCGTTGCCGATGATAAGAGCTCTGTGGTTAGTGATTTTAGCCGGCTGGCAAGTGGTGTCATCTCGCCTTCAGATATTCCAGATTCCCCTACGCAAAGTATGCCACAATCACCGAGACGCAATAGCAACGTACAACTACCGTTTGCCACCGGAGCTGCAGTAGCAAGTAACTCTAAGAATCAAAATCCATCAGCTCGCTTGCGCAGCGTATTCGAGGACGATTTGAATACATTCCAAGTGGAGAACACTCCTGCTCAATTCTCATGTGCCACCAGTCTAAGTAATTTAAGTCTCGACGACGAACCCCCCACGCAAAAGGTTAATGATTTAATAAAAGCTGCAGATCCGCAAGCGAACGGAGTTGACGAGGAGGTTGTTGCAGCGCCATCAAAATTGAGAGAGAATCAAAAGGATAATGCTCTGTCTGAAGGTGAGGAGACAAATGACGATTTTCTACTGGCGACTTGTATCAATATTGGAATGAATCGCGAGCGGAAAGAAAATGAAACGCACAAAGAAACGCTGCCACCACATGTTGAGGATGCCACAAAGCAATATTTCACCGAAGATACACCAGCACTTCTATCGAAAGTGGGCAGTAATACAAATTTGTCGACGATTTCCATATCAACCAATCCTACGAGTACCAAGAATGACCACGAGATGGTGGCCAATCTTTCAGATGATGTCAGCTCGAATGCATCTGAAGGAGCATTCGACATATTGGAACAGTGTATTCGAGATGGAATGCAGAAACCGGTGAATACACCAAAGGATATAGCGGCGACAGAGGTGAATGCAGGAAGAAACACGGGTCCTCAGGACAAAAGTACCAGAATTGCGAGGAGAACAGAAAATGAAACAAACGATCCCATTGCTATGTTGCGCAGGGGTGGGCTACCCGTGCAATCCTTTGTGCCAGGTAACGATGAAATGAACAAATACCTGGTGGAGGACAGTCCGTGTAATTTCTCAATGATATCGGGCCTCTCAAATCTGACCGTTGGCTCAAGCATTGTTGGTCCCGCTTTGATGAAGAAGTAAGTCTATTACAACCATGAATATTTATCTATAAAACTTGTCGAGAATCGTTAGATATGTGTATGGATGTTTACTAAATGCATTGTGCAACGATAATCTGCATGGCGTCAATGTGGTAATCACAGGTAGACGTAGACTTTAGTATCCGGTATTTTAATTTCCTTTAGCAATAGTGGCAAGCAAACACGGTTCTGCCGTGTTCTGCTTTACACTGCGATACACACTGTCCGTTTTTGCTCACTGCAATCCATATAGTATAGGTACACAATGGATCCAAATTATTTCCAGCTCCTCTAAGCATTGTGCTTACGTAGCTTTAGGTGTTTATCTCGACCTATTCGAGTATCGTCTCAGTTAGGTGTCGATTCAATATTCATGTCCTTTTATTTGACAACTTGAGTATTTTCTTAATGCGTTTCATTCTCGTTCTAGATTGCCATCAGGAGGAAATGATTACCGCTCGGACGATATCAACGAGTCTAAGAAGTTCCAGCAGCCTCAAATGCGACATCAACCTCCATCCCATGTTGCCGACGACTCACTCAGCTCATTGTCCATAGAATCCGAAGACGATTCGAATTTACTAAGTCAGGTAAGTCTGATAAGTCCATTTACACAAAGCAAACCGTTTAATTGCATCCTTATTCTGTAGGCTATTGCCGCTGGCTGCAATAGACCAAAGTCCAATCTTGGTTTTAATTCGTCAACCAAACGTCCGCTATCCTCTTCTCAACCCATCCCGACATCATCAAGATCGGCAGCGAATCAACAGCTGCCCTCGAATAATCAGAAAACATTCGATGGTAATGAATCGATTAGTTCAGTTGATTCAAGTGATTCAAACGACAACCAATCGAAGTCTCTTCTAGAGCAATGCATCCGCACTGGTATGAACAAAAAAACGCGAAATCACGCTGATAAATTACAACAACAGGGTCGTTCGTCTGCATCAAATCCGAATTTGAATGCAACGCCAAAGTTATCACAACTTTCAAGCATTCCCCGAGTGCCAAATCCAAAGACACCGCTACGCTTAGATCGCGAACGGCAAAGAGACCGCGATCGCAAGGATGAGCAGCTACTGCAAGAGTGTATAAGCACTGGTATGGCAAAAAGCGGTGGCAATCAAATAAAACCTCCAGTCCGGCACACCAGACATATGTTGTCTTCCGTCGATACTATGTTCAACCAAAGAAGATCCAACGATACACACCATCTGCAATATCTGGCAAATTTCGCAACGCCACACTCGCAAACACCATCATCGGCATTGATCCCAACAATGGCCCCGACGACGATGACGCAGAAGACTCCAAAAAACGGGGAAACTACGTCTGCAGCTGCGTTGGAACAATATCAACATCGGGAAGCTACTACATCTCAAAGTGCCCCCAACACAGCTCCAGACGTAGGGATGAACGAGTATCCAGACGGCACAAAAGATCTAGAAAATCTTCAGCAACAGCCATTGAGGGCGGAGGAAGCTGCATCAATCCACGACAGCAGCCGCCCAATGACAATTGGGTCTAGCACGAACAATGCGGAAGGGGGGTTAGAATCTACTTTGTTGGCTAGTATGAATACAACGTGGACAGATGAGTACACCGGTCAAGAAATGATCAGCAGTCAGAGCTCCTTTCAGGAATCGCAGTCAGTTTCCTTTGAAATGGATGATTCAAGTCACAAGCATCTACCTCCAATTGTAGCCAACAAGCACAAAGATCCCGACCTTATGCTAAAGTCAGTTGAAAGGCTGACCCAGGATTATGTGTCCACAGCTGAGTATTTGCGTGCGGCTGACAACAGTGATTTTACAGACGGAGCGACATGCAATAACAAATATATCAGCAATACAACTACGACTTCAAACAACACATGGAGTGAAGATACATGCCCCAATGATGTATCCTTCCCCAGTGTTAGTATCTCCGCGCCCATGATTACTTCGCTGCAAGATGACGACGACGACGACGACGACGATGATCAAACTTCGATGATGATAGAGCCCACATTGTTCCATTTCAAGGGTGACATGCACGACTTTGCAGAAATTACTCCGACGAATGAGGTTCAGCCGTTTGAATCGCTCTCAATGCAAACCATGAATACAGTTGAGGAAATTGGCTCATCACAGCCAAACTCGTTGGAAACAGAAACAGATACCCTAGTCAACGACGAAATAGCAGTAACAATTTCGGAGAATGAACACTGCACTGAACTATCTAGCGAAGGTATCCGGTTCCAGGTCGGTGGCGAAGTTAAACGCCTACCATTACAGACTGCTACCGCAAATCAATATCTGTCGTCGGGGCCATTGTCGTTTGGAGCCCCCTCAATCATGACGAGTTCGTCGATCATAGCGTTGGAAGCGAACAGACTAGCTGACAATTTGTTGCAAGATATGGGCCAGAGCACTCACAGCTTGGACTTGGACAACATTCGTCCACCATCGTGCATGGAGTCGCTGAGTATGTCCGGATGTTTTGACGTTCCACAAAGTCCGCAACTATCTCGACTGCGCAAAAAATCTCTTCCACCAGGAATTGTCGCCAGACGAGCATTAGGTCATCTACCTGCAGCGCTGAATGGCAGCTTAGAAAGTATAAACTCCAGTTGCAACCTGGAGAATATAAAGCCACCATCGCTCATGGATGAACTATTGGACTCAATGATAAGCGTCGCCAGCATTCAGTCGGAAATAGTCGACCAGAGCCTAAACACAACGATGACTAACTATGAAACAGCATACAATGACTTTGACGATAATACAATAACGCTGCACAGTTGCGCAGATACTCTTCCCAGAGATGGATACGATTCAAATGAGACTCCGTTACAATCCGATTTCAGTTCTGCAGAATCTACGCCAAGAAAATATCGCAATGTGAACGGTGTCAAGAGAGCACTCACCCCAAAGCAGAAGAGGAAACTTGTTAAGGACCGCTTCAAAACATACACAATTGCAGCAGACTTTGCTCTCAACGAAAACTACAGTGGTGAACAGCAAGAACTCGATTTCGAAGGGGACGATAATGCCGATGAAGATGAAGTTCTGCAAATCGAAATTGAAGAAATACTCGATCCGGGTGAAAGGGGAGAAATGGCTGGTGGATTTGAACTGACGAAAAGTCCTTCTTCCGCCCAGAAAAGGAGTACCAATCCAGACCGCTACCGCACCCGAACTATTAGCTATACATGCGAGCCGGAATTGAATAATTGTGATGTGAGTATCATTGAAAAATGTTTCATAATTTTGAAGTTGGTAGTTGTGAACAATTGAAGCTGACGTTGCTGATATGTAGCTCTACGTCGACCCCTTAGGTAGGTAGGTAGATGTGGCGGTTCTAAGAACCCAATTAGCGCTGGATGCGCCGTTTTGATACCACAACTCATTTGATCTGGTTGTTTGTGGGCGTTGTAGGCAGATAGACGCAGATATTTAGACCCAACCTGTGGAGTTAAGGAACAGGATTAGTTCACTAATTTTTTTCCTAGAAATATCTTTGAGGTCATCGAAGAAGGGTTTGTCCAGAGTGCGCTGTCTGACACTCGCTAGGGCCGGACACTTGCACAAGAAATGATGCAGAGATTCCTTTTCGCTGCTATCCTTGCAACTGCTGCAGAAAGTGTTGTGGGGAATACCCAGCTTGGCTGCGTGGTCTCCCACTGGCCAGTGGCCCGTACTATCGGCTACAATTCTCGCAATATCTTGTCTTGATCTGCTTAGTAGCTCGTTTGTTTTTTGATTGTTGTAACTGGGGCAGGTCTTCCTCGATATGGCGCAGTTGCTAAGCCTATTCCACACTTGGTTGGCCGTTTTCAGAAAGTGATGATGAATATTGCCCTTAACGGCTCCTAGCGGGATTTTAACAACTTCCGCCAGTGAAACGTTAAGAACTGATCCCCGCCTGGCCAAGTCGTCGGCTTTTTCATTGCCGTCAATTTTACTATGACCAGGAACCCAGGTGAGAGTGCCCCTGCAATGGACTCCCAGCTGATTTAGCTTTTCCTGGCATTGCTTTACCAGCTTTGAGGATGTAGTGACCGAATCAATAGCTTTGATAGCTGTCTTGACTGTCAATTAAGATGGCGGTGTTGTAGATAGGTGTTGGAGAATTTTTCAGCACACGGCACCCTTCTCGGATGGCAAGGAGCTCTGCCTGGAAGACACTGGCAAAATTCGGAAGTCGAAAGAATTTTGACATATTCAGTTTCTCTACGCCAACACCGCAGTCCATTTTCGAGCCGTCCGTGAATATAGTCGTATCAAATCACTTTTCCATTTTTCCAGTCTGCCCTGGTTGAAAACCTTACTGAAAAACATTTAGTGAAGTTTAAATTGGGAGTTACGTAGTCAGTCGAAGGCGCGACCAATTCATTTGGTATTGTTGCCAGTACTTTACTGTGACCGTAAGGTCTTGCGGTCCAGCAGCCAGCTTCTCTGAGCCGTACTGCGCTGCACAATACTGTTTCTTTGATATGTAGATCAAGTGGAAGTAGGTGAAGGACGACGGTGAGCCCATTCGTTGGGCATGATCTCAGTGCGCCTGTGATGCCTATACTTGACATTCTTTGGACATCGACCACTTAAAAACCCCTCTATTCGATCTTCTTATATGTTCAAGTTGGTATAAACTCTCTTCGTAATCCCTTATGCTAGTATTAACCGATTAAACCGAATGCAGGTTCAGGTTGGTAGCAGACGAAGAACTAGTCCGTCTGCCCTTAGTGCGTGGTAAAAATATCGCATCGCTTGCTGTTATATCCAAAACTATTCTATGTCCCACCCCTTATTTGGTATGGTATGGTATATGAGGGTGAGCGGAAGGCTCTTCACAGAGGCCTCTTTCGGGCCCGTTGTGTCCCCCTGCTTTAATCCTCGAAACTGCAGGGATAGGCTTGGCTTGGGTCGTATGTTGGGAGGGATCTAGGGAAGGTGGAAACAATCATGGAGCTGACACTAGTGAACGTGTGATCTGGCGAATCTTCCTGTTTCTTTGGTAAAGGCCAGGATGCCGCCGATTCCTTTATCCTTGAGACGTTTCAGGTCTGGTATCCACATGGACCCCAGGGTCTTCTGTCGCATTCTCGCTAGGGCTGGACAAAGGCATAGGAAGTGTACGATGTCCTCTTCTTCTTCCTCGCAGTTCCTACATGTTTCTGTGTCAGCGAGGCCCATTCTATGAATGTGTTTGTTGAGGGTAATGTGTCCTGTGATGAGTCGCACCATCAGCCAAAATTGCTCTCCGCTTGAACTTAAAGCCTTCCTGGTGAGCAGGTTGCTGGGTTTGCCCGCGAGTGATCTAGCCACTTTGCACGTCGGGAGGTTAGCCCAGTGATCCTCGAAATCTCTTTGCATTTTCTCGTTGGTTGCTGTTTTGATTACTATTAGTGCAACCCCAACTGTGTTTTCAGCGGTTCATTCTATTGCGTGCGCCCCTTCTCTTGCCAGTTCATCAGCTTTCTCGTTTCCCGTGACACCTTCGTGACCCGGTACCCAGACAAGGCGGACATCGTTGTGCCTGTCAAGCCTATTGAGTTTGTCTTTGTATTCCCTGACCAGATGCGATCTGGATGTTGGATATGCGATGGCTTTAAGTGCTGCTTGACTATCCGAGCAGATTTCTATATTCCTACTTTGAATGTGGCGTTCCAAGAGAACTCCAGCTCCCCTCAAAATGGCAAGGGCTTCTACTTGGAATACTGTGACGAAGGGATCTAGATGAATCGCAGGTTCTACCGGTGGGTAATGACAATATACGCCAGCGCCGATGTTGGAGCCGTCCGTGAATACCGTTATCCCGTCATGGTTTATTGTATCGTTGGTTCGAGCCCAAGAATCCCTTGAAGGAAATTCAGATTTAAAGTTGTTGACAAAGCTGGTTTGCTTGTCTCCAAAATCGCTCTGATGGTTGATGAGTGGCGTGATCGTTCTGATCTCTTCAATAATTTTTCGGTGTTCTATATTAGAAGTCGTGTCGAAATATCCGAGGGCCTTCAGTCTTGTTGCTGAGTGTCCTGCCAGTCTGTTTGCTCCGAGGTGTACTGGTAGGATGTTTAGGATTACTTCCAAGGCAGCCGTTGATGTCGAGGCTTGAGCGCAGGTTACTCCCATGCAGGCCATTCGTTGTGTATGGGTGAGCTTTTCTTTTGCATTTTTGAGTTGGCCACCAGACCAATACGCTAAAAAAGAGTCTTGGCTTAATGACGCAATCGTATATCCAGTGAACCTGTTTCGGTTTTAGACCCCATGTCTTGCCGAAAGCTCTCCTGCATATCCAGAAAGCCTTTTAGCTTTAGTCGTTCGTTCTTCTAGGTTCTTTCTCCAGGTCAGCCTCTTGTCTAATATGAGGCCAAGATACTTGACGCTATCGCGGAGTTGCAATTGTACACCTCCTATCCTAGCTACCTCCTATCCTACCTACCTCCTATCCTACCTACCGCCTATCCTACCTACCATCTTACGTGGAAGTCACTTATTTTGGTCTACTTGGTAAAGAGGACTGATTCCGTTTTGCTTAGATTAACGCTAAGGCCATTTTCATCCGCCCAGCTTGCAACTGTCTGGAGTGTGCCTTGCATGAGCTCCCCTATGTCGTCAATGTCGTTAGTTCCTTTTCTCCTTCTGCTGTAATGTCCCCGAAAAGGAAACACACTATGTATTATTTTTTCTCTTTAATTTTAGATTCAATCGATTGATGGAAGCAATGATCAGGAAAGTATTGCTTCAACAGACATTTGCTCTGAAGATATGTCTTCTATCAGAGCAATGACAAAGCAATTTAAATTCATCGCTTCTTCTGAGGTAATCGAACACTCATTGCAAACAGTTATAGTTGCACCCTCCCTAACGACGACTGTCGAAAGTGACTACAATAGCATGGAATGTGACCAGACATCGGAAACAGAGTCGTGCTATCAAAACAACTATCGCACTGATGACGATACATCGCCAAAGCGCATCAGGCCACGTATAGTGAAATTGGGCGACAAAGACTCTGGTACAGATGTGAACTTCAGTGAAGACGGTCTTACTCCGCCAGAGTCAGCTGTGAAAGCTGTGCGCGGTCGCAAGAAACCGCAATACATATCACCTTACCGTCGAACAGCTCGCCCAACATTTTCTACTAAAGCTCAAATAAGCAATATAAGCAATATTGCTGTGAACAAGACCACTCAACTAAAGAAAACGTTGACTGGCATTAATCAGAAGAACCTAAAACCAAGTGCAGTGGCAGTTTCGAAAAAGTCCGAAATGCCATCGAAGCTGAATTTGATTGTCCCAAATGCAACTCTGAGTAAGAAACCAACTCTAACCGATGGCGAAGCAGTTCCAATTACGGCTCCGGCTCCACTTGAACGTCAAGGAACCTTTGTTCAGGACGAACCCACAATCACGGACGTACAAGTACCAGTTGTGGACGTGGTGGTCTCACCAAATCGCGCCTCTAAACTCCCCATGAAGAAATCAATTGCTACCAAGTTAAAGCCGCCCTCATCAAAAGTTGCACCCACTATTTCTGGGAAACTTCCCAGGCAAATATCGATGCCCGCCCGACCTTACACAGCAGCAGCAACTTCGGCTGTTAACATTGATTACAAACGCAAGGGTTTCATTGGCGTACGCAAGTCGCCTAGCGTGCCGACAGTACCACAACGTTCCAACAGTAACACTGCCATTCGAGTTACGCCATCAGTGCAGTCGCTTCGATCTAACCTTCCATCGACAACACCTCCATCGCGCAGCAATTCGAATCTTTCGACAGCAACTAAAATAAACCAAATCAGTAGCCGAATCGCGGGCATTTGGAAGAAGGTCGACGAAGCCAAACGCTCGGCAACAGGAAAAACTTCTGTTGTGCCATCATCAAGGCAGCCGGCAGTAAACAGCAAGCCCTCTCAAATCAAGTCAGCCGGGAAGCTCGTCCGCAGCTCAACCTTTGACAATAGTCCCGGAGGGGCGGCCAAAAAACAACCGAATCCAACAGCAGCAGCTGGTTCCAGAGGTGTTAGCCACCTGCATATGTCGCCGACCAAGAGAATCCCCGTCACTGTTTCGCCCAGGAAATGATTCCACTCGGATTTTCTAAGGCGTCCTTCTTATTGAATTACAAGTTATTTAACTTAACCATTATTATTTCAGATAAGAAAGCTTAGCCAAATGTTAATGTTAAGATACATATATTGATACAGTATCACAGCAATGGATTTGTATTTAATTTTTTTTTTTAACTTTGTTCTCTGAAACCAAAACTTGAAAGACTTGAGAAACATAACGCGTGTATTTTGATCTTTATCATTTCTATTTTTCCTTTCATTTCGCATTACGTAGTCTGTAGCTTAGTTAGTTATTACTAAGAAGCACCTTCAATCTTAAAGCGACAGTCTTCGAGAGCACAGTGATGTACCCCTGACCGTGCTCTTTCGTCGAATAGCTTTAGAATTGACAGTGCTTGGAGAGGATTCATTTGTATAGATCGCTAATTTTAATTGGGTAACAATTTCTAAGTTCAACCATTTCATTTTTAGACCATAAAACTTCAAGGAAGGAAGGACAATTCATTGAAATGCGTTTCCCCCCTCTTAAGTATAATTTGCTTCTTTTTTTTTTAATTTCAATACGTTATTATTAAAGAAACGAAAAGAAAGAAAACAAAAGCAAATTTGTAGAACTTAAGACAATGTAGCTATTGTAAGTAATTTATTATTATATTTTTGAAATAAAAACACACACACACATAAGAAGTATTGATGATATGTAGAGAGATGTTTTTTAAGAAGATTGCTTTAATCAAAATCCCCATTCATGTAGAAATTTATAATATAACCCGAGAATTAAATTGTATATCCCCTTGATGCATTAAATCTAATTGTTAAATTGAGAACTACATTATAAAAAACAACAAATATTGTCTGTTCCTCTGAAATATAATCAAATATATAATTGTAATGGCACTCGATTGTTTTTTTGATTCGTAGTCAAGAGATTTTTTTTTATAGAGCTGGACACACGAGAAGACTATTCGAAACAGGGTGAATAAATCCTATTTGCCAAATTATTATTTGTGGAAGCCTTAGGCTAGGAACAGAGTGAAGCTGTGTGCTGTGCTGTGCTGACAGCTATTTGAATGCTGAAAAACTGCGCGCATACAAACAAATGAGAGTGGTCAGAGTAAAGCGAAGTTGTTTGCTGGGCGGGAGCGTAAAAGCAAGCTCCCAGCATAGAAAGTGTGCTGTGCAGTTTTTCATGCTGTCATGCTTGCGATTTAGTGTAGTTTTGTTTCGTTCTTTGCTCAAAGTGAACACGTGCGTGTAAATAAAAGCTTGTAATGCCGGTAGACAACGAAAACGACGTCGACGAAAATCCCAAAGATTACAAAAAGCAATTGCAAAAATTTTAAGACTACCTTCCGTTGGCTGTGGCATATGTGTTGTGTTGTTTCGATCATCCTTATCACGATCATCACTGAAAATATTTTTTCCTGTTTATAAATAGCATGAAAACATAGCGTTACTATGCACACTCACAGCTTTGCTCAAAGCTTGAAAGAGCACAGCTTTGATCGCAGCACAGCATCAACACAGCACACAACTTCACTCTGTTCGTAGCCTTAAGCTTAAAACAAATTCTGCAATATAAGCCTTGTGTATATGCGGTAAATCACAGAGAAGAAAGATTATGACACCAAGGATTGCTTCTGTAAGCTCGAAGATAAGACCAAAGACGTTGAGATGCAATTTGCAAAACACGATGTGACACGATCAGCTGATAGACAGTTCGGTAGTACCACAAAGAGGTCTATCAGACACTTCTGCCGAAGACTGACGGTACCATGTGTATGTGTATTATGGATATTTTTGTGCGGAAAGGTGTTCAAAAGTCTCTTTCTTAGTCCTTCTTGACTTCTCTAAAGGGTTTAACACTGTCGATCATGCAATTTTGTGCGTTAATATCGTCATATTTGAGAAGCAAATCGCAGACAATGGATTAGAATAAGGTTCTGTCAGACTTTCTTCCTACAATCAGCAGGGTCCCACAAGGATCTATCCTAGGACCGTTATTATTTTTGATGTTTGTAAATGATGTCCCATCCGTTTTTAAATGCAGCTCATTTCATATGTACGCTGATGATGCTCAGCTTGTCCTAAGCTGTCCCTTGGGCTTAATCGAGGATACTGCGTGCCGTATTAATGAGGATCTTACAGATATATCGCTGTCGTCCAATAGTAATGGACTAATGCTAAACGTAAAAAAATTAAAATGCTTGGTCATATCCAAAAAGTCTGTAGATCTTTCATAATTTCCTTCGATCACACTGAACAACACCGCAATAGACTATGTGGATAAAGTTAAAAACCTCGATATGATATTTAGCCGTGATTTAGCTTGGGGTAACCATATAAACGCAGCTGTAGGGAAAACGTTTGGAGTGCTTCGTGCTTTGTGGGCTTCATGATCTTTCACTCCTCTCGAAACGCGGATTTTGCTCGCGAAAACTCTTGTTGTACCGGACTTAAGCTATAGATACGAAATCTTTTAAAATTGCTGCTACACGTCCAAAAGAAAGCTTAATGTTGCGTTCAATAGCATAATCAGATATGTCTTTGGCTTGCGACGGTATGCTCGAATATCCAAATTTTCTACACGTCTATACAACATGACATTCGATAACCTCCTAAAATATCGTACGCTTTGCCTTTTTACAGATATCCTGCTTACTCGTCAGCCAATATACCTATACGAGAAAATTAGACTCGCCACTTCAAACAGATCCACTCAACTGATCATTCCTCGTTTCTCATCTTTAATATCCGAACGTCAATTTTTTACTAATTCAACCCGCATGTGGAACACTGAATGAAATGAAAAATGGACAAACCGTTTGCACAGCAAAAGTCCAACAACTTGTCTTAGTCCGTGTTCTGATCCGGGTGACAGTTCCCCCCAATCACAATCCCCCATGTCATTACGTCCACACCTACGTAAGCATTGAAGTCACCCATCAAGACATAAGAATCCATAATTGCCATCTAAATCCATTTCATCCAAGAAAGCTGTATACTCCTTTCGCTGCATATACATACCTGCACCAGAGCCGGAGTTGATCTTTCAAACTTAAGCTTTAAGATTGCAACTCCAATATTCTGCCTGCAAGCCTGGGACTAGTGAGTATCCCCATTCCCGCCTGAGTAGACACTGAAAATGCTACTCGAGATTTGAAAAGCTTCCACCTTTCCGAAAAGTTCTGGAGCCTCATTGCGGAGATACCAACTATATCTAGCCGATATTTAGTAATCTCCCCAATAAGCTCAAGGTCTTTCCTGTGAGCGAAGAAACATTCTATATGCCTATCCCAAGTCGATGCCGTTGCCGAGAAACCGAAAGTCCACTTATGCCCCGATCGGTGAATAGCGTAATCACTCTATTGTTTCCGGGACCATTGCCGAGAAGCTCGTAGCTGTTTTAGGTTAAACCGGTAAACCCGGCCGGCTGTTGCGCGGGACACACCGACCATTAGACGCTTGCATGCTGTCGCCCTCTCCGAAAGGCGTCCTCGTATAGGAGCCTTGACATTATCCGAGGCCATTCTTCTCCATCTTGTCATCATTGGGTTTGCGATCCATTGTACAGAGGACTGGTTTGTACGGATAGATCAACGATTTTACCTGCTCTATCCTAATCATGTTGCCCGTCCCCCACCACGAGGAGGTCAGCTGCCGGGAGGCACATCATACCTACTTGCACAAATTTTGCGAAATTCTTAAGCCAACATCAGAGGCGACGATATCATAAGCAGAACTTGACCTGGTCTCACCGGTGCTTTTCGAGTATAGCGGCCAAAATAGATTTAGCGGTGAACAAAAGCAAAACCAAGTACATTTTTGCTCTCATCAAGGAAGGGACACCTTACATCAATGAATCAAACAAAATGTCACAGGGGACAGCTACAACTGCGAGGTAGTTTAGGACATTGGCTCTGCTATTACTTCTCTAATAAGGACTTCTTATCAGAAAGCAATCGAGGAATAACTCTAGCCAATCACTGTTTCTTTGCGTAGTAAGGCCCTATCTCGAACAATACCTAAATTTTGCCAGTCCTAATTTATGGTGCCAAAGTATGGACTCTATCGAAGATGGACCAAAATATTCTTGGTCCGTACCGTATAATCTTAAGCCCCATTTGCGTTGATAGGCTTTGGATGAGGAGACTGAATTGCACGAAGTTAAAAAACTATTCATAAGATATTTGAGATGGCTTGGATAAGTAGAGAAAGCTAATACCATCACGCCGGCCTACAGAGTCTTCGAATTTAATCCAGATTGATAACGCTTGCCCAATTAGAATGAGGCCTTAACGGCTTTGAAATGTGCAACTGGATGTACGACACAATGCCAAAAGTCAAATTGAGGCCCTGCATAACCTGAATAACACTTTAGGTTCTATGTTTCAAGTATCCACTGCGCATATCTTGTACCGTGTTAGACGGAGTAGTCTTTACTTTGCGGCCCCTGGGCATTCGCAGAAAACATGTTGAGCCGTTTCTTTATGCTCTCTACAGAGTCGGTACATGTCTGTATCTGATAACTTTACCTTGTGCTGATGGTATGTACCTTAGTGGACACTGTCCAGGTAGGTACCCCGTTAGGGCCCTTAGACCGAGACACAAGGTCTTCCCTATCGTATAGGACTTAGGCCCATTAGTGCTGCTTGGCTGTCTGAGAAGATAAATATGCGGGTACCTTTAATTTTCCTTCGCAGGCATTCCTTCTACTACGTGAAACTCCGCTTGAAAGATGTCTGGTGACCTTCCTAGCGATGCTGCACGATGGAATTTAGGACCATATACCCCAGCTTCAGTATTGCCATTATCCAGTTTGGGCCATTTTCCATTTTGGAGCCATCTGGGTACAATCCAAATAGTCTCTTTCATGATCGCATAGGTGAGGTTAGGTAGAGTAGGGTTATGCAGCCAGCGCTTGCATAAGACACTAGGCACCATAGTGAGCCCATCCCTGTGAAACCAAAAAGGCAAAACCTAAACCATTTCCTGAAATCACTTGATTTCCCTGCAGAGTTTTACCATGTTCCTGTAGCTGACACAGCCTGGCTCCTCTAGATTACTAAAGAAATAGTTGCCGAGAAGTTTCATGCGAGTCCTGGCAATTCCCAGAGGTCGTTGCAGTATCTGCAGACAACTGTGGCTGAGAGCCCTAATCTTTTTTCGTGTTCGCACAATCGGTCACGTAAAAACGAGTCGATTTGGCCCCAGAATGCTCATTTTTATATGCCGAATTCGGCAAGGTAACGAGACCTCTACTTTTCCATTGGTGGCGGTCACCTATAACCACTTCAAACTTTCTGGAGAACCGAAATCTCCTGAGCATTTTATTTAGGATTTTGAAAATTTGATTACTTTGGATGTGTTTCAGGATCCTCAGATGTCCTGTAAGCTCGCCGGCTTTGAATCGCAGTACCCGGGGCAGCCTCGATTTAAGTGTTCTTGGGTTTTGCCATGGAGGGCTTTTGACCACCATGCCATAGGTTTGATATTGCCAGTAAATCATCATGGGTTTCAGTCCCCATGTTTTATCGTATCGCCGTCGACACGTGAACATTGCTCTAGCCGCCTTATTGGTAACCCTGTTCAAGTGAGAATTCCAATTAAGCGATTAATCGATGATAAGTCTAAGATATAATACTTTGCTTTTCCACCAGATAGGTTGATGAAAATATTTTCCAGTGAGATTTGCTTAAGATCGTCCTTTCTTTCCTGGAAACAGGTACAAGGGCGATTTTACCAGGGTTTATGGTCAGGCCCTTCATCCTGCAACAAATTGAAGTCAGGTTAAGGGCACGCTGCTTAAGGGCACGATGCTTCAAGCCATTCAAGTCTCCAGGACCGGACGGCATTATTCCTGCTGAAATTCAGCAATCTTTGGATGTAATCCCCCCCTGGCTAGACATCATCCTTAAAGGCTGCTTGTACCTAGTCCACATTCCCAGGACGTGGACTGAAGCCGAAGTCGTCTTCATTCCCAAGGCAGGCAAGACCTCACATGTTAACCCTAAGGATCTGCGTCCCATTAGTCTGTCATCCTTCCTACTAAAAACACTGGAAATGCTGTTAGACTCCCATCTACGCTGCAGCATAGATACCAAACTCCTGTCAGCGTCCCAACATGCTTATTGTAAAGGCAGATCTGTTGAAACTGCTTTGCACTCATTGGTAATTACTCGAAAAATTACTCAGCGTTAGGGAGTTCACCATGGTTGCTTTTTTGGATATCGAAGGCGCCTTCAATAACGTCAAACCATCTTCTTCCGTTTCCCGGACCACTGTAGCGTTTTTCAGGCGGAAATCATGGCGATCAATGAAGCCTTATCCTGGCTCAAGCAAAATGTGATATCCTTCAGGGACATTACAATCTTTACCGACAGCCAGGCTGCTATAAAATCCCTGGAATCCGTAACATGTACATCAAAGGCTACTTCAGACTGTCGTTCATCTCTCATGAAGATGGCAGAACATTTTAACATTCAGGAGGAGGAGGAAACGATCCTCCATTTTGTTTGCACTTGTCCTGCCCTATCTCAAAGAAGAAAGCTCCATCTGGGAGCATATCATTTCGACAACTTGGGTGAAATCTCACATACTGACGTCAAAAGTATCCTCAGCTTCATCAATAGCTCCAAATGGTTCCAATGAAGTGGCGCGCCAAAGGGCCTTCTTGGCCTACATGTGTCACCTGCCACCTCACCTACCTACCTAAGGGCACGCTCCATCATATCTGCTATGGCGACATCATCCGCAAATCATTGTACTCTGAAACCGGATCTGGCTACTAGTGCTAGGTGTTCATCAATAACCAAAGCTATAGAGACACTTAGCTAAGGACCGTGCTAACTGGATAGGCTGGTTGGTTGAATGCCAGAATTATCCAGAATCGGAGCCACTTTATGAGGGCGTATTAATGCTTCTGCTATCTAAACCAACTAAACACAAAACATACCTTAGTATACCGACTGAAATTCAATTAAAACAATTTTACCCAAGTTCACTATCACTCATAAGTTTTCGACGAAGCTCTACATTTTATTTTGTGAAATAAATTCTACGATTCCCTTCCTTTGACTTGTCGCGGTCCGATTATTCTTGTAAATGCATTTCCGTTAATTGTAATTTGAGTTTTAACTAAACTAACTATCATGGCATATCCGACAATGCAACTCTTCAAAAATGTTTTAAAATCCGGTTTTCAGTGTGCCAATATCTCCCGTAGGTTTGTTTATGAACAAAAGATTTCGGTAGGCTACAAGGTCACAGGACATTTTCCAACGACTAATTAATTTTAATTTTTAGAAAGGCGTGGTCATCGGTTTGTATGAGGAAGAGGGCGATAAGCCGCCTCAGCTGACTAACAGCGGCGAAAAGTTTGACTGTCGTCTTAAAGGAGCCATCAAAAAGCTAATTCAGGAGTAAGATGTCTTCAATCCTTGTGTCTTAACCCACTTCAGTGAAATGCCTTTAGGTACAATATCAGTGGTAAAGTTGGGAAATGTAAGGTTTTCCATAACGTGGATAATGAGCATAGATCTGCAGCGATAGTAGGTGTCGGTCCGCAGGGTGCAGGTTTCAATGAACTCGAAATGCTTGACGAAGGAATGGTATGTGACGTTGTGCATTTTTCGCGCATTTGTCGTACAGATTGCGTAATCATAGGATAATGTGAGAGCTGCTTCATCTATTGGAACACGAGAGCTGCAACTAGAAGGCTGTGTAGAAGTCAATGTGGATTCCATGGATTACCCTGAGCAAGCGGCTGAAGGAAGCTATCTGGCTGCGTATCGATTCCAGGACAATAGAAATAAAAAAGAAAGACTGCCCATGCCAAAGATAGAGTTGTATGACTCAACGGAAACAGATGCTTGGACGCGAGGATTGTTTAAAGCTGATGCTCAGAATGTGGCCAGACGGTTGACTGACATGCCAAGTAACCAAATGACGCCAACAACGTTCGCCCGAGTAAGAAACCGTTGGTTGATTACTAGAAAAAAAAACGAGTGCCATTTATTTCAGGCCGCTATAGAACTTTTATGCTCGTGCGGGGTTACAGTGGAGACGCGCGCCTTAGATTGGTTAGAAGCCCATCACATGAACTCGTTTCTGGCCGTCGCCAAAGGATCATGCGAACCGCCGATACTGATGGAAATTAGCTATTGCGGGAATTCGCCTGAGGATAAGCCGGTGCTAATTGTGGGGAAGGGCATGACATTCAACAGGTATTTAATTTTTTTTTTTTTTACCACAACAGCATCTTTAGAGCTTCGCCTTTTAGTGGTGGAGTATGTCTGAGATCAGCTGAAGATATGAAAGAGTGCCGTGGTTCAGTGGCAGGCGCTGCGGTTGCCGTCGCGCTTATACGGGCAGCTGCTGCTCTCTCGCTGCCAATAAACATTACCGCTATAATTCCTCTGTGTGAAAATATGCCGTCTGGCATGGCATTAAAACCCGGAGATGTCATCAAATGTTCAAATGGAAAACTCATGGCAATCCATGTAAATTAATTATTTCTTTCAAGAATAAGTCTGATCGATGTTTTATAGGATACCAGCAAAGCTGCACTCGCCGTTATAGCTGATCCACTTTTATACGCTTTGAAAACCTACAAACCTCGGCTTGTGATAGACATTGGAACGGTTTCAAGGGGTATTGAAAGGGCTTTAGGTGGGGGAGCGACAGCAGTTTTCTCCAACTCACATTTTCTTTGGAAGCAATTACAGAAGGCGGGTGCCATCACTGGCGATAGAATGTGGCGCCTGCCATTGTGGAAGTTCTTTACGAGACGTGTCACAAGTAAACCGTGATTTATATCATGAGATGCATGTAATAACTTAAATGCCTCTTTAGATTCTGTAAGTTATGATGTCAGTAACAGAGGAGACGGAGACGCCTCATCTTGCCTCACCGCGGCAGCATTCCGGGTAAAAGTTACGCGATAAACATTTTTTGTGTTTGTTAAAAATTTTGGGAATTCTTTAAGGAGTTCGTACCGACAATAGATTGGGTTCACTTGGACATAAGTAATGTTGGCATGGTCACTAGAACTCAATTTATACCATACCTATTGAAAGGACGTATGACAGGCCGTCCAACGAGAACCCTGATTCAATTTCTCTACCAACTGGCTTGTCCTGAAAAATTAAAATAATACCCGGAGGACAAGCTTCAAGTAACAAATTTCATATAAAAACAAAAAAAAAAAATTATAAGTCTAAACTAAAATTGCATGTACATATGTATATATTTAGTGGATAAATCGTTTACTTGTATGCACAGTCGTGTCGCTGTCTACATAAGTAAATTTCAAGGATCTGCTTCATTCGCGACAGAAATTTTGAACCTCCTTTCATACTTTCTACCACTATTATCTCAATTTTGTTCAATGAGATGCCTGAAACTAGCCTTCTACTGAGCGTTCCAAAATCTTAGTGTCGCTAGCGGTGGTGCGATTAATTCTTTTCAGTACTTCCCACACTACTGGTCGCCTTAACTCAATGGTTAAGCTACGATCAGACGATTTGGAGATGTGCGCAAAATTTGCACATATGTATGTAAGCAAATCACCCTTATTATGAGTGGAGTTAAACACCTTGTCGAAAAACGACAGTGCGAAATCAGCATCATAGCTGGCCGTCAGGCGTTTTAGTTTAAATTTTGTGGAATGTAAATTCTTATTCGACATTTGGCGTTTAAGTGTCTTTATCGCTATTCTGAGTGTCGTTTTAGTGTGGCAAAACGCCTAGTTTAACGCCTATTTTTGTCGTTAAGGAATTAGTAAACGCCGGGCATTAAAAATCGGTTTTAAATGAAAATTTATTCATGTATTTAGTTTAATTTAGTATAGGCACATGAAATGTTTACTCGCTCACAGGAAAAGACCTTAGCAAAGAGGCTCTAGAACTGTGGACCTTATGGATGGGTGGGAACTCTTCGTATCGGGAGTAGCACCTTCAATATCCGTTCAGGCGGAGGTGGGGATAGGGTGAATTTAAAAACGTCAAAAAACTGTGCAGTGTTGCGGCAACACAACAGGCTTTGTGTTACTGTTGCATTTCTTCTTCACTGTTGCTGTTGCTCTGCGTATTTTGACATTTATGAATAGCTGTGTTGTAAAGCTGTTCGCAATAGAAAAATGGAAGGAGTAGTTAAGTGTTTTGTGTTGAATTAAATAAATATTTGCATATTATGTAAACAAAACTTTAAAATTGTTACCTTTTCGCAGAATTATTGAACAGAAATGTAAATAAAAATTGCTAAGAAGAAAAACCTTAACCGCAACCTTAACGAAGCAACACCAAAACAACAGATGCACAGATTACTCGGTTTTGATGATTGGTTGCGTTGGTGTTGCAAAAAAAAACCCTTGATTTGAGCAACACTGCCTAGATGTTGCGTTTTTGAACTCGTTGCTTTTTTGTTGCTGCAACACTGCCGCAACACTGCATTATTGAATTCACACATACTTACAAGTCCCAAACTGACAGACAGAAATAGAGTACTGGAATGGAAACCATTAGAAGAGAGAGAG
Organism: Matsumyia berberina; assembly: GCA_917880715.2. NCBI lineage: Eukaryota > Metazoa > Arthropoda > Insecta > Diptera > Syrphidae > Matsumyia > Matsumyia berberina. The sequence goes on from OU862872.1 coordinate 5,186,409, forward strand.
TTGCGATCTTAAGGCTTAAATCTGGAGTCGGAAGATGCAGCTTTCTTGGAAGAAGTATGTAGGAGCCACAGGGGGAAGACGGTTTAGGCAAAAGTATTTAAATGAAACAAACGAAGCTATAGTAAAACTTATTAGCCTGAACGAACTAGTCGACCTTCTAGGCAGTGTTGAGCGCCATTCAAACTACACAGAGTGTATTGCGTTACATAGCAGAAACATCAAGTCAATCTTTCTTTAAAATGATGTCCATATTTAGGTTCACCAGATTTCATTTTTATTAAAACATGTACTTATGCACTCAAGTATAAGAATAAGAATAAAATTTGTAAACAGGCAACTTTATAGAAAAAATATTTAAATCTGTCATTTGTCAGTTTTTTTTTTTTTCTGTAGAACGAATGTGGAACATAAGTAAAACAACACTCAAGGTGTTTCGCAAATGCGAATTTTCAGAAATTTCATTTGCAGGCCGATCACACGATCGCAGTCGGGCGACCTGATTGTACATCTAAAGATCATAGAAACTTCACAGACTCATTTGTCTAAGATCACACTGCAAGGAACAAAAGTAGTTCAACCACCAACAAGCAGCACCAGAATAAATAGAGTTGTCACTTAATTTTCACACTTCTTGCGGACTTCCTCACTCAACGGGTTATTATTCTGCTGGGCACATCTTTGCTCTGGATTCATATCCCCAGCTACGGCTGCAAATACGTTGTTAAGGTTTTAATCGATCTTGCTTTGCACCACAATATTCTCCAGTTGTAGGACAACTTAGCCTGACACAAAATATGCCACCATCGTCAACCTCAGCACTCTTTCACTCCCTTCCGCATTACCTCATTCTGAGGATTACTTACCTACGCAGAAGGGTGTTTTTTATTCGCTTAATATTTTCAATCGAACCTTAACCCCAATCGAAAGCAAAGAATGTAGGTACAAAAGTATAAAGAAAAATATCTTTTACAAAATTACACAACACTTGTATAAACATACAAGTTACTTTTATTTACATTTGTTAAGTTCTCCCTTATGTTTGTACAAGATTTTCAGAGTAGTTAACATGAAATAAATATTTTGAATTGTTCTTTAGATTTCTCAAAATGCAAGTAAAATGGTAGAGCTGATGTATCAGTAAACGTCCGCTCAATTTTTCGTGATGAATTTAGATTTTATTTTAACCCTTGTTATATAGTATAAACAATACTGTGCCAATTTCGAATTAATTTAATTTGTTGACTTCTTTGGAGTAACTTACTTAGTGACATTGATCTTCAGTCGCGTCTTGTCTTTTTGTCTCATTATATTAAATATTTACAGAAATTTTTAGCTATTTCTGAGTTGCAATAGGAAGGACCTTAAGTCTAGTAGAACCGTTTTCTCGAATTCTTTTCTTTGTAGTAGGAAATTGCAAATATACAAATAGCAATGCACGCCAGCATTCCAAAGAGAAGGATGAAGAAGATTTTCGCATTGGACATTCCTGGTTTGGGATCGTCTTTGTGTTCTCTTGGTGCCTCAAAAGAAGACGCCTTTGGAATAATTCGTGTACGCTCCATTGCTTGTCCAGGCTAGGAGAATAAACATTTAATTATAGCCGTCATTTGAAAAATTGTCTTTTCTTAATATTACCGTGAAATCTGTGTCTAGATCGTAAAATTTAAATGAAAGGATGTCATGGTTATCGGATAAGTCACCAGTTGTAGCTGATATACCGAAGAAATAGCCAGTCGGCAGTTCTACGTCTTTCACAACAAAACAACTCTTCCATTCGTTTTTGTTCTCCAAATCAGTTGAAACAGATAGGATGTCATTTTCGTAGCGTATTCTTACTTGCGTATCGAAATCAACATTTCGGAAGCGAACTTCGCAGCCAGCTAATTGTGTGTGAGTTCCATCTCGATCATGGTCATAACTGAGGGAACCATTGTTCACCATAGCACTAAGGTATGGATGATTGTGCTGAAATAAAAACAGACAGCATGCATATATGTACATATGTGTATATAATACAAACCAAAGAAATAACCCATCTACAACAAAGATTTCCTATATCACAAAAAAAAAAAGTACGAATCCCTAGTCAATGCTAAGATTCTTTCCAGAGTAATTAGTGAACTAGTGATCTTCAACAAGTCTATGGCGCTCCTGGCATATTTGCAGACCTTATTGCTTTTCGACTCAGAACACAATCTCAGTATGGCGAAGGAAGTGGCGTTGGTTCCCATACACCTCACGATGATATAGCAATTCTGTTGCAAAGTATTCTTTGAAGTCCATTCACCTAGTCAGGCAGAAGAGTAGGTCGGTTGAAGCGAAAGTAGCATAAAACAGTTGAGGGCGAACTAAATTCACTTTGGAAAAGCTGAAGGGAACCGAAACGGTTGGCACTACTTCGCACAAATCGGCCTTCAGGCATTGTTGACGCCCTTATCCAATGAAGGGTAAAAGAAATTAGGTAAGATAAGGCTCACTATGAATCCATTTAGGATTACAAATGACGGACTTACACAGGTTTTCATTCATGAGTGTCGCAATCGAATCGTCAGATTTATTCATTTATGTTAGACAAATAAAACCTGACTGCGTGACTCTAACGTTCACCCACGTTCACTGCAGTTGACCTGCAAAAACGTGAGTTGATGTAACGCATGAACAAAATAATGCTATCGGCATTGTGATGCTTCGCACACTGTCTCGTACTGTTTCTGATGTAAAGAAAGGTGAACAATGAAAAACTATATCAGTCCCTGCTTTCAATGAAATGTTTTGTTTAAGTGAACATCAATTGATGTAGAAGAAGGATGATGAAGAAGGAAGAAGAAAACGAATATAACTTCCATCCCGAATAGAATCGGTTGAAGTTTTTTTTTAACCTTTAAACGATCTACCTGCACTTTGGCAGGTCAAAGAAAAGATTTTCATGGACTGGAACATCAAAACAAAACGATCTACCTAGGGTTGATTTGTAAGCCACGTGCACTGAATTAAGAAATGGATAGACAAAAGCATGCACAACGATTAGCTCTATAAGCCCTGCAAGGGCCAGAACGACCATTCTAACGAACTTCTTAGAAGTGTTGAAGCAATTATGAGCAGTAGATCTTTACTACAATGACTAAGACGTGATTAAAATCGACTAAAAGATACATGAGGTAAACTGAACTGCGATTAGATAAAACATTTTTCATGTCAATAGAATGACGTTAAAAATGTTGAACAACGTGGAAAGTATATGTAAAAGTTTGCCTCATTATTAATTAATTGAAAAATACCCCTTATCTGAACAAACGTTGTGGATGTTTACATACCTAAATACATTCATACGACAGATACATATCTGATTTTATCAAAATCGCTACACGTTCTGATCGCTTCTACTTACATTATGCGGTCCATTATGATTACTGTACGTATCCATAATAATAGCCAGACCAGAGAATAGATCCTTACTACCAAACACCGGTCCGGTAACCATCCGGTCCTTCGAATACCAAATTGCAAACCCATCTCCAAACAGCTCGGTACCCTTTCCGTGTACTTTGAACATAACGTGAACTTCCCAGTTCCTCGTCATACAAGGCTACAAAATAAAATCGTCATTAATTAATAAATATTATAATTCAAGCATTGTAGAACTTACTGCGAAGTTCCATATCGCACCGCTCTTCGACTGCAAATCCGCCGTCAGTCTTATAAAATTACTTAACACCATTGTGTTACCGAGGAAGTCCCAATATGGTAGGTTCATTCCAGAACCTATTAAAGAAACCAATTTAAGTTGCTTAAAATGATAATTCATAAGATAGAAATATATTACTCACCTTGAAATGGTCGAACCAAAGAATGTTCTCGCTTTAGGTAATCCTCTCCATCGTTAACTCTAGCGTCAATATGCGCCAGGCATATTAAGTGGACAAAAAGAACTAAGAGTGTACTAATTTTTGGCATTTTAATTAAACTATTTAGACTATTTAAGAAAAATAATTTTTTTGGAGATGCTGCTGCCATCGCATAATTTATTTTATGTCAAATAATAGCGTTAAGTTTGTCGGTCGGTACATTTATCCGTCGATGGCAATAGTGGCGCTAGTGCTTGCATTTTGATATCGATGCTATCCGGAATCGATAAAAGAATATCGTACATCTATCAGAAATCGAAAAAGAGTTTGAAAAGAAAATATTACTTAAGAACGAAATGGTTATATCATATACAAACTACAGGTGTAAAAAAATCGGCTTTTTAGGTGGTTTTTCTATCAATGAAATCGCCAGACAATTATCCACCAGCCATAAAAAAATTTAATTGAGCTCAACAACTTCGTACGAATTTCCTCACTGGACGTTACTCACTCAAATCTCCACAAGAAACTGGACAGAAGGCCCCCAAGCATATGTATGTCGACTTTGTTTAAAAGTTTAAGAGACAGCTGAGCATATCTTGTGCATTACATTTTCTAAAGCCTTTTTAATGTTAAAAATCTCTATAAGATTGATGATTGTCATCATGTACATACGGATAAGTGTCGGATAAGTCACTTCTGGTATGCTTGAGCTCCAAATTAGTGGAGTACAAAGCACACAAAGTCATTCGGCTTAACTTGAACTGTAGACACCACAGTTGGTTCTATCGAAAAAGCTTTACAATGCTGTCCAGGTTAAAGGAATGGTTTAGAGAAACGATCCAATCTTCTCCAACCCTATCACGCGTAAGCTACCATCAATAATTTTCCCAAGGGCGTGAGGCACAGTCTAAGGTTCTCCCCGTAGAGGTGACAGGAGGGAGAGATATAGGTTTATTTGTGGACGCTTGTGTCATCTTTAATGTATATGTATGTCTATACTTCGAGCACTTAAGCACAAAAGCTACGATCGCAGTGCCATGGCAACAATACCACGGATAAATCTGACAGTTGACACAGCTGTTTGGTCACTTTAAACTTCAGACCAGAGCAAAAAGACGTAAACAAAACTGGATAAGACAGAAAAGGTGGAAGAAAAACTCTAGACAATTATCAGTTAACTATTGTAATCGTGAGGTTTATAAAAAAAATTAGAACACGTCTTGTAATGGCAACAGACGAAAGAAACTTTCGTTCGAGTTACTATGAAAAAGTCGGTTGCAACAGTGTGGAAGAAAAGAAATCGCTCAACATACTACTTAAAGATCAGACCTTAACTCGATTGAAACTGCAACAGTTCTGTTTAAGCTTTACACTTCCAACAACACAAAGAAGTCTCGTCTGGAATATTATCCTAGGTTAGTAGATAGTTCTATTCCATTAAAAAAGTAGAACTAAACACTGTGCTTGTCTTTAGAAATACTTCCGTTGCCTGTTCATCAAAATGCCAGGGACTATGTTATGGAACAAAGGACTGCAGTCTATGAGGATGTACACAGAGCTGTAAAAATCATGAGATACATCGATGAGAATACACCCAAGTGCAAAGTACTTTACGCAATGTGGTTATTAGAAAACAGAAAACTTCACCCGGATACTAATATCAATGTAAACAAGTAGCAAGTGACAATAAGCACATAATACATGAGAGTTCTTATGATTTTAGGAGCACAACCACTTTGTTGAAATAGCCAAGGTACTCCTTTCAGTGTTCGAAAAGGATGTTGAAGTTTATTGGATAGCGAAAGAGTTCTACGAACTCACTAAACTTATTAAAGCGGAGCTGCCCAAACTAAACGAGATGACACAAAATCTGCTAAAGAAAGAAGACAAAATTCTCTACAAGTATGATTTGACAACACTTTTTCTAATAGAAACAATTCTAAATCCCATTGCTCTCTCTCTGCAGCTATTTAAATAAGTATAATTTCTTCGAGACTAACATAATTGATGAGTGGTACGGTACCTGCTTTGCAGGAATAATCAACGAAGTAGCACTCGTTAAGGTGTGGGACAAAATTTGTGGTGGATCAAGAAAGATTCTGATTTTCATTTTATTGGAATTGCTTAAAACGGAAACATTCCGAACAGCATTGTTCCAATGCAAGAATGTCGATGCCATGAAGAAATCAATTGAAAAAGCCAGAGACCAAGATGTCTCCAGCGTTCTGAACAAAGCCATCAAATCCTGGAGTTCCTGCAACAAATTGCACAATGAAATAAAAATTCATTAAATCGTTAAAGCATTCTTCTTTGCATCAAAACTTAGATATATTTGAATACAACATCTCTCCTATCTGCTACGGTTTGCAATTCTAGAGTCACGGGACATTGCAGCCAATTCGAAAGCATCTCTTCGGTATACCCAATAAGGAAGTACATTTTTCTGGCTGTTATCCCTTGTCGAATGATGGCCGCAATTCGAATATGATTGTACTGCCTTTTGATGATGACTTCAGAGCAGACAAGTGAGTGCCATGTTCCGATCATGAACTTACGAATAAAAACGTCCTCAACAGCCGTTTGTGATGGACGAATTCCGTCGAGAATGGTGGCTAAAGTTATTATGAATTAAATTATGTTTTATATAGTTTATGCACATGGAGGAGTCTTACAAGTATTCCATGAATTCCAAGATTTTCGATGGACAATGTGATGAGGAGCATTTGCCATTTCATACGTCAGAGGACGGTCTCGTTTTGGGGTTATGCGATATCGGCCTGCCTGCACCTTGTCCAAAACAGCTGTGGTGTGCAGCGATCTCCTGCATATTTCATTACTGAGAGTATTTGGAACAAACTACATTCAATTTAATTAATATTTTGAGAAATGTTTTTGAAAATTTTCTATTTACCTGCACCACAGACCTCAACATTTTCGGTTTTGTAACTTTTTTGACATTGACAGCGAGAAAAGAGTTGACAACTGACATCGGTAGATACAAATACAGTTGAGCTAAAAAGGATGACTACATTGACTCCGAGGAGATAGGCCTAGACGAATCTCGGGCGATTTATTTCCTTTTTTACTCTATGGAGATTTAGTAGAGAAAAACACCGACTCAGCTTTCACACCCAAGTGGAAAGAGACGTTAATGAACTTGGAGTGGGATATAAGTGGTACATATAAAGGTAACGGAGTGAACTGAAGATGCTTTTTACTTGACGAGCAGATCCACTCGAACTTTAGCGTCATCACAAGGGCACAGTATATTTTTCATAAAAAACGAAGAACCTGATGATCTTAGCTTATCTTCGACTGAATTCGGCAAAAGGCAAACTAAACTATTCATATTTATTGACTTTCGATGCCTACCTATTTTAAATACGTCCTAAATACCTATCGACTGCTTCTCTACAACTTCCTCTCCTCATAGATTTCGAATTTATCCAACAGTTTGGTGTCCCGGATAATTGTATGTAAATTCATAACCAATCCCGCTGAACATATTTTTTCCAATTTGACAGCCTATTCGGAAGAAGAAGAAAAAATATGGCCAAATGTCAGTCGTGAAAATTTGAAAACTGCAAAGTTTATCTAAAATTTCGGTGTTTACCCAATTAATTTCGAATTTTATTTTATATATTAATATTAAGTCGAAAACCCAATGTTTTTACTTTAATTCTAATAACTTGAATACAATCATGCCTTAATTATTTATTGTAAATCAAAGAAAAAAAATCCATTACACTGCATTTCAATCTCATATAATATGTATTTATTTATAAAAAGTATTTTCAAACAAATACAAATTCGAAAATTCTTCATCAGAACTCTTCCAAATCAAAAGATTCAATAAAACAGTATTTGAGTAAATGATTTCGCATTCAATGAAGGTGCTTAACTCTACCCCACATAATTTCGCGTGTAAATCGATAATTTCCCATGTAAACTAGCAAATGAAAAAAAAAAAAAAAAAAAACGAATGAGATAAATCGCTGATAAGTTTGTTCTACTTAAACCGAACATTCTCTATTTTTGCTGAGGTTTAGCTGAGACTGGGAAGTTCTTTATTCAAACAACATTCTTCTTTGGTGCATAAACCGTTAAAATGGAGCAAGAAATTGGAACATGGGATTCGGTGTTGTTGGAGAATCTATCCGAAGATAGTTTCATCAATAACATTCATCAGCGATACAAGAGAGACCACATATACGTGAGTGGATCAAGGGATGAATACCTCGGTCGGGTTATTAAATATTAATTAATTTTCTTTAAAGACGTACATTGGGACATCAGTGGTTGCTGTAAATCCATACCGTCACATATCAGAGCACACTTCGGAAATTATTCGAGCTTATGGAAGTAAAGGAATTTTTCAATTACCTCCGCATATGTGAGTACAGTAAACATTACTAAGTGGTGCATTTATAAATCGTTCACATTCTTGACCGCATTGATTCTGTGTTGCCTGTAATTCAATTGTAAACCTGTTCAACGGAGTAAACAGGACAAGTATTCAAAGTAGAAGAAAAATAAATACGTGTTGAAAATATTGGATTATATAGAGTACCTGAAATTATCAAAAAACGCCTGATTCAAAAAGAACCCATTTTTCGTTGGAGTAAGCCGGAGGCTAATCTTTTCCAAAAGAATCCATAAGGGCGTGACTGAAGAGTTTTCTGATGTACAAGGCTGTCTGTCCTTGCTAGGGCAACAACTATGTGGAAAGTGAACAAGGGTTTCTTTCTCATTTGCAGCAGTAGTGAGGGCAGTACCTAATTGGCTTCTAGGTCTCCAATTGGTCAACTTCCTCAGTTAAATTTTCGATGCAGCATTGCATTTTTAACGCATTGAACTCAACTCGGTTTTCAGCACTCCAATTGATAATTGCGTCAATATCGAAGTTGAGTTCGGTTAACATTGAACGACACAGGGACCCAACGATGAAGACTCTTATCTCGAGATAGTTTAAGAAGTCAAGAGTGCAAAGAAATGGTTTGCATAAATTATTCATACAAAAAAGCACGCAATCCATATCTGTATTAATCCGTGGTACTTAAGATGGGCGCTAATATGTGGTGGTCTTTTGGGATGTATGTTACAAAATTTAAATGAAGTCTGCTGAACGCAAGTGGGTCTCTGGACTCTTTAAATTGCCTTTTTTCCATTGTTTCGCGCTTTAAATATTGTAGACATGACTTGCCCGAGTTTTTCTGCATTTGACTACCATTTCTAGTCTTAAGTAGTCACTTTCTCTGAAGCCATCTGACATGTTGTTTCATACGTCGAGGTTTCCCTTACCAGACTCAGTTGAGATCCTGCATTTGGGATTGAGAATATACTCGCTCACATTATTGCATAAAGTCATGTTGTAATATTGATAACTTCTATCATTCAAATTCTTTTGACCTTCATTCAGATATGGTTTGGCAAATTTGGCCTATCAATCCTTAAAGGATCAAAGTGAGGATCAGTGCATAATACTGTTAGGTAAGTAAAATCAACCAACATTTGTTTATCGGTTAAAAATAAACAACCATTTGCTGTTTGCAGGTGAAAGTGGTGCCGGTAAAACCGAATCATTTAAAATGGTTGTCAACTTTCTCACTCACATCCAAGAGGTTCAGAAAAACAAGGCTAAATGTCATATGGGTACACCTAGGCGACGAGCTTCAAGCAGTTGCTCTGGAAGTTTTGTGGCATGTCCGAGCTCACGGCTCTCCACACCGAAGAAACAATCTCCAGCCTCTCAACATGTAGCAGCAACACCAGACTCCGTTTTAAGAGTACGCGCAGAAAGCAGTGATCGTTCATCCAGAGTGAGTGGTTCAAAATTTGTTGTCTTCAAAGGGCATTTGGTTAAATGTGGTTTTTTTTTTGCAGAAAAATTTACGAGAAAAAGTCGTTGATTTTGATTTTTCCCATCACAAAAGCACAGAAAACGTCGCAGAAGTTCCGCCACAACGTCACGAACGAGCTCCGGTAGTTTCCACAAACATTCCAACGAAATCGTGTTTTAAGCATAACTACAATGACATTTCTTTGGCTCGTCATAAGACATCAATGATGAACGATAAAATCTTCTGTGATGCCTCAACCAATGTTTCGATAGGAAAATTTAGTTCTGGCATGAATTGTGACTCAGCATCATATAACATGGCTTACAAATCACCAGCAACGTTTAACTTAATTCCAACATCGACAGCAACTGGATGCAGGCAGTGTGGTCATAGTAAATGCACTCGGCAACGTAGTTTCGAAGTCGACGACAAGGCATGTAGCAGTGGTAGCTCGATTTCTTATAAATTAAAAGCCGATGTCAAAATGCGAGGGAGTTGTTCGAGTTTAGTTCGGCAGCACTCAACTGAAAGTGCAGCAAGCAAAGAGTTAAATCCGAATTCGTCAATAAGCTCGTCGAGGATATCACTCTTTGATGCTCACAAACTGAACCAGATGTACGGTGAAACGTTGAAGGGGAGCAGAAATATATCAACCACGACCGTTATGATGCAGTGCAGAAATCCCAGAATGAGAGAGTGTGTTACATGTGCTGATGTTTTCTTAGAGGCCATGGGCAATGCGACAACTTTGAAGAATAGCAATTCTAGTAGATATGTAAGCGTGTGATGTATAATTTCATTGACAAGGTTGTGATGACTTTAATTCCAGGGAAAGTTCTTTGACATTGAAATTGATTTTAAAGGCGACCCCATCGGCATTCACATAACACACTGTAAGTATTGCTTATTTATATTTATTTCAATTGGATTTCTCCACTATTCTGTGCCATATATGTTTTTCAGTCAGTCAGGATTTCTGCTATTAGCCATATGAACAATCCACGTTCGTCTTGCCTATTGGCTTTCTTTCGGTTGATGCTGTAACCGACATCAAAGCTCTGAGTCTTGTATTTTTGTGGATAATTCTAAATTTTCTTACAGCTTTGTTGTTTTTGAGTGCTTTGATTGCGTACCGGGGAACTCGATCTATAGGTTAGGTTAGGTTAAGGTGGCTGCCAGCTAAACTTGGACCAATGACAGGTCCGGTGTAATACCATTGGATCTTGAAAAAAATCCTTTGCCTACTTGCTAAATCAGTTGGAGCTTCTGATAAGGCGAAGAAGGCTTCTAACATCGGTATTGGTCAGGACCCCTATATCATTGGGAAAGAAGGCACCAGAGTGAAGCTTTCTTCTATGGAAGAAAGCTGGACGGGGACAAAGAAGCTGGAGAATGGGTTCCTTCTTTTCTTCGTCCATACACTTTTTATACAAGTCGTTTGAGTAAACGCCAAGGCTTGTTGCATGCTTGCCTATTAGACAGTGTCCAGTGATGACACCTATAGTAGCGCTGATTTGCAATCTCTTGAGGGAAATCAAATCTTTAGCGCGTTTCAGATCCAGCTTGTACCAAATCTGTTTTGTCCCTAGACACTTTGTACCACCTGTCCACCTAAGGTTTGTCATTTCGAGAGCATCTCGCTTTGAGTCTACATGAAGCGATGGGTATGTCTAAGGTAGAGATTCCCAAGGGCTTCTGCTAGGAATCCGAGTCTTGTACCTGACGTTGAAGTCAATATAGGGGACAACGTAGTCCGTAGTAGAACGGACGTTGAAGTCAATATAGGGGACAACGTAGTAGGTACAAGATTCGGATTCCTACACTACTATTCCTAGTAGAACGGACTACTGGAATCTGGTACAGTTTTGAACGATTCCGGATATTTACGGATGGATCCAAGACAGCGCGTGGTACGGGGACTGGAGTCTTCTCCAATGCACCTGGCTTAGCCATCACCACGCGTCTACCCGATCACTGTAGTGTGTTTCAAGCGGAAATTACGGCAGTCTGCGAAGCTGCGGCTTGGCTTTCAATTAATGCGATAGATTGTAGCGCTATTGTCAGATTGTAGCGCTATTGATAGATAGTCGGCAGCTATTAAAGCCTTGGAATCGCCGACAATACGATCAAGGTTGGTAAAGCAATGCCGCAGATCTCTTAACGAGATTGCAGATAAGTGCGACGTAACCCTGTGCTGGGTCCCAGGACACAGGGACGTTCCAGGCAACTGCAGAGCGGACGAGCTGGCAAAAGAGGGTGCGGGACGTCTTCTCCCCGAAAACCTGTGGGGACCCCCTGCGACCATAGAATCGATCAAGTTCCTCCTTGACACAGATGCCAAGAAACTGGCAAACCGCAGGTGGAACAACATCGGCACTTGGCTCCTGTCAAAACAAATCTGGCCCAAGCTGGATTTAAAGAAGACGGAGAGACTTTTATCTACAAACCGGAAAAATCTAGGTTCACTGATAGGGGTCCTTACCGGACATTGCGTGATAGGCAGGCATGCACTTAGACTGGGGGTCCTCTCGAACGATTTCTGCATAAGCTGAAGGGAAGAGAAGGAAGAGGAAACCACGACCCACTTACTTTGTACATGTCCTGCTCTTGTGACGCTTAGAAGAAGAACCTTCGAGGAATACTTATATGATGATCTAACCGATCTAGCTGAACTCGACATCCAGAAGATAAGAAACTTCATCCCTGTGACGAAATGGTTCAACACCGCTACGGTTGCCCACCTTCGTTGTAGTTATGCCACATTTTCTGGTTCCCTGGTGCCGGTAAGCCGGTTTTCTTCGTACTGGTATCACAATGGGCCATTCTGGCCTAAGTGTGTCCCTGCCTGAGCGGGGATAGCCACCTAACCTAACCTAACCTATGCCTAAGGTACCATATTCTGGTAAAATGGGCGTTGTTGTTCCATATCTGGCGAGTTTATTAGCCTTACAGTTCTCTGAAATACTAAGCCCCGACACCGAATCCACCCCGTTGAATATTGGACTGCTTTCCCATCTCTACGAGAGAGGTTTCTAGTGAATTTGTAGAGAATGATTCCAAGGACTTGATTGCTGCTTGGCTGTCCTTAGCCAAGATAACCAGACTTCTTTAATCGCCATTATTGAAACACGCTACAGTAATTTGCATCTGTAGTCCGTTGCGTGCGTCTTGCCACACTGTCTTGTAATACTCTCATCTTTCTAGAATATTGGAACACCATTCCCCCTTTTCGTACTGCTGGGGGAATTGGAATGCGCTCTCTAAGTTATTTTCCATTATTGATTGGCCACTAGCCACTAGCTTTGGTTTAAATTGTCTGTTTGCTTCTTACTTCCGCAAAGTGGTCTTTTAATTGTCGACGCACTAATAATTTCCTTAGTTGGAAAGCCATAGTGTGTACCGCTTATCTTCTACAGCGAATCGCGTGCTCTAGTTGAGCATGCTTCGTCATTAACACTAATCAAGGACGCAAAGATTAAATTAAAAGAAAAAAAAACGATTCTTTGGTTACTTTATTTTTATTTTATTTCCAGTAGTCTGTCGCCTATGCAAATGTTTATAGTTGATACCATTTCTGATAGGAAAGACTGGGTTTCCAGAGTAACGATAAATGTGCACTCCAGAGCAGTACGTGCAACTATATCCGCCCTGCATACGCAGCTCTCGATCTCCTTGTTTGTTGCTTTTATCATATTTTGAACATTCAACTCACGAACTTTTAACTAAAGAAATAAGAAAAAGGATTTTCAAACCATGCTAGCAAAACTCAAGTGTTAAATCGTACCTTCTCTCTTGCGCAATCAGTAAATTTTTGTATATTGTTTCCATTATTCTTGCGACACAGTGCCAAATCTGTGTTGATTAGCTCGTGCAATTGAGCTCGTGAATTCTTTACTTGAGTTCTTGCGTTATCGGGTATGTTTCTCGAACTCGCTTTAGCAGTTTCGACACAAGCGCGCAACTTATTTTCCAAATTCACATTTTCACCCGTCACATTGCCAATAAAGTGTTGAATACATAATTTACTCTTTATGTTGAGTGTGGCTATGCTTCTCATGCGTGATTCCAGTTGTCTACCAACTCTTGCCGCGAGTTCTTGATTGTATGCCACAATGGACAGTTGCTTCCCAAATGCCAATTCCATATGAACGAGCTGAGACTCAATGATTTTGATCTCATTTCTGTAATGTGCCGATATGTTATCGATGTAGTCCTCCACACTATTAGGTGGATCTGGTATGGGATCACAGCTGCAGCTGCCAGTGCAGACCTAAATATATGTACATGTGAGACATTTATTAAAAGCAAACTGTAATCCTATACTCACGTAGATGGTAACAAGTACAAAAACAACGCAACACACTTTCATATTTTGTTTCACCATGACCAAGCTTTGAAGTTAACTAACGACGTCGACTTGAATTATCTGTTATTTATAAAATATGTTTCTTGTAAACATTATCGCGTCTTAAAGTTCCGAGGTTTCTTATCGGCTTCGGGGGGTTTTTTTTTTTTCATCTTGTGTGAAATTCATTATCAACTCCAACTGGGATATTCCCTGTGCAACTTTGAATTGATGTGATTTTTTTGAAGTCTTTCCTTTGGCATGCATTGTAATTTCCTAATTTGCTTGTTTATTTACAAATGCATTCGTAGACATGTTGGAGAAGGTTTGTAAGAGAACAATATCCTAAGAATTCAATAAACCTATTACACATTTCTCTTTTTTTTTTGTAATTTTATTTAAAGACCCGCATCACTCACTTAAGCCCTGGAGAAAGAAATTTTCACATATTTTATCAATTATTGCTGGGAGCTGATGTGCAGTTTTTAAGTAAGCCGGCAAATGTTGATAAGTAAATGTCTTATTATGTGCTTTTCAGAATCTTTGAAGCTTTATCGGAATGTGGAGAAATACGAGATTTTGAAAAATACAACTGCCATTGAAGAGGATCGTAGTAATTTTCATTACACAAAGGTAATTTTAATGCTAAGATCATTTGTTTAGAATTTCGATACTGACGACATAGATATTTGGATCGAAAATAGCTCTGACGGTCTTTCGCGGCTGCAGCGATTCCATTTTGAACTTTTTGAGAGTATTTGAAATCCTTTAGTCAGAGCATCTCATCTCATATGAACCTTGGCTGCAACTGCATTGTGATTTTCGTCTTTCGAGTGTCTACTATATTGAGCAATTTTTTTTTTGTTCCGCAGGTACAAATACTCCGGCCCATACCATAAACTATGCCCGACTCCATGCTCCTGCATGTCTACGTGCTTAAAAACACCTCCTCGTTGCTGTGTCTCCTGTTCGTCGCCTGCGGCACCGCCTTTCAAGAGATTCCTTCGCAGGGGCAGGTTGGACATTTCGTTGTCTCTTTTTTTAGCTGCCAGAGCTACCTTCTTTGTTTCTCGCTGGTCCTCTATTCACTGTTGCTGCATTATCCTTGTGATAACTTCACTTGCAATCTGCCACTTTTTGCGCGTCGCCAGCATATATGTGATCAGGTCTCTTGCATCTATTGGGCTCCAATTTCTCTTTCTAGGATAATTCTAGCACAAGTGTAGTTTTGGCATTCCTTCAGCTCATGCTCTGTGATCTAGGGTTTCCCTACACAGTGCTGGGAGAATGGGCCATACACATATTTGCACTTGTAGATGTACTCCCGGATGCATTCTTTCCCTGATAGGAAATGTTTACCTCTCCGTGCTTTCTACTAATCCATTCATCAATGTTGGGGATAAGTTTATACGTCCATCACGCCTTGGTTGTGATGTTCCACATACGTCACGAATCTGCTTTCATAGCTTCCATGTTTTTCTTCTGTCGTCGTGCTTCTAGACAGATAGCCATGCGGCCTGAGATTACTCTTATAGCATCCGCTGACAAAGGCGCAGCAAACCTTTGAGGATGCAATGCTGGGCGCCGAGTTCATCTTTCTGATGTACGGTTTATGGTTCGTCGCTGATGCTCATATTACTTACTTAAGGTGGCGCTACAGACCGGGGTGGTCCTGGGCCTCAACCAACAAGCGTCGCCAGCGATCTCGATCTTTTGCCAGCTATCTCCAGTTTCGCACGCTAAGTCGGTTGAGGTCCCCTTCCACTTGCGTGTGCAATCTGAGTCGCGGTCTTCCTTTACTGCGCTGACCCTCGGGTGTGGATTCGAAGATTTTCCGAGCTGGAGCGTTGGTGTCCATCCGCTCTACATGACCCAGCCACCTCAGTCCTAGGGCCTTCACTCTTTTGGCTAAGCCGATGTCGCTGTACAGCCCGTACAGTTCGTCGTTGTATCTCCTCCTCCACTCCCCGTCTATGCAGACGGGACCAAAAATTACCCGAAGAATTTTCCTCTCGAAACAGCCAAGAGCAACCTCATCCGCTTTAGACAGAGTCCATGCCTCTGCGCCGTAGAGCAGGACTGGGACGATTAAGGTCGTATTCAGGCTCATCTTACTTGTTTGAGAGAGGGCTTTGCTACTCAATTGCCTTCTTAGGCCAAAGAAACAGCGATTGGCAAGAGTTATTCTTCGTTTAATCTCAGCGCTGATGTCATTGTCTGAATTTAAAGCGGAGAGTAAGTAGACAAAGACCTCAAAGTTATAGCTGTCTATAGTGACGTTCTGTCCGAGACGTCGGTGTTGGGAGTCCTTTCTTGTTGACAGCATATACTTCGTCTTGCCCTCATTGACCGCTAAACCCATCTTCGCCGCCTCCGTCTCGATACTCACAAACGCACCAGTGACATCACGCTGCGTTCTTCCGATTATGTCAATGCCATCGGCGTATCCGGGTAATTGGACGGACTTTTGAAAGATTGTGCCTCTGGTGTTGGCGCGTGAGTTTTGTACAACTCTTTCAAGAACAATGTTGAAGAAGTCGCATGACAGCGCGTCGCCTTGTCTAAATCCTTTTCTGACATCAAAGGTCTCGGTGAGGTCTTGACCGACCTTGATGGAGCAGCGTGCATTCTCCATCGTCATCCTGCACAGACGGACGAGTTTGGCAGGGATGCCAAAGCTAGACATGGCTCTGTATAGCCCGTCTCTATAGATGCTGTCATACGCGGCCTTAAAATCGATGAAGAGGTGGTGGGTATCGATTTGAAGTTCCTGGGTTTTTTTCCAAGATCTGCCGCAGTGTGAATATTTGGTCGATGGTGGATTGAAACCACACTGATATGGACCGATCAGATTGTTGACGAACGGCTTCAGGCGTTCACACAACACGGCAGATAAGATCTTGTACGCGATGTTAAGAAGACTGATGCCTCTGTAGTTGGCGCAGTTCAGAGGGTCTCATTTCTTGAGGATCGGGCAAACGATGCTGATGCTCATATTGGGACTACATATAAGAGCGTGGACTTGCTCACGATCGTTAGATTTCCGACCGGCTGCCTTGCTCCTTTAATGTTTGGTGATTGCCTGCATTATGGCGCTACTACCCGAGAGGCTTTCTCGCCTGCATACATTAGGTGGTCCTTGAAACTGAGTCTGTTGTCCAGCATGATGATGTACGGCTTCAACTCGATGATGTGCTCCCCGACCTGTATGGGAATACTTATGAAAACGGCTTCGGTTTTGTGGTTTGTGTAACTTTAAATTTGTTATTTGTAGCCATAGCTGGACGTTCGTGATTTTTCCATTGCAGTTTTGCATCATTTCTCCTAGTGTTTTGGCCCCTACTACAACTGTCTCCACTCGGTCACTGTGTTTTCAATTTGCCATTAACATTATGTACCATAGAATTGGTCACAGAACTGAACCCCGCCCGCGATCTTATACATACTTCTGCGGTGCTGCTTCCGCGTTATAGTAGAAGGTTCTATCTTCAAAGTAGCTGGCTGCTATACGCAGCAGGTAGTTTGGTGCCTACAGGTCGTAACAGTGCTCCTATTACACGCCTCCAGTCAGATGAGTTGAACGCGTTATGACAGCGCATAAATTTTTGTTCCTCCTAGCCATATTTTCCATTCGATTGTCTCACGTGGATGGTGCTTCGTTTCTTTCTGAGCCTAAACTGTCGGCTACAGACCTTCGAGTCCACTTCTGTAAATTGCTCCAATCTTGATTTTATCGAGCATTCTCCCCACCGAATTTAGCATGCACAACCGCCTGTATGAGGACGGTTGCTTATATATTGGACGAGTGTCTGCAGTGAATTGTAAGGTGGTCAACGGTTATTTCATCATGAGACCCCTCCACTCTTCATTGCAATAATGGTTAAAATATACGGGAAAGTATTTATGTTTGTTGTTACCGAGGACCACTTACAGAGCTTGAAATGATGTGCTACTGAACAAAACCATGTTTTAAACAATCAGTCCCCATCAAGCTGAACAAACTGAAATTTACCCCTAAGGCGCAATGCACACGGAGCAACTGGAAAAAAACTGATAAGCGATGCGAATTGGCAACTAGTTTGCTTTGAGTCATACCCTGTGTAATTAAATGGGACGCCGCACACGACGCTACTGGTTGAAAACTCGTTTGCGATTCACAAAAATCAGTTTGTAACTAGTCATCTGTTGATTTGCATTGTCGGGTTGCTTATTGATTTCAGTTTCTAGTTTGTCGAAGATGAGGGTGGGGGGGTTGAAAAACATCCTATTTTGTACAATTATCGCCTTCCCGGCTATTCGAAGAAAAATGAAACAGAGAAGGCGTGGATAGAAATTGGAAATGTCGTCACGGACTTCCTCATGATGGTGTTTTGCTTCTGAATTGCAGAGCAAACCACTTTCTTAAGTTCCAAATAACTTTCTTTAGTCAATCTGTGGAGTGCTTAAAATTTCGAATCAGAAAGTTCTAACTGTTTTGCAGCAACAAACACACGGTTCTGAAAATGGTTTTCAAGGTATGGGTGTACCCAAAACCTTCTTACTATTCTTTTTCTCCTTCTGAGATAGTAATACAACATGATGGTTTCATCATCGCTCGAGTCTTCCGAAGACATTTCACGCCCGGTATTCATGACGACACTGAACGAACTAGAGATTTTGATTGGTGATGAGTTTCCTCGTGTGTGGAGTCAAGTCACCGCTGAGTCCGTAACTTGTCTGTAACCCGAGTTGCCAACCGGTTTAGTTTTTTTTTTTCAGTTGCTGATCGAAGAACTTATTTTCTCGTTTTTAACGTCGCGACTTTTTTTCTTTTCGTAGAAATCTCTTGAGATTCTTGGCTTAAGCTCAGATGAAATCCAATCGATGTTTCGTATTATCGCAGTTGTGCTAAAGTTGGGAAATTTTATCTTTGTACCAATCACAAATATAGACGGCAGCGAAGGCTGTCAGGTTTCCAATGATTATGGTGGGTATTCCTCGATTTTACATATGTACATTTAAGTCTATTGTTTTTGAACAGAATTACAGGAAACGGCTCAGTTACTTAATCTAGATGCTCAAATTTTATTACAATGCCTTACACGAGCAAGCGCTGCTTGTATGCACGAAGATGCTGGTAAATGTCTTACACTCAAAGGTAAATTGTCATTGTAATGGAGAATTTAATTTGAAACAGGTTCCGAACTGGATGCCAGACAAGCGACAACGGCCAGAAATACATTGTGTCGAACACTTTACAGTCGACTCTTTACGTGGCTCGTCAATAGAATTAATGACTCGCTGAAATCAAATCAAAGAGAGAAAAATTTAGCTTTACTAGATTTTTACGGTTTCGAAATTTTTGATAACAATTCTTTTGAACAATTTGCAATTAATTACTGCGCTGAGAAAATTCATCAGGTAAGTGGTGCTCAATCAAACCAAAGAGTAAACCCGAATTAACGTGTGCTTCCTTTTTAGAATTTTATATACAACGTTCTCAGGCTGGAACAGGAGATTTATGTCAGAGAAGGACTGGAGTGGTCCCGGATAGATTTCTTCGACAATGAATCCATTTGTGAATTAATCGATAAGCCTACATATGGCATTTTAAGTCTTATTAATGAACCGCACATAAACACAGACGAAGCGCTTTTGATTCGAATACAACAGTGCTGTGCCGGACATCCGAATTTCCTAACAAGTGGTCCAACAATGACTTCGATGAGTTTTAAGTAAGGATTTAAGAGTTTCATTAAAAATTTGACGTAATTCGTTTCTTTTTTTAGAATAAGACACTTTGCAAATGTAGTCAACTACTCGGTTCATCGGTTTCTGGAAAAAAATTCAGATGTGCTTCCCAAAAATATAAGCGCAGGTCTATACCAAAGCAAAATGTCTTTAGTACAAAGCCTCTTCCCAGAAGGTGGGTAAACCCTGTTGTAAGGAGGTCTGCTTATTTGTCTTTATCACCCACCACCTTTCTCCTAGGCAATCCAAAACGTTCAACCAAAAAACCTACCACCCTGAGTGCCAATTTACGCACCCAATTACAAACCCTTGTAGCTATAATCAAAAATCGTCGAACGCATTACGTGTTCTGCATTAAGCCAAACGAAGCGAAACAGCCGAGGACATTTGAGCTAGCCTTAGTACAACATCAAGTGCGTTACATGAGCCTTATGCCCTTAGTGAATCTCTATAGAATAGGGCACTGTTTTCATCTCTCCCATGGGAAATTTTTCAATCGCTATAAGCTGCTGAATAGCGTGACGTGGCCACACTTCCAGAGTGGGAATACCGTTGAAGGTATTGCCTTAATTATACGCAACGTTCCACTGCCGTCAGCAGAATTTACCATCGGAACGAAAAACGTCTTCATTAGAAGTCCACGAACGGTAAGAGTGAACTCAGGTGTATGCATGAACTTAACCCGATGTGGTTCCTTCACCGCCTGCTTATTTCCTTCGCTTATTTCGTTTGCTGATCTGTAAAGACACTCATGGAATTTTTACAGGTTTTTGAATTGGAGCAGTTTCGAAAAGCACGTATGGACGACCTTGCTGTTCTGATCCAGAAAACGTATCGTATGCATATGCGAAGAAAAAAGTTTCTGCTGATGCGGGAGAGTCAAATTGTCATATCGAGTGCCTGGAGAACATGGCGGGTGGGTATTTACTTTTGCATTCATTAACTTAACTTGGAAGTGGTTTTGTTTTACTTGATTTTGTTTCTTTTGCACGATTTTTGCATGTAACGTGTTTCTTGTGTATGTTTGCATAGGAGTGTCGCTTTGGTATTCCGTTTACAGGGCGAAGGCACTTGTGGAGTTTGTATAGAATTGTGAGTATGCGAATGAAAATGCTTTAAGGTAGTGGCATATATATGTAGCTTGAATCTCTTCCTTAGATTAATGATGTCAGATGCTAGAAATGCTTAGCAAATAAAAATAACATGTGCTTGTTTTTTTTTATAGGCTCGTGAAGAGTACCGTGCCATGAAATACAGGAAGCAAGTTGAATGGGCTGTTCAAGTTATCTTTCAATTCTATCGCAGATGGAAAATACGACATTTTCTTCTTACACTTCCGCTACGTCTTCCACCAAACACGCTGAGTCCACTGTCTACCGAGTGGCCAAGTGCGCCCAAGTTTCTGGCTGAAACTTCACGAATTCTACGCTCCATTTATCATCGTTGGAAATGCCTGATTTATCGCAATTCATTTGATCAAACGTCGCGCAATCGCATGCGAGAGAAAGTCACAGCGAGTATAATATTTAAGGATCGAAAAGCATCGTATCCGAGGAGGTAATAAAATATTAGAATTGTTATGTTTTCGGAATTACCAGAATTAGGTTCTGTCTTTCAAGGACATTTTCCCTTCAACTGGGGAATATTGGCATTCAGAACAAGACCGACATCTTAGAGGAACTTAGGTTAGGTTAGGTTATGGGGGAAGTGCCCAGTCCAATGACTGAGCGTTTACGGGTCCATTGTGTTCCCCTTTGCGTTGTGGGCCATGTTCCAACCTTGGGTACTAGGTGGGTGGTCTATCAAACCACCCTGTACTCTTAATGAAGTGGAGTATGCTCGTTATCGGTACATCTGTTAGGTCACTCAGTTTTTCAAACAGCCTGTTTCCCATGTGTCGGAGTCGGCGGTTTTGGGAGGTTGAGACACTCGCAGAGTAAGTGCTTGATGGTTTCTGTCTCTTCCGCATCCTGACAGCTCCTGCAGTAGTCTGGGGAGTGGATGACGAGTCTCCTGGCCATGGTACCTATGGCACAATGTCCCGTCAGTACTTTTTTGTTCATAGCCAGAAGACGTTTTGTTTTGTTCTGCTCTATTCTCTGCCATAAGCTACGGGATATAATGCAGTCGCCTCTGGCGGACCAGGAGGTGTTGATTAACTCCCTCATCTTGTGTTCAACGTTACCTTTCAGTACACCGATAGGGATGTTTATCGATGTGTGGGTGTTCTCTCTTTCTAGAGCAGATAACTGCCGAGCAAGTTCGTCTGCTTTCTCGTTACCCTCGAAATCGCTGTGTCCGGGGACCCAGCAGATGTTGACCTCGTGGGTGACGCCTATTTTATTTAGGATTTTACGACAGGCAGACACCGCTTTCGATTTGGTGCTGGCATTATCCAGAGCCTTGATAGCTGCTTGACTGTCGACGAGGATGGCGATCTTAGTTGGGTTCAGTCTCCTGTCATCTATTGTTCTAGCTGCTCTATCAATGGCGAAAATTTCAGCTTGGAAGACACTACAGTCATCAGGGAGTCTGTAAGAATCGTTTATGTTTAGCGCACTGCTCCAGTACCTTCCTCCATCTTAGAACCATCACTGTAGATTTGGATAGCTTGCACTCCCGTTAGGGTGTTGGCTTCCCAATCTTGTCTACTGGGTACAAGGGTGGAATAGTTTTTGTCGAAGTCTAAATGTGCTGTGATGTAGTCCGTTTTCTTTTCAAGATCACCATATCCGTATAGGTGAAGTATCGCCCCGTGACCGTAGGAGCTGTGCTTCAAATAGCCGGACTCTCTTAGCCTGAGTGCTGCTTTTGCCGCTGTGCACTTTACGAAGTGGTCTAGTGGGGGTAAATTCAACATAAATTCTAAACCTAATTGGGGTGTTGATCTCATAGCTCCTAGAGGAACTTGACGAAATATTTTTTTCAATCGCGCATGTGCCGTTTTTTCATATTCCACACATAGCTGACACATGTCCAAAAAATTTCTCGAAGTCCTGTTATTGAGTTTCCTTTTGAGACCTTCTCTTGGTATACCCTTAAATCAGGCTCTTACTCTATGTGGTTCTCTCACAAAGCAGCCCGGCAAATGTCATAACCCTTTTATACTTCAATAGAAGCTTCAATTGGTTCTGCGGTTTAGCTGGGAGACATGAATATGCAGTGGTTTCATAATGTATATACATACAATTGCTGATCTAAATTTGCTTGTACTCTTGGCTCGTGACTACCCCAAACAAGAAAAAAATAATTGAAACACCTCGATGCTCTAAATAACTGTTGACTTCTAGTTATTTGACTTTGAGATAAGCCAGAGAGTTGAAATGGAGCATTGTGTACTTGCCTCTAAGCCTCCTGACAATGCTTTCGGAGTGAAATAAAAAAAACGAATAAAATTTTCTCATTTCACTTATCCCCGTTCTTTTTCAACTGTCGTCGTGTTCGGTCGCATTTTCATTATGCTCCCCAAGTTAATTTTGATTTGCCATTTCCTTCCGCAATAAATTTTTCTCGCTACCTTAAATTGTGCACTGTTTTCGCTGACGCGTTTTTTAAATCGTTGACCCTCATTCGTCTGTTTACCTAGCGATCGTGCGCAAAGTGCAATTTCGCCCGTTTTCTTTCAACCTAATTTCTTTATTTAATTTAATTGGTGCGGTAACCGAAACTGACTTTGATTAATATGGAAAAGTGTGGATACGCAAATTGTGCCGAAAACAGCAATGCTGACTTGATGGCTTGTAGGGGCCTTTGTGGGAAATCTTTCCATCCCATCTGTACCGGTATTAATAGAAGATCACTTACCTGCGTGAAAGACTTTTCTAACAATTTCTTTTTCTTTTGCGATGAGTGCAAAGAAATTTCACCCTCGCATATCATGCTCGCAATTAAGTACCGCAACGACTCGACAAATTCATCACTCGGCTTTCATTTAAGAAAGCGCTTCAGCATATGGCAAGGTTTGATGAGGTCATTAAAGGCATTGAGGACCTTAATACTGCTATCGAATGTGCTAGTGATCTGAATAAGTCAAAGTTTAAAACGATCGAAAAGCAACTTGCGGAGTTAAGTGAATTTAACTCGACAAAATCCCGCGACGGGCTTACAAAATCCCACCTAAACACGGAGCTTAGTAAAACCACCGGACCTTTATCCATCCTTATTTCTCAAATCGACGCGGTTAAGCTATCCCTACGTGATTTAACTCATGGGGATATGCAATCAACTAATGACTCCCTGTCTAACCTGTCTCTCCCAATCAAATCTTTGACGTCTTACAATATATGGAGGATCATCTGAAAGGCGCAAAAGAAATAAAACTTTACCTTAGTTCTCTGAGGGACGATTCGGCTTCGACCAGGCTTGCTCACCGAAATCGGAGATGAATTGAAATTCACGTCTAGTAACCTCAGCGAAGTCACAGATGAGCTTAAGATGGTTGCTAGTAAGATTGACATCGTTCCCTATTTTAATCAATACCACCGCACCACTCTTAACGATGTATCAATTCATGCCGAACTTCAAAATGCTCTTCTCAATGTTTCCCCGGCGTCGCCACTTGCTCCAGCCACTCTTATTATACCATCTTTAACGTTTCCCTCACCTCCATCGAACCCTACCCGACCTCGGTCCACTTTAGAGAAATTCGAAACATCTTGGATTCAAACTGAATGGGAAAATCGAATTCAAAGACTCAATGGTTCCAATATGGCTGCAAAAGAGACCAACAAGGGTCCAAGCAATTGCGCTTCTACAGACTTCTTTCTAAGCAACGCTCCGCAATATGCCAATGTCTCCTGGGTGCGCAACATCTTCGAACGCAGCTTTTTCATCACCGATATCGCATGCCAGCAATTAGCCCCTGCCAAGTTTCAAGATCACCCTACCCACGAAGTACGCTTGGATATTCTCCTCTAAAGACGGTGTAACCTTTGATGGTATGAAAACTACTAACTGGATATATAAAGATAAAACTAATTTAAGGCCTGCAAATAAATCCAGCTCTAAGGTCTTGCTGGCAACATAAGTTTTTACTTACTAAATCCATTGTTGAACTAAATTAATCAATTCATTTCAGTGTGGGACATCCTTTCGTAGGTGATTACGTAAGACTGCGGCATAATTTGCAATGGAAAAAGATCTGCGTTGAAACCAACGATCAGTATGTGGTCTTTGCCGACATCATAAATAAAATAACTCGTTCAAATGGAAAGGTATCAACCAACACATTTCCAGAAGGAGAATGGAAAAAAATTCTTTTTTTCATCTAATTTCAGTTTGTGCCAATTTTATTGGTTTTGTCGACTTCGTCGTTGTTGCTTTTGGATCAGCGAACATTACAAATAAAATATCGAGTACCTGCAGCTGAAATATATCGTATGTCATTGAGTCCTTACTTGGATGACATAGCCGTGTTTCACGTTAAAGCTGTAAGCTTGCATTGAATTAGTAATTCTCGCTTCAATTTTCTAATCTCTTTTTCAACATTTCAGTCAGAATTTGGACGAAAAAAAGGAGATTTTGTCTTCCAAACGGGGCATGTCATTGAAATCGTTACAAAATTATTCTTAGTCATTCAAAATGCAACAAGTAAACCGCCAGAAATACACATAAGCACTGAGTAAGACTTATTCTATTCTCTTCCAAACATAGTATGACATTTTTTTTTAGATTTGAAGCGAATTTCGGACAACAGACGGTGGTTTTTACCTTCAAATACGGTGGCATGTCAGAGTTCTCACAGGGCCCACCAAAAGTTAGCAGAAAGGGAAACAGAATGGAAATTATTGTATGATCCTCATTCAGATGCAATCGGGAAACTTACTAGAACGGTTTTGATGTATTTTGTGCCAAAAAAAAGATGCCAATTAGTTAATAATGCAAAAAAGTGTTAACCTATATTTTTTTAAGTCATACATTAACTATTGCTATTGGTTGCGATACTGCAGAGAGTCTACGTTCCGGCCTTATAGCTAGTTGCTAGTTGCAAAAGACGTTTTCTTTACCAATTTTAGCATTGAAATCTTCGAATACGGTTTTACATCATACTCCGGAGAAGATCTCATAAAGGTCCTTCTTGATAGAGTCTTCAGTTTACATAGTCAGTTGCGGCGTGTGCACATATTGTTTTGCAACTCTGGCTTGATGCGGATCACAGTCTGCCGTTCGTTTTTTTTTAGTTTAAAGTCAATTACTATATCCCATGGCGAATCCACATCCTAACATGTGTAGTTTTTTCTAACAGCTACAACAAATGTCTCAGCTTTTTCTTTTTTGCTTATCGGATCCTATCCATCAGACGAATACAACCTGGACCCGCAGTTTCATTGTAGAAACGTCTGGGACAAGGGGAAGTTTTAACCGGTGTCAGTATTACAATTTGTTGTACACTTTTACTAAATGCACATTTCTCGAATTCTCGTTCCTTGTCGACATCTCCGTCTCCTCCTCTTGAGTTGTATTCTATTATCCGCATAGCGTTGCCAGTAATCGTTCTTTATTCTCCACACTGAGGGTGTCTTCGATTTTTTCTCTAGCTATGATGATATGGCCTCATATCCTTGGCAGTCTATGCCGATTTCTTCTAGCTTTTTCAAGAGCTCCTCTGTTTGTATTTATTGTGATGGTCGTATGTCCCACCGCAGTTTCAGCTATCCTCGTTTTCAGCCTTTCGGACACTCACTTGGATATTGTGCGGTTTACTACTTTCCTCTTAAGAGCTTTCCTGATTACCTCATGTGAGGTGTTGTCGATGTCAAGGAAAGCAGGGGTGACTGTTTCTTTGTGGTCCATTGCATCCTGGATTAGACTTGTCAGCTGGTATAGTGCGGTTTCCGTTTTTGTTATTATTGTATTTTGGTCAACACTCAAGCGCATAAGTTCAGCACATTGAGTCTAGCTAGACAGCAACCAGTATCTAACAGCTACAGCTTGGAGGAAAATGGGCACAATTGTTCAGTCACAGTTACAACACGGTACCATCTACAACAGTGTTTTTCAATCTTTTTAGAATAACGACCCCTTTGAGCTCACAAAGAAAACTTAACGACCCCATTTGAAAATTAAAAAAAAAATTCAAACTTGCAAAATTTTTTTTTTTGTCGGGTTAGGAAACGCTACACTGTAGCACTCAGACACAACCGGTTCATAGTACTTCCAGAAAGCAGGACCCAGTTTTAACCAATTTTACTGGAATTTTCTCGACTTTCGGAGTAAGCCAAAAAGTTGTCTACAGTCTCTTCTGCTGCAAGAATGACGCCAAGACGCTGTTTGTAGGAAACCCAATCGCCAATAGAGGCCCTGACCGGAGACGTGAAAAGACTCAACGCAGGTTCAAGTCCTGAGAAAACATCATCTGAGCCTTGTCTAGCAATCTCATCGGAGATCTCATAGCAAAAATATCTGATTGGAAAACAGAGGTATGCTTGCCTTACGAGTTGTGAAGTCTAGTGTTATCGGTTTATACGAAGACACCAGCACCGGACCCATGACTAAATTTGAACCCATTCGTGAAGTTCGACTGCAGCCCAGTCAATGTTCGGACTCTTGCCGAAGCCAGTCCTGAAAACAAGAAATGTCGACTTTAAATTTGCATGGCAGCCGAAGTTCTGGTGTCATTGCATCAGGCGGCATATCCATAGAACTATGGTCATAGAATAAGCGTTGCGCAAGGTCATCGAAAACCAGTGCGGGTGATACCAAAGCCACCCCGTCTAAGACGTTAGATTGCTTTGATAGTACAGCCCATGATATAAGTATCAAGGGGAGGTAGGTCAGGCG
The DNA here is from genome assembly GCA_917880715.2 of Matsumyia berberina. Classification (NCBI taxonomy): domain Eukaryota; kingdom Metazoa; phylum Arthropoda; class Insecta; order Diptera; family Syrphidae; genus Matsumyia; species Matsumyia berberina. Next base: position 5,213,951 of record OU862872.1, read on the forward strand.
TAGTCGAAAAAGCTCCCGTGCAGCTGAGACGAGCCGTTCTTTGAAGTACATAAGTGTACACTGCCGGAAAACTGAGAGCGCCTTGGATGTTTTCGACTTGACATGCTTTCCCCAAGGAAGTTTTTATCCACGACCACTCCTAGATATTTGGCTTCATCGCAGATCTGGATAGTGACACCCTTTAGCACTGGCTGAGTCAGACCTGTGACAACCCTCTTTCTCGTTAAGAGAACAACCTGAGTTTTTAGAGGGTTGAACGAAAGCCCATCCCTAGTGCACCATTCATTGACCATGTCAAAAGCCGCCTGCACGTTAGAACAGGCAGTCTAGGCATGACCCGACATAAACTATGGAAACATCATCCGCATATGAAGCAACAACATCATCTTGCAAAGCTTGCAATGCAAATCATTTTGTAACGGCGGGTGCCTTGTAAAACATCGCTAGTGTACGCGTGATTGTAGTTGTGTTACCGTAGTAACACGATTTGGTTTATAGTTCGACGTCAAGACGGTGCCTGCACTCTGAACTTTATGTTTTTATTTTTCATTTTAAAGCTCGCGACCCCCTTACATTTGCTTCACGACCCCCTTGGGGTTCGCGACCCACACTTTGAAACACACTGATCTACAACATTCAACCATCTTCAGTTGTATTATTTAAATTAATTCTCAATTACACTTGTTCCCTTTTTTTAAAAATCAATTCTTGTTTAATTTTAAGTAGTTCATTCATATTTATGTGGTTGAATCGATCACATTTGAAATAGCAACGCTTTTTATTACAAACTTTTGGTTGTATATTAAAGAACTACTTGCCACTTGTATGACTTTAAATTTATCGGTACACTTTAAGACGTATTGTATAATTTTGTTTTATTTAAGTACTAATTTCCCAGTGAATCTGATTAGCTTTCCCCCGAAAAACAGCAATTCATCAGTATTAGGACAATCATCAAGCCAAAATGAAATAACAAAATAGAATTTCAAATGATCGCTTATTAAAAAAAAAATTTACATATCGTGGAAATGTGAAACAAAAAAAAAGTTTAAACAAAAAACAAGAGTTACCAATCAAAAAGCAAGGGTATTCAAAAATTCAAAAATAAAATGTAAATAATAGTTCAAGAACATGATAATAAGAAACAGAAACAAACTCAGTAGCATAGCTAGATTTTGAAACAATTTATTTCGTAATACATAATAGTTGCAATAACAATTAAAACAGATCGAAAGAAATATAAAAGAATATTTTGTTATTACCAAATATCACTGCCACTACAGGCGTAGAAAGCACTATTAATTAATATATATATTCAAAATGTTGAACAGTTATTGTAAATCAAATAGTTAAACGAATATTTTTATTTTTTTGTTGTTCTTGTGTTACGATTTGAACGTAGATATTAAACAATAAATAAAAACACAATTATAAAATGTTGAATAGTTTTCCATAGAAAATATATGCATGTACATACATATATACTTATATATTTGAAATATTTTCAAAACACGACTCTAATAGTTGCAATAAATAAACAAAACAAATAAAAATTTAATTAATTTATAGCCAGTTAGGTAATCGACACGCAATTCTTTACTTACCATATATATACGAATATTTACATTATATATTTTGTGTAAATTCCATAAAGAAAACATATATTTAAAATGGAAAATTTACTCTTAAAAAAAACACTAGATATGAACTCGTAAGATTGTTGTGTTTAAAGAGTAAAAAAAAAAAATAAAAATAGCAGAAAAACATTTTAATGAATCGTAACAGAATCAGAGAGAGATTTTAAATTAAATATTTTTTAGGTACAAATAAAATCGTCAAGTTGTGTAAATACAAATGTATTACAATATTTACATTGTAGTTAATTTATAAAGCTGTAAGTGAATTAAAGTTAAAATTTTATTATTATTGAAATAAAAGTGTTTCATTAATTTCCAAGCGTAATTACAGATACGATATCAGACTCATTAATAAGCTAACATTTGGTACACATTCCATTGAAAACACTAAATGAAAAGACTAGGCAGTGGAGTAGTGAGTTATGTACGAACAGCTGATTCCAAAAGACGCGTTTGTGCTACTCCATCCTCTGACAGGGATCCGTTTTGGAGCCATCGGTGTAGACAGTTATGGATTGCGCGTTTGAATTGGTCTTGTATAGTCGGTTGTGGATACATTGCCTAGATATTTCTGTAGAGTTGTAGTATGACCTTTTGCATTTGGTTTCCAGCAACCTGACTGGCTTATTCGTGTTGCATTGATGACTGCCGAGGCTGGTACAAAGATGTCCAGCTTATTATCGAGCACGAGTCAAGGTATTGGCAACCTCGCAAATTCTAAGGGTGATACGCCCAAAAAAAAACGTGTTGCGAGTCTTGGTACTTTCTTGGTCAGTCTCGTAGTTCATTATTTTGGCTGTTCAACTCGAATTTTTCAACCTTCTTTCATACATAAAGTAAAGTGATTTAATTAGAAACTCAAAACCCCAATTTAATTTCTTGCCTTGAAAGACAAGTTATCAAAGTCTTATAGCAAGTATTCATTTCTCAAAAATAAAATTGAGTTATTTTAAGTGTTTCTGAATACGCTCATCTTGATTCCACAAAATGTCATGAATGCTTACTCATTACGTTACATTTGACAGTCAACTCTTCTGTCAGTGGAGGTTAAATTTTTTCCCTTGTACACAAAAACGCATCACCTTCCTTGTTATTGTTTGTTAAATCAACTAAAAAATAGTTATCATCCTGAGATTTCCATCCAAAAGCCATGGCCGATGAAAAGGTACCCGTCAGCTTTGCCTGCCAAAGATGTCAGAAGCCTCTCATCCTTGACGGCAGCTTGGACGGCATTAATGAACATGCAATGGCCGAATTATCATGTAAGTAACATTTTTTTTTACTGTAAAAACCTATTTTCTCAGTCCATATTTATGTCCCGTTATAGTGCCCATCTATTCAACAAATATAGATGAAATGGATCCTAACGAAAGTGGGTTTGACCATGTCGTCCCCCCGTTTCGCTTAAGCGATTCCGTAACGGGTACTGGCTTCACTTTAGTTTTCGATGGCAAGGAAATAAAAAAATTAAGTACCGAGTTCTTGGCGAAGGCTCAGCTCTTCGATGCTTTGTCATCCAACTCTGAATTTGATCATCCCTTGTGCGATGAGTGCACAGACTCGATGCTAGAACTTTTAGAGCGTGAGCTCAAAATCGCCGAGGACGAGTGGCGAGATTACAAAAGTTATCTTGAAAAGTTGGAGAGAACTGAAGAGAAACCAAATGTCCCCGAACTAAGAAAGGAGTTGGTGGATTTGGAGTCGAAAGAAAAGCATCTCTTAGAAGAGTTGTCCAAGTTAAAAATAAAAGAAGCCGAATTGGCGGAGGAAATCAAAGCAGAAGAGTCAGAAAAAGCAAAACTGGCTGAACAAGAGGTCAGCTACTGGCGGGAATACACCAAACATAGACGTGACTTGATGCTCACAGAAGACGATAAGCGCAGTTTAGAGAATCAGATTGCCTATGCTGAGCACCACTTGGAGCGCCTTCAGAACACAAACATTTTTAACGTTGCCTTTCACATTTGGCATGCTGGTCACTTTGGAACCATAAACAACTTTCGCTTGGGCAGACTACCATCGGCCTCGGTAGATTGGTCAGAGATCAACGCCGCTTGGGGGCAAACCGTTTTGCTTCTGTGTGCATTGGCCCGCAAAATAGGACTGACCTTTGAGAAGTTTCGTCTCGTGCCATTTGGTAGCCACTCATATGTGGAAAACCTGCTAGAAGGGCGCGAGTTGCCGCTCTATGGAACTGGTGGCTTTAAGTTTTTCTGGGATACCAAGTTCGATGCAGCAATGGTTGCGTTCCTAGAGTGCCTCATACAATTCCAGCAGGAGGTGGAAAAACGTGATACTGAGTTCTGTCTGCCCTACAAAATGGATAAGGGAAAAATAATCGATCCTTCCACCGGAAACTCCTATTCGGTTAAGTAAGTAACGGCAGCCCTACAGGAAAAATTAACTAAACCTATCCTTCCCCACACTTCACAGAATACAATTCAACTCAGAGGAACAGTGGACCAAAGCTCTTAAGTTCATGCTCACGAACTTGAAGTGGGGTTTGGCGTGGGTTTCTTCGCAATTCACAACACAGTGACGACTACATTCTTAGCAGTAAGACCTATATTATACGATTTAGTTAACCCAATTTATGTATTATTGTTTTATTTCAAAATAAAGTGATTTATCAACAACCCTTTCTTGACGTCGTCGGCTTTTCATCATCATTCTTGCTAGCGTCATCGGAATTATCCAAATCATCGGTGTCTGAGGCGGAGGATCCTTCGATATCAGCTCCAATCCACAGTTCCGCTCTCTTTTTGGCTTTTATTTTGGACGAAGTTTCGGCTTTGCGTTTCAAATTCGGCTTCTCGTTCTGCTTCTCCACGGCTTTCTTAAAGCCCTCCTCTACTGCTTCGTTGACTTTTTCTGTAAGTTTCGAGCGCGCTTCCTCGTACTGTGCGTCTTTGAACTCATGCTTTGGCACGTGCAGCAGTTTGGCAACCTTTTTCTTTTTCCTCTCCTCTGCTTCGGCCTCGCGGTCTTTTTGTTTTTCCAACCACGCTTTCAGACGTTTCTCTTCGTTAATATCACGAAGTCGTCGCCCGCTAAGATCACGACAAGCCTCGCGATTTGTGGTTTTCTCGATTTGAGCGCCGATTGCTCGCAGCATCGAACCGAATCCTCCTTTCCCACCAAGGGTACGTAATTGGATATGGATGGCAAATGCATTTTGGACTCGGTGGTCGGTAAGGATCTTACCATTTTGCAATAAGTAGAACTCCTCTGGTTTCAAGTTCTGCAAATGAAATAAATGCAAGTTTTAGATATCAAAAATTCATGAAATTGGGTGCTTCTACAAACTGACCGTTGCACTGCAAACTTCTTGCAAGATCTGTGTCCTTTGGACAGCTTCACTGAATAGGATTTGCTTCCCAAATAAACAAATGTGAGCCATTTCACAAAACCTGCAGCTTTCAGACAACTTTGAAGTGTTTACCTTTCGCAAATGACGTCTTCCTTAACTCAGTCCGAAGTACTGTTTCACTGAAATGATTTTCTATCGTCTCGGTTAATTAACCTAATTGACTAATTCAAGTGATGCCAAATCTACTTTATGTATTTAATAAATGCGTGGCTGTGATGATTTTTGTTCGCTAATTAAAATAATTGCATACTTTCAAGCACCGATAAATAAACTTCTCAGTTATCAACTTTTGCTAATAGATGTCACAGCAATCTGCTGCCGTGGATGTGAGTGCTTAAATGGACAACTAATGCAACAATAAGGAGTTCCATACGACTTAAGTTGACGCCAGGTATTTCCTTGTAATTAAAAAAAAAAAAAAAATAAACAGCAGGCGCGTCAGCTCGGGATGAGCCAAGGCCTAACTTCTTGCAACCATTTATGTTGTGCGTGTTTCATTTTTCGCACGAATGAAAGCGACATTCAATTTATTGCCAACTCCGAACGTCGAATTGAGAATTTCTCTCAATTTCCTTGTACTTGTCAGAGGAATTCCCCTAATTGACAACGAATACCTATATTTGTACTTCGTTTTTATTACCCGAATTTTATTAAAGAAATCTAGTTATTCCTAGTTTCACTTATAGGGGGGCTGTTCCACAAAAGAAAATGTCATTTTCAATATTCGTTTCTGAAAAGTAGATGGCAGCAGCGCCATGGCAGTTGGTAAATGTCATAGTGACAATATCAACAGAACCCTGTCAAGTGCAAAATATGTAATCTAAACACATGTGAAAATATACGCAATTGTTTAAAAACAGAAGAAGAAATACAATTTACAATTTATTTCGGGTCATAATGAGTTCATCAGAAGAAGAAACAAAACCAATCGCGGACGTTGAATACACAGATAGTACAGATGTTGAATCCGAGGATGACAACGACGAACGAGTAAGTACACCTGCAGGAAGACTTCTGACAAAAATATAAAAACAAAATATTTTCAGAGTGAGATCCGTGGAGATCTTAGTAAAATGTCATTCGAAGAGCTGATGAAATTAAAGGAAGAACTAGGATCCAGAGTGTACAAGGAAGCCTTATTTGGTGCAGCACCATCCAAAGTAAAAAAGAAGCCATCCGATTTTAAGAGGGTTAACAAAAATCGCCCTAGAGAACAATCGTCCAAGAAGCAAGTACCATTTTTAGGAGGCATACAACAGTCTAAGAAAACGGTAGAAACTGCCTCCCGCGATCCACGGTTTGACAAGAATAGTGGGGTCTACGATCCGAATAAGTTCAAAGAGGACTACAAATTCCTTACAGATGTGCGAGAGAAAGAAATCGCTGCTCTTCAGCAAAAGCTTTCCGTCGTAAACGACGAAAAGGAACGAAAGAATATAAAGTTTGTAAAGCAACGACTGCATAACAAGAATGTCGAAGACAAGCGGTGGCGAATAAAACAGGACATTTTAAAAGAGGAAAAGAGAGAAATCCAGAAGGCCAAGAACGAGGGTAAACAGCCTCATTATGCAACTAAGAGTAAGTAAACATCGCAAATAATTGACGGAAATTACAACATAAACTTGTTTTTTTGCAGAGGAACGTCGGGCGAAGGAGCTTGTGCAGAAATTCGTTGAACTGAAAGCATCCGGTAGCCTCGCAAAACATTTAGAGAAGAAGCGCAAGAAGAATGCAGCAAAAGACAGAAAGAAATTTAGTTTTGATTAACACACTTTGTATTGTGGAACTTACATTAGTAAAACAAGGAAAAAAAAAAACAAAACAGTGTAATCATCTCTTAATACAAGATCCTGTTCTGGAGTTTAAAACTCCAAAGCTCAGTCAAATCTAGGGTTCTGCACTTGGGATTTTGTAGTATGAGATACTGCGTACAACCAGCAACCTTAACCAGTTCGCAGCATTTTTGCGTCGCGTTTCTCTTGCAGTTCTTTACGTTGTTCTTCGACCACTTTTCGGCGCTCTTCTAAGAACTCTGCGTATTCATCTACTTTTAAATCTTTTACAATTTGTATTCCGCAGGTTCTGGCGATTCCGACAAGTTGTTCGCACATTTGCTAAAAGAAAATAAGTGTCAAGCTTGGTTGTGTTTGCACATTCATGCTTTACTAACCTCCATAGTTTTGAGCGCGTTCGGTGGGTCCTGGATTTTAATCGCTGCAATCTCGTATAAGTGCTTTAGTGTGATTTTTCCCGACAATTCCTTGCCTGGAAACATTGCACCTCGGGGAATACCTGCTGCTTGTTTAAGAAAAAACGTGGCTGGAGGTGAATGGATGACAAGTTCATAGCTTCGGTCACTGTTGACCCAAACCCGGCATGGCAGGGGAATTCCTTCCTTCATATCCTTGGTGCGTTCATTAAAATCTTTGCAAAAAGCAGCAATGTTAATAGATCGCTGTTAGAAGAGATGTAGTGATATAATTTGTCGTGCCAGTCGTGTGATTGTGGTTACCTGTCCCAGCATTGGACCAAGTGGAGGTCCAGCTGCAGCCATTCCCGCTGGAATATTCGTTCTTAATTTCGTTGTGTGGGTAATTTTCTCTACCACTTTTTTCATTGACTTCAATTTTCCAGCCGCCTTCGACATGTTATTTAAAACTTACTAGAATTCTCTTAAAAATTATCGGCACGGATTTTATTTTGGTTATGAAAGACAGTTCTTGTAGTTACTTATGTCAACCGTAGGAGGGTGCGCATGAAATTTGTCTCAGTAATTTTCAACGTAATGAAACGTCAGAGTATAGTTTGTTCAATGTGAACAAGCGTTTGTTTGGATAGGTATGTTAAAGATTTTTTTCTCAACCCACTCTTGAGAAGTGTGAGCAACTAATCAGGAAAGCATGTAACGGTCAGATACCTGCAACAAACTGAGGACTCTAAAAAGAAGATAGCCTTACCGATGTACAAAGCCGAATCTTTTGACCAGTTGTTCGGTGTTGGGTCGGAAGGTTAGGATGAAAGTGAGGAAGTTATTGCTACTGTGCTCTTATTCCTCTAATTATTAAGAAATTCTCCGCATATTACATGTTTGTATTAAGTAAAAGTTGAAAAGGGCAAAGTGCTTTTGTGACTACAAATGTGTTGAAACAATTGCTTCGAATACACTTCACCAGTCAAGTACAACCACCCCTAGCCGACTCATGGCGAGGCATTCAACTCGAACAGATCTAATTGAAAATGTCAATAATTTGCAAAGGGGTGAAAAAACTAGTGGTTGCATTTAGTGTGGTGTTTTTTTGTTGTTATTTTCAGTGAAAATATAAACAATAATAATGTTTTCTGTTCAATTATTTCCTCTAAATTCAACGCCGCACTAGTTTTGTTCAAAATTTCATTAAATTAACAACTTCAACGAACGAACGAAACAATTTGATTCTATGACAAGGAAACTCTTCATTTCTGCTGAGCGTAGTGGTTGTAGAAACAAAGTAAAATTTTCCAACAAAAGGGTAATCCGACGCCCTTTTTTCTCAATCCATCCGAATGGTGCGAAACAAAAGCATTGCAACCCAATCCTCCTCGGGCAATGCCAGTAGCAGTAATAGTAGCAGCAAATCTCCCATAAAAAACTCGAAAACTCACCGTAAAAGTAGCAGCAATTGTGAATCTAGCGTCGCCGAAATCGATGACAGAAGTAGTCGTACCCCCTCACCGGATGATAGCACTAGCACACAGGGGTCGGTGCACAAGCAAAACTTGTATGTCGTATCGTTTCCGATTATTTTTCTCTTCAACGTTTTACGCTCGCTTATCTATCAACTTTTCTGCATATTTCGGTATTTGTACGGGGCAAGTACTCGGGTAATTTATCGTCCACACAGGCGCGAGTGCAATATTGAAATAGTGGTTGGAACAGAGCTAGAAAGAATTCAAGCGAAGCCCATCGCTTCGACGAGCACAGTTCACTATCCCTACAATCAGCACAAGCATAAGCAGCTTGAGATGTCGTCATCGAAACTGGGCGGTGGGGGTGGTGGAGTTGGTGCACCAACTTCGCCCGGTCCCGGTGACCCATTGTTGGCGAAACAAAAACACCATCATCGCAGAGCATTCGAGTACATTTCGAAGGCCTTGAAAATCGACGAAGAAAATGAAGGTGAGTGACAACTTGTTAATTCACAATAACAATAACAAATCGGAGGACTTAATTATTTATTTGCTTAAAGTTCAAGTGGATAACAAATTTTAATGATATTCCACACAGCAAATTAATTTAGCAATCAAATTATTCTGCCGACAACTTTTATTAAAGGCAGGCTTTGGTTAATTAGTTGCCTAACTTGCATTATGTGTAAATTCGTGCTAATTCTTAATCATAGCATTAAATCTTTGCAAGGTACTTGTAGATTCTCAAGTTGTTGGCTGTTGTTAGTTTAGCAAAAAAGAAAAAAGTTGCACATGATATATCTCATGTTTCGTCGACAACAAAGACAAGTTTGTCATTGTTTGTAAGTGTGGATTCTTTCAATCATCATCATAATTCATGCTTGGTTACCAAATGTAAATTGGGTTTATGCCAAACTATTTTCCATTAATTTTAAAATGAACGCCTTCTTGGCTCGTGTGAGCTAGTTTTAGTAGTTTAATGGTTTTGTTTCCGTTTCGTGTTCTATGACCTTATTTTTCACTTTGTGGGGTCGTGCACTTCAGAGATGAAACATCCCATTTGCTGGGATTTAACGATAACTTTGCGTGCGGTTTGCAGATTGGAAGAGATTGGCTAGATTACGCTCTGCGAATTGCACACAGACTTATGAGTTTAATGACGGTCTTTTCATTTCTAGTAAAAGAAGTATTTGCGTGTGACGTGCTCAACGTTTGCAGGTCAAAGGCTCGGTTTTCTGAGTGTGGTGGTCGTAGGATGAAATTAATTCCTTGATTAATTTGATGGCGATTACGTTTGTCTGTTGTGTCTAATATTTTAACAAATTGATAGGCCACACTAAAGCCACTTTTTTCTTATGGGAAATTGTCTCAGAAACACGAAAATAGAAGTTATTCTGCGAGAAACCTATTACATATTGACAATTCTATAAACAATTAAAGTTCTCCGGTGGACCAGTGAAAAAAAAAACTCTTTCAAATATAAAAACGCAGATAAATACCTACAAAAGTAAAAAAAAAAGCTCTTAACATCTTAGGAAAAATCAGAGAAGCACAACTAACAGTAATGTTATTAAATATTAATTATTGCCAAATTTACGTCTTCTGAACAACCGAAAATATGCATCAGTAATGATATGCATAAAAGTATGCAACGGTTCGTCGGATTATCTTTAAATGCATGTGTTTTCTATTTTCTTAAACCAACCGCCACGCGATTAACGATGGGTCCCTAGTACATCGACTGAAGATATTGTTGCAACCCCTGTGCTGAATTAATTTAGGTTGTTTGTGGTAGCTAACGAGAAAGGGTGGGATGGAGGGGGGAGGATGAGAGAATACTAAGGCACTCTCCCTTAAATTCAGGCGGCTGCGGAAGTACTTTCACATTGGAACTTAGTGTGTAGGTCGAACTACTTACTGAACACCTTCCATGGGCTTCTTTGACATATTTGGAGCTCAGGGCTGTAAGGACCAGTTCTCCCGGCCACATTTGTTGAAGAATTGGGTGTTGTGTGATGGGGCCACCCACCCGTAGAAAAAATTCTTCCACAAGTTCAAGTCCAACTAGTTGGTCTTAAAATAAACGAGGACCAAATCAAGTATATAGAGGCAGAAGGCCAAATCTCGTCGACTACATTGGCTTAGGTACATAGAGCGAATGGAAAGCAATGCAAAGCCATGGTAACCGAACCTCCAATATAAAAGCCAAACCGTCGTGGACGCCAGAATGTTTGAACCGACGGTATCTCAGGCAGAGACTCTTCACGGGTCGTGAGCTCGTTAAGTAAGTTAATAAGCAACAACAGTCACTTAAAACATTCGACTCTGAAGTTCTTCTTCTGCGTGGGTTACTGGTTGCATATTTCCTGGTCATTGAAGTGCATTCCAGGCGGAAATAGTGACGACCAAAGAGGTCTTATTGTGGGTAAAGTGTCATGAAAATATCAAACGTACAATCATCAGCTAAAAATCTTTGAAATCGATCGCTTTGAAAACCTTGGATTGGAAAACAGTTCAAAGCTGCGTCGGTGTCAACAGCCTTTTCGAAAACTGATAAATTCACTACGAAGAACAATATCGATACTACCCTACAAGCGGAATTATCGTATACGTCCCGGGTAAACTTGAACTTTAATTGGTCCTAATGATAAGAACAAACTATAGTCTGGTCATATGGACGGGTCAAAAAGTAGTTTGTACAATTTTTTGTTTTCTTAGTTAATTATAGGATTGAGGGAAGGATACTTTAAACCCGGGTGCTCCGCGAAGGCAATCCAAGTGCTTCGTAGAAAGAAAAATTATCAAAATCCCATCAGACTAGTTAACTTGAGCTTTCTAAAAAATCTTGGAACTTTCACCATTTTGTTCGCAGCAATCGAATGCGAATTGTTCTTTTAACAAGTAATCAATATAAACAAATAGCCAACTAGGACTTATTTTAAATTGCAACAGTTGCAATCAGTCGAAAGTAAAAAAGAATCAAGTCTAAGTGCAGTGGTCTAGTTGTAATGGTGTTAAAACGCTCACAGTTCTATTGCAATTGCTGTTAATAATACATATGTGTAGCTTTTTAACGTTGCAATAGATAGGAAACGAATCGTAGTGCAGTTTAGTTAATCTTTAAATGCTTTTCTTGCGTAAGTGCTCTCAGGCTGCCCCAGATATCGGAATTCACAGCCAGTGACCTTACAGGCCCTCTGAGAATCCTAGAACACACCCAAAGAAAAGAAAAGTTCTAGTTACCCCCACCAATGGAACAGTAAAGTTCTAGTTAACTTGTCTAATTCGTAAATCTGGTCCACAAATGGCTCCAAATTCGAAAATGGCAATACCGGAAGTGGGGTCTTTGGTCTGAAATTTCAGCGTGCAGCAGCACTTCGTAAGTCACTAGACATCTTTCAAGCGGTAGAGGGTACCCACATATTTATTTTTTCAGATAGCCAGGCACGACTATTGGCCCTATACGATAGAGGCAAAGCTCAACTGGGACTGTTTTAACCTTCTCGAAGATCTTGTGTCCGCAAATAAGGTCACTGTTGCTTGGATCCCTGGACACGAAGGCTTCGAAGGTAATGAATGGGCGGACCGTCTAGCGAGAAGAGGCGTTTGGCGAACTCCTGTTGGTCCTGAACCCTATTTTGCTGTGCCACTCAGTAGTATGCAGATATTGCTGAGAATTGGACACAAAAAAAAAGGCCTGAAGCAATCGAAAAAAGTTCATAAACTTTAAAACAGGACAAACAAATGTGTTGACTCTGCGAATAGCAGAAAGATACAGCAGAACATATTCTTGTGAGTGCCCAGGGGCTCTAAAGAAAGGACTGCTCCATCTAAGAGTTTCAGTTTGGCTTCTGGTTAATCACAAATCTAGCACAATAGATTCTACAGGTCGCAGTGCGTCCGAGCCTTACCATCATATTCCTTGCTTTTAGTTTATATTTTGTTCATTATTGCCACTTTTGGATCTATTGCCGTGAAAATAAGAAATCAACTCGCAAATAGCTGTATATTTTGTATGCACCAACTGTGTCTTTACTACAACTGTGAAAAAATGACAGATGAACCACATAGTGCTCCGTGACGAATTTCTTTCTAGAAAAGTGCTCCGCGGGCAAAAAAGATTGGGAACCGCTGCTTTAAACTATGTTCACACAAATTTTTGTTCAATAATATTGAATAACTAAACAGTTATAAAAATGATACAAAATGATAATAAATTAAAAAATCATTTCCACGTGATCCGTTCGATATGTTGTTAGTGGTTGGTCTCAGAAAATAAACTTAACATTTTTGAATCTATTATAAGTGTAGCTGTCGACGTTTAATGGGGAATGGACCCATAGTCTAAAGATCCGATTATAGGTTGACGGTTCATCACGGTTTTTTTTTGTATTGAGTTTCCTTCCACAAGCTGTTCGAAAACTAATCTTCCACTATTCACACATTTTGTATTTATTTTTTCGTCTCTGAGATGTAGGTTACCTTGTTATGTAACATGAATGCTTCAGATATGCATAAAACAGCGAAATACACGAATAACAAATACATTTTTGTATTTTATTTTGCCTCCCCGTTTCTTTATTTTTTTTTGCAGGACACAAAGAACTTGCCATCGAGCTCTATCGCAAGGGCATCAAGGAACTGGAAGATGGCATCGCAGTCGATTGCTGGAGTGGACGGGGTGATGTCTGGGAAAGAGCTCAACGCTTGCATGACAAAATGCAGACAAACCTCTCGATGGCCAGAGATCGTTTACACTTTTTAGGTAAAATTGACTAAGGACTGCATGCAATGCCTATCCTAACAACTCTTTATCGCTTTGAATGGACATAACAATGATGATTTGACTCTTACACTTTGTATAAACATACAGTTAAGATGTTGTTTTGCTCGTGACCCTTTGCACATATGTTTAGAATGAGTGTTGTTACCCATTTTGAGTTCACGTCTATTTGTTATTATCATTTTGTAATTTTAGTTTATGATTTATTTGTTTTGTTATGATTTGTTTGATTTTGCATATATTTCTTCTATGTAACTCCACTACCAGAACTAAGAAACGCTGAGCTCGCTTTAGAAAATATGAGGATACAAGAGCAGATTGCAAATGCACAGCAACAACAAACAGCAGCTGCCAACCGGCGGCGACATATAGTACAAGTTGTTCAACCTTTGATGACCTACGGAAATAACACACAACCGAGCTCTAGCAATAAATACAATCCAAGCCATGTCAAAAGCATTGCAGAGCACACAAATTCAGTGCCTGTTAGTAGAGTTCCAAGACGAACACCTAATACATTATCCGCCTCAATGTCGGGGGCAAGCGCAAATAGAGTGCCGCACACAAAAGCTCAAACAGCATTGAACAAGAAAATCGAAGCAGGTAAGATGGCCAACTCTATACGAAAAAAAAAATCTCATTAAGAGCTGCAATGAATCCAACAAAGGACATAAATTTAACTATACCACAAATTGGAAATAGGTAGAAGCCCCATTCACCGCCACCTTTTACTGGCACCGTATAACATTCATCTACCCGCCGTTATGCTTTGTGTTTTTGTTTCAGTTCCTAGTTAAATGCGTTTAGACTTCTGAGAGCTTTGTATACGTTGTTAAAATTTCTTAAGATAACATTTTTAAGGGTCAGCATGGTGGGTTGCACGCTTAGTTTAGATATCACCCACTGTGCTTTCGTATGGGTTGAAAAGAACTTTGATTTCTATAACATACCATTAAATTTTCTGCACATGTAGCTTCTGGGCGTAAACTAACAATTGGCACTAAACGTCCAGGGAACCTGGGAGTAATAAATAAATCTCAAACGCTACCGCGGAATCTTGGTTCGAAGGCAACAGTGAATGGGACCCGACAACCGTTGAAAACTGCTGCCACTCCGCCTGCTGTTCGACGACAATTCAGTGTAAGTATAACTTGTTATAATGTGGGCGTATGTATATGTACGTCGGACGTGTGTATATACTTCGGACCTGAATTAGTAAAACGCATCATATTTGGTTGGTGTGTATTCATGGCTTAGGACAACTCTTCACTCGATATTTTGACTTATCAACATGAAGCTCTGTTGTGTTTTGATATGATGACATTCTTAGATCAGACATTCGTACATTTTAATGTTTAAATTTCGAATTTACTAACACTTTTTCATGTTACATTAGTTAGTAAAGGATGTCCATGGACGGCAAGACAGAAGGGGTTAATTTAGATGCTGTTGACGTTCAATAATTACTGCTGACATGCTATTATCAACATCATCATCATCATCATTATTATATACCCTGTCGTGTCCAAAGTGGGACGTAGGCCTTTTTAAAGTGATTTCATCCTGACCTATCTTGTGCTGTGCGGATCCATTTGTCTGATGCTACTCTCTTTATATCGTCGCTTCCGCGTGATGGGAGTCTCCCACCATTTTTCAGACCTTCCCTTGGCCTCTAATCCAGCAGACTCTTTGATCATCTGTTATCCGTTTTTCTTGCCCACCTCCCCTTCGCCTTTGCAGTATGTGTGGTTATGTCGAATACTCCAGTTCTTCGTCGAACTACTTCGTTTGACACTTGATTCCTTCTACTTATTCCCAGCATTCCCCTTTCCATTGCTCTTTGCGCTACTTCGACCTTGCTGAAGGGTTAGCGTCTCCGCTCGCTTCGTAATAACTGGCAGTTTACATTGGTCGCACACTTTTCTTTAAGGTCGCTCTTCAGGATGCTACCCACCCTAGTCCGACTTGGCGTTGGATTTCGCGGGCCTGATTGTCATGCTTTTACCTGCATCCTAAAATTCAATTAAGTCTATCTTTCTTTCCCTGACAATTTCACTTAGGCTTCCGCTTTCTTATGCTTTGCTACCTTTTTTTTATTTTGACCGTCTACAGTAGGGGCTTGTCCTACCTCTTTGCTAAAACATCCACAGATATCATACCGACAAGGCCGATAATGGCATCGTTGGGATATTATGTAGAATGCACTACACACCTATTTTGTATAATAAAAACCTGCCCTTGCGGCTCGCACTGCGACCTGAAAAGATCTATTGTGTCCACGGTATAATTAGCCTAATAGATCTACGACCTTTCTTATGAAGGTGAATATGTCATTCGTAGCTAAGTTTCCAAACTCCAATAACGAACAGAATACATTACAAAAGTTTCGTCTTCGTTGCCAGTGTAATTCCGGACATTGACAGAGAATATGCTCATAGGTTTCCTCCTCTTCCAAACAGAACCGACACTTTATTTGAACAAAGGCTTAGTTTGCTGAGATGGTACCTTAGGTTGCAATGGGACCATTTTCTTTCTAATGTTTTTCTGTCAAAATTTAGAATTGCCTTGTAGGAAAAAAGTTGAATAAGGCTCTTGGATTGCCTAAGCCCATCGATATTTTCTCAGTGGGCTCGGCGAAGTTGGTGTTCCAAGCAGTTTAATAAAGCTGTGGCAGTAGTCCAATTACCGCAGAAGTTTAGCCGGCCCTATCCAGTTCATCCGCAGTTTCATTAGGCGTGTTTTTTTGAAACCTAGCTAGCCAGTCGTTCATTTAGACGATTCCCAGCCAGCCAAACCCATTCGATTTTTTATACCGTCAAGTTGGTACGTGTGATTTCGTTCCTATGACATCGACCGTCAAACTGTCAAAGTATTCGGCATTAAACCAAATTGTTTTTTTTTTAATTTGTTGTAAAAACCATAATTTAGAGAATTTATTCAATGGATAATTTACAAAAAGAGGAATGAAATCATAACATCTTCCATCTTTGTACTCAGACGCCGGCCGGTCAAATGTCAAGAGAACAGAACAATTTGACAGTGATACCAACGCTATATATGAAAAACATCGCTTTCGGCGCCCCCTGGCCATGGGATATCATAAAATTCCTAGCCAGTTGCTTTTGACTGGGGATAAAATCAAGAGTTGTAGCCAGCTGGTTGTTGTATTTGTTTTCCGTATAAAATTTGACTTTGCTAGCAACTACTGGCCGGCTAGGTTTAAAAAAAAACACGCCTATTGCCTACAATGTCCTGGTGTCTGGGCACCTAACCAAATTTGTACCTGGCAAGTACCTGGATTCCACGAATTGGGATGCCAACGTTTTAAACGCTACCTGACTATCTGAGTAGATATGAAGAAAGACAACTTCTAGATCTGACCTAGCACCTGTTTTATTCTATTTGGGTAGTCAAAGCTAAAAATTCTTTACGGGAATTTCTTTAATGTATGGTATGGTATATGAGGTTGAGCAGGATGCTTTTCACTTAGGCCTTAGTCGGGCCTTTTAACTCTTAAGAACTGCAGGAATAATCCAGATTTGCGACATGTTAGTGGGAACAGTTATAGAGATCGCATAAGTGTTCGTGTATAGCGAATCTTTCTGTTTCCTTAGTAAAAGCCAGGATGTCACGTTCGGTCTCTACATAGACCCCAGGGTATTCTATCGCACCTTGCTAATGCTAAGCTGTGCCATAGGAATCGTTCGACGTCCTTCTCTTTCTCCTCGCAGTTTTTACATGTATTTGTTGTACATAATTAGTCCATTAGCTTTAATTGGTCGGTGCTTGAACCTGGAATTTTTTAAGTGAACAGATTACTTAGTTTTTTTTACGAGTGAATTTGCCTCTTGCAATTCGAGAGGTTTGACCATTGATCTTCGAAATCGGTTTGAGTCTTCTCTTGTTGCCGTCTTAATTTTTGTGAGTGCGACGGCCACTGTTGTGGAAGGTATACAGTTTCTGTTTCTGACATACACGGTGCTTTTTTATAAAGTGATTACGAGACTTATTATTTGAAATGATTACAGGCTTCTGGACGAAATACTCCACCTCAACGGTCAAGGACTCCAATTGGCAGTGGCCCCACCAGTGGTGGCAGTGGTGCCTCCACCCCTATAATCAGCGTTAAGGGTGTTGAACCCAAGTTAGTACAAATAATAATGGATGAAATTGTGGAAGGTGGAGCTAAAGTTGAATGGTCGGATATTGCTGGACAAGAGGTGGCTAAGCAAGCGCTACAAGAAATGGTTATTCTGCCATCAGTTCGACCAGAACTTTTTACAGGTAAATCACAATGATGATTTAAGCAAGAATGAAGATTGAGTATTTTTTCCTAGGTCTTCGAGCTCCAGCTAAAGGTCTATTGTTGTTTGGACCACCTGGGAATGGAAAAACGTTACTGGCACGTGCTGTCGCCACGGAATGTAGTGCCACATTTTTAAATATCTCGGCGGCCTCATTGACCAGTAAATACGTTGGTGATGGTGAAAAGTTAGTGCGTGCTTTATTCGCTGTGGCTCGTGAAATGCAGCCTTCAATAATTTTCATCGATGAGGTCGATTCTCTGTTGTCGGAGCGTAGTTCCAATGAGCACGAAGCATCGAGGCGCTTAAAAACAGAGTTTCTTGTCGAATTTGATGGATTACCAGGCAATCCAGATGGTGATCGTATAGTCGTGCTTGCCGCCACTAATCGTCCTCAAGAACTAGATGAAGCTGCCCTCCGTCGTTTTACTAAACGAGTTTATGTCTCACTTCCCGACTTGGAAACGAGAGAACTACTTCTCAAGCGTCTCCTTGAAAAACAAGGCAGCCCGTTGGGTTCAGACGCACTTAGATGGCTATCAGGCATGACCGAAGGATATTCGGGATCCGATTTGACAGCATTAGCAAAAGACGCTGCTCTCGAACCCATTCGAGAGCTCGATATTGAGCAAGTGAAGCGCTTGGACATCAGTGCAGTTCGCAGTATTACAAAAGAAGACTTCTGTAGCTCGCTCCAGCGAATTCGCCGCTCCGTAGCACCACAGAGTCTAGTTCTCTACGAAAAGTGGTCACAGGAATATGGAGACATTACCATTTAAATTTGATTACCTTGTTTTGGTTTTGATAATATAATTCTTAGTTTTTTTTTCTTGTAAGTTTGTTTTCAATTAGTTTTAGCGTCCACTACCAGCTAAATGCCTTTCACTAGCCTAGCAAGGCCATTGTTGTTGTTGAAACAACATTTCTATTTATAATTAAGTGGAAACGAGTTTTGTTTTCAAATTTTTTGATTAAGCCCAACGTTGAAAAAGTGTAAATGCATTTAATTTAAGTAACACAGTGAATTAAAAAAAAAATAAAACATTTACACACACACACTTACCAATTACAAGCTTTTATACATTCAAACATAATATCGTATATTTTTCATACTTTTGTATCAACATGTACACGACTAAATATTCAATATAAACAAATAACTTTCAAAGAACTACACGTGTTACTCATTCTTGTTATCTTTCGGTTTCGGTTAGTTGTTGCAATATTTAACGAAGGTAGAGCATAACATTAGAATAAAATATTTAAAAATATAGTTTTTAACTTAATAATTTGGAGATAGTTTGTTGAATAATTTAAGGCTTATCGCTAGAGTTTAATTATTTCGTTGCAAAATGTTAGAAATGTGTGGTGTGTTGTTTTTCCCTAGACGAACAGTGATGTGTGACGAAGCGATTTGCATACTCAAGAAATCGCATCAATCATGTACAAAGAGTGAATTCTATTAGCAAGTAGTTGACGAAAGAAGTGATGAATATTAATTATAAATAGTAGTACTATAATATACATGAATATATATTGTAATACTCAACAAGAAAGAAGAAACAAACGCTATTTAACCAAATAAAAAAAAAAGTATTAATGTGCTTCGATAAACTATAAATGTATACTCATTAGACGTATGTGTGTGTGGGATTATTAATATTTTTAAAGCTCTGTAATCCATCCTCCATTTATATAATAAATATTTAGATATGAATTAAAACCGAATAATGTACTTCATAAATTCATTCGTTTTTTTTCTGTTTTCACTGCTTGTTATTTTTTTTCGATCATCGATGTTGTTTTGTAGTGTCTGTGAGTCTCATTCAATCAAATATTCGATGTTGTAGCGACAAGTGTGTAGTTTTGTAATGACTGCAATCACGTTTATCATTACCTTACCTTTATGTCAGTGCATTATGTAAAAACATTGTAATGCTTGTAGGGAAACGTGCAGCTTTGTAGACGAATTATCGATTTATTATTATTATTAGGTATTGAATTAGTATATCTTTTCGGGTTTATAAAGTTTTGTTTTGCGTAAGAATGCCTGTGTAGAAACAGAGTGGAGCAGAGAGTGAGCAAGAGAAAAGAGCAAAGCGTTGAAATCAAACACGTGTAATGAAAGGGTAGCGCACAAAGTGGAGCGTCGTTCGAAAGTCGAGCAAAGCGGCGATTTCAAACATGTTAGATTTCTGCGCTATCCTCGCTTTGATTTTAGGTGGATTTCGAAGAAATACCGCCTATTGCAGAGGTACTCATGACGCGACTTTCAATAAATTTGAATGGAATTTTTCTAGTTTGGCATCCCAAACTCCGTTAAAAAAGTTTTCTTTATATATATAAAATTCTTCTGTACGTGTGTATGTCACTGAACTCCTCCTTAACGGCTGGACCGATTTTAATGAAATTTTTTGTGTGTGTTTGATGGGGTCCCTCAATGGTTTAAATTCAACCCCCAATATTTTTTCATGAATAATTGACAGTTAAAACCTTCTGAGAAATTGTAGGAGATGTGTTCGGGTGAATGGCGTTAAATAAACATCTGTCACTGCGACAGTTGGCCTTCGCCAGAGGTGCGATTTGTCACCTCTCCTTGTACATGGATTGGATATTACAGCGCAACCGTGGCGAGGAACGGTTCGTATTGTGAGACTTAAGGATAAGCCATCCGCTTTTCGCTGAGATTTGAGTAATGACCGAAAGAATAAGCTGCTATAAAGGGAAGTATACCAAAAAACAATAATCAAATAACTTAATTGTACCCGTACGAAGTGGGGGCAGACCGCTAGTATATGTATGTATGTATGTATACAATACAACTCTTCTTTATTTGCATCTACTTTGCTCTTTGCTCTTTGTTCCTCACTCTGGCTAGCCTTCATCCTTGCTCTCCTCTCGTGCTCTTTGCTCTTTTCTCGGAGGAATTTCGCAGCTTTGCTCTCTGCTCCACTCTGTTTGTACACTTATACATAATTGTTTGCCATTTGTTGAACAGTTAGTTATGGTAGATAGTATACCACGAATCTTTGTCTCAGGCGTCACAGCAAACAACTTAATTTAGTGAATGGAATGAATTAATGTAGAGCAAATATTTATAATTCCATGGTATGACAGTCTGGTGTTTTCCTGGGTGTTAACCAACAAGTGTGTCTAGTTTCATACGCCAAGTTTATTGAGGTAACTTTTCACTTGCGCGGCACTTTAAAACGATGGATTCTCGGTCCTGCGTGTCGAAACGCCTCCGTGTTCGTTTAGCTCTTAATTACGTATGTAGTTATCACCTAACATATATAAAAAATTGTGTCATAGTTTCAGCCAATAGAGAAGCTAGGTAGAAAGTGTCCCTAGATGTTATTGTTAGAAATTGGGGTGTATATGCACTGGTACCTCGTGTGGATGAATCTCGACTTTTAGCTTCTTTACCAATCTAATCGCTCTGAGGAGTAGGAGAAGCTGGATTCCAACGATTTAAGATCAGTTTCAGAGGACTGGCACGCTCGCAAGTGTGCTCTTCTTTTCTGAATCAGTCCTCCACAGTCCATAAGGTGGGATGGGGTCTCCTTGGCATCGCTGTAGAATCTGTTTTTTTGTTGGCTGCATGTACTTTATTTAACCCTTGTTGACAGTTAAACCTATCGTGGTCAAAACTAGGCATTGTCGTCAATGTCATGCATCCTTAAAATTGATTAAATTTTATTCATTTGAAAGTTCCACCATAGGGTGAATATTTGATCAGTGATAGGGTGAATTCGTAAACGCAGTAATCTGCGAAAGTCCAATCAGATGCCTGCTTTGTGTCTGCAAATTGAAACATTTTTTTCGTCTGCACGCAGAAAACAAGCAGGCGTTCATGCAGATGTTTTTTTTTGTCTACACAATCTGCCCGACGCCAAACATGATAGGTCTGTTCCTTTACTTTTCAAGTAGCTTCGAGTTATTTCTCAAATTTGGAGGAGTGGGGATAAATTCTCTCAGAGAATGCAGAAATTAAGAAAAAGTAAAGGAACGCTTTTTCGTAAGTTTGGGCTGCTTGACAGAAACGTCAAATGCAAAACCAAAACAATTGTGAAAATTTAAATGAAAAATAACAAAAATCTATCTCAACTGTCATAAGATCAGCTGTTAGCTGTGTTACAAAAGTTGCCCAAAGATTTTTCTTGGGCTGAAATTCGTAGCTCTCTCAGTTGAGGGGAAGTGGTTTGCTCTCTCGTGGCCTCTCTCTTTTGCCAAATTTTTGTGTTGTGGAACAGGATTAGGCAGTTTTTCGTAGCTTTGGTTTACTTGAAAATGTAATAATAATAAAAGAAAAAGTAAAACATTTCTGACGTTTACGAACATACTAGATTTTTGTCGCCTGCGTAATTTCGGTTTGTATTTCGCTTTATGAACGCAAGTAATGCAGATTTTAGTTAGTTAGACGTTTACGAACTCGCCCATAGCCTTCCATGGTCTGAAGCCACTAATGAATTTTAAATCTTAAAACGAACTAGAACTGCAGTATATGATCATTTGACTAAAACTTAGTTTTAGTTTTAAAATACACAGTGAAACCGAAAATTTGTTCGAACCTATAACTTACAAACGCGTCCTCGAAGAACGAAGGCAAAAACAACCTCCCAACCCCAAATGAGTACACAACAGGGTTTAATTAAATTATTTATTTTTAAAATCTATATTTTGTTCTGGTTTTACATTCCTTTATAATCAAAAACCATTAAAAAATATGTTTTATTTTATTTGTATTTTACATATCATCTCTTTCAATATTTTCCAATATTGGTTTACGTTACACCGTGTTATACTTTTTTATTTTTCTTTGTTTCATTATAAATTACATATTCGTTTTGCTTTTATTTTTATATTCTTTGTTTTTTTTTTAGTTTTGAATTATAATTTAAAAATTTTCATTAATAACGACCTTAACTTCTATGGTTTGGGCGGCTTGGCGGCGCACATCAGATTTTTTTTTTTTTTTTTTGTTTGAGTGTGTGTTTTGTGTGAGTGGTAGAAGAATGTATTGAGGAAATGTGTGTGTTTGTGTGTGTGTAGATCAAAAAGTGTCTTGTATTTTGATGCTATGTATAGAGGAATTTCAATGTTGATTTAGTTGTTGTTGGAGTTGTTGATTGCTCATTAACGGAGAAGAATGAGTGGAGTTCTGTTTTGCACGCTTCCAATCCAGGAATAACAGATGATGATGACGAGGATGAGGATAAGCTGCTGCTTCTCCTGCGGCGGCTGCTGATGTTGATCCCATCATCTCAATCTCATTGCGTTTGATATTGTGGCATTGCGGCACTGTACATCATTTGAGGTCCAAGACTACCATTTGCGGCTGCGGCCGAAGCAGCGGCCGCCGCAGTCACCCCAGGCACGACTGCACCTGGAACACCCCAAGCGACATTTGGCTGTACCATGCGATAAGAGGCTAAAATTAGATCATTTAAAGTAAGTACATCTTTTTTTGAAGTAGTATCAGTAGTTTAAACGATCTAAATTGGAGTTTAAATATTTATTTTAGGAAAAGAGCAAATATATATAAAAAAAAAAAAAAATAATTAAATTCATCAGCTGCTGTAGGTAAGAGAAAATAAGTGTCATCATTTCCAACAGGCTAATCCTGCCGGCAAATGACCATTAGCGTCAAAACTCACTTGACATCGGCATCGGCTGTTAAAGACCTTATTTGACTTTTTTTTTTTTTTACATAATTTCATCACTTTCCCTATGAACAACACAGTTTAAATACAACATGAGGCATTGTTAGGGAGAAAGAGACGGTAACTGATTTGGAGAAAGAAAGACTTCGCTTGTTTTTTGTAAGAAGGGTCGCAATAAGTCATATTAGATGTATTACCAGAGGACTGATTTTATATATATAGCTGGTTCGACAGCTCGGGATGAGCCAAGGCCTAGCTTCTCGCAACCATTCATGTTGTGCGTGTTACATATTTCTCACAAATGGAAGGGACCTACAGTTTATTGCCGACTCCGAACGGCGAATTGAGAAGCGTTTTCATACCCCCGGAAGCTTGTCATTCCCCGACGAGAGGTGGTGCCGCGAAAAAATGTTAGGTGTTCCTGGTTGGGGCTTGAACGCCGCTCGGTCAGCAATCCAACGCACTAACCGCCGACCCACGGCGATCAGACGACTAATTGCTTGTCTTTTAATTCAAAGAACATCCGACTGACGGCGACGTACATATATGGTTACAGTGAACGCAAATCAATTTCTGGAAATCTTATCTGAGCTGCTGAAATCAGTCCCATTCAATTCCTAATAAATGCATACTGTTATCCGAATATTATAATTAATATACCACACAAAGAACCAAGACTCACGTCGCAAACAGAACACCGTACACACAAGTCAAACCTAACGATGATTGAACTGTTTTGATGTGGCCAAATTCTTGAACATCTTTCAAGCTAAATCCATGCAGTAAGAATGAGTCCTTAGATATTAACGCAACCGAAAATGGTGCTTGACTAACCCATGCAAGCAATATATTGGGATTATGACAGACAGTTTAAATGCTGGCACTAAGGCCCTAAGCTCATGCTATCAGTTCCAAGATAAGACAGCCTAGGAACGACCCACAACGTCATCTTATGCTGAATAATAGAAAGAACAAACTAATGACTGACAAAGCTGAAAAGGAAACCTTTCATAGCTCCAGATTTCTCTGCTTGGAGAGGAAAAACCCGAAAGATCTAACTTTTAGAAAGAATTTCAAAATGACAAAATTGACAGTCCAAAATCTGCTTAGCAATCATCAATATCAAAGACTAATCGGCGACCTTGTATGACATTGCATGCTCAAAATTCAGTCCGTTTCAAGAGAATTGATCATTTTTGCGTATGTGAGAGTTGCCCTATTTTTTTACGCGAGGATTTGTTGTTTAGTGACGGATATTTACAGCGGAAGTAAGGAAGAGTCTCCTTCCCGTGCTGGCTTTTGTTCACTTCGGTAGTGAATGTTGTAGCTTGACTTGTTGCTCTCAAACCGTGTTTTTTGCGACACCTGCCCGAATGCCTTTTAGGAGATCGTTTGGTCACTTTGTGAATTAATAATTTTGAGATAATATCGACGGAGAATATGAGATCATAAGCTCCGACGTGGTTTACAAAAAATGACCTCAGCTTTGTGTGAAATTCGACCCAGTCAACTGAAAATTGGGCTGACTACAACGGCCGTGTTATTTAAAACATTTTACAAGGTAAAGCCACCTACGTTATCATTTACTTTAAAGAAATTCTTGAACTCCTCAGAAAATCTGCAGAATTTAATTTAGAGAACAAGTTCGCGCTCGTAGGTATCCGCCGACTATGTTAAAATAAATAATAATAATAGAAATAAAATTTGAATTACCTCCTTGCTGAGCGCTGGCTGCATAAGCATATGGATAGTATCCTTGTTGCATGTACTGAGTCTGCATTTGAGCTGGGTATCCCTGAAATATTGAAGAAGGTTTTGTTTAAAATAAGAACGATGAGTAAGTAATAGTCGTAGCATACCGCTGGTGGATACCAGTAACCCATTTGTTGATACGCTGCCGCATATGGATACTGAGCTGCTGCCTGCGGTGTAATTACCTGACCGGGTAAAGTTGCCTGCTGCGATGGTACACCTCCGGGGCCTATAATCGCAGCACCTGTGGCATTCATCGAATTGTCACCGCCATTTTCTTTGCCCCAGAAGCATTTCACCTGATTGCCATGCACTTCAGTATTATGTGTGTGTTCGATAGCACGAGTCGCAGACTCTTTTGTCATAAATTTAATGAACGCATATCCCTTGTCCTTGAACACTCGCACATCTTGTATCTGACCGAATTGTATAAAATGTTTGTGCATTAGTTCATCGCTAATAACGTTCGGCGGGAACCCACCACAATAGACTGTGGTATTTGTGGGGCTTGATTGATTGTATACGTCTTCGAATGTCTGCCGACTGACGGTCTTATTCGCACCGACTTTTGTCGATTCACGTGGCGGTGGTAGTTTTCGTGTTGACCAATTCGTTCGGATCGAACGTGATCCAATCCATTGGCCATTCATTGTTTGTATCGCAGTTTCGGCTTCGGCCTTTTTTACAAATGAAACGAAGGCATAGCCCTTTGACTTCATTGTCTGTGGATCACGAACAATTCGACAGTTCGATATTTCCCCAAACGGCGCGAATGCCTCGCGTAAAGTCTCCGTTTCGATTTCAGGACTGAGATCACCAACAAATATGTGGTAATGTGCACTGATGTCTGTCTTTGGCTGATTGCCTGGACTTGTTGCCCAATTAACCTGAAATTAATTTAAAATAAAAGAAAAACTTTAAATCTATTGACTTAAAAAAAGTATGTACCGATACACATCGGTGGATATGTCAAAAGTATTTATAGAGTTTAAACTATGAGCATGTGTAAAACAATAGTAAAAACCTGCCTGCTCTGACTATCAACTTTCTGCCTTGACCTCCCATGTGGTAATGAGTTCATATTGTGAATAAGACAATCACCTAACGATAAGGGAAAAAGTCTTTACATTGGTTTTCTAGACTTATCAGACTCAACAACTAAACCCTTACTTTCGTACATAATTCGACATGATTGGAGCTCAAGCCGATATGCTCATGGCCAAATGAACCAAATATACATGTGCATAAGTACATACATATATAGTGCATACATATGTATGTACATGTAAAAAGAATGAACAACAACCTGAGCCATTAAGTTCTAAAAAAAAAAAAAAAAAAAAAATAGCTGGCGCGACAGTTCGGGATGAGCCAAGACCTAGCTTCTCGCAACCATTCATGCTGTGGGTGTTAGATTTTTCGCACGAATGGAAGGGACCTACAATTTATTGCCGACTCCGAATAGCGAGGTGAGAGGAGGCTTGTCATTCCCCGACGAGAGGTGGTGCCGCGAAAAATGTTCGGTGTTCCTGGCTGGGGCTTGAACCCACGCCACTCGTCCAGCAGTCCAACGCACTAACCACCGACCCAAGGCGACCATCTTGTTCTATGAACAATAATTTTGGAGTATGAGTGTACATTCTCGTAAGTTGCTGGAATGTGCGCAAATTCTCACACTGCAGCATACTAAATCCAACCATCTAGATGTAAGAGACCTTCAAGGGGATGAAATCGACCCTTTAATACTTTGGACGAGAGACCTTTGATGTCAAAAAAGGATTTAGACATGACAACGTGCTGTCATGCGATTTCTTTCTTCTTTCAAAAGTCCGTCCAATTACACGCATACGCCGACGATATTGACATAATCGGAAGAACCGAGCGTGATGCCACTGGCGCCTTTACGAGTATTGAGACGGAAGCGGCGTAGATGGGACTAGCGGTCATCATCATCATCATCCATTATGAGGGTCACGGGTTAAGGGAGCTTAAGTGAACTCTCCACATTTGCCGATCTTCCGCCAGCGACTCTAACTCATCAGCGGTCAATGAGGGCAAAACAAAATATATGCTGTCATCAAGAAAGGACACTGAACATCGACGTCTCGGACAGAACGTCACAGTGGACAGATATAACGAGGTAGTAAGGGACTTCGTTTACCTCGGCTCCGCTATCACATCCAATAACAACACCAGCGCAGAAATCAAGCGAAGAATAACCAATCGCTGTTTCTTTGGGCTAAGAAGGCAATTGAGTAGTAAGGCCATATCCCGTAAAACTAAGGAAACTCTTTATAAGACCTTGTATCATCCCTGTCCTACTTTATAGCGCTGAGGCATTGACTCTATCGAAAGCGGATGAAGATATCTTTGGTTGTTTGAGAGAAAGATTCTTCCTAAGATATTCAGCCCCGTTTGCGTTGACGGGTCCTGGAGGAGAAGATTCAACGATGAACTTTACGAGTTGTACAGGGACATCGCCCTAGTCAAGAAGATATGTATCCATCGGCTCAGATGGCTGGGGCATGTAGAGCGAATGGACACAAATGCTCCGGCTCGCAGAGTCTTCGAGTCTAACCCGGAGGTTCAACGCAGTAGAGGAAGACCTCGCCTAAGGTGGCGCGCACAAGTGGAAGGGGACCTCAACCAACTTGGAGTGCGCAACTGGAAGCAGTTAGCTAAGGCTTGTTGGTTTAGGCCCAGGTTCACCCCGAACTGTAGCGCCACCTTAGTGAGTAGTAATACTTTGGATGTAACTTTGTAAAACAAGAGATGCATTTTGGAATTTGAAAACTTTTTTACTTTAAGTAATAAAATGAAATGTCAGACATTAATTTCGTGCTCTAGAAAAAGCAACAAATCTGCAGCTTCAAGCCATCTGCAACTGATAAAATACACTCAGTTAAGCTGCAACAATTCTACTTAATAAATAATTGAGCGACAGCACGTAGTGGCACAAGATAAAGCGCGACTTGCAACCATTTATTCTGTGCACGAACAGAAGGGACCTACAATTTTTATTGCCGATTCCGAACGGTAAATTGAGAACGCGTTAATGATTTCGCTGGACCCTCGCCTGTGTCAACTTGCTCAGAAGTCCAAGTACTGAGCCACAGCGACCACGGATCTTTTCTCAAGTTGTTGTCTCCGCAAAAAAGAGGTAGGACAGGCTGATGAACTCGCCAGATATGGAAAAACATTACCTACTGGACCTGATAAGGGCATCCTGGGTAAACCGATCGCTACTTGTTAATTTAAACTTAAGCTGAATGATATCGAAAGAATAAATCTGAGGTGACCAAGTGGTACAACATGTTCAGCGACAAAACAGATTTGAAACGCTCTAAATATTTTATTTCTCTTAATAGATCGCATACTATCACTTTAATAGAAGAGAGCGGACGAGTTGGCAAAAGAGGGTGTAGGACGGCATCTTGCCGAAAACCTGGGGGATCCCCTGCACCTATGGAATCTATCAAGTTCCTCCTTGACACAGACGTCAAGAAACTGGCAAACCGCAGGTGGAACAACATCAGCACTTGTCTCCTGTCAAAACTAATCTGGCTTAATCAGGATTTTAAGGAGACGGAGAGACTTTTATCTACAAACCGGAAAAATCTAGATTCACTAGTAGGGGTCCTAACCGGACATTACCTGATAGGCAGGCATGCACTTAGATTGGGGGTCCCCTCGAACGATTTTTGCATAAGCTGTAGGGACGAGAAGGAAGAGGAAACAGCGACCCACCTACTTTGTACATGTCCTGCTCTTGCGACGCTTAGAAGAAGAACCCTCGGGGAATACTTCTATGATGATCTTAACGATCTAGCTGAACTCGACATCCAGAAGATAAGAAACTTCATCGCTGGGACGAAATGGTTCAAATCTTATGGTTAACACCGCTACGGTTGCCCACCTTCGTTGTAGTTATGCCACATTTTCTGGTTCCCTGGTGCCGGTAAGCCGGTTTTCTTCGTTGTGGTATCACAATGGGCGCCATTCAGGCCTAAGTGTGTCCCTGCCTAAGCGGGGACAGCCACCTAACCTAACCTATCACTTTAATAGTCGTCATCCCTGAAACTGTGTAATAAGCAAGCATGCAACAAGACTTGGGGTTTACGCAAATGCTGCAGCTGTATGGACGACGAGGAGGAGGAGACTGTGAAAAACCTAAGCGAAGTGCAACCGAATCCATTGAGGAACGCAAATAATTTTAAAGGCAGTTCTTTGTGCAAAAGGTAATCATCTTACCATTAACAGTCTTACACAACCACTCTTTGGTTAGTAAGATTATAAACGATATTGTGAGTTATGCAAAGATTGAAAGGCTATTAGCTGTCGGCCCCAGCCAGGAACACCGAACCTTTTTCGCGGTACCACCTCTCATAGGGGAATGACAAACCTCCGGGAGTATAATCTGTCATGATAGAGCTTCTCAATCCGCCATTCGGATTCGACAATAAATTGTAGGTCCCTTCCGTTCGTGCAAACCATACAACACGCACAACATGAATAGTTGCGAGAAGCTAGGCCTTGGCTCATTCCAAGCTGTCGGCAATTCAGATGAAGCTAAAGAAGTGTCTTAAGCATGAGATCTAGACTGTCTAACGTCATATGTACTTCCTAAGTCGAAAAACATTCTAAGGATTCTTTTGCCATAATAGTAGGGAGTTCCTGAGAGAATTAGCCAGCCGGGTTTCAACCATGCACAGTTGACATCGCAATAAACCTTTGCGACCAAATTGTTTTTCGCACCAAATACAAATAAAATGTCCCGTCGTCGTATGAATTGATTACACGTAAAAACGGAGTTTCCCATAAAACCCACTAGGACACCAGAGAAAGTTCTTTGGTTCAGTTCCATCCTGAAACCACCGGGCTACAAAGCGGTTAACTGTTAAATCAACACCAAACGCTGCAATTTAACTAAATGCGTCACAGAGTTTTAACCCGTCTAAAAGAGAACCAAATATGCAATTTTGACAACCTTATACTGGATGAGATAAGATTAGATTAAGAACCGAGCCAATTTCTTGTTATTCTGCCGACAAGTGGTTGGGGGTGGTCCTGTAATTAAAGCTCATCCACGATGCAAGAGCTAAAATATGCACAACATGAATGGTGGTAGGAAGCTAGGCCCTGACTACCGCGGTTGGTCGGGCTAACTTTTTTTTCCCGGTTTGTTTATGGGCTAACCACCTACAGCAAAAGATAGAAACATCTCGTACGAGAAAGAACACTTCGCTGACGGTTCAGCTATCGAAAAAGTACTACGATAGGATTCTGGTATGTAAGAAGTCTCGGAGTGAACGGTCTCAAAAGAGAATAGAGTGAGAAAATCCAAATAGCCAGTTTCGGAGATCTACTGTATCCAATCATGTGGAACGCATGCGGAAGTAAAACTATTTTTGAAATGTGTTAGAAGCGGATCAGCATCCAGCTGCAGAAACTGGAGTGGGATTTGCGCTGCCAAAATATAAGAGAGAAT
The DNA here is from genome assembly GCA_917880715.2 of Matsumyia berberina. NCBI lineage: Eukaryota > Metazoa > Arthropoda > Insecta > Diptera > Syrphidae > Matsumyia > Matsumyia berberina. The sequence goes on from OU862872.1 coordinate 5,244,614, forward strand.
AATTTAGGATTTATTCGTAAAACCATCGTCAACAGATGTCTTCGTGTCATTTTAAGAATATACTGGCCTTGTCGTATCTCAAACGCACAGCTTTACACGAATATGCAGTGAAGTAGCAATTGGTCACACTTTACGGTGAAATTGTAATTACTTGCCCTTGGCTGGATTGAACGCGTTGAAAAATCTCACAAAACCGTGACCAGCAGGCTTTATGTCCTTCAGGTGACAGTACCTAAAAAGTAGAGAAGAATTGCAACGAACAAATAGATAAGTAAGCACTTTGTCTGCACAACTAATTATCAGGCAAGTACTTATTTAAGCCAACCGGCTTACTTTAACCTGAAAGTTGACACCTGATAGCTCGCCTAAATGTCTAAATTAATATGATATGAGTGGTTAGCATAACATACCACCTTTCACTTAAATCGAACTCCAGCTCCGCACTAGAAATAAAGACAATGTAAGCCTGTAAAGGACTACAACTAGTCGCGAGTCGTAATAACAAACTCGGTCCACCGCTGGTATTCAAAAACACATTAAATAATAATCAAGTTTTACACTTACCTTGATTTCCTTTTCGAGGAAGAGCCGTTTGTTCATAGCAGTCAATGCAGTTGCAGCCGATTGATAAGTGATATATTCGATGAATGCGTATGGATCATTACCAGGCTCCCGGATAATTTTACAACTCTTAACTGGCCCCATTTGTCCGAAAAGAGCCACTAAAAGATCCTCCGACACCGATGCCTCCAGATTCCCCACGTAAAGGGTTTTCGGGTGCGATTCATCCATCTTTCTCTGCTCTTTATCCTCCCCTCTATGTGCTGTTGTTGTTGCTGCTGGTGGTGGTGGTGGTGGTGGTGGTGGTGGCTACGTTTACGATCGAATTTTGTTTCGCCTAAGTCATAAATAATTGCTTATATGTGTGAAACAAACTATACCCGGACAATTCCCTATGTAATTCTATATAAATTAAACTATCTAGAATACGGCGTTGCTGCGAGCAATAAATTAATATCTCCCAAAAGTCTCTGTCTCGTGTTCTATGGCGATGATCGGAAATCGACGAGAGATTTTCTAAAATTATAAATTGTAACGACGACAATGATGATAGATCACACAAAACTTTCTCAGAACGGGTTCACTGGAAGAGAAAAGAAAGAAAAGAAAGAGAAATGATTTATTTTTTTTTTATTTCAATTGTTTGTTGTATTTCGGCTGGGGGGAGGAATAATATTTATTTTATCGAACCTAGACATTAACTTTGTGACAATTAAACATTTTTTCCACTCATATCGCGTAAAAATTGTGAAAAAAAAAATAAATTTCCATTTCATTTTCAGCGATCGGAGGCCAAAATGCTAAGAGCTACGGCTAATAAATGAAAGAAAGGAAATTCAGCAACCAACCACCACACGGGCTTCTTACGTTCAATGTCGTCCGCCGATGCACACCCAAAAGTTGTGTTTTGACGAAACTACTGACTAGATTCACACGCAGTGAAATTCACTAGGCAAATGCAATTAAAAATGTGAAAAATCATTTCGGCGATAGAGGAACGAATTTGGTGTTTTTTTTTTTTGTGTAAAAAAAATTGAAATTGAAATATAAATGGAAAGAAGTCACAACTCTTGCAGTAGGAAGGAAGACTGCTGCGCTTTTCGCACAATCGGACAAACACTGGCACTGTCGAACCTGTCTTCTCGCTCGAGCTAATGGGCACTGCTGTATGTGAATTGAATTTGCCGATGATTATAATTTACGCGCGCGGCGGAGGAAGGGTGGCGGTGATCTGCCAAAAGGCGTCTAGTCTACACCATTCCGATTTGGACATGACGTGGCTAAAATTTGCATTTTGTCTGATAATTGCACTTAATTGGGGCGCAAACCTGTTTGAAATCAATTTATACTAACTTTTTGCCAACACTTTTACACTTTATTGTGATTGATTTGCCGTAAATGATGTAGTTTTCTCGTCAAATAGTCGCGGCTGCTTTTTTTATAACACTGCGTCTATGGCGAATTTAATTCTGGAACTGAGATTGAACGAGTAAGTGAGTAGAATGTATAGTGGGCTGTATTGCTTTCCTTTTCTGCCATCTATGAAATAGGGCCGTTACTAGTGTGAGGCGGTTGGTGGCGCTTTATATAGTTTAATTGCACGACTGCATTGGATAACGCAGTGAATGAATTCAGTGTGATAAAATAAACCATCAAGCCTGGAAACATACTAATTCAATTTCGGTAACGCGGGAGCTTTTGATTAGGACTTTGTGGAGGCGATTAAAAGTCTTACAATTACAATTACAATTTACTTTATTGAGACAAGAAAAAAAATCAATACGATTATTGTTTGTACAAACGTTGTTATAATACGGCCGACTAAACATAATGTCTGGCTAAACAGATACAGGCAAATGTTTTTATACATTTATATCAGAATTCCAATTATATTTAATATTAAAAACGTATTAAGTGTATGCTTGCTCCCGGCATACATAATCAACATGGCTTCTTTGGGCACTTAAAAACTTAATAACTTAAAAACTAAAAAACTACAATAATGACTAGAAGGGGGAAAGGAAAAAAAAATAATAATAATAATTATAACAATAACATTTTTTATACATAAGGGTATAAACACATACAGAACAAAAGCAACAGTGTTTTTAAACAATGGTCTATGAACAGTATGAAACTCAAAAGAAATGTTACCCGCGTAAATTAAGCAGGGATGCTTTCTCGTAGAAAGGAACTAAAAGGCCTCTATTTGCATTTGGTCTTAACACGGATAAAGATCCAGCGTTTAATAAATTAAAAGGTGAGAGATAGTAGTGGTCATCTATAGTCTCATAAATATTCGAATCCAATAAAGATTTGACTGCCGAGTTAGGGTGATGTTTTATACGCTCCAATCTTTTTAACAACAGGTCAATTTGGTAAATCATTAGAGGAATAACTTTTGTTTCTTCGTATAGAATTTTATTTGAAAAAAATGTTTTATCTGGTTTTCTGAATTTTCCGCAACAAAATCTTAGTATCCGTCTTTCAAAGATCTGTAGTTCTTTGGCCGCAGTGGGTGAAATTGTGAACCACGTACAGAATCCGTATGTTAGAATAGGTCTAATTAATGTTTTGTAAATAAGTATTTTTGTATTCGCCGACATTTGCTTGGCCTGCAGTAAAGGTTTTAAAATGGCAGTTACCATTTTTGCTTTATTTAGGGCTAAACGATTTTGTCGTTTGTTTTTTTTTATATTATATTAACGAAGACGCCATCACCGCCACTATTATAACGCAAAATATACTAAAGTCGACTTTAAAATATTAAATGAATGTTACGTTAGCCTAACACAAAATCACTAATCATCAAAGTCTAATCAAAGCCTTATACAACTGTCAATTAAATGTCACAGAGAAAAAAAAATAAAACAAGTAGAGAAATAGATTTTTCAGGACTATGGATGAGCCGAAGCATCACAAACATTCTAAAGATAAGAAAGAAAAGAAAAAGAAGAAAAAGGAGAAAAAGTCTAAAGTGAAGAAAAAGGAAAAGAAACAAAAAGACAAAGAATTAAGGAAACTTGCCAAAGCTGAACTTAATAAAACCAAAGTCCAAGAAGAGCCAGATTTTTCAGTTCCAATTGGTATTCGATTCGACACTAAAACATTGACCTTATACACGAAGTTCATTAATTTCAGACCTGATGTATTCGAAATCACATGTTCCCGAAACACCAGAGGAGTACCAAAAGCGACAAAGTCAAGTCCGTCGAATAACAGATCCAGAGACCGGACGCTCAAGGCTTATCAAGGGCGACGGTGAAGTTATCGAGGAGATTGTCAGCAAGGAACGGCACAAGGAAATCAATAAACAGGCAACCGAAGGAGACGGTCGCAACTTTCAGAGTAAAACAGTTGGATTAAAATAAGTCGAAGGAAATTTTAATTTTACTTAAAAATTTTGCTTCACAACAACATTTATAGCTTCAAAATACACTTATCTTACATATAATCTGGTTAACTGCAATAATAAATTTGTAAACGTAGTTATAAAATAATCTTTTACATATTGTTCCACTTAACAAAGTTGATAGAAAAGCGTTGTCGATCCGTTCTGAAAGGTCGGGTCGTCGGCAACTTTGGCTCTACACATTGGGCAGGTTTGCTCCCGTACGAACCACGTACCCACACATACCTCGCAGAATATATGGTTGCATTCGAGAACTACAGGTGTGTCGTAATTGTCATGACAAATCGGGCATAATGCACCGGCTTCATTTAATTCTTCCTTTGTAGGCTGTCGTCCATAATCCTTTAACCAAAAAAAAAATTTTCAAATACATACTGTATGTATAAATATCCAAGGATGCACTTACCACATTCCTGAGAAAGCCACAGAATGCTTTTTTTAAAAATTTACCACGTTCAACAAATTCAAATGCCTTGGCGCCCATGTATAACGATGAGAAGAGAAACATTCCAACAATCTGCGGTAGTGAAGACAATTAGGTAAACTTTTTGCCAAACAAACTGAAAAGACCTTTACTTACAATGTCCAATCCACTGTAGGAGACGAGCAGATATAGCAGCCATGACTTAACTGGAACCAATGATCTATACATTTGAGAAATGGCTTCAATTAAAGAGTATAGTCGACCCTAAGAAAGAAAAAGAAATTGAGTTAGTGAATAACCAACGCGAAACACAGATGTTGCAAAAATGTCAGAGGTAATTTGTTCAGACGGACCCGCCATCGCCCGATTTTCAAATCACATCCAGGTTCCAAGTCTTAGGTTTAACCCAGGTTCCACGAGGACTGTTTCTACTCTACGAAGGGGTATAGATAGTCACCTTTTCATTCACTCCAATGGAACTTCTAACAGCTAGGAAGTATAAACAGACTATCTAAAGATGACTGAATATAAATATGTATGTAGATAGAAGGCGCTTTCAAGATGTCACACCTTATATAATTATGAAGCATCAGGAAAGTAGCCGACCTTCTCGACCAAAAAAAATCACGCCTATGTCTCTTATTTGCTATTCAGGATGTAACTCTCTGACGGACCACCTAAAAAGAATGCGCCTGAATACAAAAAACCGATCCAGAGACTGCAGATGGTACACTGAGGTCTCGAACTAACTAATTGTATTCCCTATTTGCTTTTTTACGCATTGTAATAGCAGAAGGAACACAAGGTGATCCGAGTGAGGCAGTGCGGTTCGTACAACCCGGTCACCTCTACGACGTAACCTAGCCTATCAACAAGAAATCTTATTGGGAATCATTGAATTCTAATAAGGATCTAATCTGTTGCGAAAATATTCTGACTAATATCAATCCTTAAGCTCCGATCAGACGATTTGCAGATGTGCGCAAAATTTCCTCATAAGCAAATGTGTGCAAACCGTCGGCAAATGCCCATTTGCAGGCCGATCACACGATTTGCCGAATTTGTCCCAAAGCTGGAAATTTTTGGGTGGGCGCAAATGTGGGCAAATGACACATCTGGAAATTTTTTCAGAGCATTTATTGTCCGATCACACGATTTGCCGACATATGCAAATAGCACATTTGCAGACCCATTTGAAGAAACGTCATTTTCATTTATTTGGAGGGATGAAACAACTCGAGATACCCTCGCAGTGGTATTGGCTGTGTATGTATTTGTTTGAGAGCAGCGGCGAACAGGATGATCATAGTAAATTGGCCTCGAAGCAGCGCAATTTCTGGAGAAAGGATTAGGTTGGCCGGCGCGACAAGGAAGGATTTTGAGCAAAACTTTATTTTTTTCCTGTTTCTATTTTCTGAACACAGCAAAAATATAATTGAATCAAAAAATTCAATGGATTTGTACTTTTCCTGTCGCGAATCATTTTTAATTTCTTTTTTCTTTTTGTCAGAAAATGAATTCCATTTAATCAAGTGATTAAAGTTCGATGATATCCAATTCAGTAGCGCAAATACTGGAGAATTGCTTGAAGAAAATCCATATCACAGCATTTGCAGGAAAAATTTGCCATTTGCCTATGTTTCTTCAAACCAACATGAGCAAATTTCAGAAGTCTACAAATGAGAGTGGGCAAATGTCCAAAAGTGAGCAAATGTGTGCAAATGGTCCCAAAAGGGTGATCACACGATTTGCGGATGACGTGTGCAAACGTTTGCGGACGACGACGTGTGCAAATGACATATGTGAAAACATTTGCGGACAAAAATTTGCTGATCACACGATTTGCGGACGTTTGGGACACGTTTTCCTGCAAAATTTCCTCACATCTGCAAATCGTCTGATCGTAGCTTTAGTGTGTCCAATGATGAGACAAGTTCCTGGTTTCTTTTTAATCAGAAAAACCAACGAATTTCTGACTGAACGTGTTGAGGACCATTTGGAAATATTTTTTCGAGCTTAGATCTGGTCTTGATTAAAGTAGCTACCGGCCAGCCATCCAAGATAGTAATCCGCGTATGTCAAGACCATTTTACTTGATGTTCGAAGTCTGCTTCAAGCCCGTTATGACAAAAATACACTCGCCTGGACAATAAGCCACATATTTCTTGGCGCGCATGACACCTGTAATGCTGGCGACCATCTAGTCCTCTTAACCATATTTTTGAATCGCACGGGAAATGAACGTAAGCATTATCTCAAGCGTAAACAAGTCGATTTCTTTTGTGCTGGACGATGAGTTCTTGTGCACGAATTCGATGAAATTTCTTATGTTCTCATCACTTTCTGATGAGACGCCAGTCGCTTTAGGTAAAAGAATAGAGTTGCTACGTTTTTTCTATTACTTACCCTTGGCTTGTGCTTGATTACATCAACGGGCAGTGCTGTAACCAAAATTTTAATTTTGATGGTTATCAGCTTCAAAATGAGATCGTTGACAGCCACTGCATGCAATAGTTGACCCAATGAGTGTGGATCATCTGCTGTGTTCAGCAACAGGCCAAACCAATCTGGACGGCTGTGGGCTATTGAAAACCGATAGACAACAACAGCCGTTATTAGCAGGTAATCGCGCAACAGTATCGCGAGACTTTTCTGTGACATCTTTGCGACTTGCTCGCATAGCGATTTATTTGCTGGATAGACCACAAGGTGTAGGAATAAGATGTCCACTATGCCAAGCCAATGATCGTAAATCGATTTTATCAATACAATGCCCATGAATGGGAGATATCGAATCAGGTGACTTAGAATTTTCACAGCCATCTCATAGACCACATTATCGTCGTCCAATTCAGCCTGATTTCGTGGTGGTGAAGGTGGTGGGGTTACAGGTGGACGATAAGCACCGCCGCTTGTACTAGGCTGGTTTGTTTGTGTTCCTGCCTCTGCGTTGACATCTTCCGTTGTTGTTACTACGGAAAATCCAATTGAATTGGGTCGAGATAAACTTGTTACAGAACCACTTGAGATGCGAGGCTCCCGACTAGCTGTTGGATTGTTTTCACTTCTATCAGCTGCTGACGATGTGGTACCAAAGCTTATTATTACATCATTTGATGTACTAGCTTCATCTGATGGTGTTGCTGGAGTATTCTCTACCGCACTTGATGGAGAAGCTCTACTCAAAGGAGCATACCGAAAACTACCAGTTCTCGGTATCCATGAACGAATAGTTTCAGTCGAGGGGCCTGCTGAGAACGAAAGAACATTATTTAAGTTCGCCCTCCAGCGATTCACATTGCTGTCCTCAGGCTGATGGTGGTGCTGATGGTGGACGTGTTCGCTGGTAGGTACTGTCTGAAGGTTATTTGATCGAACACCCAGCTGGCTTCGTGCTTCATGCAGGAATGATAAGAAACTATGTTGCACAGATGAATCAGCGGTTGTGCGTCCATCGACATTGATAGCATGTTGGCCACTACCAGCCGGATCATTTACTCTTGTCTCAGAAGATGAAATCAGTAGCTGTTCGTTGTCGGAATTCAAGCGAGTCGCAGTCTCACTGGAATTATATAAAGACGTTTCGTTTGGATGGTTCATTGTGGACACAATCAAGAGCAGACTTTGCCCTGCACTAAATTTTCATCAAGTTTGTTTAGCGTAGATTTCGAATCGTTAGCACTTTCTTTTTATGTACATATATAACTGCACTGCACTTTTATGAGTAGCGGTGATTCATAACTAAACACATTGGAGTTTATTATTCTAGTATTTTTAATTTTATGTGCCGTCACTTATGTTTAATAAACATAGAAAACCATTTTCTTTCTTTCGCCTTGGAAGGTGGTTGACCGTTGACAGTAGAGATAATTGACAGTCAACTGTACTGTCACAAATGTCAATTTGCATGGATTAATAACCTTTTGTTGCCGAGGCTTAGTTTATGTATTCCATTCTATAAAGCTTTTTGAAATCCATGCTTTTGTCTTATTGGTGTTAGAACTGAGTGATCAAGTACTGTTTGGTTGGTGGTGTACCTTGTTCTTGGACGTTCATTGGATGTATTACTGTCACCAATGACTATGCATATCCCGGTACCCAACAGATGATATAATGATCCTTAATTGGCCGCGTACAGACGAATAACTATTAGAGGCACTAGACTGTCAGTCAGAGTTTAATTTACTTAGTCGAGATTGAAGCAACAAGTCTCTAGCTTCCAATACATGCAACCCACAAAAGAAAAGCACGATATCATCAAATAATGTTTCTACAAGGTCTTCGACAAAACATAAGACGATTGTCCTAGATACGACGTGAAAATTATCAGGACGGCTGATATATTCAGGCTATACGACACCACGTCTTGAAAAAGTTTAAGACTAATTGATTTTGCTATGGAGCAGAACGTCCCTTTAGCAAGCACACATCTCCAAAGTCTAGTTCCTCATCCCAAAATTCACAAGGGTATTGGAGACCTCCTGATTATAAAACGGCAATCTCCATTATTATAGATGTCCGAGCCTTTCAACTTACTAATGCGAATGTTCTTAACTCCACAAGAAAGAAGATTTACCGATGCAATCGCAAGGGACGGTCAGAACCATTGGCCAACCCCTATTCCAAAATCTCTTAAGAACTCCTATAGCACCAGTATAGATTTTGTCGGAGTGTTGGAGGAATAGTATGGTGAAGGTAGTGAGCATAAAGAGAGAGGGACCTCAAACAATCTGGAGAGCGTGACTGGAACCTGTTAGTTAGGCACCAGGAATGGAAGGGCTCTGGTTCATTCTGGACTGTAAAGACACCTCAGTATGTACATATAATAGGAGTCAAATGAAAAGCAAATGACTGAATTGAAAAGACTCGCGAGGAGTCTTGGGATAATCTTTTTCAATGCTCAAAAATTTTAAAGGCAAATCTTACTGACAATTGGGGGGCCTCGGAATATTTTATGTTTAGACTTTAGACCGATGAGTAGAGGAACTGGCCGCCATTTTCTATTGTTTGAGACCTAGCATAGTCATTCTTGATTTTGTAGAAAAGTATTAGTTGCATGATAGCCTGCAGAGCAGTTAATTTTTGTTTTTCATCATTAGATCAATATTCATCATTCACACATCACATCAATATTATCTTTCGTTAACGGAATAATCCGAAAAAAAAAATTTAAATAAAAAATGTAGCTAGACCCAAACAAAACTTAAGGGTGACTACTGACTATATTTTTACCGAACGTTGGTTACGGTTTGGTGAACATAGTTACTATGGCAAATAGAACTGGTAAATATTTGTAAACAAATACTCACCCCTTGAAAAGCAGAAGTATAAGAATTGTTTAGCGTCAGCGGATCATTTGTCTTCCGTAGTTATGAATATTAGCAAGTAATTGTAATAATTGCAACTAAATTCGGAGCACCTGCAAAGTACAAATAATATCTATACCCGTAATTGGAAGCTGTTTTAGGTAAATAAATAACTTTAAAATAACTACTAGATATATTCATATGCATTTGAAAATAAATAACTAGACGTGGTTTATTCGACTGTATTACAAGGAAAGTTTAAACAGTGTTTTTAAGTCCTGATATTTGAACTTAGATGTAGATTGTGCGTGCCGGATATGGGTGTAAAGCGACCCTTAGAAATAGAATGTTCTCTTTCGATCTCGTGTTAGTGCCTGTGAAAGTGGGAATGAAAGTGGTTCCCATGAACGCCGTGGCTACACAAAAAAAAAAGGCTTCATTGGAAAGAAAACAATTTGACAAAAAGGGAATGTTGAAATTTAAAATACATCATGTCGTCGAAGCAGAAGGTTCGTACAGTGGAAATTTTCTCCATACATTTCCTACACGTAGGTCGCCACTGGAGTTGCGCACTGCTCGGCTTTATGATCTCTGTGCTTAGCGCACAGTCAACAAATGAAGATTTCTGTCAAAAAACGAAACGCAATGACAAAGGAACATTCATGCGAAATTTAAGTTGGGAATGGATTTTCAGTGCAATCAACCCTTTTCCTTCCCACTCAATGAAAATCGTCCTTTCTCTCTCTGACAGTCCTTCATTCCTGCACCTATGTGGACAGGCACTTAGTGGCTGAAATTCTCGGATTATAGCACCTCCTCCTTGATTTGAGGCTTCTAAATATCTGTGTGAGATCCAACGGAGGATCGGTGCTCCACAATCCTAAGGACGTGTCACTGCAGAACTTATTTTCTCTTCTTTTTCGATATGTTATTTGACTTTACAATGACCAGTGATTAAGTTTTTTCAAATATGCAGTTGGCTTTAACGCAAAGCTAAGAAGAGAGAAGAAATCGTGATTGGCAAGAGCTATTTTTCTTCTGATTCCAACACTAGTGTCATTGTTTGAATTCATAGCAGAGTCTTCGTATAAAAAGTCAATAACTTGCTTAAAGTTATACACGTATATACATATGTATGTACATATGTATGTATGTATGTAAGTCGATTGTTCAGGGTCTTGCTTCTGTTGTTAGCGGGTGAGTTCAGCAGAATTATTTCAAGAGCGATGTTAGAGAAATCCCACAATAGCGCGCCGCCTTGTCTAAACCATTTTCTGGAAAGGTCTTTATCGACCTTGATCGAGCAGTTGAACCTTCCCTTCATAATGTGGCAGGGATGCCAAAACCTGACATGACTCCGTATAGCTCAATGGCGGGTAACTAATTGGGTTGAAGTACGAACATTTGATTTATTGTGGACTTTTCTGATTTAAAACCAGAATTAGAGGGTAGGGTTAATCCCTTATCCCCTCGTTTAAATTTATCTTAGAAATGAGTTAGTGTATGTTTTCTACTAAGTCATTTACAGCATCGTCATGCCGTGTCAGGTCCAGCAACTTTGTTTTGGCCAGGTGGGCGTATTCTGAATTTCTACTACATCTCAGCACACCCAGTTTATTAGGCTACACGCCGAGTAGCGTCGCCGCGAGCACCTGCATGTGAGGCCTCACATTGGAAACTCCCAAGCACCCAAAGGGTTCATCGCGATCACTGAAGAGAATTTTATCGACGAACTTAATCACATGCAGTTTTTGACACCTTCCTGCCTACATATGTATGTATGTACATATGTATGTATGTATAGGCGTATTTTTTGAAACCTAGCCAGCCAATAGTTGCTAGCAAAGTCAATTTTTATTCGCTGGCTACAACTCTTGATTTTATTCCCAGTCAAAAGCAACTGGCTAGGAATTTTACGATATCCCATGGCCAGAGGGCGCCGTAAGCGATGTTTTTCATTTATAGCGTTGGTATCACTGCCAAATTGTTCTGTTCTTTTGACATTTGACCGGCGTCTGAGTACGAAGATGGAAGATGTTATGATTTCATACTTCTTTTTGTAAATTATCCATTGAATAAATTCTCTAAATTATGGTTTTCGCAACAAATTAAAAACAAAACAATTTGGTTTAATGCCGACTACTTTGACAGTTTGACAGCCGATGTCATAGGAACGAAATCACACGTACCAACTTGACGGTATAACAAATCGACTGGGTTTGGCTGGCTGGGAATCGTCTAAATGAAGGACTGGCTAGCTAGGTTTAAAAAAAAAACACGCCTTATGTATGTATCTAACATCCTCTAAGTTACTGCTAAAGTAAATACCAAAGAAATTTAATAGAGCACGAACTGTATCCGGACATTCACATAATATGTGTGCGATGTCCTTTGCTTGTTGTCTAATGATCGTTGCCTGGCTCTGTCCAGAGCCGAACATTTGCAGGTGAAGTGAATGAGAGTTTCTTTCTCGTTTCAGTCCTTGCAGCTACGACAGTGTGAGTTATAGTGGATACCAAGCTTCGTTTTATGTTCGTCAATTAGCCAGTGACCCGTACGTACTTGTCCTTTGTTCGTGTTTATGTTTTAGGTTGGCCAGCGATAGGAAATGTAAATGTACATTTATTGCCCTTGTCAGCGCCCAGTGGTTTGAGCATTGCCTGGCAAAATCGTCGACACGTTCGTTCTCGACAATGTCCCTGTGGCCTGGAACCCACAGGTTTGCGACTCCGAACCGGCTGTCTAGATACTTCAGTTCATTGCGGCATTGTTTCACTGGAGGATATGTAGGCCGAATTTATGGTTTTGATTGCGGCTTTGCTATTAACTAAGATAGCGATGTTCTGATTGGGTGTTGAGTCATTATTAAGTAGAGCTCCATCTGGCAGACGCTGGTATGACCAGGGAGGCAGTAGGACTTGGTTTAGTTGGTGACTTCAGAGAAGATTTCAGCGCCAACTCCGCAGTCCATTTTTGAGCCATTTTGTAGATGGCTGTCTCGTAGCCATTTAACAGTGCTCCTTCTTTTCTTCCAACTCTGAACACATTTCGAAAATCCCTCCATCAGTGTCCGGATGGCAATCCCACCTTCGACGCGCAGATATCTTTACAGTACATGTTCAGTGTCAGTACATGTTCAAATCTTTAATGCCTATTTAAGGGAGACGTTTCCGTAGAAAACAAAAACAGTTTCCTGTTAGGATCCCTACAAAATATTTCGCTCAATCCGAGAGTGTTAGCTCAACTCCATTATGTTTTGGCAGGTTGACGGCTGTAATCTTGTAGTTTCTAGTGAAAAGAACAAGTTCGGTTTTTGTTGGATTGATATTGAGTTCACAACTCTAACCTACAACTTTTATGCTGTCTCCATGGTGGTTTGGACCACAAGAGTGGGGATGTTACACCTCCCTGAGAGGTGCCTCTGGTGGCGTTTTCTTTATAAAACTAAGTCCTAGTTAGGAGTTGATGTTTCGCTTGCAATGTGTTTTACAAACCCAGTTGGTTGTGGCTGATTAAACTTCCAGGTCTTCTAGAACTTGCCTGATGGCACGGCTATTTTCATTATTAAAAGCAACATTAGAGGTGGACTGCCTCCATTAGAAATATGCTTAAGCAACAGTTACATGAAAATATATTTATTAAATAATATAAGGTATATATAAGTATGTATTTCAATTGTGATTATTAATTTTCTATGCAGCAGGGTACTAAATAAAAATCACTTAAATCTAAAACTTAAAATTAAAAATAAAAATCAAACGAGCCGCTACATTCACTTTTCTTTCACCCTTTTTTTTTTTGTTAAAAAGTCTATAAATCTCTCTCCACAAAATGACCCGACCTTTTCTTCTCCTCCCTCCGCCGCTCTCTAGTGGACAGGAACTGTTAAAGCTGCTGGAATGTTTTTCCGTGTCTTCTGCCGTCTCTGAAGGAATGTCCTCACCGAAGCTAATGGCAACTGAAAGTGATAGTAGGCACAATAGGGCAATGGATCCCAGTAGGCAAAAAGTGCTTCGCGTTTGTCCAGCATATTTCCTGCCAGTTTCCTGTTGACAGCGTCGATTGAGGAATTTTTATGATTTTCGTTCACCCAAAAGCGACCACCATCGTCGAGCAGCGAATGCGCCTGATTGCTGTGCGTGCATGGTTTGCAGAGAACCTTTGAATGTGTTCCACTGTAACAAATATATGGTAGGGACACCCCCACCCTGGCGCCAAGTGGCACAAATTCTCCGGTAGCACTGCTTTTAACTAGTCGAAAGCTGATGTGGCCATTGATAGGCCTCTGACTGCGGGTCTTTGCGAAGAACTCCTTAATCCAAATCTCGATACCCTTGTTGTACTCCGGAATTAGGTTCTTTGTGTCGGGTTCTACCACGCACGAGGAGTTCGCTATTACTCTGGAATCCTTGACGGTGGTGCATGTGACATAATGGTCTCCTGGGATGTCGCGAACGATTAACCACTGACACCTTTCACTGATCTCATGGCTGAACTTGAAGTCCCGCCTGTTATTTGGGACCACATATTTATGACGTTCCAGGAGTCCTTGCATTCCCACTGCTATCATGATGTTTCGGAAGCCGGCGATAAAACCACTCTCGTACAGCAGCAGCAGATCCTCTTTGGACGACAAAACCTTGTATGGTGGCAGAGGTATTCCACTGGTACGACATTTCTTGAAGAACTTCAACGAGTCATCTAGCACAACGTTCTCCTGTAAATTGGGCAAGAAAGTGGCGCAGCCCAGCAACTCTAAATGCGGCTTAGCCAAAGCGTCATAGTAGGCAGGACTTGTCGCACAAACGGGCACGTAATAGGACGGCTTCTCCTTGTCGACAATGTTGCAGAGGGCGGCAATGTAACTGTCTGGATTCTCCGCCGTAGGTCTGGGCACCGAGTAGAACTTATGTACAGCCGTCGAAAACCGCGCCAATCCGAAGTGTCCTTCGAACTCGAAAACAATCACTCTGGCACCAGACGAATACAAGTTACGTGCTAAGTGAAGTGTTTGTATTGTGCTGCCGCAGCTGATAAGAACTGTGCGTTTATCACTTCTATTTGCGGCTCCCGTGGTGTTATTGCCGATTAAATCATCGGCCGTTGAACTTAGAACCCATTTAAGCACTGAAATCGGAATACGCACTAGTTTCCAGAATATCCAAAGCAAGGCAGAGAGCCAAAAGCTCGGTGCTGCAATCGACAGCGGCACGAACATCACCACTTGCAGTACATGTCTCATGAGATTCAGTGTCAGGTTGACCATAAGTTTGGGCCACCAAAGCAGCAGCTGGCCCAATGGCGATGACCAGAATGATACGGTAGCCGACACTAACTCCTTTTGCACTGCATCTTGATTGAGCGTCTGCTTTGACGGACGAACGATTTCGATTTCACGATCCTCCGGTATCTGCATGAAAGACGACGTGAAAGTGCGACGCATCGGAGTAAGTATTTGCCCCGAACTAACCGATCGACGCAGGAGTGCTGGATCCATTGATCCACTACGCGGTCTATTCTGACTCTGACGGGGGTCCTGCGAACGCTCGCCGAAAAAATTTCCGTCGCCACCATTTGCCGCCGGCATTTTCGGACGATCTCTCAAGTGATTCACAAGCGCGCGACACGAAACGATTCGAATACGAATATGAAAAACAACTTATTCTCGAAACCAAGGGATCAACAGAGATTCTACACGTAACACGAAAACTGATATTGATATGCAACGTTGGCAGAAATTTAGAGACTAAATGATTTTTAATTACGGTCGCATCTTTTAAGTTCTCATTCCCACATAGGGGAGTCGTAGCTAGATCGCTCAAAGATGTGCGCCGAGCGGTGCCAGTGAGGCACAATTATACAGCATTATCACGTACTTTGATCCTCTGCTATATATTTCTTAAAACAATTTAATTTATAAGCTCTGCGGCAGCGGCAAAAAAATATAACAAACAGCCCCAGACGAAATGCGCAAGTGTGCAAGTGGCATGGATTGGGGCGGCCTTATCAGTGCTCTGCCAGAGTGCAAAAGTGAATTGCAATACTCTGGCCATGGTGGTCACATTTCGGAGATTACACTGGGCGATCGTGGTGATGAGCATGATCGCCCTCATCCGATGCATTCGGGTGCACGTATCCACGGGTGGGTGATTTTCCCACCTTCAGGGAATTAAGGTTTTCGGGAAGAGCCTCTTGTTTACGGCAATGAGTTGGAAAACCTGACTCGGTGTTTATTATTTACTTGCCCTGTTCCCACATCGTGATAATTTACAAATTGTGATTGATTGGAGAGCAGTGTAATCGGTTTGTTCATTATCATTGTTGTTAAAATAGTTTTTTTTTTCCCTTTTTGGGGTCATGTGGTCTAGGGTTGTTTTCTGTTTTTATTTTTTTTTCTCTAGCTTCATAGAGGGTGTCACTGAAATTCGTTGTAGGAAAACAACTAACCGCGCTTTTATAGTGTAAACGGTTTAGTTCACATGAATAAAACTATTATCACTTGGAATTGATTGCAGAGCAGCAATATTTGTTTGCGAATTGATTAGAACGGCGGTGTTTTGGGTTTGGTCTTCTGTTTAAGAAAACAAATCCTTGAAATCGTCAAACATTTTTTTCGGGTCATAAAAATGTTGCTCGACGTCAATGGTTGACCTTTTAGGCTATGGAATTATGTCCAATCTCATAAGGTATGCTATGTTTTATGCATAGTGGCAAACACAGTGAACACAGATGGGCAAAACCTTGTGTACATAAAATCTATTAAGAGAACGGAAAAATAAACAGTAGATCAATGGCAAAATTCGGTTTTCTTCCTTAAGCCTATTCTACGGACAATTGGAAGTGGTCAACTTTTGTGAGAAAGCTAGGATCTTTCTTCGATTGGTGCTGGCTAGGTTGAATGTGAGCTAAACTGAGCAGATTCCTTTCAAATTTGAATATTGGTAAACATTTAAAGAAATAGGGTGCCCAAGAATTACTCTAAGGCCACCATCACCCTGAACCACGAAGTTCACATTGGGCTTACCACCAACCGGAATTACATTTGCAGTAGGGTTTTTGGAAAAAGCTAGGAACCTAAAGGCAGCATAATTCTATGGCTGTTTAGTCTGTTGGCAAGCTGCAACTTAAACCACTAGCCTCAAAGCCTTGATCAAGATACAAAGACTAGCTTGTAACTCTCAACTCTGATGGCAGGGTTAATGACAATTCTAAATCTGCTACTCCTATATTTCTACATGCAAGATGAGATTAAGTCACTTTAAATTCTGGGGAACGAGCTCATATAGACACGCCTAGATAATGAACTAATATGTGGGCAAAAGTGTTGGCTCTGACTACACCTCCCGCACCTTCTCAAGCAGAGAACAGAGGAAAAACAAAGAAATTTTTAATGTAACAACGTAACAGGTGCAGGTGTATTTTCTGAGGAGCTAGAACTCAGCAGCTCAATAAGATTCCATGACAACAGTAGTATTTTCAAGGCATTACGGAAGGATATCACGATCTTCATAGACAGCCAGGCGGGTATAAAAACATTAGCTGCTGCTCAAATTACATCCAAGCTTGTACAGTGCTGTCGCGAAGAGCTAAAGCTTCTTGGCATACAGCTTAATGTAAAACTTTGCAGTGGAGTGCCAGAAAACCTCCACACATTAACCTCCACCACAATTAAACCTCCACTTTGTCATTTAAAAGAAACAGTTAGGCTAAGATCCTTAGGAGGTGAATGATAAGTAGAAAAGAATTACCACCTGCGAAATTTTTAGAAGGCTATGGTCGGAACGTAATAAAGCCAGAAGCACTAAGCTCGTACATATGGCGAGAAAATCCCTGTCATTACTAGTCGAATTTATAACAGGCCACAATATGCTCAGGTATCATGCGAAAAAGCTGCACCTGCCTGAAGACGATCTATGCGGGTTCGAGTCATTGTCCAAGCCTCTGCAATATTAGAAACAGAACTCCTTTTCGATAATATCGAGGAATTATCCGATGGTTCACTATTGGATCTGCTCAAGTTTGTAAGGACAACCAGGTGGCTATAATCGGATAGAATACATGAGTACCACAACAGGTCTACTTAGACCTAAGTGAGACGTAGAGGGTCTCATCGTCTTCATTTAAAAACAATGTCAATTTGAAAAAAAAAAATTCATTTTTAAATGTTAACCTAACCTTAATTAATTCAATCAAATTTCCAAAAAAAAGAAACACAAATAGTTGTCTATAGTCTGCAATGTCTATTTGGGATCAAATTATGTACACTTTGAACTCCTATTCTTGGGTTTCTAAAATGTTTTCGAAACGCAAAAACATGTTTATCATTTTGTGTCTCTTCCAAATTTGGCAAATGACGATTGGAAAAATAAAATTTTGTTTTCTAGAATCCCTCCCGCATTGGATCTATTATACACTTCCACACTTTTAATGCTGATAAGTGCTAATTTGTCAGAGAAATGTACAAAAATAAAATCATATGGAATACAGATATGTATAGAGTATGGGTTTAACTTTTCAATTCTTTTTGTATAGGGTCACTATTGTGCGAGAGATCTATCAAGGGTTGAACCTCGCCTCGCCAGCTCATAGGCCCGATCGTTCTCTTCTTTGTTACTGTGTCCCGGCATACAGAGAAGACTGACCTTGAAACGATGCTCTAATGAAGCGAATTCCGCCTTGCACTGTTTCACCAGCTTAGAGGATGTCGTGTTCGGTGTCAGGGTTTTAATGGCAGTCTGGCCATCAACAAAATTGGCAATGTTTTGAATGAATGTAGGGTTGACTTGCTTCGCGTTCTGCCAGTACTTTGAAAACTAAAAAATAAACGATTCGAAACAAAAATGTTATTTTATGTTAATTTTAATATACTATACACGATTGACACTTTCACGGAAATCCATAGCTGCGAGAGTATTCAACCCTGCTTCCCACTTTTTTTCTATTATAATTAAAAAAAGTAAATCTTTCCGTTGAACACCCTGTAGCTAAGTTATTTCTTAGACGGATGTAAGTGACTTTACTTGTAAAAAAGATGGTGGATATTCCTGGGGTTTCCTAAAGATCTGCAAACGATCAGTGTAGATATTTATATGTTTATATCGAGAATAGATTTTTTTGGCTTAAAGCTGAAGTTTGCAGCAGAAAAGACCAGGTGCGCAATGTTTAGGACATTAATGCATCTTTGGCCATACCGTTATTGAACCACATTTTACAAAAGAGTTGGTACATGTTTTTTAAATAGTTTGTCTAAGAACCAATCCTCTCTTGTGCCCTTCGTGCCCTTAGACGTGAATACTCCCTAGTTTATCGATTCATCAGCAAAAGGAAAGATGAAGCTTAACTTAAAGTTGATAATACTCATGTGTATGTATCATATTATATTCCCAGTCCTATTTGGTCTTGAAAAATTCCCTCATCGGCAAGGTCCAATCAACCCTGACTTTCACATACGAAGCAAACCACTAAAAATAGTAAACACCGAATCATTTCTATAATCAAACCAAGGTAACCTTCGAAATTTTGTGCAATAAAAAAAAACTAAAGTTTCTATAGCGTTCTTACTTACACACACGATATGATAATGAAAATCTAAATATATTTGCGTCTGTCCACCGAAAGGTTATCATGCATTGTTCTTCGTTTCATTCAAATGCCCAAATCGGCTGATAAGGAGCGGCCGCGACAAGCCAAAGTTGGATTTGTTTGTTTGCCACCATTTGGCGAGATGTTGATTCGCCTGAAGGCAGAAAAAACAATGTCACTCTGGTTCACAGCCTTGGATTGGTATCAGCGAGATGAGTTTACCTAATTCAGTGTATTTGCAAGTTTCCAGGACCCAAAACAAGGTTAGAATTAAGTCAGACACGTTAACAGAGCATGGCAGGTCTATTTCCGGAAATAGTGCACCAACAATCCGGAGTATTTCATCAGGGTATGCTATTTTCAATCTCTGTTTACGGATATTTTTTTTTGCCAAAGTCAAAAGTTTAACGTTTTCTTTCTTTAAATGTGTTTGCATCTAGCGGTAGCTGTCTGCTTAGTGATTAATTCCGGCAGTATTCGCACGGAAACATAGATCTGAATCTGAATTTGAATCTGAATCATATTTTGTACTTTAAACCGCAAAAGTATACTTAGTATGTTTTCAATTTTGTTTATCAGTTCCTAATTGATGCTGAAAGCACGGTGCTATAATAATAGGTTCCCACATTGCCAAGTGTTTTATGGCACTATTCGCTGATTGTGCAGTACAATTGTACGCACAATTATGCTAATGTCTAGCCTTACTAAGCCTTATCGCGGTAAGCCGTTGGCCAGTGGTCTAGTCATATTCGCATCCAATAAATTCATTATTAAATCAAAAGGTCTTCAAGCTTATTAAAGTTGATTTCGGTTTTATTACTACACGGCTCATTACGATTCGATTACGAAGCACGCTTTCATTTAAATGCTTTCCAAAGTAAATTTATTGTTGTCTTCAGGAAATCCGCAATTACGATATGAGAAGGCTCATACGAGATTTCGACAAAGTCTTAGCACAGCTATGGAGCTCTTCTAATCTCATGAGATCGTATGATCGTCTCATTGGCAATTGCACTACGACCTAAAGGATCCATTGTACCACAAGAGCCAGGAGATACTCATCTGTCCTGATGAAATGAGAATATTAACTTTAGATGATTTGAAGCGTACCCTGCCGATAATACGTTTGGAATCACCATCTAATTTTTGTATTTTTCATATTTTTTTTAGTTTTGTGCAGAGCCACACACACCGACACAGAACATACTTGTTTACTTACTTACTTAAGGTGGCGCTACAGACCGGGGTGGTCCTGGGCCTCAACCAACAAGTCTCTCCAGCCAGCTCGATCGTTAGCCAGCTGCCTTCAGTTTCGTACGCCAAGTTGGTTGAGGTCCCCTTCCACTTGCGTGCGCCACCTGAGTCGCGGTCTTTCTCTACTGCGTCGTCCCTCGGGTGTGGATTCAAAGATTTTCCGGGTCTGAGCATTGGTGTCCATCCGCTCTACATGACTCAGCCACCTCAGTCGTTGGAGCTTTACTCTTCTGGCTAGGTCGATGCTGCCGTACAGCCCATACAGTTCGACGTTGTATCTTCTCCTCCATTCACCGTCTATGCAGACGGGACCGAAAATCACCCGAAGAATTTTCCTCTCGAAACAGCCAAAAGCGACCTCATCCGCATTTGACAAGGTCCATGCCTCTGCGCCGTAGAGCAGGACTGGGACGATTAAGGACTTATAAGGGGTCACCTTAGTCGTTCGGGAGAGGACTTTCCTACTCAATTGCCTTCTTAGCCCAAAGAAACAGCGATTGGCAAGAGTTATTCTTCGTTTAATCTCAGCGCTGGTGTCAATGTCTGAGTTTATAGAGGAGCCTAGGTAGATAAAGTCCTTAACTACCTCAAAGTTATAGCTGTATATAGTGACGTTCTGTCCGAGACGTCAGTGTTGAGTGTCCGTTCTTGTTGACAGCATATACTTCGTCTTGCCCTCAAGACCCATCTTCCCCCATCCCGACACAGAACATGGTTCGCCGAATTATTCTCTAAAGACTCGGCCTTGAATTAACTTTATGATATGCATTCTGTTGAGGTAATATTTAAGTTGGCAGTCACAAGTGTCCTCACTTAACGCGCTCCCGAAGATTTTACCAAAAACATCTGCTGCCAGTTTGCTAGGCCACGCATTCTGGCATAGTGGATGCCTTGTACTTATAATGGAAATTTAGTCTTTCTGGTTGTCTCGAACCTAAAGATTGGCATTCTAAGATTACCTTGGCTAGAGAACTGTTTTCCATTCATTTGATGGGTTGGAGGAGATGTAACTTGTCTTCTTGGTACAGCTCATAGACTAAGCCGTTGACAAAGTATTTTCACTCGGAGGATCCTAGTATTTGTTTTGGTTCCCTGAATTTTGTCATTGTTGTTGCAAACTTTGACCCGAACTTTGCTAACCCGGAGGAGCAGTGGTTATCTAGTCTTTTTTCACCAGAGTTCCACTTAGGTGTTATTCGTGGACTTTATTGAGCTGTGAGGTAGGTAAAAGCTTTTACCTACCTCACAGCTAAGTTGTGATTTTGTGCTGCGGCTGCATCTTTACTTTTGTCCTCGTTTACCTCAAGACCAATCATCGCAAATGCTTTTGCAAAGGTTTGGAGAAGCAACGTTATAAAGGGATTACCTTGTGCGCCTTCGGTGGCATTAGGACTTTAATATGAATTACTTACAAATGCCAAAAGAAATAGGAGCACCCTTGTGAAACGCAGTGTCTTATCTCCTCTTTCTACACAAGACGCCATCCTTTGGTAGGCGTTAAAATGTTTTTCCTAGCTCTAAGAACCTATCTTACGGAGAGATTAAAAAAAGTTCGTTTAGTTGGTAGAATAATAAAACACAAAAATACATACCTACATACATTTTTTCAGTCGATAGATCCATCTCGTGCTTTTGGAGATTTTCGATTTCGACATTAACTGCATTGAAGATGCCCTCATTGCATGTAAAGATTTTTAACCTCAATTTATGTTTGCTTTCGAAAATAGCCAAAAATCACTCGGCGCTAGATCTTGGGAATGAGGTGCTGGGCGAATTACATTGATACCCGAGAGCATTATCGTGGTGCTCTCTGGTGTTAAAGTAGCGACGAAGTTCCTCTCATTTTTGGCCTTTCTCGGGGAACTTGCATCTTCCATGAACTGCTGTTTGGTACCAGGTCTTATAAAACCAAGCTTTATCATCTATTACGATCCTGTTGAAGCAGATTGACTCTCCATTTTCGAAAATTTTTAGAAAAAAACTGGAGAAAATGCACTGTACTCGACTCTGTTTTTGCTCTCCATTCAAAATTCTTGGAACCCATCGAGCTGATTTCTTCGTATGTTTCAGCTGATGATGCAATACGCTTGACACAGCCATGGCATTCAAGTCCAGTTCATCCGCTATCATACACTGTGTAATTTTTGGATCTTCGTCCATTTTCGCCTTCACCAGGGCCTCATTTGTATCGTTGGTCGAGGATTTAGGCCGACCTTCACGAGATTCATCCTCGACAGTTAAATGGTCAGTCTGGAATCCTCGAAATCACTTGGCACTCGTGCGAAATTCGTATTGGTGTGAATTGGCATCGAAATCCAAAGAGAATAGCAAAACGAATTTTTTCCTACGTTGGTGGTGGAACTTCAACTGGCTAAAGTTTGTCTCTAATGACCAATTGCTGTTGCCCAGCCCTTCTTGTCGCAGTGAACCGGTGCGCTTGTGAAAAGCGAGAATCTTATTAGGTGACTACTGTAAACGTACCCTTAGGTATTAAGAGTGGCAGTTGTGTGCAAACCGCGTCATGCGTCCATTTGTGGTCCCATCTTTAATGGGTTCTTTCATGAGATCTGTATTTATGCCCACTTTTGAAAGTTTTATTACACTTGGTATGAGTGGTCTTCCAATGCATTGTTTAGAGTCCCTTTTAGCTAGTTCATCGGCCTTTTAGTTGTCAGAAGCACCTCAATATCTTGACCCCAACAAAGTGTCACTTTTAGTCGAGAAATGAGAAGGTTAGGTCGCCGTGGCTCAGTGGTTAGTGCGTTGGATTGCTGACCAAGCCGTGTGGGTTCAAGCCCCAGCCAGGAACACTGAACATTTTTCGAGGCACCACCTCTCGTCGGGGAATGACAAGCCTCCGGGAGTATAATCTGTCATGAAAGAGCTTCTCAATTCACCGTTCGGAGTCGGCAATAAATTGTAGGTCTCCATCCACCTACAAATGCACCAACAGCGTTCATTCCTTGAAACATTTTATTTCCCTGCAACATTTTTAAATCTTATTATGGGTATTAGAACCTAATTCCTCCAAGCTCCTAAAAAAGTAGTTTCCCAGGTGTTTCAAGCGCCTTTGTGCTATGCTCTCACAATCGCGTGTGTGACATCTTCTGTAACGCATAAGCCGACACTTCATCTAGTACATGTGACCGATTCTGTAAGCTCTAGTCCAATAGCGTGCTTTTGTAAAAGGCAATGCCTTCGCCTTGACCGCGGAGGATAGCGGTTTGACGATAACAGTATCGTCCTGGGGTAGTTCTACCTTGTCGCTTCCTAGTTGATCCGCAAGTTCATCACCCTCTATGTCGCAATGTCCAGGCACCCAACATAGTCATACACTGCTCTGTGCGCATAGTGCCTTAAGCATTGTGCGATAGTTCACAACTTGTCTTTAAGTGCAGCCTGACTATCGACGTAGAGGGCACTCATGCTCGCCTGGTGTTTTATCTGCAAATCCAGCGGAAGGTGGTGGAAAAACATTTGCAATGCGTCCGTTGGAGATGTGCATGGAGCAACCGCAATGGCGACACTGGCTATCCTCTGTACTGCCGCTAGTTTCGCTTGTGTGGTTATTCTGGTCGTGGCTTTCCACTAGTCCAGGGCCCCATAGGTGAGTATGACACGATTACCACGTTATCTGCGTATGCAGTGACATCTACACCCAGAGAGGCCAGTTCTATAAGAATGTTGCTCATGACCAGAAGCAAAAGCAAAGGATAAATAACACAGCCCTGGGGGATGGCTCTGGTTACCGATTTTTTTCAAGAGAACCGTGTCCTACAGCCGCATTAATAGTCCTAGTTTCGCATTTTGCATAGCCAGTTTGTTATACCTCGCTCAACTTTCGCGCACTCTAGAGCGTGTTTGACCGCCCTACCCTCTACATTGTTGAAGGCTTCTTCTATGTCCAAGAAGGCAACTAACTCGCTCTAACCTACATATTTCAGTCAAAATCCTCATGGGGTAGTGATAACTTTCTCATTCTTTCCTGGTTGAAATGGGACCAAGTTAATGTGAATAATTCGCATGCAATTATTTCATTTCCATAAAAACTAAACGTACGTTTTCGGAATAGATGTCACCAACATAGAATACTCCATCGGCCCATAAAATTTCTAAAAAAAAAATTGTTTCTACTAATCCCTAGCTAAGAACTCAAATTAATATCTAATTTCGCGGAATCATTTCTTAAACCATGAATAAGAATTAGTAGAGGAAACTTCCAAATAGCAACCCTTATTATGGCCCAAAACTCATAAAATTATGCCGAATTTATTCGAGAAACGAAAAATAAAATTGTTTCTACATGAAACTTATCATGTTTGTGTACATACTATAGACCTCCTCATCCTTAGCGAAACGATTACCTCTTTCGGTTGTGACCCTATCCAGTTGTTGCATTTAATCAGACAATTTTCATCCAAAATCAATGTGGTCGTCTCCCTAGAAACCAGGAATTTGTTAATTCAATGCGACACCAACCACGAAAGAGTAAGCTTCGCCTCGAAAAAAAAAAAAATGAAAAAAGAAATCCAACAGTCGTTCGTAGTTGTTTCGTCATTACGTAAGTCACGATTCGAAACGTGGATCTCGGGAAGTACTAGTACCTACACTTTTTTTTTGTATATTAAAATAAAAATACAAATTACTATGCCAACAATAAGCTAAAGACATCTAATTTTGGGATGTATCGGTGAAGGCAATACGTTTCAATCAAACTAGAAACGGACCTTCGATTCGGGCGCCGCGCCGTTTCGATCAGGATAAGTTGGGGGTTTTTTTTTCTAAGACGGGGTAGTATCTTCTCGACGACATTTTTCTTATTCAGTTGGAATAGTGAAACGAAAGGATTGTGACAAGCGGTTCGAGGCTCTTCGGTTAGAAAAATTCAAATTAATTAATTTCTGCAAATATGGCGCATGTAAGTGTAAAATAATTGTGAAAAATATAAAATATAGTTTGATTTAGTTTTTTTAAAAAATTTTCGGAGAATTTAAAGTTGGACAAGTTAAAATCGGGAAATATATTTTTCTTCGGTTTCTAATATTGTTTTAATAAAAAAATAAATTACTGTAAAAAATTTGTCACAATTTTTAATTATAAAATAAATGTTTGTCTGCAACTATTTTCACGGGAGTTTTCAAATGGTCTTAGTCCTGGTGTATAGTTTAACAGGGTGTGGCTCATACTTACGTGAAGTTTAATATTTCTGTCTGAAGATTTTTAAGTGCATTTAATTTCGTAAGTTTCAGCGCGATTATTCACGGAAAGTGTCGGGTCACAATAAGAAAATATTATTTTTAACAATCAATTTTAAGATGGTGCTACAGTTTCTTAAATTTTTTTTATAATTAACGCGTGTTGATAGGGTTAAGGTTAGAACACAGAAATAAAAGAGGGTAGATAAAAGAGATCCTAGGCCCATTGTAAATAGACTCCAGGTTTGCAGGTCAGCTTGATTATCATCTGCGCTCACCGCCTGGATTGCAGTCTACCTCAACTGTTTCGTCCTGTGGATTCAAAGATTCTCCTCTCTGATATGAACTGTAGCTTCAATCTTAGATTCTTTTGGGTATGTGGTTGTCGCTAAGCAACCCATGTAGTTCGTCATTGTATCTTCACCTTAATATTCAAACACGATTCACAAACCCCTCAAAAAATTATCAGTCAATATAGGTTGTGTTTAAAACAGGAGTCTTAGCTATCAAAGTGAATTGTCGCTCAAGGCTACTCTGCGAAGAGATATAGGCCTTTGCATAGACAGCCAGGCGGAGGTAAAAGTCATCTCATCAACACTGATCAAGTCAAGACAGTTCTAGTTGACTGTCAAACCCATCTCAGCCGCTTCCATATCAATACTCAAGCACGTGGCGCTGAGAGTTATCCCATGGACCTCTGAAAACTCGTGCCTCTAGTATTGGTGTGTCTGTTCTGCAAAGTTCTTTAAAGAACGATGTTAATGAAGTTAGATGACAGCTCGTGGCGCTATCTACATAACTCCTTGATGTAGCATCGACCGTAATGAGTTTCGCAGGGATGTCAAATCTAAACATTGCCCTGCATAGCTCGTCTCTATAACTGCTATCATATGCGGCCTTAAAATCAATTAAAAGGTGGTTTTCTACAAAATCTATGAATATTTGTTTACAAGTGGAATTTTCTGACTTTAAGTCACATTTGTGCATAACTAGTCAATGCCCCCCACTTTAAAAAGCTCGTCAATATCGTCACCTGAATGCAAGAACTAGGTAATTCGATTTTTTTCTAATATTTAGATATCTCTGTTTTCCGCTACCTGGATTCGACCTATTTTTTCAAAATTTCAAATATTTTCTCAAGTAACAATAAATCTGTCTTGCCTTTTTATTCTTAACGAAAACTCCTAGCACAGGAAAAAAATTTCGACTGAAGCCAGTCCTATACTTCCCACCTCATATTGTGTTATATCAAAAACAGTAATATTATAATTTATTTAATAATTAAAGAAAACATTCATCGGAGGCGAACAATTTGAAAACACACTTTTTAATTGCTCCACAAAGAGTTGTTGCCCGAACTTGATAGAAAACATTTCTTCGATTTCCACAGCATCCGCTACACCGATTATGCTCAAAATCTAATCAGTTCTACGTTTCATAAAACAAAAAAAAAAACCGCACGGTCTTAAGTTGTTTCGTTCTCCAGATATTCACAAAGAGTTGTTGTGCGAACTCGAAAAAAAAACATTTGTTAAATTTTCTCAGCATCTGCTGGACCGATTGTGCTCAAAATCTTATCAGCTCTAAGTTTCCACTGACAAATAAAAAAAATAAACCGCATGGTCCTACGTTTCTAGGTTTTCCAGATATCGAAGCCGAAAAATATGATCATACACAAGGGTGCAAACAATTTCGAATAGAAATGTCAAGCCCTGTTCATATCTCGAAACATTTTGTTCGGATGCAATACTTCCCCTTCCAAGGTAAGAAGTAAAAATCGTGTGTTTATGCCTAATTAGCATGTGAATAAATCGAGTTACCTAGTTCTTGCATTCAGGTGACGATAACATCTACGCAATTATACAATCTATGGAGAAGGCTATTCCACATATTGAGCGCACAGCACACTCCTGCGATTCCACTGTTAAGTTGTCTTGTTTGTCTGTGCAGGATTCGGTTCATGATGTGATACCTTGACATGGTTCTTCTCCTTTGGTAAAGCTTCCAAAACCTGATTTCTGTATAGCATCTCTTTATTTTCTCGAAAGCGCGCTTCTCATACTCTTTTTTTTGTTTTGAGAGTCGGGTGTTCGTGCACATAAGAATCCCGAGCTGCTTTAGTCCTTTTATGCAGGACCAGCCTGTATGCGTCTTGTTTAGTTGAATTTGTATATTGGCCGTCTTTGCCGAAACAGTGGTTTGGTCAAAGATTAGAATGGTCGAAGTTTGTGAAGATCATCATCACCATAATCATTTTCCAATAACCCGCCTATCCGCTATGAGTGTTGCGGGTTTAGGGTGCTGAAGTGGACCCTCCACATCTCCCGATCGTGGGAGGGTCCAGGGAGGGAGGACCATGACTTTTAAAACATCTGGGGCGTAGAGGTGAGATTTCAGACTTGGTCCAACCATCTCATCCTGGGCCTATTCAGAGGACGCCTACCTGATGGCACGGACGTCTACCGAGAAGGTCTTGAAAGTCGAGTTGGGGACATGAGTTTGACGTGCCCAAACCGTCGAAGTATGGATCTCTCCGTTCAAAGAAGTAGCTGCTCGACTTTGAGTGCCTTGTGTAGTCTGGTATTCCTAACTCGATCGCAACAAGGTACCCCAGCAATACAACAATCAAATCTCATTATGGCTACTTGTATCCGCGATCTCATTCCTTCGGTTATTACCCAAATCTCATAACCATAAGTGAGGGTCGGAACAAACACTAAATAAAAGACTGATTGCTTTGCTGCGATGCCAAGTTCGGCCCTCCTGATAACAGATTGACCAAGCTATCTCAAAATTGCTCGAGACTGATCAATCTTACAGGATAACTCAGTATTGCTCCTTCCATCGCTCGCGAAAAGGACCCTGAGATACTTAAGGTTGTCGCATTCGAGAAATTACTATTACCTCTGACTTGTTCACGTTCATACCAGTTTCAGCACAGACGACTATGAACCTGTCTAGAGCGCGCTGGAGTTCGGTCTGGGTGGACCCAAGTATGACCAACTCATCAGTGAAAAGCAGATGGCTTATCCTTAAGAGATCCACAAGCCGCTGTCCACTGTTATGTCGGTCTTCGATGTCGTGTTTTCTCGTTAGGTGTTTGAGTTCCCCATTAAAATTAAAATTATATGTTAAGCGTCAAATTGTGGCTGACCCCTACATATGTACATATGTATGTATGTGCGTATACGTATACTCAAAAAAAAAAAAAATGTTCATTTTCAGTACCGGCATAATGTCGGAAGTTGTGAGACGCGACAAGCCTTGACTGTTCTAGATTTTATTATTCTGGATGCAAGGGGTTTGATCAAAATCTACCTAAACTGAATTTTGACAAAAACTTCAAAGTTACCATCCCCTCCAGGTCATTCTGGGAGGAGGATGCATTCTTTAAAAATAAGTCGGTTCACTTCTACACCCAAACGAAAGGGTAGGTGGAGGTGTTTTCTTTAAGAGCCTCAATCTCAGCCTCTTTTTCCGTCGCACAAATTACTGTTGTGTGTTCCACGCGGAAATAATGGCGATCAAGGAAGTCTTATATTGACTAAAGAAATACGTGATATCCCCCTAAGAGATCCACATCTTTTCGGACCGCCATGACTGCCATTGGTCATTGAAAACATTCTCTACAAATTCCCTAGTTGCCCCAGATTGCCGTTCGTCTCGCGTAGAGATAGCAGAGAAATTCAATATTCACCCTTGTTGGGTGCCGAGGCATAGGGACAATCCGGGAAACTGTAAAAGGCTGATGAACTCGCTGGATATGGAACAACAATGCCCATGATAACAGTGACCATGGAACCTTAGACATACCCATCGCTACATGTGCTTAAACTCAAAATTAAGCGAGATGCTATCAAAAGTACAAATCTTAGGTAGACACGTGTCTAGCGTCGGAACAGATTTAGCCCAAGCTAAATCTGAAACGCTCTAAGGATTTGATTTCCCTTAAAAGATTGCATATCAGCGCTAATGATATGCTGTATCGACGAAGAAGAGGAGGACCAGCACTCTCCCATAGAAGAAAACCAATATCGATGTTAGAAGCCTTCTTCGCTTCATTTACAAGCTTCAACTGGTTTAACGAGTAGGAAAAGGAAAATTCTCAAGATCCATGTGGTATCAAAACGCACATATCATTGGCCCAAGTGTGTTGGCTTTATCTGGCAGCCATCTTAACCTAACCTAAGGGATTTGATCCCATCTTGACTGTCTATGTAAATCGCAAAATCTGAGGATAATATTAGGTTAAGTTTCAACTTATAGCTGTGATTTGAATCTCGTAGATTAGGGCTAGGCTATGGAGACTAAAAAAAAGGCGGATCCCATAGCTTAAGAGTCCTCCATCGAGATGGAGTCATTATAATGAACTTCGTACTTATTCTAGGGACTCCAGTCCGGTATTATATGTATATTTGTAGCCCACGTGAAAGTTAAGGAGTTACGTATCTCACCTCATCACCCGATGCTGCGTCAGGTGGTTGCGTCACATCTCCATCGCCCATCTTTGTGATTACAACCCGGCAATAAGAAGCAAAATATGCTACGCAGCAACGCAGCACAACGCACGTGCCAATGCAACCAGAGTAGAAGAAGAGTATGCTAGATGTTAGATGTTAGAAGTTGGGGTGTGTGTGTGTGTACTGCGACCTATTTAGATCTACTGTGGTCCCCCATGCCTATATGTCTCGACCTAGAGAACCTCCTCCAATCCACTCGCTCTGAAAAATCGGAGTATCCGGATTGGGTCCAACGAAGGGAGGTCCCAGGTGTACTCTTCTTTTGTGGATCAATGCTCCACAGTCCATAAGGAGGTGCGACGGAGTCTCCTCGGCATCGCTGCAGAATCTGCAGTTTCAGTTTGCTTCTATTCCAAGCCTGTTTATCTTTTCTAGACACTCGTAGACCAGTTTGGATCTGAATTCATAGAAACTCAGTGCCTTGATGGCCGCCTGGCTGTCTGATAGAATCGCGATGTTTTGCTCGTAATATCTTCTATTGAGACTTATTTGTACATATCTTTCGATCGCATATACCTTTACTTGAAAATGCTGAGCGATGTTCCCATTGGCTCCGAAAACTTAGTTCGGGACCCGTATACTCCCGCCCAGGTGCCCGTGTTTGTTTTGAAGCCTTCGTTGTACCATTTGATGGTGCTGTGCTCAAATTAATACACCTCGTCGTTCTATTCTCTTTTACTGCTCAGTTTTGTGTTGAAATTCTTTTCAAAGCAGTATTTCTTGATTGTGTCGTCTCTAGGCCAGTCTAATAGCGGGATTGTTTTGGAGAGGGAGTCTCACTCTTTGCTTGCGATGCTTTCGCCCGTCCCCACTCCTTCTTTTACAATTCTTAGTATTGCTTCCTTTGCGACCCTTTCCAGCACAATGTGAAGGGGGTGAGCCCCAGAATCACCTCTATTGCAGCGGTGGGACAGCTTCTCATTGCTCCTGTGATGCAGGTGTATGCCAATCTCTGCAGTTTTTCCAGGGCTCTCTAAGTATGCTAAACATCACGTGTTAGGATTTTTGTATAAAATAGGTTTTTAGTTAGTTTCTAAATAAAAGCACTTACAAAAGAAAAAGGTGAATTCGTGTTAATATTCATAATTTGAGTATCATATTAGTTGAACTGCGGCGAAGCCTTCTGATATGTCACACGCTTTTCTCGCTCCATTGAGAGTAGAGTACTTGGTAGACTCAGGGCAACGTTATTGGCAGCAAATGTACAATAGTTTTGAGGTTATACTTTCTCAATGGCCATCAAAGCAATATGTCTGAGGATCGGTCAAACGACCGCTGGTCCCATCTGCAATCTACTGCTTTTTTGACGATCGCCAATAATCCTAAATATTTGGTACTGTCAATATCGTACAGAGGAAACTTATTTCTGAAAAGAGTCTGTCAGCATTTTCCGTAGGAGGTAGTCCGGCCGAACTTCAAAATCGCATCGATCATGTAGCGCTACTTCCAGAAACAATGTTCGCAATCTGTGAGGCCAGCCACATTGATCACAGTCTTTATAATGTCGTTTGTGAAGGGTTCTAGGACGTTTTTTATGAATTTTAGCAGCATGGGACGAGTTCGCAGTTTTCGCCTTCTTTTAAGGACGTGATTGAGGTGCGGCTCAATTTCGGCTTTGGGTGTTTCAATGTCAATCAGATACAATAAGGTTATTTATAGTTTGCCGCCCATTCTTTTTGACACCGACGAGTGTCTTTGACAACTTCCTGTTCTTGACAGATTATTCTATCGTCTACGTGTGTTACTTTTAAGTAAAGGTACTTGGTCAAGACCTTATTTAATATGAACCGATTATATATTAACACAGTCCCCTTTTATTCCTTATTAGAACTCTTGTCATGTGAAAATGAAATTATAAAATATAACCCCTGTCTCTGATAGCCCATAAAAGTCTTAACGACGTGCGATACGTTAACACTTCCTATAAATTTCCAGGGACACCTTTACACCCCCTGCAGCGCATTGATACAATCTCATCGGAAATATTACCTCGCATAAGTGAGGAGTAAAACACCCCAGGAATTACACCACTCCTTGTGCATGCACGGTCATTACTCAAGGCGCCTTTAAAGGTCATCCTACTATCTTTTCCCATAACCCGCGCTTGTAATTGCACTTACTCTAGTTTGTAAAATTTTAATTCACCGTCGTCGATATCTTTATTCCAATAACGTTACATATTTTGTTTGGTTTTAATAACTCTGTACACCAGGAAACAGAATATCTAATATTGGCGCGGTGACAGGCCGTGCAATGCGTGCACATTCCCATTTAATATTTACAGCGGGGATGTTTTGTATCTGAAATATGACAACGGATATAGAAACCGGAACGGATTTACAAAACGCGATGTACACAACCCACTCACACACACACACACACACACTGCTATGCATTAACCCTTAAAATTGAATATTTATAATCGTTAAATTTCTTTTGTCGTTGTTAGGTGGGCTACAAGGATAATTACAAGACATCATGTCCTAGTGTTGGCACAGATCATCCTAAGTTACCATTTTCCAGGCATCGCAATCGAGCGGCAGTGGATAACAATTTAGGAACTAGTGTACAGCCGGGTGCTGGGACAACACCTAGAATGTCGAGCCCCTCTCCTACAGAAACAAGCGCTCTGTTGCGCCAGAATCAGGAATTGCGCCAACGTTTGCAGGAGGAAGCCAGTAACTACCGTCGACGGATCGATACTTACAAACAAGCACAACAGAATCAGGCTGCCCTGGTCTCTCGCCTGCAATCGAAAGTTCAACAGTATCGTCAAAGATGTTCGGATTTGGAGGGAAGAATGCACGACACGATAAAACAACCCCCAACGTTGAGCTACAGTAGTGTGCCTAAGATAACCACAGATCCCATATCTAGCGGGGGAATCGTAAGTATTTCCGGGGGATGAAGTGTGAATTATGGGGGTTTATCGGGTGGCTTTTCATTTTAGTGTCCCACCACTTCGATGACAATGGGCCAGTCGAGCCTTCCGTGTTCTTCTTCGCTGGATTCACCACCGACACCGCCGTGCCTTCGAGAATGTGCACATCACGATGATGGTAGTGAAATTTGTCGAAAGCTTGAAGATGAACACAATAAGTGCGAGCACATCATGCAACAGAACAATGCATTGCGACAACAACTGGAGGAATCCAACAAGACCAATGAGGCGCTGACGAACGACTTGCAGAAATTGACAAACGATTGGGCCAATTTGAGAGACGAATTAATGATTAAGGAGGATGAGTACAAGGAGGAGGAGCAGGTGAGTTAGTCCGAAACTTTGCACTGTAATTGGTAATAGATTCAACACAGTTTGCCTTTTGAGAGCCTTCGTTTGTTCTACAAATTCTCTCATTTCTTTTAGGCTTTCAAAGACTACTACAACTCTGAGCACAATCGTTTGTTAAAAATGTGGCGAGAGGTGGTCGCTGTTAAACGTTCCTTCAAGGACATGCAAATGGCTATGAAAACTGAAGTCAGCAAAATGGGACTGGAAATATCCACGGTGGGCAAAGACGTATCCAGTGCTTGTAATGGTGTCAATTTCACTATGAATCAAGGAGCTCGAGCGAATGACGAACAATTGCAAAGGTCACAACGGGAGGCATCCGACCTTAAGGCTCAACTGGCAACATTAAAAGTTCAATATGAAGCTGCACGTCACGAGATCAGTGAGCGTGACTTACGGTTGCAAGAACTGATGCAACAGTTAAAGAAACTCGAAGATCGTTGCTCCCAGGCAGAATCTCAAGCCATGCAATCAAATCGGATGAACGATGAAATCGAACGCTTGAACAATGCCATTCGAGAAATAGCTCAAGCTGTCGTGCAAGACGCTGACACAGCTGTAGATAATGACGAAAATGGTTCATCACAGCACTTGCATTTGAGTCAACAGTCGGTTATGGGTGTGAAGTCACCACGAAGGGGTTCGACGAGAACTTCTCAAGCGTTTGCGGAGGGTACAATTTCAGCGGTACAAGCGGCGCTTCATAAATACCAACTGGCTTTGCATGATCTTCAAGTCAAGTATCAAAATTGTAACGACAATCTGCAAGCAACCAAGAATCAATTAGATGCCAGTGAAAGCACGAAGAATCTTTTAGCTTCGAAAGTGTCGCAGTTGACAGAGAAACTTGATATCAGTAACTCACAGCTATCGGAGCTGTTCAAGGAACGGGAAAGCTTGCAGAAAACGCTGGATGGAATGCGAGGTGATAAGATGAATGTGGAAAGGGGTCGAGCTGAGCTAAACAATGCGGTAAGTTGGAACTTACATAAACCACATGTAGTACGTTTCCACTCATACAAAGTTTTTAATTTTCAAATTTTAGTTTGAGAATCTTAGCAACGATTATGAAAAACTACAGCTCAACTACGGAAAGCTTCAGAAACGAATCGACAGTCTGGAAGAGGACAAAAAAGCAGTAGAACTTGAGATTCAGCGAATTCTTAAGGATAAAGATATCACTGAGATGAATTTGAGGTTTGTAAAACTTTGAACTACGAAAAAAATCGAATTGCGTTTGAAAATTCGAAATAAAACAGACCCTCCAAGGGCCGACATAAAATTCGGGAATAGGTTAAGTTACGATAGTCGTCTGCACCTGGATGCAGACACACTTAGACCAAAAGAGATCCCCTGTAATACACAGTATATTTCACTCATTCAAAATTATTCAAAGGACGTTGAAGAAAGGAGCTGGAGCAGTCCTTTTTTTTCAGATGAAGTGGATTCTTTGTCAGTACAAGTTCAGATTCATCCAAATTATTTGTGAGGATGTCTAGTTTCTGGGTGTGCAGGCATTTCAGACAGTGTCCTATGAGGGGACTCTATACGGTAGATTAGATTGTTAGTAGAGGTGGGATCGAGTCACTGCGGCCGCCAATGGGCCTATTGTGATTTCCTCCATTTAGAGCTCGCTCATGATGCCTGAATTCGAGATGAATCCAGAGATGTCTTTGAGTGAGCTGGCAGATATATCCTCCGTTTCCAGGTAGAATATACCTAAATGACGATGATGTGTTCTGATTTGACAAATACAGTGTCACAAAATGAGTTCTGCTGATTCTTCGTCTTCGTTGCACATTCTACATGTGTTGTCTTGTACTATTCCCATAGTCATTAGGTGTTTTTTGACTGGACAGTGTCCCGTTAGGAAGCCTGTAACCATTCGAACCTGACTCCTGGTTAGTCCTAGGAGTTGTTTCGTTCTGGTATGGGAGATGTTTGGCATGAACATTTTGGCTTGCCTGTTACCTTCAGTATTCGTCCAATAATGGTGAACTCTGCTTTTTTAGCCAGTTTTTAATGGAGCACTTTGCAAGGCTGATTTGTAAACCATAGAATGGTCTTGGCATCATGAATTTTGATGCGGATCCTTTTCTGGCTAGTAAGTCTGCTATTTCATTGCCTACGTGGCCGCTGTGCCCTGGCACCTGTAAGCAGTTGTAAGCAGCATGCTGTAAGCAGTCCCATACTAGTTTTGATGTTATTTCATAGGCCTTTATGGCTAGAAGAGCGGCTTTGCTGTCAGAGAGAATATAGATGTTCTTGTTTGATATAGATCTGTTTATATTCTCTCTGATGCAAAGTTCTATAGCAAAGATTTCCGTTTGGAATACGGAGTTATACTTGTCCATACTTGCGTGGATGTATGTTTTCCATGTATGTACTCCAGCCCCCACTCCTTCATCTGCTTTTGATCCATCTGTGTACCAAACATGTGAATAGCTAGCAAATGCGGGTTTACTTTGTTCCCAATTATGACAGTTTGGGAATGTGACTTTAAAGTTTTGGCTGAGGTTAAATCTTGGTAGACAGTTGTTCGTGATGGTAATTCCAAGTAATTCATCTCTGTTTAATTCCAAGGTAATGTCAGCATGGACTAGTTTGGAGTTAGCAACATCTTCACAGATGAGCATAAATGCGTTAGTCATGGCTTCTTTCTGTATCTGAAGATGGAGCGGTGGAAGATTAAGGATAACTTCTAGCGCTGCAGTAGGAGTTGTTCTCATAGCACCCGTAATGCACACACAAGCTAGTCTTTGGAGTTTTCTGAGCCTGTCTTGTGTGGTTCTTTGTTTGGTTTTTTGCCACCATACGGGTGCTGCATAGGTGACAATTGGTCTAGTTATAGCTGTATAGAGCCATAGCGACATTTTTGGGTTCATTCCCCAGCTCTTACCAATGAGACTTTTGCTAGTCCATAAGGAGATCCTGGCTCTGTCTATGGTTTTCGTGAGATGAGAGTTCCAATTGAGTTTTTCGTCTACGGTGAGGCCCAGGTACTTGACTTCTTTTGAGAACTCTATTGCTTCACCGAACAGGGTGGGTTTTCGCAGTACGCTATAACAGAACCTGTTTATCGGTCAATTGCTTAAGCTTAGAGTTGGTTTCCTGATAGCGTTCAGTTCAAAGCTGTGTTTAAACATATTGAGAGATATTCCCTGGTATTATGTCACGATTCAGGTATTTCATTACATTTAAACCAGGCTTCCTTGGCAGTCTAATATTTTCGCTTTAGTTACACTACGGCATGAGATGTTTTCTCCACTTCTGGTTTTGGAACCTTCTGTATAGAAGTGAACTGAATCTGTATTCTAAGCAGATCAGTTAAGTATTAGGGTTGAGCTTTTGAACTCCATTCACCGGCATAATTACCCGCCTAACTTATTAGTTAGTTAGTTAGTTAGAAGTGGCCCTCCGAGAGGAGGTACACTTAGACCAGAAAGTTGGTCCATTGTGATGCCACTGATAGATTTCCTAACGTAGCTGTTAAGGGCGGCCATGCTGGCGAAGTTCAGATCATTAAGATCGTTAAAGAAGTATTGGCTCAGGGTGACCTTCTTGATATGGGCCAGTGCGGGACACGTGCAGAGGAAGTGTGCGGTGGACTCATCCTCCTCCTCTTCCCTGCAGCTCCTGCAGAAATCGTTGTATGCTATCCCCAGGCGTTGAGCATGATGAGTTTTAAGAGCTGGTCTCTTCTGAGTCGTATTAATGCTTTTGATCTTTTCAGATCCAGGACAGGCCAGATTAGCCTGGTATTATTGCAATAATCGAGATGTTGCCATCTACGGTTTGCTTTCGACAGAGCGTCGGTGTGTGTCAGATGTCTAACAAACGACATAGGCGCTTCGACATGGTTGAGCTTCCTGCCGTCTGTACATTGGGAGCATATTCTAGCTAACTCGTCAGCCGCACAGTTCCCTTGAATGTCACAGTGACCAGGGAACCAACAGAGTGTGACGTTATACTGTTTAGCGATCTCGTTTAGAGACACACGGCAGTCCTTCACTGCGCTAGATTTTATAGTGTTGGATACGAGGGACCTGATCGCAGCCTGGCTGTCGATATTGGGTAAGCCTTCAGCCAAGCGGCGGCTTGATTTATAACTGCGACTTCGGCTTGAAAGACACTGCAGTGGTTGGGAATACTGACGGAGTGGTGAATGTCCAGGTCTTCTGAGAAGACACCGGCACCGACTCCTTCGGTTGTCCTAGAGCCGTCTGTAAAGATCGAGATGGACTCATTAAAAAGGACTTCGCACTGACTCCAGGGCTAACTTATTACTTTCACAATAGTACAATGCACATATTGTAACGCTAGGGACAACCGGAGCCTCTTACCGATTTTCTTGGCTCATCCATCAAAAAAATGTTCGTCTACAAATTAGTCACGAGTAACTCGATCTCTCCTGTGCTGCACGAGTATTTAGTTGAGAATGCCCTCAAATAACCTCCATACCCAAAGCCGAGTTATTCCCGAAATTGAGTGTGATGGAGTCATTGCTATGCCCATTGGGTAGGTTAAGTTATGTACTCGTATGTGGACTGGCGAAAGGGGGGAGGGGGGAATCCCTATTACGTCTTGCTCACGTCAATTCAGGCTCATAAGGGGAAATATAGTATTCCTTGTCCGTAAAAGCGTTACCCAAAAACTATATATGGATCGCCGTGGCTCAGTAGTTAGTTTTCGCGGCAAGGGCAGTATAATTTGTCATGAAAGAGCTACTCAACCCCCGTTCGGAGTCGGCAATAAATTCTAGGTCCCTTCATTCGTGCAAAAATGTAACACGCACAACATTGCAAGAAGGTTGCGGGAAGCTAGGCCTTGGCTCATCTCGAGCTGTCGCGCCAGCTACTTTTTTATAGCAGATACTATAAACATGACCAAATTACTGAGATATGACCAAATTACTAAGATCGGATAGTTCTTCTATGTCTTGGTAAAAGTACCGTCCAAGGAATTTATTTCTCAGGCGGTAAAGACTTAGTCAACTGCTAGGATCTTCACTTGGAAAACACTGCTGTAGTTCGGAAGGCGGGCGGACTTGCAAATACCTCGCGGTTCGGAGAAGATATCAGCACCCACAACAGTAGCAATTTTGAATCCATTAATGTAGACAGCTATGGATTGCGTGTTGAATGTTTGACTGGTTCTGTCCTGTTCGGGTAGGTGTTTGAAAATTGTCTTATAAGTCGGGTATGTGTACATCACAGTATGACCTATTACATGTGATTTCCAGCAATCTGCCGAGGCTCGTACAAAGATGTCCAGGTTGAAGATAGCTTCGAGTCCCTGGTGTTGGATTTCTTCTCATTACTCTGGTAGTTCCAATGCACACCAGTCGTTGTACTTTCGTGTCCGCCGATTTTACTAACGTTTTGCCGCCATACAAGGCTGCCGAAGGTCCGTAGGGGTCCTATTATAACCGTGTAAATCTACAGGATAGTTCTCGGGCTAGGCCAACAGGTTTTTTTCAAATATTCTGCTGAACGAGTAAAAGGCTATCGTGGCTCTTTTAATTACTTCGTTTAAGTTCAGCTTCCAACTAAGGTTCTTATCGAGCACGAGTCCCAGGTATTTGCCACTCTCGGAAATTCTTAGGGGGATACCCCCAACAGAAGGTATACCTCTGGTCCTCTGGAGATAGACTGTGAGTCCACATTTCTTCGTCCAGGTGTCTAGGGTCTTTAACGTCTTTTCTCTTCCTAGCTAAGGCTTAAAAGAAATTTGCCTGTTGCCAGCAGGCCTACGTCATTCGCGTATTCTATGGTTTTGACACCGTTGTTTCTGAGCTGTTGGAGTACTTCATTAGGCGCAATGACCCATAGCAATTGAGGGATTACTACACCTTGAGGTGTATCTCTTGAGGCGACAGCTTTTTAATGATTCTGAGCAGAACTCAGTTAAATTTCCGTTTGGGTCTTTGAGAGATTCTAGAGGTTTTGTTTCTCTGGAGCGGACTTTTGTCAGTCTCCCAGATTCCGCCGTACCCTCGATCTCATCGCAGAAGTGCTGCAAATATTCAATTAACCTACATATCTTTACAGGTCTGAAGAAGATCGTGGAAGTCGACTACGTGAAGAAACCATATCTTTAAGGGAAGAACTTAACAGGCTTAGTCTCAGTAGAGATCTACTTGAACAGCAACGCATTGAAACTGATAGCGTTATCTGTATGATGGAGAAACAAAGAAACGACCTGGAGTACGATTTAGAGAAGCTGCTCATCGAAAAGTGTGAACTTCAAGAAAGACTAGAGAAAATCTCCTCGAACAGCTTCTCAGACAAAGAAGAAGTAAAAACACTCCAAGACCATCTAACAGAATGCGAAGAAGACCGAAAGAAGTTACGCTGTCAATGCAGTGAACAAGCAAACGAATTGTCCACCATCAAAAAGGAACTCAATGTCATCGAGAAGAATCGCCTCGACCTAGAAACAGAGAACCTATCCCTTCGCGAGAAGCTCAAGTTCATGCACATGGAGAAGGAGAAAATCCAACAAGATTTAGCTTGCATTACTCGTGATCGGGGTGATATTCACAACCAACTAACTGCCACAAACCGAAAGAAGGAATGTCTCAACGAGGAGCTTATGCGTACGCGTCAGCGTCTGGAACAAGCCAATGAGACGAATAATCGCCTAAATAGAAACTTGGAGGAAATGGTCAAGGAAGGCGAAGAGAGACAAGTTGTCATTGAATTACACGAAAAGGAGCTACAACGGCTTCAAGTGAGTAGGAATGATTCTGAAGGTATGTACGTTTCTAATTAATTTTTTTTTTTGCCAACAGGAACTTCTAGCATCCCTTCGTACCGAAAAGGAATCACTAGAAGCAGTTCTATTCGACACGAACACCACCTTAGAAGCAACAGTTGAAAAACGTAATCAACTGGAGCGTGAACTGCAGGAGGTATTAGTTAAAGAGGAAACTCTAAAGAACACCGTTGTCAGACTAACAAAAGAATTGGAGAGCTCCCAACGAC
The DNA here is from genome assembly GCA_917880715.2 of Matsumyia berberina. Taxonomy (NCBI): domain Eukaryota; kingdom Metazoa; phylum Arthropoda; class Insecta; order Diptera; family Syrphidae; genus Matsumyia; species Matsumyia berberina. Next base: position 5,285,146 of record OU862872.1, read on the forward strand.
GAGCCCAAGAGATGAAGGTTCAACTAACGAATGCTGCTCGTGCCCAAGAGAGTGAACTTCAGCAGAAGATTGCCAACCTTAAGGCTGCTGGAGATGAGAGTAGCAAAAAGTATGTCGACGAGAATCAACAGATTCGTAATGCTCTTGAGAAACGAATGCAACAGGCTCTACAGGCGTTACAAGTAGCAAAGGACGACGAAATAGATAAGTTACAGGAACATGTTGGGGCCTTGCAAGCAAACATAGAGAGCCTAGTGCAGCAACAGGAGGAGGCTATGATACGCGCTGAAAATGAGAAACAACAGGCTTTGCTAATGGGTACGATAAGTGTTTCTTGTATCTGCCAGGATATCTGTAACTCAAATTCCTTTCCAGCTCATCGTGACAAACAGGCCATCGCCGAAAAGTTGGAAGCGGTCAGTCGAGATTTGAAGGCTGAACAAGATGCTTTGGACCGCAACCGGCGCGAGTTTGTAGCTAGAGATGAGAAACAGCGAAATTTCATAGCACAATTGAAGGACGAAATCGCGGCTATTCGGACGAAAGAGGAAGAAAATAAGCAAGTTCTAGTTAGGTCGAATGTGTGTCAGTAGATTTAACAGTAGTATTCCTTTAGGATGAAGCTAGAAGAAGAGATTAAAAGGTTAGAGATTGCCTTTGGATCGATAAGGGAAGAAAGGGACGCACTAGGCCGACTAAGTGATGAGCTTAAAGTGGAAGTTCGTTTGAGGGAAGATAAAATTGATGGACTAAACGCACATCTGCAAGAGGCATTGAGGAAGATCAAAGAAGGTAATTCGTGCAAATCGGGTAACTCTAACGTAACTAACTCAGATCTCATTCCAGGTGAAGGGCAAAGTGAAGGTTTGCGTAAAGAACTCACAGATAACCGTCGTGCGTTGGCCGATAGTAATATCGAACGCGATAAATACGCGAACAGCAACAAGGAGCTACGCGACCACGTTAAGCGGGTTGAAGGTGCGAAACGAGAGCAGGCACGAGCTATTGAAGAGGCACTGCAGAAAATCGCCAACCTTGAGGACAACAAAAACTCACTGGAAAACGATCGCACTCGGCTAAGTACTCTGTTAAAGGAGACCGAAAACAATTTGACGAAGACGAGTCAGGAATTAACTTCGACCAGGAGTACATTGCAGAAGACTCAGATAGAGTTCTCGCAGAAGGACGACGGCGAAAAGGAGTTACAAAACAAATTGACAGCTGAAACGGAAGCAAAGGAGCGGGCGTTACAGGAGCTGGTTCAAGTCAGAAAGCAGGTTAGTCACTACAAGATTTTCATGAATGTTTGATTAGAAACAAATAATTTTTCTGTTAGCTCGCCGATTTGGAAACCAATTTATGTGCCACGCGTCAAGAGTTGGGTCGTATCCGCTGCCATGCTGGTCAGGAGGAGCATAGATTCCATAATCGCGAACAAGAGCTTGTAGGGCGGTTAGAAGAAGGTCGTTGCCGAGAGAAGCGTATTGAGGACCAAAAACATAACCTCGAGGTTTGTTTAGCTGACGCTACTCAGCAAATTCAAGAATTGAAAGCCCGGCTTGGTGGAGCAGAAGGAAGAATGCGTGCTCTAGAAGAACAACTATGCAATGTTGAAGCTCACAAACGTGACGCTGAACACAAACTCAGCTCCATTGCTCATACTCTTCGACGCATTGCAGGCATTCAGTTCGATGGTACTGTAAGCCTCTCACACAGATTGGTTAGCCCTTCACGTCGTTACAGTCCAGTTCGTAGTGGTTGTCATGATTTTGAAACACGCAGCACCTCAAATTGCCCTGATGGTCCATTAATTGACGTGGATCCCGATTTGGTTCGTAAAGGCGTTCGAAACCTGATGCATCAGGTGGCTCAAATTGAACGCGAAAAGGATGACTTCAAGGCCCAACTGAATACCACCAAGAAGCAGTTACAGGATGCAGCCGATCAGCAAGTCAAATGTGAGAGTAAAGTCTCTAAACTTCACCAAGTTCTGCGACATCTTCAGGAGGAGAAAAGTAACTTGGAAGGCCAGCTTAATATCAAGTCTGCCACTCTGCAATCAGTGGAAGAGACATTGCGTCAAAAGACTGACGAAAGCCAGCAGTTGCGGGACAAACTGGCTAATTTAGAGATGCAGCTTGGTGCCGGCGCTGAGGAGAACAGTCAAACCGAGGTAAGACATTTGAAATATAAAAGTATTCGGCAGTGTGCGACGAGATAGGCATTTAACATTCCCCTGACATTGGGTAGACAGTTAAAGCTAAATTTAGCCACCATTCTGTATGACGTTTCAGAATTATCTTAATTTAAAGTCATTATAAAAGTCATCGCCGTGGCACAAGAGGTAACCTTTCGGCATTCTAGAGATTTGTCATATTTCTGGCCTCCAGACGTGTAGTCACGTTTTTTTTTTTCAAAAAAGAATAACGGAAAACAAAGTACACACACGCGCTGGCGTTTAGATTAGTTTCGTTTAAATGATGAAATAAGCTTTAAAAATTTCAAAATCTCGGCTTGTTTTCCAATCAAATAATGATGTTCTTCATTTAAAGCAAATAAAACCATGAGGAAATACACGATTACTTAATAAAGAAACAAAAAAGATTACACAGTGCGACAATTTTGTTGAAATGATCCACTGTGATTGGAAGGTCAGGTGAATATTTATTAGCCGGAAATATTTATCATTTTGAGACAAAGTTGGTTCCGTTTTTTGGTTTCTGTTTTCCAATTCTCTGCTTATGTCTGGTTGTAAATTCAGTCTAGTAAATTATGTCTAGTTGTGTTTTTTAATTTATTTTTATCTATACAAAGGTTGGTCATGAGATGGTTTAGCTACCTAACCGTCATGTAACAATCCACTGCCTCTTGACCTGAACAGTCACTACTCTAGTTGGAAGCGAACAGGAGAGGATTGCATGGATCGGGAACTTTTCTGCGATTAAAAGCGGGACTTGTCCAGTTCTCGCACTCAAAATTGCTCTTATTTCTCCACTCTACTGGAAAGCACTCGCTTTTCCATGCATTCTTTATGAGTGGATGAAGCAGCCCTGCGTCAGCTTAGGGATAAATGCCATCACCTTGTCGCATCTTATTGCTGTTATCATATTTGCATTGCTGTAAAATCCGATGGGAATTCGGAAATTAGCTATTACAGATGGCTCGTGATCACATGGTTGTCATCCCATCAAATCAGTACGGCAGCATTAACTTCCTCGTCATCCTCACTTAGCCTTCGCTTTATATGACCTGTAATTATTCCTACAAGGCTAAATCCTAAATCTATATAGACTAAGAAAAGTGTGCGCAAAAAAACGCCTATCGAGGCTAAGGAATTTTATCATCGCTGTTTGGCACCACTTTGTGTAATGACATTTGTTACGCTTCAGCTATTAATTTTTTCCTCTTCTTTATTTAGAAAAATAGATCGGGCAGATTTAAAACAATGCAACAAAATAATACTAGATCTTATTTGTTTAATTTTTACAATTTTTTTTTTTAGAAGTAAAGCGCCTCTTCGGCAATTTTTTTCTTATAAATGACGGCTGCAATACCATTTTTAACTTTTCGATAACGTTTTTCGATAACAATTGGAAAAAAATAGTTTGGTAGCACAGTCTTTATCGCGGCTAAGGAATTAAGGCTGGACAGGCTTAGTTGTTAGTGTAATTAACATGGAAAATATTTTCTTAGCCTATATAGGTTTACCAAAAAAACACGCCTAAAGATGGATAGGATTTTCCCGTCTTTCTGCATGAGAGTTTTAGTTCTGGCAATGCAGTACCTTGATGACAGTTTTCTTCTAATTTTACAGGAGTCCAAAGAGCTCCATCCTTTATTCACTGGTTTATCTGGTGGGAATTTAATTTAATGAAACTTGCTCTAGGTGCAGCGCAGATTCTTTCCTTACCACTTTATCAGCTTTCTCATTCCCTGGTACGCCTTCATGTCCAGAGACCCAGCATATTTTTACCTCGTCTTGTGTGGCAAGAACACTAAGCCTTTCACGACAGCCTTTCTGTAGCAGAAAAAGCTTTAAGCGCTACCTGGATATCGATAAAAAAGGTGATATCGTCTCGTGGTATTACCTTCATCGCAATCTTCCGTCTGGAGAACTTTGTAACGGTCTAGAAATCTAACTGATTTGAAAAAAGCTAAGTTTTCCGGAAATTATACCTGAACTCACGTCAATGTCCATTTTGGACCCATCAGCATAGATGGCTTTGGTTTGCGTGCTCTATATTGTTCGCTTTATCCATTCATCTCTGCTTGGAACTGGGTATGTCCCGTCGTGATTGAATTCCAGTCATTCGTTTAGCTGATTATCAGGACACTTCTGGCCGCAGATTCCTGTATAAATAGTTCTAGTGGAAGCAGGTTGAGAATAGCCTCTAGTCCTGCTGTTGGCGTGGTTCTCATGGCACTTGTAGCTGCTATGCACGTCAGTCTCTGCATTTACATGCGGCTCTTGAGGTTGGTGGTTTTGCTAGCAGCTTGCTACAACACAACGCTAGCAGAGGTAAGTATAAGCCTTACGATATTCCTGTACATCCGTAGAATGTTTTTATGGACCGAGGTGGTATAAAAGCAATCATAAGTTAGAGATCACGTACCATACCGCGCTACGTTGATAAGCGTTTGTCGATCGCCAAAAGACAAATCCGGTTGGAGGTCCGTTGTCGGTTAGTTGAGATGCATTTAGTTTTTTGTAGACGCCCTCCACAACATTGCTCATCTTTAAAGCTTCACCACTTTAACTTTAAGACTTTTACTGATTGTAAAATGAACGTTATTCGTATTTTAGGAACGTTTGGAAAAATGCCGTCAACATGGGGCCAAGCTAGAAGCTGAGAAACGTCAACTTCAAGAGGAGCTGGCTAAAATCGAAGGTAAAGCCTCAAAGCTAGATCTTCAACGCGTCGCCATGGAAGGTGACATTACACGATTGCAAATGGTGCTACAAGAAAAAGACTCAACCATTCGACAGTTGCAAGAACGACTGGAAAATCAAAATCGGGCCTCCGCTCAATTGGAAGATCGCTGTGCATCACTTAAATCAACTGTGGATCAATTAAAAGACCGTTTACAAAAGTCTGCCCTTATTGAGACTGAGCTTCGTGGTGAAATTAAGACTCTGAGCAAGGAACTTTCTGAACAGGGCCACTCCTCTCAATCGAATCAAGATAAATTGAAAATGCTCCAAAAGAATTTACAGACGGTAGAGAATGAGAAACGCATCCTGGCAGAACGGTTGGAGAATGCTCAAGGAAATGTTAATGAACTTCGACGTACTCAACAGGTGCAACTTGATTCTGTGCAGCGGCTGCAGGAACAGGTCACAGAGCTCGAAGTACAGCGATCAGCGTTAGAGTCTCAATTGCGAATAGCCAAGTGGAAGGAGGAAACCGGCGACTCTAAGGGCGGCGACATGGACAAATATAACGAGGAGAATGATCTCAGTCGACAACTGAAATCGTCTCAGCGAGAAAAAACGGAACTTCGAGGAAAACTGCAGACCCTCAAGGATAAAATCAAGCAGTTAGAGGGCGAACGCCAGAGTAAGTTCTCGGGAACAGCTGGAGCTTTCGATCGTTCGGAGAAGAGTTATTATGATGCAGGGGATTACGATTCAAATCGCATGGAAAGCGACAACTATATGAAATCAAATGCATATGGCTGCGGTCTGGACCATGCCGTTATCGAGCAGGAAACTCGTGATTTGCGTCTGAAAGTTAGACGCTTGGAGACACTCCTCGCAGAGAAGGAGTCCGAACTGGCCCGAGTCAAGGCGAGAGTTCATGATAGTGCAAAATGTCTGGATGGTGACTCAGAGAGGTATCGCAGTGCACAGCTACATGCCGAGAAATTATTAGACGCTCGTGAACAAGCTCATCGACAACAAGTTCTGAGGCTCGAAAATCAGGTAAGCTTATGGTAATTGAAAAGCGAACATGGTTCCTTAACCCTTTTTTTTTTGTAGATATCAATGCTGAGAGAGCAATTGGCACAAGAAGCTAAGCGACGTCAGCAGTATATTCTGCGTAGTTCCCGAGCGAACAGAGAAATGCAACATTTGCGAAGCACTTTAGGAGACTCCCTCAGACATGTGTCGCAACATCCCCTCGATCCGACACTTCTTGAAAGTGAAAGCCGGCGGTAAGTTCAAACGATTTACCAATGAGACAAGCCTTTGAATGTCTAAGTTTTTTCTCCAGCCTGGACAACGCCGTTTCGATGAGTTTACCCCCATCTACCTGTCGTGACTACGACCGCAGCCTGAGTCCACCTCACAAATAAGTGTAGTTCGACAGAAGACATGTCACTTCAAACACTGCCATTTATACAAATATCATATTCAATATTTATCATGTGTGTTCAAAGTAGTTTTATTTGATTAAGTGTAAATAATTATACATTGCGGACGAGAATACGAAATTTGGACGGAGCTAAGTTCAAGTACAAAGCATCTAGCCAAGAGTAACTTTGCCTCTCGTTGAGACACCCTCGAGAATATTGTGCCCAAATAAACGTTGTTCACTGCATTTACCGAGGACACTAAATGTGTTCTACTAATGTAAGTCATAAAGTATTTATTCACCTAGTCGTCACACTATACTTACAAATACTTATTTATACTATAGGATATATGTATACATATGTTTCCATTCGCATGTGTAAATCTCGACCAAGAATTTGATCGTTCATTTTTTTTCGTTATTGTAAGTTTTAATAAATAAATCACAATGATACACATTCAAGGAATGAGAGAAGTTTTACTTACTTTTGTAGGTGGCGTTATAGTTCAGCCTAAGCGCTTTCAGTTGGTCACTCTAAGCTGGTAGAGGTCCTCTTCTACTTGTGTGCGCTATTTTCGGCAGTCTTTGCCTTCTAATACGACGTCCGACGTCAGGTTAGATTCAAAGACTCTGTAGGCCAAAGCGTTGGAGTCCATTCGCTATCTTTTGACAAACCTGACCTGCCAAGAACTCTAGGTTAAATTTAGCGCTGGAAATCACGTTATTCACTTTTCCAGGGCGATTTTCGAGACTATAACTACAGCCTTGGCCAAATATATTAGGCACCCCTTTCTTTTTTCCGGTGTAGGATCAGTGTGCGACCATTGCTCGAAATCGACAGACGCGTGCCTAATTTTTTTCTATTGCTTATAATTCTGAAGTGTGTGTTCATTTTTATTTTAAAATGCCGAAAGCAAGTGAACTGAATCTGGGAAAACGTGTGAAAATACAGCTTTTATTTAAAGAAGGGAAAAATCACACCCAAATTGCAAGAGAAGTAAAGTGCACACGGTGTTCAGTCCAAAGCGCAATTAAACGGTACAAGCAGACTGGTTAGCACACAAATCGCGAAAAATACGGGAGACAAAAGATTATCACGCGTCGGGAGGGCCGATTTGTAATACGACCTTCTCTAAAAACTCAGAGCAAAACCTCTTCTGCGCTTGCTGCTGAGCTGTTGAAGGATCAAAGAAAAAAAAATGTCTTCCAGAACCGTTAGATGAAGACTTAGGTAAGCAAATCAAAAAAAAAGCCGTAGCTCTCGGTAAAAACAAGAAGGAGTGCGTGGAGTGTGCGAAAAAACATGTACATTTTACGGAAGGAAATTGGTCCAATATTTTGTGGTCAGATGAATCTAACTTTGAGGTACGTATCATTTATGGATCACTTTTAATTTTGACATCAAAAAATGTAACTAATTTTGATGTTCTCTAGACGAATTTATCTTTTTAAAATAAGGGCGAGTTCGTAAACGTCTGACTAACAAAGATCGACCGAAATCTAGTATGTTCGTAAACGTCAAAAATGAGCAGTAAACATGTTGGCGTCGGGCAGATTGTGTAAAAAAAAAAAAATATCTGCATGAACGCCTGCTTGTTTTCTGCGTGCAGACGAATAAAATGTTTGATTTGCAGAAACAAAGCAGGCATGTGGTTCGACTTTCGCAGATTACTCCGTTTACGAATTCACCCTAATGCTTTTTTCCCCAATTTTCGGAAATTTGGCAACCCTGGTGTGACCTTTGTGAGGTGAAGGATTGACGAAGAGTACAACCTAGAATGCGTGGTACCTACTGTCAAGCACGGTGGAGGCAGTAAAATGATCTGGAGATGCATGTCCACCAGCGGTGTAGGCGAAATGCATGTGTGTGACGGTCGGATGGAGTCCTCCAAGTACAAAAATGTGTTGGAAAATGTGTTTCAACTTTCTTTTTCCAACATTTTCGGGGATACCAACATGAAAAATGTCAAATTCTAACAGGGCAATGCACCCTGCCACAAATCAGCCCTAAGTATAAGGTGGTTTGAAGTTAATAGCATAGACCTCCTTGAGTGGCCTGCGCAGTCCCCGGCCCTCAACCCTATAGAACATCTATCGGCTATTCTGAAGCGTAGGATCCTGCAGCACTCGATAACATAAAAAAAACACTTAAAAATGTGTTACATCAAGAATGAAGCGATATTTCTTTGGAAGAGTGCCGCAAACTAGTCAGCTACTTATTTTGATTTTATTTAATCTTATTTTTTTGGAATATATTGATAATTTTAAGGGGTGCCTAATACATTTGGCCAAGGCTGTAGTATCCTTTCATTGTCGAAAAAGATTTAAAGTCTGTAATACCAGTTGTGTTCACTGAACTAAACCAAAAGGGGTCTTCACACGCCCGACCACGTTGTAGTTGTTGTTCGATGCAAATAAATATTTTTCTTATTCTTCATCTAATGCACGTCACACTAGCCTGCCATTAAATTGAAGTAATGTCCTTTGGTGTTAGAGAAAATCTCAGCTTAAATTAAACTTTGTTTTGATTGGGCTTATTTGTCGCCATAAGATATATTGATTCCCTTGAGAGATGAAGTTATAAAAATTTAATTTTTCTTTAGTAATTCTTCGAGTTTCTTAACAACTGCTGCCATGTTTGCTCTTTGATTAGTTAACTTTGCAACCTCTCCAACAATAGCAAATATTGCCTTCGTTTTACCGGCTTTATAGCTTTTTACGGCTTTAGGGTTATTCTCCATAGCACTAAGACAGAACTTTTCAATCTCCTTCGGATCACTTATCTGTTTCAGATTTTTTCCTTCAACAACCTTAAACAAAATGAAAGACTGTGAATAGAACGATGGATAGGTTAAAAATGCTTACTTCGATCACAGTCAATTCCGGATTCCCATGAAGTTCTTCAACCACAGTTCGAGCTGACACTAGATTTATCTCTTCTTCATCTAGTTTTTTCAAAATATCCGTAAGATGATCCACTGTCACTCTACTGTAAAACAAAACGGATGTGATTTTGGAATACAAAATGCAAATACAAAATTCGCTGACCATTGCTCTGCATCAATATTAGCTTTGTTGCAGAATGTAAGAACATCATTGATTAGGAAATTTGCCACCAACTTTGTTGGGATTCCAGGTAAAGTTTTTAAAACGTTGGTAAAGTAGTCCAGGAGAACAGGTTCATTCTAGGATAACGACAACAACATTTAGCAACATAAAACCAAATAACAACCAGATCATAACTCACAACAAGAATAATAGCTGTATTTTGGCCGAGATTAAACTGCTCCATGAGTTTTTGTCGAATCGTTTCTGGAAGGTCAGGTATCTGCAGTGCAATATTGGGAACGGATATTATACCTGCTCGATTAAGATCCCCCTTGACATCGACCCGCAATGGGGGAAGATTAGGTTCTGGCATAAATCTATAGTCTTGTAGGACTTCTTTATCACGCATTGCCACGGTACATTTAGATTCTGCATCCCATGATCGAGTTTCATTAGTTATCTCTCCACCATTTTCTTTTATTTCTATTTGTCGATGAACCTCGTAGGTAACTGCTTGAGAGATACTCCTCACTGAGCCAATGTTCTTTACCTCGGTTCTGGTACCATATGGTTGACCATCCTGATGAATTGAAATGTTGGCGTCGACACGTAAGGCTCCCTCTAAAAAAAAAATCTGGGTTTAGTTGAGAAAAGAAAATCGAATCGAAAGTAGGTTTACCTTCCATTTTACAAGAGCATGTTCCGAGGGTTTTAAGAATCAAAATCAACTCTTTTATAAGAGATGCTGCTTCTTCGCCGTTTTCAAGATCTGGCTCAAAAACTAACTCCATTAACGGCACTCCAGCTCGATTAAGGTCAACTAAACTCCTAAAAAGAAAAATTGAGTAAACTTAAACTTCCGCATTCGAATCAAAACTAATTGTTTCTACGAGCTCATGGAGAGAACCTACGAACAATGCCCGTGAAATGTTGTTAAGATTGTCCTTTGAGATTTCAACTGGAAAGAAGGTAGAGTAGCCTGCAATTACAACCGGCTGTAAGATTGACTTTTTCCACAGCTCTTGAGTTTCCCCAGAGCTCTTGAATTTCCCTACAGCTTTCAAGAAGTCTCCCAATAGTAACAGCACTGCTACCAAGTCACCCACGAGTTAGGTTTCAACCCTCCATCTGCAAGAAACCGCTGTTTTGATGTTGAATGCAAACAGGCAGACGCCGACAGAATAGTTGCCGACCTTAGAAAACGAGAGCTCTACAAGCAGCAAAAGAGCCAAAAGTCGCACTTAGACGAAAGAGAAGATGCAGAGATGCTGTGGGAGGGAAGATCTAATCCTGCATATTTATAAGAGGATAGGTCTTTATAGAACAGGATAAGGTTTCGCTACCCAAATTGGTGTTTTTGCAGACTGAAGCGATCCTACTTTAAGGCAGTCTGACAGTCTTAACCTGGATGAGGCTTGCGAACATCGAATCAGAAGCAACTAAAATAGATGTGATTAGCATAAAACATGGTACATATTTTCTATCTACAAACACCAGATCACAACGTGGATGTCTCTGGAAGAACATTACGATGGACAACTTCGAAGTAGTGAAGGCTTTCGTCCACATATGCTTTGCTATCAATTCTGTCAACGAAACCAGTGTCGAGATCCAATATAACATGCGTTAATCGTCACTATGACTCTAAGTCATCTCTCCTCTTAAGTCATTCTCTTCCCTCACCCACCTCCCTCCTAATACCGAACCAAACTGGAAGTTTAAAGTGGGAATTTTCCTTAATTTTTCACATCGGCTCTGTCAGTCTATTACCCCCTTCCGCCCCTCACTCACGCAAGCGTCTCCCATCACCTCCCAGAGCCTACTTTATCTGCAACGAACCTGTTCCCATTGACATATCTATACGCGATCTAGGCGTCATCTGTAATAGGGAACTTAATTTCCTTGCCCACATAGATAACATCATTAATAGAGCCAATTCTGCACTTGGATTTGTGAAACTTTGGTCTAAGGAATTCTCTGACCCATACGTCACTAAATCCCTTAACATCACCTTCGTAAGGCCTCTCCTTGAATATGCCAGCCAAGTATAGTCCCCGTTTTACGAAAACCATAGTCGTCGAATCGAAGCAGGTTCATTCGGTTTGCCTTACGCGGCCTTCCTTGGGTCGACAATTTCAACTTACCGCCCTACGTAGATCGCTTGAGACTGATCAACTTACAGTCCCTCGAAAAACGTCGTGATGTTGCCGATATACTCTCTATCCATCAGTTATTAGCTGGTAACATCGACTGCCCCGCACTACTGCAAATGATCTCGTTCAACACCAATCCCCGTAACCTCAGATCCGTACCAAAAACCTACAACTAACACTTGCATTCCACAATTTTTCATATGAAGTTGAACACAAACCGAAATTCTCCTCTGTAGCTGATTCACTTAAATAAATTCAAACCTTTTCAAAGCATCATCGTGAAGCGATTTTCCACTGTCCTGTTCCAATTGTAGCTGATGAAGTCGCACGGTCTTTCTGTAAGCCTTTGCTTTTCCCGGCACCAAAACAGGAAAACTGATTTCGCCTTTATTAGCCAATGCTGCTCTTTGTTGAGTTATTTGGTATCCAGCCTAAAGGACAGGTTCTTAAATTTATTGATTTAACATTTTCCTTCATACTCACTGGTAAATCAGCATAGAAATAGTGTTTCCTATCGAACATTGACACTGGATTCACTCGGCAGTTCAATGCTAATGCAGTTTTTATTCCCGCCTCCACACATCTTTTATTGAGAACCTAATTCGTCAGCTATTAAATTGGAGAACATTTTTTTGTTATTTTTAACTTACGGGTAAAGTTCCTGGTGTTGAGGCATCAAAAACGGAAACAGCTGAATTTAGTGGTGCAGCAAATGCAGTGGAACTTCCTGAGAAAAGTTTCGAATTGGATGATATCTGTGCATGAACTTCTAGACCTACGACAGTTTTCCATTTGGTGCTTAAAAGAAAAATGAATGGTAACATTCGATTTATTAGAAGAAAAAGAAAATTGAAATTACTTGTTTGCTGTTTGTTTCGTTGTAGAATGATGACAGTGAAGATTATTATTGGAAAATTTAATTCTATTTACACATTTTTTGAACATTTTGACTTGGAAGTTATGAGATACTAGTCTAATTTGACATTTCAGTAATGAAATGTAATGAAAAGTAATGTAGCGTGATGGTAATAATTTATAGCTGGATTGTTCAGGCTACTAGGAAACGGATTGAAGTGTCATTTTGAATATTGTTAAATGAGACTGATCCATAATGTGATCAGTAGCTTATCTGTTTTCTTTGACGAGTTCTAAAATAAAAATAAAATATTACAGATTAATCTATGGAGTGGAGCCATATCCCGAAAACTACGATGATTCTATGCAAAATGTTAATCATCGCAGACCATTATGCTTAACTCAATAAGGCCTAGTCTGGTGATAAAATTTAGTAAACCATTGAAATCTGAAAAAACTCGTTAAAATTTATTGCTCAGTATGTATTGGTACAACAAGTACCATTTCATTTTCAAAATCAAGGCTAACAAATGGGAACTGTCTATAAGAGAGTCAAAACTACAAGCACAGATGGTATAACATACTGTTGTTGAGTTAAAGTTCTTTCAATATCAAGGTCAATAATCAAATAATAAAATAATGGTAAATAAAACTTTAGGCAACAGTCAGGGTTGCCTGATTCGAGATGGATTTTTCATTTTAAATACATACTTTTTTCCCCCACATTGGTGATCATGAAAATTTTTTTTATTTTTATCATATCTAATTAAAATATTTTCCCATAATACAAAATTTCATTATTTCAATCAAGAAAGCCAACACACCAACGTAATCCACCGTCATTTACCGTCTAACAACAGAAAATTCCCTTACGTCCACTGACGTTTGGTTATGTCAGAAAAGAAAAAAAAAATAAGCAGAATGAAAGATTTTCCACTTTTCGCAGAATGGGAACTAGAAAAATAGGCAAAGATGGTTTTTGATCATTTTTCATTTCTATAAGAATAGTACTAAACATAATACCCATTCTTTCGCTACCTAGGACAAAATCATTAGACAACCTCTTCTAATAATGAGCAAACAAATTTTTACAAAGCGTCGATAAAATCCAATAAAATTTGCTAGCAGTGAAAATATGATAATTTCAAGACTGTCGAGAAAAGTGCGTAGAAAAAATTTAAAATTTTTGTGATAAATAATATTTCTGCAATACAACCACATACTAACGATAGGACAACCGAAAAACAGACACGTGTTCCCCCGCTAACAAAACTAAGATATGGATATTGCCGAGAAACTTTTTGCTGATCTTGAGTCAAATAAGTCACAAGAATGTGAGGAAGCCAAAAAGGAACTGGTGGATCTGTACAGTCAGAGTGAGTCGTGTTGTTGCTTGTTTCGACTTGATTGATTGAAGATTTTTTTGCGGTAATTACAGCAAAGGATGTGTGGTTGGTACACGGCATGATGGATTACTTCTTTAGGACGGGTTCCCAGCGTATTGTGGATGTTCTGGTGAAGGCACAATGGCCACATGACAACGTCTTTTTCGAAAGACTCTCCGATTGGCTTAAGAATTCCACCTATCGGTTACATGCGCTGACGTTATTTGGTTTTGTCGTCCGCAAACATCCGACGTGGCTGTACAAAATGGAAAAGTACAAGATCGTCAAAGACATCTTGAAACAGTTACAGGTTAGTTGATCGAATTTTCCCGGTCAACGGTTTATATGAAAGACTTCTGTTACAGAATGAAAAGGATATTGTATCGTTAATGACTGCTCTGCTTTGCATTGTTACCCTTCTGCCTGTCATCCCAACGATTGTGAACACTTTCCTGAGTGATTTGTTTGGAGTGTTTGGCCATTTAGCTTCTTGGAGTAGCCAGAGTCCGAACAAACTGAGCAAAGACAAACTGATTCACCTGCAACTAGGACTGCAGATGCTGTTCCATCGACTCTACGGCATGTATCCGTGCAACTTTTTATCGTACCTGAGCGAATTTACTAAGAAGGAGAAGTATGCAATCTTTCAACATACGATTAAGCCGTTGTTGGACACGGTGCGTGTGCACCCAATGTTGGTCAACCCCGAGAAGGAGACTAACGTTGAACGCTGGAAGCATAAGGAACCTCATGATATTGTTGTGGAATGTGCAAAGCTCTCTATTGCCGACCGGGTAAGCATTTTTTCCATGCACAAAGCAAATGCATGGTAGTGTTACAAATCAATTTGGTTGTGCTGTCAAGGTGTTTCGTTTTCTTTGTTTAGTTTGTTATCATCATTTTGTTGTTATTGTTGTTGTTGCATTATCAGATTTTGTAATTAATGAGTAATGAAGTAGACGTACATTTGGGAAAAAAAAAATCGATTAATCATAGAGGTTCTGGCAACAAACAAAGGATTATGAATACCGTTATAAAAAGCGCGATTGAAGTACCGGTTCGAAACTCAGATTTTATTGCCGTTGGGCTCATTATGAAGATCCAAATACCCGTTACAGATATTACTACATTTTCTCCAGAACAAGCCTTAGCTAGTTCAATTTTTCACCTGAAATTTGCTGCAATGATTTGACAGCTTATGCGTTGTTTGTCGACAACAAGTTTGGTTAAAGAGTCTCGTGATTTTTGCTGAACAGTTTCCAAGCCGCATGGTGCACCGCTTGTTCAAAGCCAATACTCACCGGAGGTACGATTCCAGACTAGTGATCAGTTTAAGTGTAGCGAAATTAACCAAATATATTTCGCGGCACTACCTACCGGCAGATAATTTGCAGTCCCCAAAAGCATAATTTGTCTTGTCGGTAATAGAAACTCTAGGACCCTAACATTGAAGAATATAACATGTACTTCGGAGATGTTGGCGCGGAATGGTTCTAAGATTGTAACGGATTTGGCGTAAGAAGTTCAGACTGAGGTGGCATGGCTACTACACACATTCACCTGTATTATTTGTTCATGAACCATTTTTCATTTTCCTCACTTCATACGCAATCGATGGCAAAAACTAAGAACTCTTCGGGTATTTATTCATTGTTGCTAACTCACTCATAGCCGAGAAAAGTATATTCGACGTTAGCCAAACAGACAATGAATTTTTTAAAAGCCTTCATTTTCCGGTTTTACCCGTTCTTGCCTTCAGTAGAACTTTCCTTGCAGTTTATTTTCCTATCGCCTCTTCGCTTATGAGGAAAATAACCCGCGATTTTTCGCCTTATTGGGATAAACTCTTGATGGGTTGAGTATGAACTACATTCTAATTGGAAGGGCAAATGGGTTTTTTTTCTGGATTAGAGAGAGAGAGAGAGGTACACTTAGACCAGAAAGTATGTCCATTGTGATGCTACTGAGTACTGGGGTACCCTGCTTACTCCTGAAACCATTTAGATTTCCTAACGTAGCTGTTAAGGTCGGTCATGCTGGCGGAGTTCAGATCATTAAGATCGTTAAAGAAGTATTGACCCAGGGTGATCGTCCTGATATGGGCCAGTGCAAGACACGTGCAGAGGAAGTGTGCGGTGGACTCCTCCTCTCCCTCATCCCTCCAGCTCATGCAGAAATCGTTGCATGCTATCCCCAGGCGTTGAGCATGCCTTCCTAGGATGCAGTGCCCCGTGAGGACGCTGTTAAGTTTTGAGAGCTGGTCTCTTTTGAGTCGTATTAATGCTTTTGATCTTTTCAGATCCAGGACAGGCCAGATTAGCCTGGCATTATTGCAATAATCGAGTTGTTGCCATCTACGGTTTGCTTTCGACAGATAGTCGGTGTGGGTCAGGCGTTTAACAAAAGACATAGGCGCTTCGACATGGTCGAGCTTCCTGCCGTCTGTACATTGGGAGCCTATTCTAGCTAATTCGTCAGCCGCACAGTTCCCTTGAAAGTCACAGTGACAAGGGACCCAACAGATAGCGGCAGTCCTTCACTGCCCTAGATTTTATAGTGTTGGATACGAGGGACCTGATCGCAGCCTGGCTGTCGATGTAGATCGCAATATCCCTGCGTGATATTGGGTTAGCCTTCAGGCAAGCGGCGGCTTGATTTATAGCTGTGACTTCGGCTTGAAAGACACTGCAGTGGTTGGGAAGACTGACGGAGTGGTGGATGTCCAGGTCTTCTGAGAAGACACCGGCACCGACTCCTTCGGCTGTCGTTGGCTGGATTAGGAAAGAAAATAAGTCGATGAAAGCCGGGTGAATTGGGTGATGTAATGAGTCGAATGTCGTTCGAAGTTGTCCTTACAAATTTGTGGTTGAGACGAAACATTGAAATAATCCGTTAATTTTCCGGCTTTTGCACTCTTAGTGTACAAACAGAGTGGAGCAGTGAGCAAAGAGCAAAGCGATGAAATTAAACACGTGTGATGAAGGGGTAGCGCACAGAGTGGAGCATTGATCGAAAGTCGAGCAGAGCGTCGACAAGAGAGCAAAGCGGTGATTTCAAACATGTTTGATTTCTCCGCTATCATCGCTTTGATTTTAGGTGGATTTCGAAGAAAGAGGTCCTCATGACCCGACTTTCAAAAAATTTGATTGCATGGATTTGTGTACATGGATTGGATGTTACAGCGCAACCGTGGCGAGGAACGGTTCGCATTGTGAGACTTAAGGATAAGCCATCCTTTTTTCGCTGATGACTTACTTCGAACCATCTGGACAGCGAACGCTTGATAGCTTCGTAGTCTTTTATGTTGAAGCTGGGTAAATGTGAACAAAGCAGAAGTAAGGCTTATATCTCAAACGCCTGTTCAATGCACTTTGCATCTTAGTAGAGTCCTATCGAAACCGGTTCAGAAGTTTAAGTATTTCACGAGTGATGGAAGGAGCAGCACTGAGTTATCCTGTCAGGCTGGAAAAATTTTGTGTGTTTGATCCGACCCTCACCTATTGTCATGAGATTTGGGTAATGACACGATTGAGGCCGCAATTATGAAGCGATATGAATAAAATTTGGTGTACAGAAAATACCACATATTCAAGGAAGGGTTTTCAGTAAAGTACACATTCAAAATATTAGGATCCACTGTTATTCACAAAAGAAAAATGAACTCTTGCTTATTTGCTTCTACTTTGCTCTTTGCTCTTTGCTCGTTGCTCTTTGCTCCTCACTCTGGCTAGTCTTCATCCTTGCTCGCCTCTCGTGCTCTTTGCTCTTTGCTCGGGGAAATTTCGCAGCTTTGCTCTCAGCTCCACTCTGTTTGTACACTTACGCATTGAAATTGTGTCTTTGTCAGTGCCAGGCAATAATTTTGTAAAGAAGTCAAACAAAGTGTGTCTACCAATTCTGTGTGTCTCTCCGTCTGTGCATGTCGATAGCAGCCTTAACGGCTGGCCTTCAGATAATCACTGAAATTGTAAATTTTATCTCGAATTTTTTCGGCTTCCCTCTCTTGAAATTTCACTCCACGCCATTGGAAGACAGTGATCATATATTAACGCACCACTAGCCGTTGTTATAGAAGTTCTACAACGCCTCTCTGCTCTCGTCAACAACATCCTTAAAGATATGACTTTCTCTTCGATTGTTTTCAGTTCTTAGATTCCATAGTCCACGTGTTGTACAAAGACGTAATGAATTTCTTTCCGTCTATCTGCCAAAATCTAAAAGTTCAGACAGCTTTGTATAGTCTTGCCATAGCCTTTAAGACATTTTTGAAAAGTGAATGTAAATGATACATACATGACTTATGTATTTTCAGGAACTTCACACAGAATACGCACGTTCGCACGACACATCAATTTCGGTGCTGAGCCAACCGCTTTATCAATGCAAGCCGATCGCATATTCGGGAATCGCTTCACCTTTCCAGCCATTACCTGATCGTGAACGGTTTTCGGAGTTTAAAAAAGGCGACCCCATCTGGAGTCCATACACGGAGATTATTTCATCGGCCAGTACAATGCCTCATACTCCAACACCCAGCTATGGTGTGCCTAGGAGCAGTGGATCTTCTTCTGGACCATTGGGCGCTATTATGGGCGTAACTGGTTCGTCACCACCTGAAGCAGCTGTTGAAGCTACACCAGAGACAACACCCATGAAAGAACTCACCATGAAGCCGTATGCCAATCAACATGCGGTGTGCGCAATTTTTGCTACAAGTCAACCAGCGTCACCGACGACGCAAAGAGAACCTTGTCAGCAATTCACGTTCACCGAATCGCCCGGACCGAGTTCTACTCAGCAGGCATATGCCGAACAGACTACCTTTAACAAAATCCCAACAAAAGCATATGATCAGAAGATGCAGCACGTACTAAACGATCGCCATCAGATGCGTGTTTGCATTGGTTTGCCGAAGGCGGCACTGAGTCCATTGACTAATATCGCTGATAAGAGCCCAGCGAGTACATCAAATAATGGCACACCCCTGTTTGATTCTCAAGAAGACGAAGAAGTACGAGGCCTGACGAGCAATGTGGCATTACTGGTTGAAACCGCTGTAACGGTGGCAGAAGATATGGCTAAATTGTGCCTGGATTGCGATAAACCAGAAGAGTCACCATGCTCTATAGGAGGTGCTCAAGTGACCTCTAAGCGCTCTATGCGAACGCAGATGGGCAGGAAAAATTATTGTCACAACGATACCAATTGGAAGCACGCGAATCTGAGTGATGAATTAAATGGTTTTCCTGCAGTGGGATCGAAAGTGCGTCGTACTAAATCATGTCCCGCCATTAACGGTAGTAATTCCAAGGTGACTCCCACTAAGAAAGATAAGCAAAGTGACTCGCAATTATTAGGTACCAAGCTGAGCGCACTTTCAATTGGCCGAACTGGAGCCTATAGAAAACAATCGTGCACGACCACCTCTCGCGTAACGCAAACCATCCAGACGTGGCCGAAAGACTATGAGTACACGCTGTTCGATTTGGTCTCCGAGAACAACAAGATGCGTAGTGAATGCAATATCCTGCAAACGCAAGAGCTCCTGAATCAGTACATTGATCTGACAGTTAAACTAAATAAACCTGCGCAATTTCAGGTAAGATTTCATTTCCAGCGTCGTTTGGAATGTTTTGTGTTGAACGAGGAAATTCCAAGGGGATGTTCTTCCCTATTCTGCTTTTCAACCAACTTCGTCGTATTTTTACAGGGACGGAAGTAGGGCATGCGTCTCATTCTGATGCAGTGACTCTTAAGTTTTAGGATGTACCCGAAAGCTTGAGAAGTAAACTAGAAGGCTTATCTCTCTAGAGGCATCTCGCAGTCTGTGTTGAAGGTTTTTTTTTAGCTTTGAATTTTCTCGACCGTTGTGAGCCTGCAAATATTCGTAATCTTTTCAAATTGAGGGTTGACCATGTATTTTGGAATATGACACAATGCTAACGTTCCAGAATCCAGTTGCGGGACATTGTCGTAAACAAATCGTCAGAATCGGAGGCGTTTTCTTTCATTTCGAAACTGTTTGTTTTATGGTTGCGGCTCATCGGAGCAAGAAACCAACCAATACTTATCCTATTTTGCAGCGCAAGTTGTCCGCCGTTCGTCTCTCCAAATTATCTCAAGACGGGAAATGTATATGCCCTGAAATTTCTGCACAAACGTACGTACATTCGTAATCCGGAAAGGGTTTTTCGTATGCAGAAAAACTGTTAATAGCTTTTCATGTCTGCTGTTAAGTAAGGATCGAGGCCAAAGGAATTCATGGTACCCGCATTCTTTTCTTGATTCTGTCTAAGACCCAGCTGATTTTTATCAAAATAGGAGCGAGAAAATCTTCTAGAGGAAGATTGCGACAACCCACTTGGCGTGCGAAACTGGAGGCAGCTGGCTGGAGACGCTTGTTGGTTGAGGCCCGGTTCAAGGAAGTAAGAGAATGCTTTATATGATAACTAGCCTTTGCGAAGGATTGCCTTGGCATTTGCTTGCGTTTCGCATTCTTTTTCAAAACGTCGACCTTTAGTTATACAAGGTGGCGCAAAATTAATCACCCGATGTTCTTTGGCTGTAATTTTTTTTATGACCGAAAAAACTTTGGTTCTGCTTTGGATTATGTTTATTTGATGTCTTAAATTTTTTTCCATTAAGTCGAGAAAATGAAATCGGCTAAATGGCCGCCGCCAGAATTGATGACCATTCGGGCCCGATTTATGGTATTTTCCATCACTCTCACCAGAAACTCCGGCGATAGGTCCTCGCATTCTTGATGGATATTCTCTTTGATGGCTTCAAGAGTCTGAGGCTTGTTGACATAGACTCGTGACTTCAAAAAAGCCCACAAAAAAAGTTTGGAACGATTAAATCGGGCAATCTTGCCCGCCAGTGCAAATCGTCAAAACGAGACATTAGACGATCCGGAAACGCATCCTTCAAAATTTCCATTATCGCGCGAGCTGTGTGTGCGGTTGCATCGTCCCATTGGAACCACATGTCTTCCAGTCCCAATTCATCAATTTGCGGCAATAAAAAAATGTCCAATTGCGTGGCACGCCGTCTGGTCGACGTAGACGGCTCATCCGCGACATCTTCAGCCTTAGCGGCGATATTGTCGTTGGAAGGAGCACTACGAAGCTTTCCGGCGCTTCTTCTGTCATGTGTTGTTCCAGTCTTTTTGAGGCGAGTAGCTAAGCGCCTTAGCTGACTCGCCTGACGAATTATTCCTTAAAAAAAAAATAGTCACGAGTATTCCGCGGTTTTGAGGAGTATATCGTTCCATGGCTTGTCGATGTATATTCTGCATCTGTGTACTTCACAAATATTAAAACAAACCTGACAGTTGCCGCCATTTAAAAAAAATTATAGCATCTTCCGATAGGGTGATTAATTTTGCGCCACCTTGTAGTAATGATTGCTAACGTCGCTGATCACATCAATTTGAAAACACTTGACATGTTTTGTGTCGTGATAAATAATGTTTCCCTGTAACAGCTGTGATTTTGCGTTTACAGATCGTTCGCCTAGGATCCATGCTATGATATGGCGTGACGACCCACGGTCAATAACTATTTACGGTGCGCGCGGTATTCGTTTTCTCACTTAATCTTTCAAAGGAAGCCATAAGACTCGATTGTAGATTGTAAATTAGGGGGGTAGACAGTTTGGTTCAATAACAAACAGGTCGGACTCATTGCCCCATTCTCTTTTGCTGCTCGCTTGAAATCGAACTTCCTTTCGAAGCACTATCTCCTAATCATACCGTCCCTCGGTAACTTGAAGAGGGAAACTGTTTTTGAAAGTGTCACGCCTTCCTTTTCCGTAAAACATTTCCCTCTTCCTATCTTCTTTACTAATTCGGAATACGGTTTCCCTTGCTAATATTTCTAGCCTGATGTGTAATAGGAATAGTTCCAGAATCACTTTCAGTGCTGTCGTAGGTCATGTGCGCATTGCATCGGTCATAGCCACCAAAGCCAGTCGTTGAATTTTGCTCAGTGCTGTCCTACCTACAAAAAAAAAGGCTGGTCAAAAGATCAAAAGGATCTAGTCTACTGCTCCATATGTAATTAAGAGTCTTGCCACCATAGTATACATCCATAGTAATATCGTCGGTTTACAGCCCCAAATGTTTCCTGCTAGATTTCTGCAAATCAAGGCTCGGGTGGCCTTGGAAGCTATGGTTTCCAAGAAGTTGTTCCATAGCAGCTATGAAGCGGCATCAGGCTTCAAGTTGTGGAAGTCTGCAATTGTTCTCGTACCTGAACTTCGCGAGCAGTCAGATGTAATGTGTTGTATTGTCTGGTTTAGGGCACCGCAGTCACATTTGCTCGAAGTAAATTCGCCCCATTTGTAGAGTGTTTCAGCACATCAGCCATGATTGGTGCACACACAATTTAGCTTGCTCCACTGATAGTGGAGTAGATTCTGGCCCGGAACTGGAACGATTTGATTCCCAATTGTAAAGGCAAAGCGGCTCTTCACTGTCTCTTCCATTCTTCATTTATTTTAAACCCTGAGTATTTATGTTTTGCGGCACTCTTCATTGGAAAATTTCTTGATTTGAACCGTGGGCGTCGGTTTAGGCAGTCCTGTAGGTTTTGCTGCATAGACAGTTGAGGATTTGCACTTTTTATCATATTGACTAATCAGCGCTTATGAACACGGCTGAACTCCACCTGTGACTGTGTACTCTCGCATGCTTTCATTCGTTCCATACACAAAGATTGTATCCTCTTAATTTATGCCTCTTGTAGGAGTTGAGTAGAGATTGATGTAATCTTTATTTGAATGAAAATTGTGCCTATTGTGCGTTTCCAAATCGATGGGGATTTTCCTTTAATATAAATCTCTTCTCAAATTAGGAACAATTGCAGCTTCTTTTCTTGCAATTTCAATACGAGCAATATCGCCGAGAAATTCACGCGGAACGTAACCGTCGACTAATGGGTCGAAGCAGGGACATTCGGAGCTTTGAACAGGAGCAGGAACGTCTGAGAGAAAGCGTAAAAACTTTTAATGAGGAGAACCGACAGCTCATGCACGAAATCGAGAGCAGAACAAAGCTGGCCAACGAAAATGAGCGAAAACTCAAAGACGAATTGAACACTGTCAAAGCTAAATACCAAGAGGAGCTGGAACAAAAAAAAATGCTGCAGTTAAACAATAAAACCTTGCAGTGTCGACTGAATGATGAGGTACATAAACACATGGATCTCACCCTAGAAGTGGACTCATTGCGGGGTCAGATATTTGATATGCGCAATGAGTTGCAACACGCTCAAATTCAAGCGGAACAGGGTCTGCAGTATAAACAGGAGCTAGTGAGATTAGAATCCGAGTTTCTCGTAATGGGTGAGGTACAAATCAAGCTACGTGATCGCTTAGGCGAAGTGGACAATCTACGTGCACGTGGTGAAGAAATTAACCATTTGCAGGAATCCTACAATGTTGAGATTGGAGGTGAGTGCCAACATTGTTACTTTTTATTTCAATTCTTTCATTGTTTTATGGTTAAGATCTGAAACAAGCCTGGGAGGAGAAGTCTTCACAGTTCGAAAGCGTCAAACACAAGCTGGGTGAGCTGCAGGCGCAAATTGTGAATAGCGAAAAAGTTGTGACCGACCAAAAGCGCCTACTAAAGACTGTCAAAGACGAGTACGAGGAGAAGCTTAAGGTGAATATTGTCGGGGCCATTCCTGGCTGTTCCGCTGTAAATGAAAAATATTTTCAGGCATTGAACAAGAAATACGAAGCTCAGAAAACCGTCATACTGCAAATGGAGGAGAAACTCCTGCATTTGTATAGAAATCAGATACCCGCCAAATTGACTGCCAGTTCCCCAGACACAGATCGAACGGGTAAGAACGTTGACTTTACTTTGAAACTGGTTTTAATCTCTTTTTTGCAGACATAGCGTCGTCAATGGAAAGAAACTCCCCGCTTTCAACATCGCTAGCATCGAGCGATAGCCTTCCGCCGAGTCTGGGATCGGTTACAGAAATAAGGAACCTGCAGGCGTTTGCCGATCCACCTGGAAACACGCCTGCAGCCAATAGTCCCATAAACTATTTATAACTATTCTTAGCACTATCACTCAACTGTTGTGGAAGCGAAGGCTGTGATAGGTGGAGACTCCTCCACTGAAGCTACTGCAACCACAACCGCAACGCACACCCTAAACATCCCGGTGTCAGCACCCAATAAAAGTCATTACAACCTACAACAACAGCAGCAGAAAAGCAAAACAACCACAAACAATGCGCTCGTTCGAGTGAAGGAGACTCAACTTATATTCCCATATCTCCTCACTCGTACTTTCTATCTCTCTCTATCTCTCTCCAATTCTAACACAAACAGGACAAAAACAACAAGACACCCTCAAAACCTATGCATACTGACCATGTAGCTAGAACGGAGAAAGAATCAGAATGGCTGTTCCGAAGAATCGAAAAGCATCCAGGAATGAAAAAAAAACAAAACAAAAAGTTTCTTATTTTTATAACAGAAAAACAAAAAAAAAATAAAAGGAAAAGAAAGCAGATAAAAAGAGATGAACACAGTTAAAAGAAGAAAACAAAGTTAAATTACATTTAATTAATTATTATCGGTTAGAAAAATAAAAATAAAAAAAAAAAAACTTTAATTTTTGTTTAGAAACACAAACATTTTTGAAAAAAAAAAAAAAAGAAAAAAAAACCGAATCGAAAACGAATGTTATTTTCTCTTGTTGGGCCTTATAATGTAGCAAAAGAAGTTCTATTGTGTTTTTAAAATTTACGAAATACGATTTATGGAAGATATTACAAGATAAACAAATAAAGCTAATGAAATTTATATATAAAACGAAAAAAAAAACAAAATACAAATGATAACACAAAAAACAAAATGACAAAAAGTAGCTTTTTTTTTTAATACATATAAACAATGTCTTTTGTTTGCACTGGCGATGTAAGAGTCCGCAGGAATAATATGCAGACTGTGCCTCGAAAATGGGACAGCATCGATCCACAGAGCACAAAGCTTTGCATAAAAACATTACTTGGCAATGCGATGCGACGGTAACGTCCTGGTGCACTGCGACTTGCAAGATCTATTGTGCTGTTCTAGTGGTAAAATTGAGGTTCTTAATAAACCTCAATAACGCTTTAGGTTCCACGTTGCAAGTGTCCACTAGCATATCTCTTCCCGTGTTAGATGGAGTAGTCTCTTCTTTGAGGCCCCTATGCATAGTTTAGGTTAGGTTAGGTTAGGTGGCTGTCCCTGCTTAGGCAGGGATACACTTAGGCCAGAATGGCCCATTGTGATACCACAACGAAGAAAAACCGGCTTACCGGCATCAGGGAACCAGAAAATGTGGCATAACTACAACGAAGGTGGGCAACCGTAGCGGTGTTAACCCTAAGATTCGATCCATTTCGTCCCAGCGATGAAGTTTCTTATCTTCTGGATGTCGAGTTCAGCTAGATCGTTAAGATCATCATAGAAGTATTCCCCAAGGGTTCTTCTTCTAAGCGTCGCAAGAGCAGGACATGTACATAGTAAGTGGTTCGCGATTTCCTCTTCCTCCTCGTCCCTACAGCTTTTGTAGAAATCGTTGGAGCCCTTAGTCTAAGTGCATGCCTGCCTATCAAGCAATGTCCGGTAAGGACCCCTATCAGTGAACCTAGATTTTTCCGGTTTGTAGATAAAAGTCTCTCCGTCTTCTTTAAATCCAGCTTGGGCCAGATTTGTTTTGACAGGAGCCAAGTGCTGATGTTGTTCCACCTGTGGCTTGCCAGTTTCTTGGCGTCTGTGTCAAGGAGGAACTTGATCGATTCTATGGTCGCAGGGGGTCCCCACAGGGTTTCGGGGAGAAGACGTCCCGCACCCTCTTTTGCCAGCTCGTCCGCTCTGCAGTTGCCTGGAACGTCCCTGTGTCCTGGGACCCAGCACAGGGTTACGTCGCACCTATCTGCAATCTCGTTAAGAGATCTGCGGCATTGCTTTACCAACCTTGATCGTATTGTCGGCGATTTCAAGGCTTTAATAGCTGCCTGACTATCTATGTATAGTACAATAGCGCTACAATCTATCGCATTAATTAAAAGCCAAGCCGCAGCTTCGCAGACTGCCGTAATTTCCGCTTGAAACACACTACAGTGATCCGGCAGTCGCGTGGTGATGGCTAAGCCAGGTGCATTTGAGAAGACTCCAGCCCCCGTACCACCCGCTGTCTTGGATCCATCGTTGAATATTTCTAACGCGGAATCGTTCAAAACTGTACCAGATTCCCAAGAGCTTCTGCTAGGAATCCGGGTCTTGTACCTGACGTTGAAGTCAATATAGGGGACAACGTAGTCCGTTCTACTTGGAATAGTAATGTTGCCGTTAAGGATCCTGGAGTGGTCCATTGCTGTGCTGATCAGCTGGGAGGATTCTCTGAGCCTTAATGCTGCTTTAACTGTTAGTTTCCCAAAGATGTCAACAGGAAGCAGATGGAGCATTACCTCCAGTGCAGCCGTGGGTGTTGTTTTTAAAGCACCCGTTATGCAGATGCATACCTTTTTAAGCAGGCTGCTGTTGGTCTTTATGTCCAACCCCTGTGTACCCCTATGCATTCGCAGAAAACATGTTTATCAACCTCTTTTGCTCTCCGCAGAGTCAGCACATGTCTGTATTTGATAACCTCATCATGTCCAGTTAGGTATCCCGTTAGAGTCCTTAGATCTTCCTTGTTGAGTTCAAGTAGTTTCTTCGTCCTGTTTTTGTTGGGATTGATGAGATTTTTCACTTGTCTCAAGCCCTTTTGTTGTGCCCAATATTCAGCGAGCCTATCAGCTTTCCATTCTGTTATTTTGTTGTGGATGTTACTGGGAGATACCCCAAAATAGGGCTCAGGACCAACGTGTGGGCGTCCAGTACCAGACAATCCGCCCGTTTATTACCTTCGTGTCCGGGGATCCAGGCTACACGTACTTTGTTTGCGGAAGCTATGGCTTCGAGAAGGTTAAAACAGTCCCAGACGAGGTTTGATCCTATCATGTAGCATTTAAGGGCCATAAGTGATGCTAGTGTATCTGAGAAGATAAATATGTGGGTTCCAATGACCAGTTTATCCATAGTGCGGATTTAGAGTTTCTGAAGTGGACCCTCAACATCTCCCGTTCTTCCACCATCGACTTTAAATCATCCAGGGCTGTCCCTGTTCGGGTATGGGACTGCGTACAACTGCTTACAGCGTTAGCCAGCTCAAAAAGAGTTCATCTCATTTGAGTGCCAGGGCACAGCGGCCACGTAGTCAATGAAATAGCAGAATTACTAGCCAGAAAAGGATCCGCATCAAAATTCATGATGCCAAGACCATTCTGTGGTTTACCAATTAGCACTGCAAAATGCTCCATTAAGACCTGGCTGAAAAACAGAGCTTACCATTATTGGACGAAGACTGAAGGTAACAGGCAAGCCATAATATTCATGCAAACATCTCCCATATCAGAACGAAACAACTCCTAGGACTACCCAGGAGTCAGGCTCGAATGGTTAGAGGCTTCCTAACGAGACACTGTTCAGTCAAAAAACACCTAATGACTATGGGAATAGTACAAGACAACACATGCAGAATGTGCAACGAAGACGAAGAATCAGCAGAACACATTTTGTGTCACTGTACCTGTCTAATCAGAACACGTCATCGTCACTTAGGCAAATTCTACCTGGAAGCGGAGGATATATCTGCCAGCTCACTCAAAGACATCTCTGGATGCATCTCGAATTCAGGCATCATGAGCGAGCTCTAAATGGAGGAAATCACAATAGGCCCATTGGCGGCCGCAGTGATAAGGTGACTCGGGCCCACCTTTACTTATAATCTAATCTAATCTAATCCCAGTTCGGGTAGAGGTAAGATTTCGGACTAGGTCCAGCCATCTCATACTGGGCACGGATTTTATGGCACATTTTGGAAGCTAAGTTGGGGATATGCGTTCAATGTACCCAAACCACCGAAGTAGAAGAAGAAGCTACCTCGATTTTGACGAGTTACCCCAGCAATACAACGAAGAAATTTCATTTCGGCATCCTAAAAAAAAGTCTGATATTACCGTAGTCTTACGAAATTTCTTCCAATTAGCAACTTCATGAAGATAATAGACAGCCAGGCGACGATAAAAGCTATCTCACCGAAATCGAAAGTGATCACCTCAAGACTAGACTAATGAGAAGCCGCAGGGAGCTAAACGTCCTTAGCGTACGTCACACTCTGTTGAGTACCAAACATGGATAAAATTCTTGTAACTATGCCGCCGAACAGGTTAAAAAAGGTTCGGAACTAAACAGTATTCTGATGGACCACTTAGTCTCTCAGTCACTAAGTCTACTAAAAAGATCTTCTCGTGCTGACTCCTAATTAAAAAAAAAAAAAACTGCCAAGACAGCCAAGGCCTACCTTCTTGCAACAATTCATTGAGAAGCGTTACACAACAGAGTACTATTTCTCTGGAGGTTTGTCATTCCCCGTCAAGAGGTTTGCATTTAGGGCTTATGTTTGGCGAGCCATAATCTTGGAGCTGAATTACCGCAATCGATAACGAGTAAGTGAGTGGTACTCGTGATCGAATGATAGATTAACCTCATTGGGAGCGGTAATGTCAAATCCTCACATTTCGATGACGAGTAACTCGTTAACGAGTGTGGTAATTCGGCCCCTGCTGTCCTATTTTTCCAAACGGAAATAAAAAAGTAACGAATTTTCTTTTGTGTTTATACAGTTATAATCTAAATAGCTTTATTTTACATGCTTTGCAAGGCTCACTATGATTCTATATACTTATTGGTAATTAACACCTTCACCCCTCGTCCTGTCTGCTTAATCCATGATACCCCTTAGGTAAGTAGTGTTCGTCTTTAGGTACTTAATATCGCCTCTGAGTTGGATAAATTGCCTCACCACCGCCTTATCCAAGTAATTCTAAAATAGAGGTTAAATATAGAGCTAAAACCATCGAGCAATGCCTTTCAACTTACCAAAGTTTCGCCCGTACAGACTTCGAGTAAATTTTCCGGCTTCACCAGCAGCAAATTGCACAAAGCATGTAAAATATCAAAAAGTTGAGTTACCAGCGGACTGTCCAGCTCTCTTATACACTTCCTGTATTCGTTGACATCACAAATTGCACACATCGCACCAGCGGCACTGAACTGGAGTGTTAACAAGTGATCATAGATAACTCGGTGCAAACGCACACCAAACTCCGTTAGAACGTTTTGCAGATTTTCTCCGTCAACACATTTTTTCAACTGTGCTATGACAGGTTGAAGGTTTTGCACAACGCTTACACAGGCCTAGATTACAAAAGGAAATGATAACACTACACCATTGGAGCAGCATAAAACTCACAGAAGATGCTAATGTATCTACATCCTCCTCTGGCTTGAAATCGGTTTTCTTCTGTTCAGCCTGCAAGTAGACTTTCACCCAACCGATGACAGCGTTGATGGCACGATCCAGACCGGTGTCCAGTTTTTGTTCGATCTGTTCCATCATCACACGCTTTTTGAAGATGTAATCTGAATACTTTGCAGTATTTCTAAGAGCAGAACCGTGATTAGACTTGAAAGAGCTGTTGCAATTGTTTCGTCTTACATTATACATGGAACTACGCTGTCGGCATATAATTTCTCCAGGAGGTGCACAATTATGTTGCTCTTCTGGACAACATCGAAAAAGTAGATCTGAGGAAAAACTTTATTCTCACCTATTGGAATCGCCTGTAGACCCAATTCCAGGGCATAATTGACATGTTCATGCATCATGAAGCGCAGAAGGATGTCGGTAAGTTTGAGAATGTTTGTAGCAAGTTCTGTATCTTTGGAGAGCAGACGACAGCGTTTAAGGGAAGCCTTGGCCTCCTGCAGTAAGTTGATCGCTAACTCCTCAGATAGGAACGTCTCTCCACCGTAATCCTCGATCTGAGCGATGTTAATATTTGCCCTGGTTCCAATCAATGCCTGCATATCACGCCGGAGATCTTGGAATCGTTCAGACTGCTTCTTCTGATGTTTTTTGCTGGCATAGTAACGTTCAAGTTCAACAGTGCACTTGTTTTTGAGAAAGCTTGTTTCGATGTCGATGTAGTTCGAAAGGTGTTTGGCAAAGATGTGCGAAGTTAACTTGTTCAAAAGGTCGTCGTCTGCTTCTGTCATGAACTTTTGCAGATCAGTAGAGAGTTTAATTGTTCTACAAAGGGAGAGACAAGTTAACGCAATTTAAATGAAGACTCAAAGGTTTGGATGACTTACCTCGAATATAACTCGTACAATGTTCGGAGATGCTTCTCTTCGTCCTTTTTGTCTTCTAGTTTCGTATGCGCGTACTGATGCAGTTTTAGTTGGTAGATGTTCAGAATAAACTTTGACATAACTTGATTAGGATTGGCGAATACCTTTTTTATTATTTCGTAGTGATGAATGCATAAGGGACGTATAGCAATGTAAATATCCTTTCCACCATAGGGAGTCTGAAATAATGTAAAGTCACTTGAGATAAGGAGGGAAGGACTGAATGTCTTTACGGCCTCAGAAAAGATCACTAAGATCTTTGCCTTTAATCAGTGTATGCGATTTAACTAAGACTCCCACATTTAGGTCGTTATCTCCCCAGACAGTAAAGTTACTTGATACCATTTGACCTGGAGAAACGATGAACTAATTACGCAGCGTTTCTAGAGGATTAAGACTTGTCTGATTGCTTTCCCTTGAACCAGACAAACTACAAACTAATTGCGTAAAGCTTCTTGGGGATAAAGACGAGCGCACAGGTTAATAATCGAAAAGAAACATCGTAGTCATTACAGAATGAATTGTGTCTTACCATTTGACTCTGTTCGATGTAGGCATCGATGCACTGGGCATAGCCCTTAAATTGCGACAGGATATTTGCGATGGTTTTCATTTTTTCAATATCCTCACTCTTCTGAGCCGTTGCAAATTCCTCGATTAACTTCCGCTCAATCTCATCGTATTTCTTTTCTATTTTCTTCTTGGCTTCACCGAATTTCTCGTCTGGCAAATCTTGTGCAATTGTGTACAGCTTTTGTATAATGTCCGCTGCTTCGTGTAATTTAGTTCGATCGGTGAACGTGTCGCTTACAAGTGGACCGGAACCAAGAAACTCTGACATATGGTTAAGTAGCTTATGGGCTTCCAGTGTTCGACTTCTTGGAGTGTTTACATTCTCTAATTGTTCACCCAAGTGAAGAATTTTGCCGGCAACAGAATTAATCTTCTCATCTAATTGCGCAAAACATTCAACAGCTGCCTGATGACGTTCTTGTAGTTTTGCCAGACTTTTTGCATAAGCTTGTTGCTCCTCACGTTGAGTCTCTTCGAGCGCTTCTCGTTTTTTACGCTGTTTCTCTTGAAGGATTTTTAAATCCTTGATAGTCTGAACGAAAGTTTCGTGTAGAGCTTCTGGGTTAAATTCATCACTGCCGATTTCATTGTTGGTACGCCAAGTTAGGCGATCAATAAAGGCCACCACATCAAAGGGATCCTATAAAAGCAAAAATGTTTCTTCTATAAAATATATAGTAACGTACATGAGGCACAAACCTGCTCCAACTCTTCTAAATATTGTGACATCATCTTTAAGGTGTTTCTTATATATCCTTGGTGTATGAATTTACAACTTTAAAAGAAAAGGATCTGGTTTTGAGGGCGTTCTTCTAGACGAAGTTTTCACAATTTTCCAAATGCACTTCTATCTGACATCAACAAAATAAGAAAACAGTGACATATCGGAGGTAAAATTGGATTACCAAGGCTTTCCAAATTGCCTACGACTATTCGCCATCTTTTTACTTTAGTGTCGATGGTAATTTTCGGCGCTAATGTGTGAAAGGAGTAAAGATATTTATATCTCCCTTTGACTAACATAGAGAAAAGTATATTGTGACGTCAGAGTGTAATGTCAAAAGTTAGTTGGCTCACTGCACGTTTATAAAGCGGAGCAAACTGTCAGAATTGGTTGCGTTTAGACAGAGAGTAGGGATGGTCAACAAAATAATGATATAATAAGTTGTTTTGTAGGCCACTGTTATTATGGCAAAAGAAATTTGGATGCGCCGTTACAATGTTTTGAAAATTATGGTTCTTATCGGTTTTAAGGTTTTGTTTAAGAACGAGAATAACTTACTTAGATGGCGCTACTGTTCGATGTGAATCAGAAAGCACGGTCTTTAGCTAAATAGTTTAAGAACAAATCTTCAAGTTTAAATCAAACGCAGCAAATAAATGATTTAATACTGTCTGTAGTTCGCAGACGACTTTATTTAAACGATCACATCTGTTCCTTTTGAACGCCAGGATATGAGTGCCTTGTTTGTGCATTTGCCTTTCTTGTCTCGCCTTCTTCGTTGCAATATGTTTTCCCCTCTCCTCTTGTCACTGCTGTATCTTTTGTTCACCACAATAGTTACATTTAGTTGTGAACATCAAGATGGTTAAAGTCTTCTTTTCCTTGTGCACATCATTTTAGGTTTAATTCGAAAACTTTGCCGAGTGGAACGTTGATGTTCTATATGCTTGGGCCATCTCATACGTCCAGAAGAAGAAAACTGTGACCAAAGTACAAAGGTGGCAGAACTAATACTCTCATGCAGAAGTAATTACAGGTCATAATCAGTGCTGCCGTTTCTCAATTTCAAAGAGGAGGCCATTTAAAGATTTTTGGGAGCCATTTTCGGGAAAGAGGAACCGCCAAAAATGTTTCAAATATTTTGTGTAACGATTTACCGATTGGATTGTATGTATGAGTAAGGTTTTCAAACAAATTCAGTCGTAACCTTACTCAAAAATGAAAAGGATATCAATTGCGGAAGGAAAAACGCAAATTTTTTTTGAGAAAATGTATTTTTATTAAAAATTTGGGGAGCATTTTTGATTTATGGAGAGCCAAGTACTTAGCAAAGGATCCAAAAGCTCATAAAGGAGCCATTCCGACAGTGCTGGTCATAATATTCTGCGCTATCACATGAAAAAGCAAAGGCCTGGGAAAGGATGGCCTTTGCAGGGGCTTGGGAGTCCAAGAAGTTAATAGCGACACAGCTCACTTTCTCTGTACATAAATCTTTGAGAGACACTTTTTCCAAGATATCAAAGAACTAAGCGAAGCACCTATCAAGGACATCTGTAGCTTCATTAAGACTTTGAGGTGGTTCGAAACCACCTTTATTTGGGGATGGGGATTACTCCACGGGCAAGATGTACCTTTCTTCCCAGATGGGCAGCGCAATGAATCTCTACTCTCCTCGCAAACCTATCTTGGACAGCCTTATCTACCTGAGTTGCGAATATGTCGAAGTTATGATGCCACTGTTGATTCTCTGTAAAGACTTCGTCTGCGTTCGCGTTTATAGTATTGATTTCCTGGGGGAAAAATCCGGGTAGCCAGCGCAATCAGTACCTGACGGCCGCTTGGAGGTAAAATAAGCACAATTTTCCAGGCAGAGGTTCTAGCAGTGACCAGAGCTGCCCGATTGGCGTCAATGGCCACGGTATCACGGGAGGATATCACGATCTTCATAGACAGCCAGGCGACTATAAAAGCACTAACTGCTACTCTAATCACATCTTAGCTTGTAAAGTGCTGAGGGTTCTTGGCACGCAGCATAATGTAAAACTCTGCTGGGTCCCTGGCCACAGTGGTGTATCAGGAAACAAGACTGCTGACGAACTGGCTAGAAAGGGATCAGCCCTGGAACCAGACCTAGCGGATGGTGAAATTAAACCTCCACTTCGTCATCTGAAGGAAATAATAAGAATAATATCCTTAACCGAGGCGAATAACAGGTGGAAAACACTAACCACCTGCGAAGTCTCAAGATGGTTATGGCCAGAATACAATAAGAGCAGAACGAATAAGCTACTACATATGGACAGGAAATCCCTGTTATTACTGGTAGGACTTACAGGCCACAATATGCTCAGGTATCATGCAAAGAAGCTGCACCTGACCGGGGAAGACCTTTGCAGAGGATGCGGAGACGAGGAGGTGCATGAGGACACTACTCACTTCCTCTGTCACTGCCCAAGCCTCTGCAACATTAGGAAAAGAACATTGGGCAGATACCTCTTCGATAACATCGAGGAGTTGTCCGATGGTTCACTATCGGATCTGCTCAAGTTCGCAAGGAGAGCCGGTTGGCTGTCATCAGGCATATAAAATCACGTAGTGGGAAGTAGCTGGTAAACACATGGGTATCACAACGGGTCTACATAGACCTAAGTGAAATGAAGAGGATTTTATCGTCTTCATCGGCCCACTAACCTAACCTAACCTAAGCAAAAATAAGTGGAAGGGACCTGCTAAGGTGAGTAAAGTCTTGATTGAAACATTTGATGTCAAAAAGGATTTTGACAAGCTGAGGTGCTTCCGACTCCGAATGGCGGGTTGAGAAGCTTCTTCACTATAAATTATATTCTCAACCCTCTTAAAGATGCTGCCGTATAATAGGTTTGGTTGATATTCCTGGGACTCGAATTTACCCAGCTCGCACAATGTTCTACCCCAATAACCACGGCGAATTTTGAACTTCTACTTACTTACTTACTTAGGTGGCGCTACAGTTCGGGGTGAACCTGGGCCTCAACCAACAAGCCTCTCCAGTTAGCCCGGTCCTTAGCTAACTGCCTCCAGTTGCGCACGCCAAGTCGGTTGAGGTCCCCTTCTACTTGTGCGCGCCACCTTAGGCGAGGTCTTCCTCTACTGCGTTGTCCCTCCGGGTTGGATTCGAAGACTCTACGTGCCGGAGCGGTGGTGTCCATTCGCTCTACATGCCCCAGCCATCTTAGCCGATGGATACGTATCTTCTTGACCAGGGCGATGTCGTTGTACAGTTCGTATAGTTCGTGATTAAATCTTCTCCTCCAAAGCCCGTCAACGCATACGGGACCGAATATCTTCCGAATAATTTTTCGCTCGAAGCAACCAAGGATATCTTCATCCGCTTTCGACAGTGTCCATGCTTCAGCGCCATAAAGCAGAACTGGGATGATCAAGGTCTTATATAGAGTCTCCTTAGTTGTTCGGGATAGGGCCTAACTACTCAATTGCCTTCTCAGTCCAAAGCAACAGCGATTGGCAAGAGTTACTCTTCGTTTGATTTCCGACGTGATGTCATTATCGGAGGTAATAGCAGAGCCAAGGTAGACAAAGTCCTTTACTACCTTGAAGTTATAGCTATCAGCTGTGACGTTCTGTCCAATTCGTCGGTGTTGGGTGTCCCTTCTTGTTGACAGCAAATACTTAGTTTTGCCCTCGTTTACCGCTAAACCCATTTTAGCCGCTTCTGTCTCTATACTCGCGAAAGCACCGGTGACAGCTCGCTGCGTTCTGCCTATAATGTCAATATCGTCAGCGTACGCAAGCAGTTGAACAGATTTATGAAAGATTGTGCCTCCGGTGTTGGCTTGAGAGTTTCGCACAATTCGTTCAAGTATGATGTTGAAAAAGTCACATGACAGCGCGTCTCCTTGTCTAAAACCTTTTTGGACATCAAAAGCTTCGGTAAGATCGTTACCGATCTTGATGGAGCAGCGAAAATTCTCCATCGTCATCCTGCACAGACGGACGAGTTTAGCAGGGATGCCAAAACTAGACATGGCTTTATACAGCTCGTCTCTATAAATGCTGTCATAGGCGGCCTTAAAATCGATGAAGAGGTGGTGGGTATCGGTTTGGACTTCTTGGGTTTTTTCCAGGATCTGCCGAAGTGTGAAAATTTGGTCAATTGTGGACTTTCCTGGCCTAAAACCGCACTGATACGGGCCAATCAGGTTGTTGACAAAAGGTTTCAGGCGTTCACACAGTATGGCAGCTAGAATCTTGTACGCGATGTTGAGGAGGCTGATACCCCTGTAGTTGGCGCAGTTGAGGGGGTCTCCTTTTTTGTGGATCGGGCAGACGATGCTGAGATTCCATTCATCGGGCATACACTCATCTGACCAAATCTTAGAAATGAGTTGGTGTACGCTCTCTACCAGGTCATTTCCAGCTGCTTTAAATACCTCGGCCGGAAGGCCGTCGGGTCCAGCAGCCTTGTTGGATTTTAGCTTAGATATTGCTTTCCGCGCTTCGTTTTGGTCAGGTGGACGGAAATTTTGGCTATCATCGTCTAGGTTGAATGGTCCGTTCTGCCTGACAGCGGGATGTTGGCCTTCGTCGCCGTTATACAGTCTGCAGAAATAGTTTTTCCAAATTCTCAGCACCGACTGTGACTCTACTACGAGGTTTCCTTCTTCATCTCTACAGATTTCCGTACGGTTTGAACTTCTATTAACCCTAAAAATTGAAAACACCCTAACATTAACCCGATTATTGTGTTGCGTCTAAGAGTTGAGTTCAGTTACCATTTGACCTGGAGTTCTTGTTTGAAAGTGAGTTCAAGAACTCTGTAATCCGCAAAGTAATTCAAAATGAATTGGTAAGGAGAGTTGATAAAAATTATTCCCTGTTCTATTCCGTGTATTATTCTCCTGCTCTCTTTTCATCATTATGGTGTAAAAGGCTTTTAAGCCTTAAGCTTAGGAGTTGTTCCCTTAAGACACATTCACTTAGTAGAAGTCTACATACATAAGAATGTGTATATTTATTTGTTTTCTAACGTACAATGTCGCTACAATAAGGCGTGAACGTGATTCTCAAACGACGAGCCTCTCGATTATTAGATAACTTCTTCAGTCTCCATACAGACAAAGTTAAAAAAAAAAAAAGTGAAAGTTCGTACCCACATTTTTATATAATAAATGCCACACACTGTTGCAATATTTACCAACAATTAGATAAAATACTTTCGATTTATTTACATAGCCCACGCTCTAATCATATGCTCGTACTATAAATATAAATAAAAGGCCAATCCACAGTATCGGCTGATTAACATCTTAAGTAAAGATAGAAATCAAAGCGCAAGTAAATGCGCCGTTATTCAATTCAATTTCACCCGAATAAACACAAATTGAAAATAGCCGCGAATGATAATGCCAAACAAAATCACATGCT
The DNA here is from genome assembly GCA_917880715.2 of Matsumyia berberina. Classification (NCBI taxonomy): domain Eukaryota; kingdom Metazoa; phylum Arthropoda; class Insecta; order Diptera; family Syrphidae; genus Matsumyia; species Matsumyia berberina. The sequence continues at coordinate 5,321,912 of OU862872.1, forward strand.
TTCACAATTTGGAAGCCCCCAGGAATCTGAGAAGGATAAGTGATAAATCACATTATGCCTCTGACGATCGACTTCGACGAGCCAACGCAATGACTTCAGTGTCGTATTTAATATGCCCGATTAAACCGTAAACTTATCAGTATACTGTTACGAATTGATCCAAGTGCTTCGGCTACTGTTTCGAAAAAAAGCAAAACGACCGCCGCATAAACCAATTAATCAATCAATTCAATCAATCAAAACAAGTGCAGGGCTTTCTCAAGGCGTTTTGTAATAACCGAATGCAATTGGATTGTATAGGATGCGAAAGATTCATTTTTATCTTACCTTGATTGCTGGCTTCGTGGTTTGTGGTGGTTTCAAGGATCAGCTCTACAACAGTAAGTTGTACACAAAGATTCTTCGGCGCTGGTCCCTTCCGTACGAGGATTGCGGTAAGAATGGGTCGGGTCTTCTAATCGAAAAATTAAATCACTTATGTACGTATCAGTCAATCTCGATCTAGGACGCGCAGTTTTCGTAAATAAATGTCTATGATCTCACTATTAACGCATATCAGTTACAGACGCTATAGTTAAGGAAAATATTGCCAGTTAACGCCGCGATAATGTGGGTAAAATGTGAAAAATATTACTAGTGAGTTAGTTTTCTTGGCTGACAGACAGCGCTCGCGTTACACGGTTTCTTTTTTGGAACAAAAGTTGGTTTCACAGCGAAGATTTAAAGTTAATTTTTATAAAATGTTATATATCAACCAATAAAATAATTTAAAATATTTTTAAAGTGCAAAGTTTTGTGAACAAAAGAAAAAAACTTAACGTGGTTCTTAAGTATTTGCTCTTCCTTCAGTACTAAGTTCTGAACCGTGGAAATGTTTGATTTTTTCAGATCTCGTTCGAAGACAACCATGTAGAATAGTTTGAAGTTGCTACCAATGTTCGGCGTTTCTGTAATACCAATTCAGTGTTCATTGTTCGGATGTCACCACGCTTCAGTAATTTGTTTATAAAATCTTAAAAACTTATTGGTTCCGATTTTGACAGTTGACATTTTAGACGAATTTTGTATAGATTCCATGAGTATGCAGTAGTATGGTGTCCCTTACTTTTTTTTACCTCTGATGGTGATAAGCTCCAGAGTGTCTCTCCAGTCAGCTCGAACGGTAGCTGCCTCCACTTTTGCTCACAAGTTCCAAATTTAATGAGGTCTCTTAACCACCATTGATGGAATAGAGCACATTCTCCATTATTATTTTACTGTTATAATGCGGTTGTCGCCGTGGGTCGGTGGTTAGTACGTGGGTTCAAGCCCCAGCCAGGAACACCGAACAGTTTTCGCGGCACCACCTCTCGTTGGGGAATGATAAGCCTCCGGGAGTATAATCTGTCATGAAAGTGCTTCTCACTTCGCCGTTCGAAGTCGGCAATAAACTGTAGGTGCCTTCCATTTGTGCGAATATGTAACACGCACAACATGATAGCGCCAGCTATTTGTTTTTTTTTAATGCGGCTTTAGTATTATTATAAATTTGAAGTGGGTACAAATTTAATTTTGTCCTGGTTTTTCCTAGATTTATATCTCTGTATTTACTATATACGTATACTAGCTGATACCCGAAACTACGTCCGCGTAAAAACACGTTGCATTATACCCTATATCCTTCCCCGGGTTTCAGGTGAATTGACTCTGAGTGCACTATGGGAGAAACGTTCACTCTTCAGATGGATCTGAATGTCTTGTCTGCGTTCAAGCTCTTTCCCTGTAGCTTATTGATGTTCATGGCGTATCAAAACTCAACGGAAAATTGCAGACCTTTGAACTCAGAGTGGTAGTCTGATGGGTTTAGAGGAATGCGGGGGATGAAGACAGTTTTTCCCTGATTGACATTTGTGGTACAAAGTCTTCACTTGCACGGAGGGTTTAGATTGGGCAACAATTTTAAGGTTGATGATGTGAGGTGGGTTTCCTGGTAGATAGAAAATGTGCAATAACTCTACAGCATCCTCGAGTTTTATTCCCGAGTTTCAAAAATTACTGTTCGCCGGAACTGATATTCTAAGGAAATCGACAAAAAAAAAACTATTTTACGGAAAGTGCCCCTAGAAAGAAGGCATGGTTATATATATTGTCAAGATTATTTGTAGAGTAAATGAATACCTACACGTTTGCTTAAGTAAGTTTTTTCGAGTTACTTTTAAAATTACTAAAAAAAATCCGTTATCCGTTTTTCGAAAAATGGGCGTGGTAATGGGAGAATTTTGAAAATGTTTAGCCTATGTTCATTCCTTAGGCTTCAGTTATCTCCGCACCAAATTTCATCGAAATCATTTCAGCGATTTGGCCGTGAAAACGTAGCAGACAGACACACTTTCGCATTTATAATATTAGTATAGAAGTATGGATATGGATAGTATGGATTAAGGTTCTTTAGAGGATCTCCTTTCTGGAGGATCAGACAAACAATGCTGAGATTCCTTTCATTGGGCAAAATATTGTTCCAACACATTCTATTCAGTTGTTCTTTTAACTCCACCGGATGGACGGCTGATCTAGGACACTCTTACTTATACTCTCATCTTTAAAGGTGGCCAGAAACATCCGGTCACATGAGCTGTGGAATCAAAATGGCGCCTAAGTGCTTATAATTTGGTTCTTTTAATATCTACCTCTACTTGCCTACCTAAGTACCTACCCATGGTTTTTACTAAGTCATTTGGCTACTGCTTTAAATATTTCGGCAGGTTCAACAGCTTTGTTCAACGGTTTTCTTAACTTCAACAAGGTCAAAAATGTTTGTTTATCATCGTTCAGATTGAATTTTTTATTCTACCTGACTGAATTTTCTTTTCCATGTATGTACTTCGGTTAGAAGTTTTCAGAAGTATTACATCCATATAATTATTGCCAGCTGCAATTCAGTTACTAAGTTTTCCTATTAATTCCTTCAGTCTATGGTTTTAGCTCTGTAGTTTTGACCTGTTTTTTTTTTACAAATTTTGGTAAAACTTCCGAACCTGATTTCTACAACAGGGCATTTCTCGAGCTCCTTCCAGCAGCTCTTGTCCTTGTATGGTTCTGTATACCTCTTGATCTGCCAACATTTTTGGACACACCAGGATTTCATTGTGATGACTGAGAGAAAGCAAGCACGTTGAATGAGTCTTCTTTGGTCGCTTTAAGCAATGCTGATCTTTAGTATCATACTTGATACTGGTAGCGTGTTTTAGGAGGTTTAAACGATTGTATTTGTACAGTTCAATTTCAAGCTTTGTCACATTGTTTTGCAACGTTCCGGATCTTCAGATCTATACTTCGGCTACAACAAGGTTGTAATGTTCGTCCCTCGGAAAGTTTTAATTGCTGTTGGTTGAGTCCCGTTCGGGTTACGACAACCTAGCGACAAAGTCGATTAGTCTAATCTCGCTGTGCTATCGGTAGTCGGGGACTATGTATTGCCGTCCACGCGTTGGCGTTAGGTTAAGAAGGGTCTATGAAGCTATAAGAACACCATTAACCAGCCTATTGCAAACCCAGGGAAGACTTCAATATGAACTTATTCTGTTATAGTCAATAGATCATATCTCATCCAGATTGCTACCAAAAAAATTTATGATTGCTGGCCTGAATTCGGCTCCATCCAAATATGCTGCTTTCGCTTTCGATTGTAATCACCCATTATTGCCCATAATATTGACTTCTTCTCAAAGTATGCTAAGACATCCGCAGGCTTATTTTCGTTGATGTTTAAATATGCCAAAATCAACGTTGCATGTGTACGAATTCCGAATTATGGATGCGTGTCTCGCTTCAATTGCTGAATGAATTCGGAAGAGAAGCTGAGCGCTGTTGCAAATTCGATTAGTCGAAAGCCGTTGATATTTAGTTTTAATATAAAACCACCAAAAATCTTTCTCTGGCCGATTTTGATACCCAGTCATGCTTTGCAGGCTTCATTAGGAAGATCATAAAACTCGCCCCTAATAAAGTCGTTAATCCTGTCAGTAAGAGCGTGTGTCATAGAAATTGGCTTAATAGTGGATCACAGCCAAAGTGATTGCTTCGAATCGCCCTTGGTGAGTTCCTGACTTAATCCTGAAAACCCGAATGGTCCTCAGCTCTGCACATATTAAAAAAAAAGAAGCAGAAGAACTGAACGAATTGAGCGTTTGTACTATCAAAAGTCGAGGCCAGTGATAGAGCTGACGAGCTAAAAGAATTAACATTCGGCTAAGAGCCATTAAGGGTAATATACAACACTTTTTTAAGTTGGCCAAGCAAGGGTGGACTAGGTTAAATAACTGCGTTATATCAAGGGATATCTGACCAGGCAGATCAGGACCAGATATTGCAAGAATCATAGTCGTTTGCACAAGCCACCGGCCAATAGGAGACAACGCAGCCACACTGGGTATCCCTCACAACACCTTGTACCGCAGCAGTAAGAATAACAGTGAGAATAATCTTTGTTTCACCTCCCGTGCAAGCGTCAAACCCCAGTCAGGGTCAGACAATGCACTCAGGGCAAACTCTCCATAGCTTGGGTTTAAACATCAACCCATCAATACCCACAAAAATAACCAGATTACATGAGTTCTGGTTTCAAAACTGCGCATTCTAACGAACAATTTTGGAAATAAAAATTACGTCTACGCTAATAACATAACGTTTTTGAAATTATTTTAAAAATTGTCTCAAATGTTTCTGAAATGTTTATTTGGTGTAGACACACCTTAAGGTCTACCTTCGGCACAGAAGGTAATTAATCATGTCCTCTCGTCTCTGCAGCTCCTGCAGAAATTCTTGGAGCAGTATTCAATAAGGGCTGCAGAGCTTATGCTTGCCTCGGTAATTGAGATGACTCCATTTGTCTGCCCAAAGTTCAGGCCAGCCCAAATTAGCTCCTTGATATTGACAACTTTTATTGGTTTAGTGGTCAAGAAGAATTTAATTCAAGAAGAAAAAATCGATTGGGACAGATGGTGCCTCACTATTGTCAGTGACATCCTAACTGGTAGATAGAAAAGGCTGAGATCAGTAAATCTAATTTTTTTTTCAAGTTTTCTTATCCTCAAAACTGCATTGTCATTTTCAAACATCCAATTACTCACTATAAAAATTCGTATATAAGTTCTTCTTGGACTAAAATGAATCAGTCCGAGTCGAATCCAGTGCAGAACACCCTTCGTACATCAGATAACATTCCATGGAACATGACGGACTACAAATTGTTCAAGTCATTTTTAACTGTAGATTCCAATCAAAATGATAAGATACAAAGACGACCTACATGTAGTACTAAAGAAACTTATATCTATTTCAAGCCCCTAACCCAAAAATAGAAATCTAACGCGATTTGCTCGTAAAAATTAACAGACGGTATATAAACTTCCCCGGTATTTCCCTCGAATAAAAGTTCCCATTTTTATTCTCTCCAATCTCAACCATTATCCTGCTCGCGTCTATAAAATAAATACTCGTTTGTCATCATAAAATACCTGATCCAAAATGAAGTATCAATTTCGCTGATCTTACGTGCGACTTTCGGGCTAATCCTTCAATCACAGTGACTCACAGCAAGTCATGTTCGTATAAACTCATGACGTGAAAGCGCATGGGAAATTGCCACTACTTTATCAAACAGAAAATTAACCACTCCGACTTATCACAACGAGTATAAGCGTTCGTGGATTAGATCTAAAAATATCAGTGCACCTATATGTACAAATGGCGTCACACAGCCTTATCGATAAATTAATTAGCTACCGTTAAATACACTAAAAACCCAGAAAATCACTGGAAATAAAAGACTCCATCTATAAAACGTGCCTAATCGAAGACGATCGATATCTGAGTATTCTAGCTGACAGAAGCCACTTCAGAGTGTGAATGGAAATCTTATCCTATCCAGTTTATATTTTGATAGTAGGTGAATCGATTCGAGTGAATCTAATAAATTTACCTTTTTTTTTTTTTATTGACAGGATCAGTGTATAATATCATCTTTTTGAACATTTCGAGCTGCTCAACTTTACCATGTGAGATGATCAGAGGTACCAATGTCCTAGTCCAAACAATTTTCGATGACAACGGTGAGTTGAGTGTGTGCGTCATTGTTTACTAGAATTTATGATCAACAATTTATCGTAAAGTCATAAAGAAAAAAACAAGTTCGACCTTTAAAGGCCGGTAATCCATCAAAAATTCAATTATTGACGGTAAATTACGATAATGTCGTTCCATGTTTGTTTTTTTACGACGGCGGCGCTCTGTTTGTTTACATTGGTTATAAGGAAAAACACGTCAGACAGGCAGGTGTAGCAGTAGCAGGCGAAGATAGTCTTTTCAAGAGTGGTATTTTCTTAAGGGTGTCATAAATGGTTGTAATTATTGGATTACCTACAGTGTAGTGATGTCTACTACCTGAAGCTCGCAATAAATAAATGGCTCCTTTCCATTTACGTTGCAATCACACTTAATAACATGCATTTACTAAAGATAGTTGGTGTTTGCGTGGCTAAGCTAAACACTTTGAATAAATTGCAGGAAATTCAGGTACTTCATTTAGAATAGACCTTGGATAAGCTATATACTTCGGTTTTAAATCTAATTATTGTGCAAATATTGTGAGTTGCGTTCAATTAATTTAATTTAAACTTAAGTTGATAGTAAACAAGTTCACTTCATCAATACTTTGAACACGAAAAACGGCTTCAACATCGCAAATTAAAGATTCTACTGACCCTCACAACCAAAAAGGTCTAGATTAGGTTAGGTTAGCGGGCCGATGACGACGATAAAATCCTTTTCATCTCACTTAGGTCTATGTAGACCCGTTGTGATACCCATGTGTTTATCAGCTACTTCCTATTTATATGCTCAGGCATATGTCATCAGTCAGCCAACCGGCTCTCCTTGCGAACTTGAGTAGATCCGACAGTGATAACTCCTCGATGTTATCAAAGGGGTATCTGCCCAATGTTCTTTTCCTTATGTTACAGAGGCCTGGACAATGACAGAGAAAGTGAGTAGTGTCCTCATGCACCTCCTCGTCTCCGCATCCTCTGCAAAGGTCTTCCCCGGTCAGGTACAGCTTCTTTGCATGATACCTGAGCACATTGTGGCCTGTAATTAGTCCTACCAGTAATGACAGGGATTTCCTGTCCATATGTAGTAGCCTATTCGTTCTATTTATACTCTGGCCATACTCTGGCCTTATTATACTTTTTATACTCTGGCCATAACCTTCTGGAGACTTCACAGGTGGTTAGTGTTTTCCACCTGTTATTCGCCTCGGTTAAGGATCTTAGTCTTATTATTTCCTTGAGATGACGAAGTGGAGGCTTAACTGTACTATCCGCTAGGACTGGTTCCAGGGCTGATCCCTTTCTAGCCAGTTCGTCAGCAGTCTCGTTTCCTGACACACCACTGTGGCCAGGGACCCAGCAGAGTTTAACATTATGCTGCGTACCAAGAACACTCAGCTCTTCTCGACAGCACTTTACAAGCTTAGATGTGATAAGAGTAGCAGTTAGTGCTTTTATAGTCGCCTGGCTGTCTATGAAGATCATGATATCCTCCCGTGATACCTTGACTATTGATGCCTTTGCCAATCGGGCAGCTCTGGTCACTGCTAGAACCTCTGCCTGGAAAACACTACTGTTGTCAGGGAGTCTAATTGAGCTGCTGAGTCCTAGCTCTTCAGAAAAGACACCAGCACCCGTGCCTATGTCCATCTTGGAGCCATCCGTGATGGCTAGGAGGAATTTCTTTGTTTTCTCACTGTTCTCTGCTTGGAAAGATGCAAGAGAACGGTTTGATGAAGTCCAGGTACGGGATCATATAATCAGATTGAATATTCGTACCCGGGTATTTGTGTAATATCTGGGCGTGTCCATATGAGCTCCCCCTTCAGAGCTCAGACTGGTCTAATCTCAGAGCGCTCTTTGCTGCGGATTCTTGCATTTATAGATCAAGGGATAGTAGATTGAGAATTCTCTCCAACCCTGCTGTCGGAGTTGATCTCAGTGCACTGGTCGTTCCAATGCAAGCTAGCCTTTGTATCTTGGTCAAGGCTACGAGGTTAGTGGTTTTTGTTGCAGCTTGCCACCAGACTAAACCTCCATACGTTAATATCGGTCTAACAATCGCAGACTGCATCCATAGGATTATACTGGATTTAGGTCCCCAGTTCTTCCCAAAAATCCAGCTGCAAGTATAAAAAGCCGAACCTAGTTTGGCATTTATGTGCCTATTACGTCATGCAGAGCGGTCTCCACGCTTCTACCCTTAATGTAGGCGTGCTGCGCCAAGGATATGCTCCTGTAGTCCAGCTTGCTGCGTATATGAGCGTCAATGATCTTTTCGACAGTTTTTAGGATGAAGGATGTTAGACTTATGGGTCTATAATCATTCGCCGTCGTATGACTAGGTTTACCGGCTTTGGGTATGAAGACAACTTCACCTCTCTCCACCCTCTCGGAATGGGACCACATCTGAGACTGCCTAGAAAGATTCTTTGCAAGGTTTGTACTATTAGGTGCTTCGACTTTTGTAGCATGATGGGAGAGATTCCATCACTGCCTGGTGATTTAAAGGGTTGGAGTGAGTCAGTTGCCCATAATATTCCCTCCTCAGACAAAGAATTCGACGGATTAATTTCGAAAAAGAAAAACTGCTGAACGATATTGAAGGCGGAATAAAGTAATATTTACAACGTCACAGGCAGAGTTCTCCTAAGCTCTATACTAGGTCTGCTACCGTGGGACTTAATGTACTATGACCTACTAACACTGAGGATCCCAAGGTCATCAAACATTATTGACTGCGCAGGAGTTAAAGCACGACTGCAACGAAGGTATCGCAGAAGCAACGACGAAAGTTGTACTCAGCTGCAGCAGAAAAGTCCTGGAAACTATAAATGTAGTCTTCGGCGATTACAACGAGGTTCTCAAGCTGGAAATATGGTATCCTGGCTTCGGTCGTCATAGACGTAAGGCTAACCTGAAAACAACACCTGTTAGGCAGTAAGTGCAACTGCTGCACCAGCAAAGATAAATAGCTGACGCGACGGGGCTCGCAATCACTTATGTTGTGCTCGTTCCATTTTTCGCACGTATAGAAGGGACCTACAATTTATTGCTGACTCTGAAGCGTGAAGAGAGAATCTTTTCTCCTCTTTCGGTTTGTCATTCCCCAAAGGTGGTGCGGCGAAAAATGTTGCTGTTACTAGAACCCACGCAGCTCACATAATAGTCCAAAGCACTAAACATAGATAGAACAATGGCGACCGAAAATGATTTTATTTTAGAAACTTTGACACCCAACTATCCCAGACATGAATCGGGAAATTATACATTCATATCTGGCTGGTGTTCTAAAGTTAAGGCTTGCCTTTGTTGAGATGATTCCGTCATTTTCTCTTTTCAGACTTCTAAAGATATTGCAGAACTGATTTAATAGCATGCCTAAATTGTACTGCTGAAATTAAGCCTTGTTCTTATCTTGAGCTGTCGCGCCAGCTATTTCTTGTATTTAGTTATCTTGAAGGAAACTTTGCATCAAACCACTTGCTTAATAAACGGTTTTTCAATAGGGTCATTGTATTTTGTATTTTAATACAGAGACAGATGTACCCTTTACCTAACCTTCTTTTTTTGATCTGTCAATGTCAAAACGTCAGTCAAGGTTTACATTTCTATGGAAATTATTAAAAATTACTCCCGAAATTCTGACTCGGCGTGTAATCCGGTTGAATGGCCCCCTCGTTCATGCGATTTAATGGCGTTGGATTTCTTTGTATGGGGTTACGTTAAGTCGTTCGAGCAGAGAAGTCTTATCTTGGCTGAAGAAAAACGTGATATCAGCCACGGATATCCGCATCTTTTCGGACAGCCAAGCGGCACTGAAGTCTTTGGAATCAGTCTCTCTAAATTCAATAACAGCCCTAGATTGCCAATCGTTTCTTATAGAGATGGCGGAGCAGTTCAATATCCAAGTTTGTTGGGTGCCAGGGCACAGTGACATTCCAGGGAACTGCAAGGCTAATGAACTCGCCAGATATGGAACAACATTACCTATTGGACCTGATAAGGGCAGCCTAGTTATACTGATCCCTACTTGCAAACTCAAACTAAAGCTAGATGCTATCGAAAGAACGAATTTTAGGTGGACAAGTGGTATAACATGTCTAGCGACAAAGCAGATTTGGCCCAAGCTGGGTCTGAAACGCTCTAAGTATTTGATTCCTCTTAATAGATTGCATATCAGCACTATAATAGGTGTCATAACTGGACACTGTCTAATAGGCAAGCATGCTACTAGGCTTGACATCTACGCAAACGACTTCTGTAGAAGCTGTATGGACGAGGAGGAGGAGGATACCATTCTCCATCTTCTTTGCAACTGTCCAGCTCTCTCCAGTAAAAGGAAACTGCACTTGGGAGCTTTCTTCATTACAAACTTAGACGACCTAATTAACATTGATGTCAGTAGCCTTCTATGCTTCATAAGAAGCTCTAATTGGTTTCAATGAGTAGCAGGAGATCTTTTCGAGATAATGGTGGTATCACAACGGACCCCTCACGGCTCTAAGTGTGTCGGCTTTAGCTGACAGCCACTTCAACCTAACCTAATCTAACCTACGTTAAGTCGTTAGTTTATGCCAACAAGCCAACAACGTTAGAAGAGCTTAGGAACAATACCGAATGTGAAATTGCCTACGTCCCGGATGATATGTGTGGAAGAATTGTTGAAAATCGGCTCCAAAGAATCGATCGCTACAAACGTGCTCGCGGTGGTCATATGAATGAGATCGAGTTCCATACTTAAGTTTAACATATTTACTACACCTGGAATTTCAGCCCGATAACTCAATTTTTCTGTTTTTTATTTAAATACAAAATTGTTATGTTCTTATTAAAATGGACACTGGTGTGGGCAGGTATCTTCTCCGAAACGCTGAGCATCTCCAAGTCCGCCCGCCTTCCGGATTACAGCAGTGTTTTCCAAGCGGAATTCCTAGCAGTGATACTAGCCGCCCGTGAGACTGCAATGAGGGCAATACCACGTGGTGATATCACCTTTTTCATTGACAGCCAGGCAGCAATAAAAGCAATTTCTGCTAATGAAATAAAATCGAAGCTTGTGAGGTGCTGTCGAGAAGAGCTCAAGGTTCTTGGAACACAGCACAGTAAGCACCCTTATAGGAGTAATCACAGGGCATAATACGCTGCGGTACCATATGAAAAAGCTTCGTATTACAGAAGAAGACCTTTGTAGGGAGTGGGCGATGAGGAGGCCCATGAGGATAAAACCCACTTCCTTTGCCACTGCCCTAGTATCTGCCATCTCAGAAATAAGTTCCTCAGACGGCATTATGAGATTCATCAGATCCACAGGGTGGTTTGTATCACAGGCGCAGTAAGTTGATCAGGTTCTACTAATGTTATATATTTATGGAACTAATTATTGGGTAGCGTTCTTACGGGTAAGGGACACTCTCTTCCCCCAATGGGTTTCACAATGGGTCTGAATTGACATGAGTGTGGCGAATGGTTCTTCCTTTTGCCTGCCCACTAACCTAACCTAACCTATGTTTTTATTGAAAAATCCTGTTTCACACTGAGAGGTCCAAGGTTATGCCTCTTTCTTTCCCTTGTTGTTCTATGTCGATGTCTAGACATAGCTCAAGAGGTCTCCAGATAAACGTCCGCTGCGAAGTCCATATTTTTTTTCGTTCATTAGTCCATGGGCTCAAGTTTATGGAAAGAAACCTACCTGCCTTAGTGATAAATAGATGATAGCAATAATGCGCAATTCAGAGTCTTCTGTGCGTGAGATATAGGGTAACATCTATCCATTTTCTAGTCACGTTAACAAAAAATTTATGTTAATGCAGCCATTTATTGCGACAATACTCGTTACTTATGTATGTACGTACGTGGTTAATTTTTATGTAAGCAATAAACGAATGCCATTCAGTATTTAATTGCCGTGAAAGATTTATTTCACGGAAGTCCCGTGTAAATATTTTTTTAAGCGCCTCTCCAATAACGATTATATGGACGTTGTAAACCATTAAAGATTGTTTCTTTGACACCAAAGTACAATATTGGCGTATCGTAAATAACCTCCTGCTGCTTTTCGTAGGGAGTAACACTCAATTCTTGAAGCACAGCGTTAGATGGATCTTTAATGCAGTAAAAACCGAAGCAACTATTAGCCCGGATCCATGCAATGGACAGGATGAGTGTATATCCAATGACAGCGGTGGTAAATCCTACTGGGCCTCGGTCTTGGTCAATAAAACTTTACCAGTGGTAAGTACTATTCAGTGTCTTGCGATTAAATAAACTAAACACTTTGACAATTTCAGATGCGTGGACATATGCTGTGGGAAGCAGGCGATGAAAATAATAGAAATTTAATTTGCTTTAAAGTTCCTGTGACTATTATGTTGGGGTACTAATATAAATATATGATGTCTAGCATATTTCCATGAGAGCATAGATCTCGTTGTGTTGTTTAATTAAGCTTACAAAAAATGTGATTGACCAAAATATAAACATTTTGTACATACGTCCATTAGATGTTACGTTGAGGGTTATGCATTTATCAATTTTATAATTTGGAAACGATAAGGTTGCGAAAAACTCAATTTGTTTTTTCTGACTCAAAATTTATTTATATCTTATGAACAAAATTTATTTCTGACGTTGCTGTGAACGTAAATGCATATTTCGTAATATGAATAAGACAGACGTAACAAAAGATAAAAGACAAAGGAAGAGACGGAAAAGGAATTGTAGGCTTTGACCTTACCAAGTGGAATTGTATTTCAGAATGTTTAACAAAGCAGCCCTGGGTTCAGGAAAGGGTCATTGACGATGCAAAACTCAGAGCAGAAGTTCAATGATTCATAGGTTCAGGAAACATTCAGAAAACATTGGAACAATAGAAGACAAACTGAATACCGTTGATGAAGGTGATGTATGTATATGCAGAAGTGCCTTTCTAAGTTCTTTAATGGCACTAGGCGTGTTTTTTTGAAACCTAGCCGGCCAGTAGTTGCTAGCAAAGTAAATTTTTATACGTAAAACAAATACAACAACCAGCTGGCTACAACTCTTGATTTTATTTCCAGTCAAAAGCAACTGGCTAGGAATTTTACGATGTCTCATGGCGCCGAAAGCGATGTTTTTCATTTATAGCATTGGTATCACTGCCAAATTGTTCTGTTCTCTTGACATTTGACCGGCGTCTGAGTACGTAGATGGAAGATGTTATGATTTAATACCTCTTTTTGTAAATTATCCATTGAATAAATTCTCTAAATTATGGTTTTCACAACAAATTAAAAAAAAACAATTTGGTTTAATGCCGAATACTTTCACAGTTTGAAATCCGATGTCATAGGAACGAAATCACACGTACCAACTTGACGGTATAAAAAATCGACTGGGTTTAGCTGGCTGGGAATCGTCTAAATGTACGACTGGCTAGCTAGGTTTTAAAAAAACACGCCTACTGTAGGAAGAAGGCAGCAGGTAATAAAGCATTCCACTTGCGAGTTCTACGACTCAGTGGGCCATTTCTGCGAGAGGAACTACATAGTTCGAGGATCAATGAAAAGACTTCCGGATCACTAATGAGAATATAAGTTATAAATGCATTTAGGTATAGTGCTCCAGTAAGGAAACTTGCTAGTAATATGCAGTGCTCATGAGGTACTCAAATGAATGCAGTCTCCGGGTCTTACCTATGCATGTATGTATGTTGCAGCCCATATTTCTCTTTTATTAAAGGAACTAGGACCTGGGTTATTTTATTTTTGCCGCAAATCTTGCAGCCATAAAGGCTTCCAGACCAGATAACTATATTGCACACGTAATACCAATGAATTTTACATAAAAAAAAAACACTTTGAAGCAATGTGTGCCACATAAACACAAGGTCAACGTAAATTGGTTTTCCGAACACAGGGATGTAGGAGATAATAGGAACGCCAGTAAACTGCCCAATTGCATTGGGTTATCCTCGAGATAACAACTTAAAACTGTCTGGTTCTGCAGAACTGACTTCACTTTTCTCTGAAGTATGTATTTGGGCGAATAATGGAAAGAACGCAGCTCTTAAGCAAACGGAAGTTCTGCCAGAACACTGTACTCTGGAACAATGCCAAACAGTCTGCGTATTTTCTCCCGAACTAATGTTAAGCTTTCGAAGATGTTGAAGAAACTGAACTAGTGTCGACTCTGTCATCCGGGAGATCAGACTTTTTGCAGAACTTGGTGAGTTCGTGAAAGTTTCTATTAAGGCTCTACAAAGATTTGCAGACTAATTAACTATACCCAACCTATTCCCCGACTCACTCACCTATCACAAAGGACCAAATATTCAACGAAGAATTTTTAAAGGTTTTTTATCCAGCCCCTTACTGAATTTGGCAGCAAATTCATTCGCCGTGCAAAGGGTTTTGAACTCCATTGTTATGCTAAACGGATGTAGAAATTATTCTCCAGAATCAATCTTCAACCGTTCTTCTATGTGTGTAAATGCAGACCTTTATGCTAATCTAACTTAACCTAACGTAACCGAGATACGTATATACTCTTATTCACCGATCTTATATCTTGAAGCACTACTTCTGACACTACTACTAGGTATATGGTATGGTATGGTATGTTATGTGAGGATGAGCGGAAGGCTTTTCACATAGGCCTCAGTCGGGTCCCTCTTTTTTAAATCGAAACTGTAGAGATAGAGTAGGTTTGGGACGAATGTTGGGAGGGATCAAGGGAAAGTGGTAACAATAATGGAGTTGAGACCGCTGTACGTGTAATCTGGCGAATCTTCCTGTTTCTTTAGTGAAGCCCAGGATGGCACCGATTTCATCATTGAACGCGACAAAAGACTCCGGGGTCCATACGGATACCGAATCCGAGCACATTGATAGGTTAGGTTAGGTTAATGGGTGCCTTGTGACATTGTCACTGCTCACTTAGACCAGCAAAGGGTCCATTGTGTCCATCTTCCAATTTTACTCCGGGAACCTGTAAAGAGAAAGAGGAAACCGCTGATTTAAAACCACCCAGATAAAGAAATGAATCTCAGGAGGTCCCTCAGCTCGATGTCATCCAAGTCGTCCAGTTCCGTGAAGAAGTAACTACCAAGAGTCCTCATTCTTCTACTGGCGAGGGCAGGACATTCACACAGCAGGTGTCGGACAGATTTGATCTCCTCCTCATCCCTGCAGCTTCTGCAATAGTCGTTGTGATGTATACGTTCGGCATGAATACCAATTGCACAGTGCCCAGTAATGATGCCAGAGACTATCCTCGCCTCACGACGACTTTGTTTGACCAGAGACAAAGATCTCTTCTTATTATAACATGTGTCTATCAGGATCCACCATGTATTGGCTCGACTTATGCCCTCGTCATAGATTTCCCTTTTTAACGAGCTTATTGGAATTCTCGCAAAGGGGAGAGCCTGTGAGGCATGCAGCGCTGCCTCCGTTCGGGTCAATTCATCAGCTCTTTCGTTACCTGGGATATCCATATGTCCTGGTAACCAACATATTGGCTCTCGATATCTCATCTAAATGTTGTTTACAGATTTTTACAAGCCTTGACCTAGTTATCGCGGACTCCAGAGCCTTAACGGCTGCCTGGCTCTTGATATAAATTGTGATTGTCCTTGCGGTGATGCCCCTATTTTGGACAATTTTCGAGGCCTCGATGATAGCTGTGATTGCGGCTTGAAAGACGCTGCAGTCGTCGTTTATTTTAAAGAACTGGGTTATACCTAGGGCTTTGCAGTAGACCTCAGAACCTGTACCAACATCCATCTTGGAACCATCGGTGTAGAGGGCCAGTTCCTTTTTATTGGTAACTTTGTTGTTCCTCCAGTCATCTCTGTCAGGAATTCTGATATTAAATCTCCTGTCAAATGCCAGAGTCTGGATCATATGATCTGTTTCTGCCGGTCTGCCGGCATACTTTCATGGAGACAATAACGAGGCGTGACCGTAGGGAGCTGATATCCACTGTCGGCTCTCTCTTAGTCTCACAGATCCAGCGGAACGAAACTTAGCATGGTTTCCATTGCCGCTGTTGGTGTTGTTCTCATTGATCCTTGGATTCCTATACAGGCTGCCCTCTGAATCTTAGTGAGGTTTGAAAGCTGATATTGCTTCTCAAGTACCTTCCACCACACTAGTGAGCCATATGTTAGAATGGGTCTCATAACTGCCGTGTACAGCCAGTATACCACAGCCTGAATGCTTTTTTGCATGAGTAAAAGGCTACGCATGCCTTCCTGATGCGCTCATCGATGTTCTCCTTCCAGCTTAGTTTGGAATCAAGAATAACGCCAAGGTAGCGCGCTTCGGAAGTTTGAATACAGAGATTGATCTCTCCTTAGTGAAAAGCACAGCCTCTGTCTATGTGGCGCATACCTGAGCCTTTCGCTTAGGACTGGAAGGAATTTGCCCGCTACCAAAATGACCACATCGTCTGCATAGGCCGTCTCATTGAGACATTTGCACAACTTCACCGAGTTTGTATCTGCAATATTTTAACAGAACAATCTTGATGGTTTCACACATTCTCAGCAACATATCGTGCGGAGAGACAGGAACTCCCTGCAAATCGCATTCCCCAGACTTAAAATATCGGGCTTCTGTTACATTGTCCAATCCATTTCATAAATTTGCAGTTCTTAGAATAACTCTCCGTTTCTTTGTGAAGTTCGCAAGACTTTTGTTCAATTCTATGAATCTCCGTTCGGTTCAATGAGCCTGGACACTACCAAGGCTACTCTTCCTTTGTTTTAAATGATTTTCGCAACAAGAAAAACTCATTTAGCACCTAAAACTTAACGACTCAAATCTCCTTGCCTTTTATTCATTCTTGTCCATAAGAATTCGAGAGCAGTCATTAAATTAGAGCATGCATTACCGACCGAAACACACACACACATTCACATACGAAAATCACCCCAAAGTGTCGCTCCCAGTAAAGTTTCTTTAGATTTTTATAATTACCCACGAAATCAGCTTACGGCTTGTCCTTCTCGAATTCGGTTGAGACAAACAAAACCATATAAGGAACAATGAACCCTTCTACATACGAGTAGCTTCCAGGTCAACGTAATGGAGAATGTAATAATAAACAAAAGAAAATTACCTACAAACGTTGATATATGTACATATGTCTGTTTGTATCTACTCGTATAATAAGATAGCACCCGCAATTAATCGCACTATATCGTTCGCAGTCATTGGGACATCAAATGGAAGAACAGCCATACATACCCCACAGAGTCACAGTGTCGTCAGCCACATTAGGCGTCAGCAGCAGCGGTTGCGCCAGTTCGAATTTCCATCATAATAGCAATGACCCGAAATCGTCACTACCCCAGTGCCCAGAGCCCAGCGACAATCATTCATTGATTCGCACTGACGCGCCGGACTCAGTCTGCCAATATGATGCGATTAGCGAATATCGTGCATTGGGTACCCAATTGTTCCTAAAGAGCTTAGCTCGAAATTAGCTCCAATTAATTTTCGATCGATAATACGTTTCTCGGGAACTTCTCCCAGCACACACATCGATACTTGGATGTGCAGTGTAATTAGATAATCTCCATGCATATTCTGCGAATTGTAATGCAATTGAGCAGCAGATGTACTGCACTGTTACGGTTCTGCTCCCGTTCGCCGCGTGCATCATTGAAGTGCAAAAAAAAAAGTATGGAACCGTCTAGGCGCGCATTAAAAAAGGGCCAAAGAATTTTTATAATTCTTCTCCATTGGGTGCCGATCACGTCGCCGTCGGTCGTCGCGTATCGATATATGTACATATCTCGAAGCACCAAGCCACAGCGCTCCTCTAAACTGTTCCTTTTGGTGCTTCTGTTGTTGGATGTCGAGCCACAGAATATTCTGTTGTACGCATCCATAGATGCAGATATCTTGTACCTACAATATTCCCGATGCGGTGTTAACCTATGCGATCGGAATTCCTTTTTCGTGCAACAACAAAACCAACAAGGAGGGTATAGCAAAAAAAAAAAAAAAAAAAACTTAAGATATTGGGCCGCGGTATACACGGCAAAGAAAAAATGGAATGAAGTACATATTGGTATAAAAAGATACACACATCTACACACACTGAAGACACAACGAAGAGCTACGCTTTGTGCATTCGGAAATTTGTATATGATATCAAGATTTTCACCAAACAGTGCTGCACAAAGAACTCGCTAATACCTTCCTGGAATAACAGTGTAACCTTTTCTTTTTAGTTGGATCCCCTTAGGACCTGAATCTCACAATTTCAACAGTAAGATGACCATCATTCGAGTGTTTGGTTTAAAGTTCACTGGAGAATATTGCAATGAATTGCCTGCTTGTCCTGCCTCTTTTTAAGCTAAAAATGGTCAAACAATTCTTTTAGTTTAGGTTGAGACTTGTCTGGAAGTGTTTAAGCACTTGGACACAGAAACTCATCCAATAAGCGTCTCCAGTCAGATCGATTTTTAGCCAGCTGCCTTCA
Source organism: Matsumyia berberina (assembly GCA_917880715.2). Classification (NCBI taxonomy): domain Eukaryota; kingdom Metazoa; phylum Arthropoda; class Insecta; order Diptera; family Syrphidae; genus Matsumyia; species Matsumyia berberina. The sequence goes on from OU862872.1 coordinate 5,340,469, forward strand.
GATTCACAAGTCAAGTTGTTAAAGGTCCCCTTCCACTTGCGTGCACCACCTGAGTTGTGGTCTTCTTCTACAAGCCATAGACCAGGACTGGGATGATAAAGGTTTTATAAAGGGTCACTTTAGCTGTTAGAGATAGGGCTTTGCTACTCAATTGCCTTCTTACTCACTTACTTACTTAGGTGGCGCTATAGTTCGGCGTGAACCTGGGCCTCAACCAACAAGCCTCTCCAGTTAGCCCGGTCCTTAGCTAACTGCCTCCAGTTGCGCACGCCAAGTTGGTTGAGGTCCCCTTCTACTTGTGCGCGCCACCTTAGGCGAGGTCTTCCTCTACTGCGTTGTCCTTCCGGGTTAGATTCGAAGACTCTGCGTGCCGGAGCGTTAGTGTCCATGCGCTCTACATGCCCCAGCCATCTTAGCCGATGGATACGTATCTTCTTGACTAGGGCAATGTCGCTGTACAGCTCGTATAGTTCGTGATTAAATCTTCTCCTCCAAAGCCCGTCAACGCATACGGGACCGAATATCTTCCCAAGAATTTTTCGCTCGAAGCAACCAAGGATATCTTCATCCGCTTTCGACAGTGTCCATGCTTCAGCGCCATAAAGCAGGACTGGAATTATTAAGGTCTTATACAGAATCTCCTTAGTTCTTCGGGATAGGGCCTTACTACTCAATTGCCTTCTTAGCCCGAAGGAACAGCGATTGACAAGAGTTATTCTTTTTTTAATTTCAGAGCTTGGTTGTCTGAACGATGCAGAATTTTTCTCAAAATAATATGATCATAACCTGGCTTCTCGGTCGTGAGGGCATTTAAAAGAACGAAAAAGATTGGGAACTCGCCAGAAGAGATTCGAAAAACCACCTCTGCAGCTTACCCATAAGTACCGTACTAAATTCTTGAGTACAGCAAGAGCCAATCGCCAATGGGGACGATCTACCTCAGTGCATTTGCCAAGCAAAGAATTTCATCAACCCCTCAAACAATAAGTGAAACAAATAAGGTCGATATGTTTCTCGATATAAGAGAGACAAAGATCTTATCTTTACTTACTTACTCTCTTAACTATCTCCTCAGAAGCTAAAGTCGACCTTCGTCGACTGTGATAGATTAAGAGACTGTCGAGCATACTTACATATCCTCACCTGAGTGGAAGAACTTGGTAACTTCATTTTTTTATTTTTAGATATCTGGGTTTTCGACCTATTTTTTAGGATTTAAAATAATTTTTCAAGTAACAATATTATACCACAATAAATCAATACTACCTTGTTATTCTTAATAAAAACCGTTAGAAAACATCCTAAGGTAATGGGAGAATTAACATGTGAATGATGTAATCGAGTTATCTAGCTTTCGCATTCAGCTGACGATATCTTATGTGACTGATTCCTTTTCGAAATCGCAATGTATCGTCTCAACTTTACACGAGGTATGCCTTATGGCACTGGACAGATCCTCTATCCGCGTGCTCACCGGAGTTATCACAGGACACTGTGCCATCGGAGTCATGCTCCGCAAGTGAAGAATCGAGTCCAACGATCTATGCAGAAGCTGCGGGGATGAAAAAGAGACAGAATCAACCCGACATCTGCTGTGCCACTGGCCCGCCCTGCAAGAACGACGTCTACGCGCATTAGGACCAAGCTTCTTTGCAAGCATAGCAGAGGTAACAGACTTACAGTCAACGGACATACTCAGATTCTTAAAGAGTACGAACTGGTTCACAAAACAGCCAATAATAGGATAGGTCTTGAGACTGTCCCGGGAACCATACTGCTATTCCCACAACAATAAAAGGGTACTCACAATGGACCTCCAGGTCTCCGAGTGAACGTGATGAGACCTATCCATCACACACACTAAATATGGGCTTTGTAGTTCTATAGACTTTTGTGTTCTTTTCCCTGGTTTTTGACAACTTCTCGCTTTCGGGTATCTGTTCCCCCCTGAGTATGTTAGACACGTTTAATGATTTCAGCTAACGAATGGCATGGCTCAGTGGTTAGTTCTTGGACTGCTGCGCGAGCTGCGTGGATTCAAGCAGCAGCCATGTTAACCGAACATTTTCCGCGGCACCACCTCTTGTCGGGAAATGACAAACCTCCAAGAGTATCATTTGTCATAAAAAAAAGCTTCTCAATTCACCGTTCGAAGTCGGCTATAAATTGTAGGTCCCTTCCATTCGAGCGTAAAATGTAATTGGAGCTGTCGCGCCAGCAACTTATATTCTTTTATAACGAATACAGAGATTAGGTGAATGTCTGCACTTAAACAAGCAGAGGTCCAAATGATCTGCCGCTAATCAAAACTAGAGCTATGGAAAAGGTAGAAGATACTTCTGAAGCTAATAATTAGGAAGTCGCCTCTAAAAGAAGTCTTCAAGTCTACTCAATAAGCTTCTGTCTTGGTATCACATCACATGTTTAAGCTTAGTGTTGTTGCTACTTACCTTTGCATTCCCCATCGTGGTGGCGAGGTGACCCTCAAAATCATTACTTTTCCAGTTGCGTCTTTTCTAGCAGCTGATTGTTTTTGGTGGCTTTGTTATTCGAGGCCGTCCTGCTGCTCCTGCTGAGGGCTTCTTCTTCTGCATCTACATATATCTCTGGTATTTGGGCGTATTCATTTCAAAAAGATCGCCGGAGTAAAGTGGGCTGTAATCTAATTGGATAACCAGCAGTTGTCAGTGAGTATCCTTTATTTTCAAGACAAAGCTTGGAATTTTTTCAATGTGTGGCGGACTTCTGACACACAAATCAACTAAAATTTATAGAACAGAGTGTTTGCTATATAATGAAAGTTTTATAAAAAACTCACATTCCAGGGGAAATATTTAAATTTATAAAAAAATGTTTTGACAATGACAGGAAAAGAAAGCTCAGCTACTCGTAGTTCTAATATCATGGTCGTCTTTGAACGTAATCTCAAGGAATTTTATTTACGTTCATTGGCCAGACCTACAGTTCAAAGAAGCCAGTTCTACAGTTCAAAGAAGCCATTATGAGCTTATTCTAATTCCAAGCATTCCTGAAACTAATAGCTAACTTTAATAGCATTGTCTCAGGGTTCAAAGTTCATGTTATTTTGATTATTATTTGATTATCCAATCTGCTTATTTAAGCAGTAGAGTTTAAAAAACTATGAACTTTTATGTTGCCTATATTATGTACGGCTAGAGGCAGTTTGAAGTGGTTCTCTGGAGAAACGGCCACTTAGGCCAAAGGTACATAGGCACATTGTGTACATTGTGATACCAATGCGAGTGCTACGGTTGACCCCAAGTCTAATTCCTAACGTAGCAGGTAAGGTTAAGTGTTCAAATCGTTGGCTTTTTTAATATGGACTCCCCATCTTCCTCATGTCTGTAGCTCTTACAAAATTCGTTACAGACTATGTCTAGTCGTTTTTTTTTTTTGGCAAGCAGTCAGCTGCTAGCGCAGCCCTCAGACTGAAGGCCTCCTCTCAATGGTTAAATAACCATATTGGCCACTTTTCGATCTTGGATCCCTTAACATTCATCCCGGAAAACACCGACTATACACTGTCTAAGCTGAACTTCAATATCAACTTTCGGAGAATGATGGGAGAATAATGATGTCATAGACGAGCACTCCGTTCACTTCTACACTGACGGTTCTAAAACCGAGAACGGAGTGGGTGGTGGTGTTTTCTCCGAAGTTCTCAATTTGAGTATCTCCTTCCGTCTCCCCGACCATTGTAGTGTTTTTCAGGCGAAAATTATGGCGATCAACGAAGCCTTATCCCGGCTTAGGTAGGGACATCACAATTTATACCGATAGCCACACTGTTATAAAATCTCTGGAATCAGTAACATATACATCAAAAGCTACCTCAGATTGTCGCTCGTCTCTTACTGAGATGGCAGAACATTTTAACATTCACCTATGCTGGGTACCCGGTCATAGGGACATTCCAGCCAAATGTGGTACTACTCTAGAGATCCTACCAAAACGGAGGAATCTAGGTATTCCACTCGCTTCATGTAAATTACTCGTAGAATACGACGCAATCAGCAAGACAAACCAAAGATGGAGAAACGGCACCGCATGTCGCATTTCCAGAGAGTTATGGCCTCTGTTAAGCCTCACTCGATCTAAAAGTCTCATCTTGGTCAATAGGTCACTGTCCTATTTGCCTTCATGCCAAAGAGATGGACCTCTTTGTAAATGACTTTTGCAGGAGCTGCAGGGGGGAAGAGGAGGAGAAAACGATTCTCCATTTTCTCTGCACTTGTCCAGCCCTGTCCCAAAGAAAGAAGCTCTATCTAGGAGCTTACCACTTCGAAAATCTGGGCGAATTATCACATATTGATATCAAAAGTATCCTCAGCTTTATCAAGAGCTCCAAATGGTTTCATTAGCCGGAGTGGCACCTAGGGTAGATCCCAGTGGTATCACAAAGGGCCTTCCCTGGCCTAAGTATGTCCGTGCCTCGCATGGACAGCCACCTTATTTACCTACCTCCCTATGTCCAGTCGTTGAGCATATATTCCTAGAATGCAACGTTTTATAATAATGTTGGTTAGTCTTGAGAGATGCAGCTGGGTAAAGATCGCGCTGACTGGAGACGCTTGTTGGTCGAAGTCCAGGTCCATCTTAAGTAAGTTTTACATGTATGTAACTGGTTTCAATGGTATATTTATTACAACCGTCTAAAGTTGACACATCAGACTGAGTGCGTCGGTCACGTTGAACTTCTCTAGGAATCCTTTCAATAGCAGGTATTTAGTTTTTATTTGAAATTCACATACGATTCACTTCATTGAGAGCGAATTGGCCCAAATGACACTACGAACAGTAGAATTGACCAACATTATTTGCACAAAATCTTGTCGTTCGCCATCTAACTCACCCTATAAGGTTAGTATACAAAGATGAGAAGAAAAATAAGAACAAAAACACCATCTAGCATAAATGACTCAACAGTGAGCCAATGGAACCCGACCGCGACCGCGCCGGCCGGCTCCTGCTGTTAATTCAGTGTGTTTGCCCGCAAGTGGCATTTCTCTTTACGCAACTTTAGTTCTTCCCTGCAGATTACGGCATAAGGACCGAGAGCCGATTGCAGTTGAGAATTAGTGGATGGTTGGATGGTTGGCGGGTTCATCAGTTGGACTACTGCTTTTGGTTAAAGCCAAACGAGAACCTCTTGGTTGCCGAGCACCTACCGGCCTGGTCCACCGACATCAACGTCGTTGGCTGCACTCTGTATGAAAACCATCCGGTCTACTTACTATCTGCTGCTACTACTCCTCTGCGTGACATACCACTGATACGGAATAGTGTCAATATATGGCATGGGCATTCTGAATTTCTGAATCACTCAGTCGAGTGCAACAAATCGTCGAATACGGCCGGCGCGACTGCGAACGTTTGCACTTTGGCGCTGCTGCGGTTACTCACGAACCTAATTGCATTCAAATTGATTTGTTACTCGGGAAAGGTGACGGTACGGTACGGATTCACGATTAGCGATTCGAGTGCGTGAACTGAATACGTTTTTGGCGGATTTTAGACGGGTAAAGTGTTGTCGGGCAATATGTAATGTGATTTCGGGAGCGTGTGTGCCATTATCAGATCAGATCAATTTGTGAAAGCCGAGGAATCTTCATTTGCCTTTAGGTATGTTCCCAGTGAATCTGGTTGTGTGTTTCTCGTAAATTAACAAAGAATCTTGCGGATGAACGTGAGGCATCAAGAGTCCCTAAGGGAAATCTGCTCTCTTTTCGACCTAAATTCCGAAGACCAAGTTACCGGCGACGACGACAACGGCGCCAGGTTTGGTGAATACCATTCTGCATTCCTTTTGTGATGAATTCTCTTTTGAGCCTTCTTCGGTGTGAATGCATGTGTACCAGCGAGTGTGTGCTTTGTAGAGATTCGGGAAGATTCTGTTTTTTTTTATTCTAGTTTTTTATCTTGTGGTGCAATTAAGATTCGAGCATATTGAATCTTTTTTTAGTGGAGCTTGTTATCACAAAGGCTTGGTTGTATCTTGAATTCAAAAAAACAAAGAGATGTTGCAGATTCTCTGGTTTTTTTCTTAGAGTATGACTTGTGTGTTGGTGTGGTTGGTGTATTTGCATGACTGCTTAGATACAGAAAGGCGGAGAAACATTATCTATAATTATAAACTTTTAAGGAGATGTAGTACGTGGTTAAATCGCAAATAGATGAGTGTGCCTTGCAAACATGGGTGCATTGTGCATCGCCGGCACAGTGCAGTCGCACTTTCAGTCGTTATGTGTATCATTAAATTAATTTCGACGAAAAACGTGACTTCTGCGGCTGTTGTGCGAATATACGCTGAGTGTATGTGGGTCAAGTGCAAACAGCTCTGCGTCAAAACATTCATACTGCGGCAATGTGCATGCTAATTTTATTGCATTATGTCAAGAACTTTTATGATTTTTTATGTTCGTTCCAATGGCGCTCTAATGAATTTGTTCCAACACCCGATTCCTTTGTCAGTCTCCATAAATGTGTGTTAAATTGATTCTACCATGAAGTGCTAACTATGTTTGTATTGTAAGCTGGTGGCGTATTTTTCTAACAATAGATACTTTGATTTCTTGGTTTGAATACTGGTGTACCTGCTCTGCCTCCAAATGTATCTTTATATGTATGTCTCTTCTTAGGAAGATGTTTTCCTCAGCCCGCCGGTTAAGGTGGAAGTGGTAGCTTCTGCAATCTTTATGCTGAATCCTAATTAGCGTTTTAAAACCACAACTCATGTGACCTGAATGTTAGTGTTGTTGTAAAGAACGTAAGAGAAGGGGGCGTAGATCCTTACAATCATCCTGTGGCATTAAGGAAACTGATCAAGTCGCTTATCTTTTTCTCCGGAATTTCACTAAAGTTGTCAAAAAAAGGCTTAGCCTAGGCCCTAGTGTACGATACCTGACCCTGTTTAGAGCCGGATGACCGCAGAGAAGATGAAACACTGTTTCCTTCTCATTTTCATTGTTGCAGCTACGACAATGTGCGTTGAATGGGATGTGTTCCTATAGGCCAGTGATTTGTACTGATTGCCACGATCCTTACACCGCCCTGTTTTGTTGATTCGGAGCAATTGTAGTTGGGTCAAATTTTCCTTGAAATTACACAATTCCGCAGTTCGTGCCATGTTAGCCTCTGATAGAAAGTGAGAGAAGATTTTTGCCTTGACGGCTCCCAACGGTATGTTAACACACTTCGCGAGGAATCTATCAAGGGCTGAACCTCGTCGTTCCCCTCTATAGGCGGAAAAGGTTAGAGTATTGCCAGTAATTCAACCTGGAATACACTGAACGAGTCTGGAAGCCGGTGCGAGGATGTCTGGATTAAGGGGACCCGGTGGTCTAGCGCCCGTGAATTTGAGGTATTTTTAGGATTTTTTTTGAAGGTGAAAATAATGAACAACGATATTTAAACTTTGTAGGCATATTATAACAGTTTAGAAGCAACCAACAATTTTTTTATAATAATTGAAAAAAAATTTAAGTATTAAAAAAATGACCTTCTTAAAAAAAAGTACCTAGATGGCGGGTGAAATTTTGGCTCTTTCACTCATCGGAAAAATAAAAATAGAATAGATTATTAATCTATATGAATGTAGCTATGGGCGGAACTAAAAGAAAAAAAAAAATAAAAGCATTTTTGACAAAATGGCGCGCTCTTTAAGATTTCAATATCGAAAAAGGGTTTTTTTCACTAGTTTTTTTACGTAAAAAATAAGAAGTTATTAAGATAAAACTTTTTTGGTGGTTCCATAGCCACTGGTTTTCTGAATAACATATTAAAATTTGAGATCATTCGGATGGAAAGTTTTTTTTTACTACATACCGACGTGCAGAAAAAAGTGGTTTCGAGATAAATGAATTAAAAGTTTCAAGTATGCCTCTGTTCATGAGGCGGGCCACTCGTTCGCTAGGCTGTGGAACCTAAACTATTGTCAATATCATTACAAAAATTTAACAGTATATTCTTGAAAGACTATACTTACGAAATATTAAAAAAAAATCGATTTTTGAAAATTCTAGACCACCGGGTCCCCTTAAATCAGAGAAAATTTCAGCACTTACCCCGCAGTTCTTGAGCCATCTGTATAAATTATCGTTTCACTTCACCTTTTCCCAGTCCACCCTGGATGGGAAACCTACCGTGAAATCTTGGTTGTTCTTTCTTTATGGACAGCATACATAGATAATTTGGTTGCCCTTGTTGACCGTTAAATCCATTTTGGTCGCTTCCATCTCAATACTCACAAACGTGATACCGAGATCATGCTGCGTCCTTTCGCTAATTTCCATATCAGCTTATGCACATACAGAATTCCACTGACTTTTGAGAAACTATGGCTCAGATATTGGCGTGTGAGTTCTGCACAATTCTTAAAAAAAACGATGTTGGTGGATGTACTCGTAGATGAAATTATTTTTGACATCAAATGATTTGATAAGGTCTTTACCAACTTGGTGGAACAGCGTATATTCTCCATCGGACAAGTTCGGCAGGTATGCCAAAACTAGACATGGCTCTGTATAGCTGGTCTATATAAAAACTGTCATAAAAAAAAAGAAAAAAAAAAATAGCTGGCGCGCCAGCTCGGAATGAGCCAAGGCCTTGCTTCTCGCAACCATTCATGTTGTGCGTGTTGTATTTGTTTTGAATGGAAGGGACCTACAATTTATTTCCGACTCCGAAAGGCGAAGTGAGAAGCTCTTTCATGACAAATTATACTCCTGGAGGCTTGTCATTCCCCGATGAGAGGTTGTGCCGCGAACATTTTTCGGTGATCCTGGCTGGGTCTTGAACCCACGCCGCTCGGTCAGCAGTCCAACGCACTAATCACTGAGTCACGGCGACCAAATAAAAGATTATGGATTTCAATTAAAATTTCCTTAATCTTCTTCTAAATTGGTTACAGTATTTCAGCTCGTTCAGCAGTCTAACGCTTCGGTGACGATAAATCGCAGCGCTTTAATTTGGTATAAATCATATACCATGGGATTGTCGCCGAAATATTTAAGAATTATTCAAAATCTTTACGACGATATCCTCACAGCTGTGTGAAAAGGGCCGGGGAAAAAAAACATTCAGAGCAGTCAGGTGTGAAGCAGAGACGGCCTTGTCACCAAAGCGCAGACCAGACATTTTATAGGAAAATGGCCTTCCATACGTGAAACAAGAAGAAACATTTTTGATATCGATTTCAAATCGGACGATCAAATTTTAATGAGCTAAACAAGACATCATCCCCCTTGATACATATTTATGGGAAAGGCAATTTCCGCTGGACTGACTAAGTCCCTCGTCAAGTGGAGTGATCTAGTCCTTGCGGCTCCTTGGCAATTGTTCAGAATATGTTCTGCGAACTCTTTCTCTTCTCCACAGAGCCGGCATATCGCAGTATCTGAGAGTTCCATTTTATACAGATGGTATGTGAGTGGGCAATGTCCCATTAGATAGCCTGTTAAGATTCTTAGCTCGTCTTTAGATCGATTATAGTCTTGGTCTTGTACAGTTTGGGTTTGAAGAACTTCTTCGCTTGTCTCAGGCGCTGAAGGTTGGCCCAGTGGTCAGCGTGTCTGTTAATTTCCCATTGTGTTATCTTGGAGTGGACTGTGTTAATTGCTACTTCAAGACAGAGCTTAGGACCACTGAGTGGGCGACAGGCGCCTCTCCTCGCCAGGCAGTCAGCCCATCGTTAACCTCGAAGCCTTCATGACCTTTAATACAGGCTACGGTAACCCTGTTTGTCGATGTAAGACTTTGGAGGAGGTTGAAACAGTTCCAGACAAGATTGAACCTTACCGTATAGGATTTAAGGGCTAATAATACTGCCTAGCTGACTGAAAAGATATAAATGCGGGTTCCTTGGATTCTTCTCCGCCGGCATTCTCTTTCACACAGTTCAATGACGTGGAATTTCGCTTAAAATAGTGTTTAGTGACATTCCAAGTACTGCTGCGCGTTGCAAACTGGGGTCACATACCCCGGCACCAGTGCTGCCATTTCCCAATTTGGAACCATCCATATACAAGGTTTGGGAATTTGGTAGTGTTATAGAATTTTCATTTCTCAATTTGCAGCGGTCGCCTATAACGACGGCTTATGTCATGTTGTGCACTTAGATTTCGATACCGAATCAGGCTTCAGGATTGTTTTTACGCACAAAGAAATTATTGTGACTGTGCAGAAATGCTGACTTATTCTGTATTGGTGTCCGCTCCAATGAACCCGTACTTTTATTTGCGTGCATCACCCACCTAGTGGACGACTATTGACCTTCGCTGTGCACTTATAGGCATATAAAGCGAATTCTCGCACCAACCCCACGATCATGAACGTGCAAAAGTGCCCAATTGATTTTTGATTATTTTTACGATTGAAAAACAAAAGCAAAAAAAATTCTCAAGTGTAAAATAATTCCGTGCACGCGTTTGCTGTCCAAAATCGATTATAGATGATTTGTAAACTACAACCGTTGTGCTTATAGTACTCGTACGCCAATTGCAAGGCGAGTCGATGAACGTGTACAACCCCATTTACCCCACAGCGAGCGAATTAAATTTCACGTCTTTTTTTTTTGCTGTTGTATTTATTCTTTTCCTTATCTGCGAACGTGACACTAAACGTAAGAAAGACCCATGAACAATGTGTACTCATTGTACTCGAGAACATTGCAATTGCGATATTACGCAAAAAATTTATTCACACAAAGCATTGATGCCGCAGAGGGTTTTCTAGAATTTTCTTTTTTTCTAATCATCAGTCCTTCTAATGGTCGGCGGTCCAAAATTGCAGGGAACAGCCTCGTCCTTGTCAACCTCTGGTGGCAGCTTGCCACCCATAAATAAACGGGGATATTTGTGGCTCTTTCGATACAAGCGATAGGACCTGTAGACTGTCAATCCATTAGGAGGTGATTCGCAAGAAGCTTCGAGCTCCTCGTCGATTAGCTTTCCGGTGACTTGAGTTTCGATGGAATGGGCTTTGATCTTTCCGCGTTTGACTCGCTTTGTCTTGCGGTGAATTCGCCGGATTTTACGATTTTTTAAACGTTTCATTTCTTGCGAGAATTTAAACAAACGAAATTAATTTTCTTTTTTTGTGTTTATATGGAGGACAGTGACAAGAGGGTGTGACAAAGGCACCGATCGCTTTAGAAGAGTTGAGTGAAAGTTGATTAAATTTTACTTGGCAAATGGATATCACGATTGAGTTTGAATTGTATGTTACGTGATGGGGATTAGATACGAATACAAAAGCAAATTATTTTGCGGCTGTTTTTCAAAGATACTGCACTACAAAAAAGACATAATCGTAAACGTTTCATCAGTTTGTTGTCGTACAAATATCGTAATGAATTTCTGACCCATCTAGAGTTTCTGCTTGAGACACAGTAATGTCATCGTCTCGAACACGTTGCCTCTAATTCGTTGGGCCAAATAAACTGGCCTCTGCTGACGCTTGAACCTTATAAACAAGGTTCGGCCTCCCTGGTCATCTCGAACCTGAGGACTGCGATTTGAGATTCTTTATTGTCTGTTCGCTAAATGTGTCCGAGGATCCAGGATTTGTCTTAGTGTACAAAGTAGATTTACTCTCGATAGGCCGGGTCCGTAATCACACTGGTATGTCCGGTCCCAGGATAGTCTTGCTGCTGGAACACAGAACCCAATTAGCACTAGGATGTGCCTTTTTGTTACCACGACTCGTGTGACCTGGTTGATGATGTGTGTTATTGATGATGGGTGAGACAACCAGGAGTGCCTAGATCCAGCCTGTGGAGTTCAGATTACGGGTAAAATCTCGTATCCCTTTACCCGAGATATCGTCGAGCAATGGCAGAGAAAGGGGGAAAGAGTTTCCTTCTCGTTGCAGCTGCGGCAGTTGGGGTTGTATGGGATACTTAGTTGGACCGCAAGGTCCCGAATTGGCGATACCTGCACGGGCTCTGTTTAGAAAATTTTTCGTTCTAATGTTATATCGACCATTTCTTCCTTGATATGGCGCAGTTGGTTAACTCCCTCCATTGGAAGTTGGCCTTCTAGAGGAAGTGTGAAAGGATATGTCCTTTAACCGCTCCTAGCGGGATGTGAACCCTTACCGCGACTGAGCTGTGTTAGCCTGGTCAGTTCAACTGTACACTAGTTTCCTTTTATTTTACTACAGACCAGTCTGACCTCGGCCGGTTTCATGCCAGGAAAGTCCACCATCGACCAAATATTCACACTGCGGCAGATCTTGCAAAAAACCCAGGAACTTCAAATCGATAACTACCACCTCTTTATCGATTTTAAGGCCGCGTATGACAGCATCTATAGAGACGAGCTATACAGAGCCATGTCTAGTTTTGGCATCCCTGCCAAACTCGTCCGTCTGTGCAGGATGACGATGGAGAATGCACGCTGCTCCATCAAGGTCATTCAAGACCTCACCGAGACCTTTGATGTCAAAAAAGGCGACGCGCTGTCATGCGACTTCTTGAACATCGTTTTTGAAAGAGTTGTGCAAAACTCACGCGCCAACACCAGAGGCACAATCTTTCAAAAGTCCGTCCAATTACTCGCATACGCCGACGATATTGACATAATCGGAAGAACGCAGTGTGAGTTCACTGGTGCGTTCGTGAGTATTGCGACGGATGCGGCGATGATGGGTTTAGCGATCAGCGAGGGCAAGACGAAGTATATGCTGTCAAAAAGAAAGGACACCCAACACCGACGTCTTGGACAGAACTCACTATAGACAGCTATAACTTTGAGGTAGTTAAGGACTTTGTCTACCTAGGCTCCGCTATAAATTCAGACACCGACACCAGCGCTGGGATTAAACGAAGAATAACTCTTGCCAATCGCTGTTTCTTTGGGCTAAGAAGGCAATTGAGTAGCAAATCCCTTTCTCGAACAAGTAAGGTGACCCTGTATACGACCTTAATCGTCCCAGTCTTGCTCTACGGCGCAGACGCATGGACTCTGTCTAAAGCGGATGAGGTTGCTCTTGACTGTTTTGAGAGGAAAATTCTTCGGGTGATTTTTGGTCCCGTCTGCATAGACGGGGAGTGGAGGAGGAGATACAACGACGAACTGTACGGGCTGTACAGCGGCATCGACTTAGCCAGAAGAGTGAAGGTCCAACGACTGAGGTGGCTGGGTCATGTAGAGCGGATGGACACCAATGCTCCAGCTCGGAAAATCTTCGAATCTACACCTGAGGGTCAGCGCAGTAGAGGAAGACCGCGACTCAGGTGGCGCACGCAAGTAGAAGGGGACCTTAACCAACTTAGCGTGCGAAACTGGAGACAGCTGGCAAAAGATCGAGATCGCTGGCGACGCTTGTTGGTTGAGGCCCAGGAAAACCCCGGTCTGTAGCACCACCTTAAGTAAGTAATTAAGTCTGACCTCGGTCAAGCGGACAAGCTGGTACTCTTCCACCAGCTCTTTGATCCGTCGGTGTAGACGACCGTGTCGAAATCCTTCATCACTTCGTTGCACAGCTTATTTAGGACTTTTTTGGTGAAGGGCTCCTAAGTTGGCTCAAACTCACTTGTTAGAAGTGAGTGAGTAAGAAGATTGACTAAAAGATATCTGTTTTCCGTTTAAGATTTAGTTAAAATGAAGCATGAGCTACATACATATTCATCTCTGGCATTCTAAGGGGATACTACGAATTTTCGGAAGTTGCTTCTTTGATGATCTAGTAATGTTAAGTTAAGGAAGTTCCCGGTTTTCAGGTCTTATTTAAGTAGTTTGGGTTGTCAAAGATAACAATTTAAAGGCTTACCGGATGCAATTGCTGGTTTATGTGTGATAGTTTGATATTTCTGACAGGCAATCACATCTACCTTGTTACTTTTCAGTTATTTTTCTAAATATTTTTCTTTATTCTAGGAATGCTGGAAGCCAAACAATTGATTTGCCTTCTATTAGCTGTGACTATCTTACGAACAAAAGACATATACGGAGCACACCAGCGGAGACCACATGCGAATAGGACCGTCGATGTTAAGGATAAAATCATCGAAATACAATGCTATGCAAAGTGTTTCAGGCCCAGTATAGAAAATCGACAAGTAAGATGCTCTATGCATTTAATTTACCAATCTAATACTTTCTTTACTAAAGGATTGCGAGCAAAAATGTAGATTTGAAATGACGAAAACCCCTCGTCCTGGCAAATGTCCCAGCCTCACCTTTTCCAATCACATTGGCAGGTGCATCGATGCCTGTCAATATGACTTTGACTGTTCTGAGACACAAAAATGCTGCTCCAGCACATGTGGTCCTGTGTGCCAGGATGCAGTTGGTCTTGACAAAGACTCCTCCCTCCCACCAATTCCCAAAGTTATTGCATTCAAATTACCCAAAGGACAACGAGTGTGTGAGGTAACAATCCAAGCGTCCGCCAATTCGGTGTACGCGTATCACGTGGAAGCCAGACATCACGTTGGTAGCCTGTTCTCGGCGCGTAAACTTGGCAGCTGGCAGTGGCAAGCCTTCGAAAAGATCGCAGAAATATCAGAGAACAAAATCAAAAGGTTTGACAAGATTTACAAATTCGGTTTAAGAATTAAAATTTACAGGACACATTTTTTGCCGCCCCAAAGAACAGGAATTACATTTAAGCTAAAGCCCGGTAGATGGTACCAGTTTCGTGTTGCAGCAATCAATGCAAATGGTTTTCGCGGCTACACCGAACCATCAAAACCGTTCGCCCTTTCAAATCGTAAGTGTATAACTATTGTAAAAAATATGTGCTCTATTCTCCTGATTATAGATAATATTCGTGCAGATCCGAAGTCACCCAAGTCGCCTGCAGATCTTCAAGTGTTTTCCTCCAGAATACTTTCCAATGGACTATTGGCTCTCAAGGTGGCCTGGTGTCCGGCAAAGTCAGACTTGCCTATAGAGAAATATCGAATAATTTGGGCTCTACATGTTCCCTCTAATGATGATTCCTTGATTGTAAATGAAACCTTCGTAAAAGATGTAAGCAACCATTAAGCACTGTCTTGTAACTCCTTATTTGATTGAAATTTCACAGGCAACTCAATTTGAAATAACAAGACTGGCTCTGGACTCATGTTACTATATACAAGTACAAGCGATATCAATAAGCGGAAGACGCCGATTGAAGTCCGAAAAGGTCTCTCTGCTGTACAATACTACTTTGCCACTAGTACAAAATGGAAAACTAAAGTGCTCCACACAGAAATCGTCCAAAGAAATCATTACAAATGCAGCTAACAATGTACTGGAGGATCTTGCAACGCATCCCGTCAGGAATACGTCCAATTTTGATGTGAAATTTCGTCCAAGTAAGAAGTTTGGAATGATAGTTCAAATATCAGGATTCCATCCACAGAAGGGAAGGTAAGTTAAATTATTCGTCTCTGGAGAAGGTGTGAGTATCACTATCGGGCAATGGGTTGTTAGATACTCAGGGATAACGACTAACGACTAAGGACAGGGGAGGAGAGCTGTTGTTTAGGAAGTTAGGTTGCGCAGGGAGTGTCTCAGGGAGGATTTACTAAAATGCAGGTCAAGGATGTGAGGAAACTTGTTGGCGTTAGTTAGCATTCTAGTTAGAGCTTCGTGTTGACCATATTCCCTGCGTGAATAGGGGAGGCGGAACAGATTGACTGATCGTAAATTGTGGGGATTAATGTTAAGGGAGATCTGTTGGAGAAGATTAGGGCAATCAATGGCTCCAGTTAATAACTGATGAATAAACAGTATATCGGCACCGTCGCGACGTGTGTTTAAGGACTGCAGGTCTAACAATTTGAGTCGGTTCTCGTAGAGAGGTAAGTTGAAAGGGTCATCCCAGCCCAAACCACGCAAGGCAAAACGTATGAATCTACGCTGAACAGCTTCAATTCTCTGAATATGGACTTGGTGGTAAGGTGACCAGACCTGACTGTCATATTCAAGGAGCGGTCAGGTCATGTGTAGGGATTTGGTGACGTAGAGGTTAGAAAATTCTTTCGACCAACGTTTTGACAAAGCCGAATGCTGAGTTAGCTCTGTTAATTATGCTCTCGATGTGAGAGCGGAAGTTAAGTTCAGTGTCACAGGTGATGCCCAGGTCGCGCATTAAAGTTACAGTGGGAACCAGCTCATTGTTCGTCCTTTGAGGCAGGGGAGGACGCTTACGAGAGTGAGTGATGGATTGACATTTTTTCACATTGACGCATTTTTTGGCTCCAAATGAAGAATGTGTTTAGGTGAATGGGAATCGGCAATACATGAGATTTGTCTTGAGATCCTCATGTCGTCTGCGTAGGTTTCAAGGTTAGACTGCGTAATGACAAGCTCTACATCGTTTATAGTCAATATGAAGATTAGAGGTCCTAAATGGCTACCCTGTGGAACTCCTGAGGTCGCCTTGACTGGAATTGAAATACATAATCTAAAAAGAACTCTGACGATCATTCAGGTAGGACTTGGCCCATTTGACAAACAATGACAGAAAACCCAGAGCGTGAAGTTTAAGGAGTACGACCTGGTGAGAGATTTTATCAAATCCTTTACTGAAGTCAGTAGCTACGACATCTACTTCAAGGCACACAGTGTGTTTGAAATAAATTCAGTAAGATTAGTGGTAGTAGACCTGCCTTTTAGGAATCCTTTGGAGAGAACGTTGATTTGCAGTGGAAAAACAGTGAGTCATATACGATGCTCTCAAAGAGTTTAGGTGCGCATGAGAGTTTAGTAATAGGTCTGTAGTTGGAAATGTCACTCTTACAACCTTTCTTAAAGATGGGAATGATAAATGAGTCTTTCCACAGCTGGGAGAAGACACCGCTTGCAATTGATAGTTGGTAGAGAAAAGTAAGTGGCTGTGCTAATTTACAGACACACTTTTTTAAAATTTGACCACACACATGCGCTCTGCCTGGAGGTTTAAACGATTGTATTGCTTCGATTTGCACACCCGTCTTCTCTTACGCGTGCTGGTTAAAGGCTAATGATGATGTTCAGGGTTCTGATCTACTCCGATTGGAGTAAGGTCCGAACCTTGATGATGATCCTAGGGTTGGATTATGTCTGTTGAATATTTTGACTTGCTCTGCACAAATGCGCTCTGCTTGACGGTTGAATATTACTTTCCAATTCAATTGCTTCCATGGATTCCGAAAAGAGAGGGCTAACGTTGTGGAAATTAAGGTAAAAACCAGCTCTACTTTTGTAAGTGATTCATTCGTTAAAGTAAGTAGAGTTGAACAACCGGTCAAAGCAAATAATGAGACGAAGCACGATGACATCTGCAGTGCAATGTCAAATCAGTAAATGAAAAGGTTGGAATGTTAGATGTTAGAATTGGGGTGTGTTTCCACTGAGACTTTTGTGCTCCCCTGAACTTGTATCGGTCGATGAATCTCGATTTATTGCAATTTCTCCAATTCAATTGCTCTGAGGAATCGGAATATTGGGTTAAACGATGCGACATCCGGAGAACTAATACGCTTTTAAGTGTGCTCTTCTTTGTGCTTGTGTGCTCTTCAGTGTACCACAGTTCTATGCCCAGTTTCCTGAGTTGCTCCCTGAGTCTGCAATGGCCCGTTAGTAAGCCTGTGAGAATGTGTAGCTGGTTTTGATTGGTGCCTAGATAGACCTTGCTCCTCCTTCGGTCGTAGTTCCCGAGAAGTTTCTTTGCCTGCCTTAGTCCTAGGGGTACTTCGTATAGCCTCTCTCTTTTTGGATTCTTCCTTTCAGTTTCGCAGTTTCTCTTGGATTCGATGTGTTCCCAGCTCGCAGAATGGCTGTAGTCAAACGAATGACCCTTTCCTTGTCAGTTCATTGGCTGCATCTTTTCCCTCTATTCCTACATGACTTGGCACCCAGAATAGGGTGACTTTATTGTAAACCTAGAGCTGGTTTCATAGGTGTTGATGGCAGCCTGGCTGTCTGACAAATCGCGATATTTTTCTCGCGATGCAGGTTGGCGTACAGCCTTGTATCCTTACCTACATAGAAGTTGACTGACATATTTGCTTGGATGTGCTACAAACACGTTAAAGTGATATGAAGGCTTTAATGCCTTGTACCTGAATTCTTAAACTAAATACACTGCTCTCTAATAATTTTTTTTTTTAAACATTTATGTATGTTGATTGTTCATTACAGGCTCATTGAAATTTGCGCTGGAGATTTTAATTGTGAAAATCGGGAATATGGAGCCATAAGACCCAAGGTACGTTACTTATTCTTTTTAAATAATTTTTTAAATGCTTTATTCTATTCTATGTTTTGTAGAAGGATTTCATAGAATTTGGAAAACTTAAATTTGACACAACATACACAATTAAAGCAATTGATCCGTCTGGAACTGGTAAAGGATCAGAAAATGATGTGAATTCGTCAACAGGACAGTTCACTACGCCAAAATGTGAAAATTGGCGAAAACGTTTTCCGAAAATCCATGTTGATTGTTGACAATCAGCTCAAAACAGATTTTTCTAATTTATTTAATGTTTTTCTAGAAACGAATATATAAAATAAATCAACTTACTTAAAATTAGAACATATTTATTTAGGAATAGTTTGTTTAAGATTTAAAATATAAGCAAAGTTGGAAACAGAATTGAAATGGAAGACATTTTTTTTAATCTAATTTAGGTGTTTTGTTGGAAATATTTGGTGGAAACTTTCGCTAATGGCAGTGTTGCCAGTATTCGATTAGGAACTCTGTCTTTAATACGCTGTGTTTATCTTAGCTGGTGGTGACAAACATATACACAGACGGCGATGTAAAAGCTCGAAGTGGCTTGCGAAATATTAAAACAGAATAAAAGAAAGGATACTGGAATTTTGCCAAGTATTACCAACAGATCATAAAACAGACTAAGCCAACAAAAACCAACTAAGCGTGCGAAAAGGGAGACAGTTAGGTAACGATCAAGCTGGCTGATGACGCTTATTGGTTGAGGCCCAGATTCAATCCGGATTGTAGCGCCATCTTTAGTGAGCAAGTCAACAGAACACTGAATCATCGTTGATTGGTAGCAGCCGTATGCCTCTATTGCAAATTTTACGATGGTAGATCGCCGTGGGTCGGTGGTTAGTGCGTTGGACTGCAGACCGAGCGGCGTGGGTTAAGCCCCAGCCAGGAAAACCGAACATTTTTCACGGGACCACCTCTCGTTAGGGGACAAGTCATGAAAGAGCTTCTCACTTCGCCGATCGGAGTCGGCAATATACCGAAGGTCCCTTCTATTTGTGCGAAATATGTAACACGCACAACGTGAATGGTTGCGAGAAGCTAGGCTTTGACTTATCCCGAGCTGTCGCGCCAGCTATTTTTTTTTTTAGATGCTATAAAGAACTCAAGGGAATACTCCCCGAAAACGCAATATACGAACGCTCTACCGGACACGCTATAAGGGCCCATCAGCTCTAAGTCCACTAAGCGACTGCTCGAACTTGTCTCTATAAAAATGTATTTCCTTATAGAACTAGAAATCATTGGAACTCGCGAATGTGAAACGATCTACATAGCTCTGTATTTCCTCATCACAACAACCCGTAATCATTTAAGACCAATTTGCATCGGTATCTCCTTCGCCTCTTCTCTAACTTTCCTAATACCTGTGCGTGCCTAATTATTCCACTATAACTCTTTGGCATTATTTCCAGTTCAAAAGCGAAGAAAAGCCAAATTTGAAATTCGGGCTTATTTCGTTTGGCCTTATTTAACCCAGACAACATCGAAAGAACGCAGCGTGATGTCCGAAGCGTATGCGTCATTCAAACTGAAACAAACGCGCTACTGACATTACATATGTGTTCGTGATTGAGACAGAAGCGGCCAGGACGGATTTAGCAGTTAACAAGGGCTAATCAAAGTTCATGCTCTCAAAAAGAAAATCACACAACAACGGCTTAGGTAGATCTTAAACATTGGAAGTTAATCGATATCCCTGGGGACTGTCTATCTAGGGATTATAAGAAGAATAATTCTTACCAACTAATAAACAAAATCCTCGCTCGAATACAAGATACTGATCATTCTAGTCCTGTTTTATGGCCCAGAGACATGGACTTTGTCAAGTGTGGACATGGTTGTCCACTGATATTTTAAGAACAAACTTCTTTCTGAGTGAAGAACGGGAGCCCGTCTGCCCAGAATTTAAAAAAGTAGGGATGAAATGGGAGAAACTGTGTACTGGATTTCGACAGAAAGGGACAGAAAGACAGCCATTGGCAATTGATTGGAACTACAAGCAACGAGCAGTTGCAACTCCAACGAAGTAATTTCACCCAGTCATGGAGATTTAAAGGAGAAAAAGCTGTTCACTGTCCAAAATATTGTTGGAGAAGGGACGCTGTTTTCAGAGTTCAAGGAACGGGCATTATGTGTCCGTATTTGAAGAAGATAATATTAAAACTAAGAGTTTCAAATCAGATTTGGAGTCTCCCAGCTCACCATGGTTCAGTTTCAGTTTTGTTAAAAGAAAATTTCGAAACGCTGTTCATTGGCCTCAAGGAAGCCGGACGAGTTTCGGAAGTGAAGTGAAGTGAAACGAAGGTCTCTTTCGGGATGTATATAGCAATCGTCCGACCTATACTTACCTAGGGCGCGATAGCATGGTGGAAAGCAACTGAGAAGTCTACATATCTCACAAACCTTACAAAGGTACAGAGACTAGCTTGTCTAGGAGTAACAGGAACTATGAGATCAACACCCCAATTAGGTTTAGAAGTTATGTTGAATTTACCCCCAATAGACCACTTCGTAAAGAGCACAGCGGCAAAAGCAGCACTCAGGCTAAGAGAGTCCGGCTTTAGGCAGCACAGCTCCTACGGTCACGAGGCGATACTTCACCTATACGGACATGGTGATCTTGAAAAGAAACCGGACTACATCACACCACATTTCGACAAAAACTATTCCACCCTTATACCCACTAGACAAGATTGGGAAGCCAACACCCTAACGGGAGTGCAAGCTATCCAAATCTACACTGATGGTTCTAAGATGGAGGAAGGTACTGGAGCAGGGGTGTACAGCAGTGCGCTTAACATAAACGATTCTTACAGACTTCCGGATGACTGTAGTGTCTTCCAAGCTGATATTTTCGCCATTGATAGAGCAGCTTGAACAACTGACTGAACCCAACTAAGATCACCATCCTCGTCGACAGTCAAGCAGCTATCAAGGCTCTAGATAATGCCAGCACCAAATCGAAAGCGGTGTCTGCCTGTCGTAAAATCCTAAATAAAATAGGCGTCACCCACGAGGTCAACATCTGCTGGGTCCCCGGAACAGCGATTTTGAGGCTAACGAGAAAGCAAACGAATTTTCTCGACAGGGATCAGCTTTGGAAAGAAAGAGAACACCCACACATCGATAAACATCCCTATCAGTTTACTGAAAGGTAACGTTGAACACAAGATGAGAAAGCTAACCTCCAAAACCGCCGACTCCGACACATGGGAAACAGGCTGTTTGGAGAACTGAGTGACCTAACAAAAGTACCGATAACGAGCATACTCCACTTCATTAAGAGTACAGGGTGGTTTGATAGACCACCCACCTAGTACCCAAGGTTGGAACATGGCCCACAACACAAAAGGGAACACAATGGACCAGTAGGCCCCCGTGAACGCTCAGTCATTGGACTGGGCACTTCCCCCATAACCTAACCTAACCTAAGGTCTCTTCTGTCTTTCCATATGTTCCCAGAAAAGAGTTCCATACTTTCACATCAAAATTATAATTATCTACCGATAGAGGATGTCTTGAAGATTGAGCTATTCGGCGCCTCAGTTTATTGTAAAGTGATTTTCCAAGAGGTTGGTGGTGTCTTAAAAGCTTGCACACGTTGAATACTTTAACTAAAACATATCAAGGAAAAGGGTATCTAAGAGATTCTTCATATCCCTTCTACTGCATTTACTGGCCGACAGTTAGGAATATTTACATATATAAGTACCAAAAAGGGTTAAGAAATTCAACTTAATTGTCCAATCATTGTTTTGAATGCATAGTTAAATAAATTGCAACAATTCATTCAATTCGTCAGTGTTACGTGTTTAGACAGCAGTAATGGTTTACAATTTGAATTGTGCATTTAAGCAGCGCGATAACCCTAATTTAGTCAACAAAGCTGTCCAATTATTCACTTATTTTGGCGGACACGGAAACCCGTACCCAATCGTTCATATCTTTTACCAATATCAATCAATCGAATCGGCCAGTTGGGGGCTGAAACCTGAAAGGTCACGCAATTTGTAAACAATTTTCTATTTAGTCCGGTGAATTGGCTCGACTGGTTGACATGTCTTGGAAAAAACGGAACATTATATCCTTTCGGAATATCCTATACGTGTAAGCATCACTTAAATGGAATAATGGTTTATAAATTTAAACCCTGATCTCATTATTTAGGGTGATTTTGGCCCTGGCTGGGGTATTTGCAATTCCACAGTTTCTGAAAATTTCAACTGGATTGTACAAAACTTTCCTATCCTCGTCCGTGACATTCAATTTAGATACATTGTAGTAAGTTCACTTTTTGTTGCCTTAAAGTACACATATTCCAGTGAAGTTTTTTTCATTTAGTTTAAATTGGGACACATCATTTCCTGCTGTGACAGTCTGTGAGTTGTACAATGGAGAAAGAATTTGGGACATAAGCGAGGAGTACTTCGGGTCGAACAGGAGTTCCCAGATTGATGATTATCTTGGTGAAGTTTTATTTTTTCGTGGCACCTGCATGTCTTGCACTAACTGCGAATACATAAACTGTCCTACGGATTTTAATGCACTCATGCAAGTTGTAAGTATCGCAAAGTTTAAATGCATTTCATCGGCTAATCATCCCATATGACGTAATAACCTTTTAAAGTCTCTTCGCTTAAAAAAAGAGTTGAATTCTGTTAAAGACACGTCTGATAGATCTCTAATATGCCGTTTTAAGATAGGTTAAGTTAGGTTAGGTTATGGAGAGAGTGCCCAGTCTAATAGCTGTAAGTCCACGGGGGTCTACTGGTCCATTGTGTTCTCCTTTGTGTTGTGGTCCATGTTCCAACCTTGGGTTCTAGATGAGTGGTCCATTGCAAAGCCATACTGTACTCTTAATAAAGTGAAGTATGTTCGTTACTGAGGCTATCCTCAACCTACTCCCGGTGGATATCTTTGTACGACTCTCGGCGGCCATCAGTGCATTGCGATTAAGCCAGTCCGACTGTTGGAAACCCAATGCAAAAGGTCATACTGCAATACTACAGAAGTATCTAGGCAATTTATCGACAACAGACTACATAGCACCGTATCTAGATTTCATAAGACCATTTTTAAGTATACGTATATCCGAGCAGGGATGATTGAAAAAATTGGGCAAATGCCAAATGCTAAATCTATTGATATCTATTGATGGATCCAAAATGGACACTGGTGTGGGGGCAGGTATCTTCTCCGAAACGCTGAGCATCTCCAAGTCCGCACGCCTTCCGGACCACAGCAGTGTTTTCCGAACGGAGGTCCTAGCAGTGACACTAGCCTCCCGTGAGACTGCAATGAGGGCAATACCACGTGGTGATATCACCTTTTTCATTGACAGCCAGGCAGCAATAAAAGCAATTTCTGCTAACGAAATAAAATCGAAGTTTGTGAGGTGCTGTCGAGAAGAGATCAAGGTTTTTGGAACACAGCCCAAGGTGACACTCTGCTGGGTCCCTGGATATGAGGGAATACTAGAAAACGAGAATGCTGACGAACTGACGAGAAACGGCTCGGCAACAAGCCCGGAACAAGCCGAGACTTCGGTGAACATCCCGCCTTGCACACTTAAGCTTGAAGCAGAGAATAGAGCCTTAAGAGAGGCTAACAACAGATAGACCTCTCTAAACATTTGTGCAACCACAAGGAAGATATGGTCAAAATGCGTTAAGGCTAGGACCGACAGACTTATGCAGATCGACAGAAGATCCCTAAGCACCCTCATAGGAGTGATCACAGGGCACAATAAGCTGCGGTACCATATGAAAAAGCTTCGAATTACAGAAAAAGATCTTTGTAGGGGGTGTGGCGATGAGGAGATCCATGAGGATAGAATCCACTTCCTTTGGCACTGCCCTAGTATCTGCCATCTAAGAAATAAGTTCCTCGGACAGCACATTTTCGAGGAAATTGAAGAATTATCCGATACACCGTTGGACCAAATAATGAGATTCATCAGATCCACAGGGTGGTTTGTATCACAGACGCAGTAAGTTGATCAGGTTCTACTAATTTTATATATTTATGGAACTAACTATTGGGTAGCGTTCTTACGGGTAAGGGACACTCTCTTCCCCCAATGGGTACAACAATGAGTCTGAATTGACCTGAGTGTGGCGAATGGTTCTTCCTTTCGCCTGCCCACTAACCTAACCTAACCTACTGACAACAGTGGATTTTGAAGGCTGAAAAAGCTTAGATTGCCTTAGCTTTACATTTGCTTTGACCGACTAATATATTTAAATTCTAAATTTTTTGCCTACAGTTTCGCACCAACTGTTCAAACCTTTTCGCAAACTGTTCATGGGCTAACAAAGACTTTGATTGCTGTTCAGAGTTTCTTCCAATAAACACAGAGTATGGTAAATGCTTCTCCTTCAACTCAAACCACGCAAGGTACCAGTAAGAATATTTCAAAACAATTTGCATTGTTCCATTCTAAATTTTTTCAGAAAACTACGAAAGCCAAAATACTCTAACAGCAGAGAAACGGGACCCGGTCGCTTACAATTCTTTGTGTCTAGAGATGTGCAAGTCCACATCCATCCTCCAACGGAGATACCATTTTTCTATTCAGATGGAGTGTTTAGGGAGACGATTCTTTGGGGTACCTCTCAAGAGATTATTTTTAATGTGGTGGAGATCTATAACGACCCCAGTGTATTTACACTATCTCCGGAAAACAGACGATGTCGTTTTAGCAATGAGGGCCTCGAAGGTTTGTCTTGCTCTTTTTGATCAGTAATTAAATGACATGCATACTGTGACTTTATTCCAGACTTCAAAATGTATCAGTTTTATAGCTTTTCAACTTGCGTTGTTGAGTGCATGCGGGAAATAAGCCTTTATGTCTGCAATTGTACCGATCATTTTTTGGTGTCAGAACAAAGTGGTATGTATTATTTGCGGTTACATTTTACACCTCTGATCTAGATCTATGTATCTGTTTTAAGAGCATTTATTTAAAGCTGTAGTTTATTTTTATAGGACCAGTATGCAACGAATTTGGGCTTATCTGTTTAACAGAAGGCTATAACATAATGCGAGAACAGAGGAAAGAGTGCAAGTGTTTAAGTACCTGCGAAGAGCCTGAATATGAAATTGTTTATAATTCAGCGGAAGGGTAAGTCGCTCTATAGCGTTGATCAAAATTTAAACGTTGCTATTTCTAGTTCCACCGACGACGACCTAGTTATGAGTAAAGTTATTATTACAATGATGGACCTGCCAACGCAACGTTATGTACGAATAGTCTCCAAAAATATTTTGGATTTCATAAGTAAGAGAACCATAATATAATTTAAGTGAACAGACTATAAAACCTTAACAGAGCTTGGATGCCTTCAAGCCCTTTTAGTTAAGCTATTAGTAAAACTTTTTTATCATGACGTTATTTTCAGTTTCTGTTGGGGGAATAGTTGGACTATTTTTTGGAGCATCTCTTATTAAAGTCTTGGAGGTGATATTTTATTTTTCGCAATACAAAATAACGTTTTTCAAAATGCTAAAACATAAACTTAAAAGAAAATAAATGAGAAATAAAATGTTATTCACTTGTGTTAGCGTAAATGCATCAAGACGTATTTCTACCAAAACCAAAATACCTGATATCTGAAGGGTCAGCCACTCACACTAACCACACTCACATTACCCAAAACTTAACTGAAAGCAAAACATAGAACGCTGAGTCAGGAAGGCATGTGTAGCCTTGTATACCTATAGCAAAACCTTTGGAAAGAAGTGTGGACTTCAACCAAATATATAGCAGCCATCCTGCGTCTAATTCTATCATACGGATCATTGGTATGGTGATTGGTGGCCCACGTTGAGCAAAGGCTACTACAACCTTGGGAAACTCAAAAGGCTCCATAGGACTAAGAATATAGGCACCAAGGGCGCAGTGAGATCGGCCCTAACAGATACCCTTACTTCACTATTGCATTTTTTGCCACTTGACTTATACCCAGTCATGCTCAAAGAATCTGCGTGCTGGACTGCAAGGTCTTACGGCCACAGCAACACCCTGGATTCGTCATCAAACGACATGGTCACGTCTTTTTGCTGTTTAAGAAGGAAAATGCCGAAGCAGTTTCATAATACGTGGAGAAGTGTTTTCGTCTTTTTCTCGTGCATGTAGCTTAAGAACTGTTCGGCTGTCGGTGTAAATCACCATACAATTGGTTTTGAGTAGCTTCGTGCAGGGCGAATACCAGATTGTGCAATGAGAAAAGAATCGATGATGGTTTCGCAAATACGATTGGCTTCTAGCTTTTTCAGCTGTTGGTCAGCAACACTTTTTATTGGTCGTTAGCATTTGGCTTGGTCATTCAAAAACTATTGTAGCTACGAGCCAGTTGTATTTCTCCTGAAAAATCCGTTAACAGTAATGGGTGGATCAGGGTTTCTCGTAGATTCAATTGCTTGATCAATTTCATTGGTGATAAAATGATTTGGGGACCAAGGTGCCAGAGAAGTGCTATCTCTTTTGGATATGCATTTGGCAGAAGCTTAAAGAAATCGCAAGAAACAATCCTTCCTTTGAAAATGAATCCTTATCGAGCTGAAAAAGCTCAAGCGAGGTATGGAGGTATGGGATTGTAGATTTAAGTGATTGATACTAGTTTCAATTCGATCCGCTCCGTTTGTTGTTTTTCATTCCTTGGTACGGAACCCTATCAACCCGGAGAACTTAGCTCGTTAAAAATCAATTCTTTACTTATGCTATAGGTAGAGGTAAAAGGCAAGTATTCCCTAGCCGTTTTTGACCATATCTCTTGATTGCGTTGAGCTAAAAGCTTGAATTTATAGGACCATGGGACTGGAACCCTTAATATTTGATATGTGATGTGAAAACCCATCCGGTAGACTTAAGGAAGTCCGTCAGTTTCCTAACAGTAAGTAAGTAAGAGTAAGTGAACGAGAATTTCCTTCACGTTTAAGTCCTTGCAACTACGACAGGGCGATTTATGTGGGATGCCAAGTTTCGCTGCATGTTCCAATTGGCCAATGATCCGCAATTGACGCTACAATTCTGGCAATATCTGGACGATTCTCACTAAGGAACTTTTTGGTTCTGTTATTATTGTAGGTACCGCCGCACATTGCAAGTGTGAAAGTTCCTGACAGCGCTCAGTGGAATGCCAACTTGTTGCGTTAGTTAGCTGTCAAGGCAAGTTTGTTGGCGCATTCGTTCACGGAGTTGAATTTTCAACTTCTGCAAATAAAATTCAAAAAAGTTTGTTGTTGTTTGAACCTTAACACCTATGCTATTAACAGTTCAGATTGTAATTTCAAGCTGGCAGTTCAATGCACGCTGTTGGACACACTCATTGCAAATTTCACCTTTGAATGTTATGACAGCGAAATCAGCTGACTTCCAAATTAGATTCATGAAATTGTCAGATTTTTCCGGTCTTTGCCGACGATACGAACGAAATGTTTTGTATAAATTGTTTAACTCAAGCAACTGAATTAAAAGTAAACCTCCTTAGACGAAGTATATCTGTACTTTATATAACCGGTGATAAAGCAAAAGAAAATTATGCGCCACTTACTCCATATATGGACTTCAAAAAGCGTCTTGGTGATTCCACTCGATTGCAAAAGAACATCTCTCGTCGTGATCTCAATGTTGACTTGAAATCACTTACAAAAAAGTACGACAATTATATTCAATTGCAAAAGAAAAAATTAGAATTGGAACGTAGCAGAGAACAGATTACAAGCGAGTTCAAACATTTGGATAAGGCGAGTTCTATGGCAGTTGAAATATTCAAGTTAGATACTAACAATTTTTGTTTTTAGGAGACGAATGAATTACAAAAAGAGAAACTAAAGGTGAAAGCTATTGCTTTACGGTCCGAATTAAAGGCACTTAAAGAAAGTATATACCCAGTGGAAGATGATTTCATTCATGAGTTCCTTAGCCTACCGAATGAACTTCACGACCGCACACCGGACTCTGATGAAACAGTCATATACAGAAGTGGTCTGCCAAAAGTGAACAGTCCGGGGATAGAATCACACCTCAATCGTACAGATCTCATACACTTTATTGACAAGAGTTGCTATTATTTACTCGATGAAGCCGCGGAATTTGAACTGGACTCCACCCATCTCTGCAGGGATCTCTTTGTTAGGAATAATTTTGTGTCAATGGCAAATCCGGATTTTACACGAAAAGTACTTATGGAAGCAAATCTAACACCACCAGAGCAGTACCATGGTGTTCACGAGGAAGACCAGCGACATCACTTGAACTCTGCTTTTCTCACAGGCGGTGGATCTTTTGAAAGTTTTTTGGGCCATTTAGTTAAGCTGTCTGTGTACCCATCTGTGCTGCCCTTGCGATTGGTCACTTCCGGTAGACAGTATAAGGTCAAGGAAAATGAATCAGCCGACCTAGGTCTATATGCTGCCACACAATCCCACGTTGTGCAAACCCTTGTCGCTGCTAGTACTAAGGAAGAAGCTGATCAACAATTGGATGACATTCTCAACCTGACGGTGGATTTCTACAAGAAACTAGGAGTGCCCTTTAGGGTAGTTTTCGTTAACGCTTCATTTCTAACGCACACTGAAGCACTGCGCGCTTCAATTGAAGTGTACTCTCCAGTTCATTCACGGTACATAGAAGTGGGTCATGTTAGTCATTACCTCGACTTCGTATCGGAAAGGATATTGTTTACCACAAAGGAAAATAAAACATTTAAGTTTTTGCATTTGGTTGGTGGGCCAATTGTGTCGTCATCCGTTCTAATTGCTGCATTAATTGAGAATCAAGTACCTCTACGAGTGTCATGGGATAGCGATCAAACGAGTCAAGTTGAAGTTTTCAAAAGTCTTTTTAAATAATGTTTTGTTTTTGAGTAATACAGATCTTAAAATATAACTCCTAAATAACGAACGAGATTAGTGGTGAAGATGATTTTTTTTTTTATTAACACGCAAGTTGCCATTATTTGAAGTATAACTGGGTGCTCGTCAGCAACGAAATATAAGAGCTGTGCGAAGAAACCAACCACACACCACACATTGTACGTAAGGAGCCTGCTGATTGGACAGACCTGTTGTCGGGTTAATTCCGAACTATACAGGCACTAAGTAAGTAACTGGGCGCTTTTCAGTGAAGATAACTTTAACGGCAGAAACACCCTCGCGTATACTAGAAGCGGCACTACTCTAGTTTCCTGGCAATGCTGCCACTGGCCTTGTATATATGATTTGGTTGGCATTGAACGTCTTCTTATTTTTGAATGTGGCATTCGGCATACATGCATGTTTTTTTTTTGCTAAAAGGAAGTACTTAGTGGTTCAAGTTGATGTGTTGGTTATATCAGGTGAAATAAAAAGAAATCCACTATTTTTGCATGAAATTGAAGAATTCATTTAGTATAGTTAGAATGATCCGATTTAGGTCAAATATGCGCCGTTTTGTTCGATAACTTGTTCCCATTTTGAAGGTAATGCCATTATGCCTCTCTCATAGAAGCATTCGTCCTTATTGGCAAAAAAAACTGGGACAGTCGATTTTCACAAGCCTGGACAGGAACAGGTGGTAATCACTTGGTGCTAGGTCCGGACTATAAGGTGGATGCATAAGAACCTCCCAACCAAGCTCGCGAAGCTTCTGGCGAGTCAATATCGATGTGTGTGGCCTGGCGTTGTCTTGATGGAACACAATTCCTCTCCTATTGGCCAAAGCTGGTCGCTTCTGAGGGATAGCTTCCTTCAGACGGTTCAATTGTTGACAGTACAGGTCCGAATTAAGAGTTTTGCCATAGGAGAGCAGCTCATAGTAGACGCTTCCCGGCCAATCCCACCAAAAAAACACAGCAAAACCTCCTAGCCGTCAATTCTGGCTTGGCCACCGTTTGCGCCGGCTCACCACGATTCCACCACGACCGTTTTCGCTTTAAATTGTCGTTAGTGATCCACTTTTCATCACCAGTCACCATCCGCTTCAGAATGGGTCGTTTTTGTTGCGATTCAGCAGCGATTCGCAGAAGGAAATTCGGTCCATGAGGTTTTTTTGCGTTAAATCGTGTGGCATCCTCGCTGTATGAGCTTCTTTTTTTATCCAGCCTTATTTAAATGGTTGCAAACTGTTTTTTGTGCAATGTTTAGCTCCTGGGCAATCGAAACTGTGCTTACATGACCGTCAGATTCGACGATTTCCATGATTTTATCGACATTTTCGACAATTGGCCTTTCAGAGCGTGCTGCATCTTTGACATCGAAATTACCGGAACGGAATCGGCGAAACCAAAACTGCGCGTGATTGGCTGTTACAGAATCAGAACCATAAACACTATTCACATTTTCAGCCGCCTGGCTTGCGTTTTCACCTTTTTCGAAGAAAAACTGTTAAATATGGCGTATTTTCTCTTTGCTTATGTCCATCTTTGGCGCGCGCTCAAACAAAATTGAGTCAACCAATCACGAAACTTTCAGAGAAGTTTTTTTTGTACGAAATCTCATCTTTCTAACGGGATTTAGTGTACATCCGATAGAATCTGTACAACGCGAGATATAGATTACTAAAGCCATCTTTTGGAAAAATAATGGATTTCTTTTTACTACACCTGATACGATAGTAGTTCTAAGTTTTGCCAATATTTCAAGACTTGTGAACCTTGAGAGCTGTCTTTGGCTACTCCTCCTTTATCTGAGTTTCCAAAGTTCTACTTACAGTACAAACACTTTTTTTTTTGTTTTACATTTCCCATTAGTCATTTATTACCAAATTCATCGTGCGAAGAAAGAGCATCAATTAAAAAATTAAAATACAAAAATCCCCTAAATTTACACCCATAGCCATGCACACAATTCACTAGAAAACATAAACCTTAGAGCTAAGACGTTAGCGTGCTTATAACTTAGACTTTGGTTGCTTAAGCGCATCACGTAAAACACGACGTAAAATTTTCCCACTGGGATTCTTTGGAATTTCATCCACAAATCGTACTCCACCTCGGAGTCTTTTCGCAGGTGATGCTGTGTCTGCCACAAACTTAATAACTTCGTCTGCCGTCAGCTGGGCGTCTGGTTGTTTCACGATAAACGCAAACGGAAGCTCGCCAGCGCTTTCATCTGGTTTGCCAATAACAGCTGCGTCCT
The DNA here is from genome assembly GCA_917880715.2 of Matsumyia berberina. Classification (NCBI taxonomy): domain Eukaryota; kingdom Metazoa; phylum Arthropoda; class Insecta; order Diptera; family Syrphidae; genus Matsumyia; species Matsumyia berberina. Next base: position 5,371,822 of record OU862872.1, read on the forward strand.
TAATCTTTGGATGGGTCAACAGTAACGCTTCAATTTCTGCCGGTGGTACCTGGAATGCTTTGTATTTGATCAATTCTTTAATACGATCAACGATGTAAAACTCAAAGTCATCATCAAAGTAACCGATATCGCCGGTGTGTAGCCATCCATCTTTGATAATGGTTGCTGTGGATTTTTTATCACCAATGTATCCCTTCATGATGCAGTCACCCTTGAAACAAAGCTCTCCACGCTGATTAGGTCCCAAGCGCTCGCCTGTCTCTGTATCTAAGACTTTTGCCCAGAGACCGGCTTTTAGAGCACCAACACTGCCTGGCTTACAGTGTGTATCGGTCTGTACCAATAAGCTGAGTGTAGATTCACTTAATCCGTAGCCTTGCCGAATGAATGGTACTCCAATTCTAAGGCGAGAATTAGAATGTTTTTTTTTAAATTCAAAAACAAATAAACGCACTCAAATTATACCTCTCTCGGATGGCATCTTCAGTTTCTTTGCTCAACGGAGCGGCGCCACACAGCAAGAACAAAAGTGACGACAAGTCATATTGATCCACAATTGGGTGCTTAGCCAGGAAAACCATCAGTGGTGGCACCATAAACGCCATCGCCACTTTGTATTTCTGAAAATATTGAACTTAATCATTAAATTTTCCATAGCAACTAATCCGGACAATTTTTGATATACACATGTATTAGCGAAATTTTTTTAGTCGTATGCCGTCAGGGCGCCCTGTAGCGGCGTCTGGTTGCTGAGTGGCGAACGTAATCAAATGAGCGCTTTCACATTAGACGATTTTTTGTCCGTACCGTTTTTCGCCGTCCAGCGTACGGTTTTTTGCCGGAGCGTAATTGGTTTCCATAAATTTAAAGCGGTTGCAATTATTCTTGACATGATTCATTAATAAAATAAATCAACTTTTCGATTAAATCTCTGCGAACCTGCTTTATAATTAACACTGTTGAAAATCTAGCAATGCATTAGATATGTGCGGATGGCCTCTATTATAGACTTTGAGGTTACGGTTACTCTTTAACTAAATACCACAGGTAACATCATCAAGGTTTTGCCTCTGAATCACCGCTCATCTGACAACATTTATTCAATCTAATACTAAACTCACCTCAATAGCTCCCAAGAAAATTTTCTCCTCAAATTTCGGCAAAAACACCATTTGAGTTTCCATGCATGACGTCGCTATCAATGAGAGGCAACCAAATGCATGGAACCAAGGTATAACGCTAAGCACAGCAACACCAGCCAGTTGGAATGCTTCACGATCACTTAAGGAAGAGCGAAATGAGAAAAATAGGTAAAAACAAGAGCATCTCAAATTCGTTTGTTAAAACTTACTACTGCCGATCGAGTGTACTTAAAATATTCATTTGTGTTAGTTGGACACCTTTTGGCAGACCTGTGGTGCCAGAAGAACACACGATAAGAGCCACATTTTCATTCTTATCAATGCTAATGGGAGCAAAGTCTGGATAAGATACAATCTCCTTGCTTCTCATTAATTTTGCTAACGGAGTTGCCGCTGAACTAGGACTAACATCTCCAAACACGAATACATGTTCGACGAATTTATTTTGTTTTGCCACCGCCAGGACTTTATTCAGAGGACCTCTTGAGCTGAAAAATACCTTAGGTTTCGAAAGATTTGCCGCATGATTGAGTTCACCTGTAATCACAGCGATTGTAGATAGTGCGATAAGATTTATGGTTTACTTACGTTCGCTGTAGGTAACATTAAATGGTGCTGCCGTAGCTCCTAGGGCAAAGGTTGCATACAAAGCAACAGCAAACTCAATGCAGTTCTCAGCACAAAGTCCAATTACATCGCCATCCTTAATGCCGAACTTTTGTAGGACATACACTAAGCGAACAACTCTATCATAGATATCTCTTCGTGTGTACTGGTGACCAGTTAGCGCATCTATCTATAGAAAGAAGGCAATGAATGCAAAATTTTGTAATAATTAAACCCTCCCACTTACCATCATAACATCCTCTTCTTTAACTTTAAACTGTTCGAGCAAAAAGTGTCCAAGTGACCTAAAGCTGCCGGTGAAGCTAGAGGTAACTTCGCCACCAAAGACGATATTGTCTTTTATTGATGCCATTTTGGTATCTGGAAAGAAAACAACCGAGTTAGGAGAATTTAAGGCTTTGTTAATGTTGTTGACAGTTAAAACTGAGCTTATCTTATCTCGTGCCATTTTTTCAGATCTCATTGTCATCGTTCGCAAGGAACAGCTTATCAATGGCGATGAGATTTAATTCTAGTTGGCAACCAACTACAAATAGTGTATGCACTTAACACAAAACCAGAGTTAACTGACCCATGCAAACTTTATTCATTAGCATGTTACCACTTAAACATTGGACCTTAAAATCCGTTAATTTACCTTTTTCTTTGGGAGGTTTGCGACTGTTTTTAGTCGAGATCTATTGCCTGTAGCCTCTAGCAAGCGTAATACGCAACTGTTAAGTAGATTGAGCTTTTGCACGATTAAATTTTACTCACTTTTACTTATGTATTTACGTTGTATTCGGATAAGATAGGAAGGGTGTTATCTGGATTGTAAAAAACGCCGAAAATATTTGACAGCTGTTCGATTAAAATGACGTGAGCTTCGGCCTAACTGGGCGGAGTGAGCACATCCCCAACGCCTTTCATAGAAGGGTGTTCACTGAAGTAATATGCTAACTATTTCAATATCCATAAGCAATACAATTTTGCATAACTACGGCTCTAAGAGTGAAAGTTTAATGCCATTGCCAAAAAGTCATGTAAAAGCCTGTTATTAGATGGACACTACTATGTTTATGAATGCACGTTTAAAGTTGATGTCAACAATTCTACTGTGCCGTCCTTAACGTCTATTTCTTTGTGTTTTAAAACAGTGCCTCTGTAGATAAGGAATTCCGTTAACAAGTGGCCTTCAGTTTCGCACGTCAAGATGTGGCCAAGTTTTAAACATCAATTAGACTGTCGCACACATTAATCTCAGTTTTAATATCTTGAAGAACACTGTATTAATCTTTCTAGACAACCAACCGGGTTTTAAAGCGGTTGATTCAAATCCAATAGGGTCCTCCATGAATAAGCCATGAAAAATCTAGTTATCCTTCACTGACTAGACCGTAGTGGATTTACTGTTTTTACTAAAGCATAACCCGAGGATTTTCTACCCAAACCGGAGAATCGAAGGAAAACAACGCTAAAGGGAAAGCAGAAGATTTTAAATCTGATTGACTAAAATGGCGGTTCTTCGTGTTCACCTCCTGCCGTGATTTAAGAAAAAAAAAATGGAAGGCATTAGCAATAATAGCGATCCTAATGTATCACTCCCTCTCCCCTCATAGTGCCAGTGCCAAACCCAAACGGCGCCAGATTGCGCTTTATATCGAAGAGTTCATTATATCGTGCGTCTACTGTATTCTGTTAATGTGATGCAATTTTCGAGCACATTTCTAAATGCAACAGTCAGCAGAAACGTTGACATTTGACAACTTCTGTTGAAACAGAACCATGCGTCGAAAGATGAGTGCGTTCAACAAAGTTTTGATAATGTTTCAATGAAATGACAAAAAAGGTTTTATATTATTTAAAAAGTTAAAATAGCAGATATTAAATTAGGCAACAAAAGAATGTGTTCTTTTAAGCGATTTAAGTTTAAGTTGTGGGTGTTTTTAGGAGCCAATTCCACTTACTCGAATTCTATGGAAAACAAATTCCCTGGGTATAAGCCAACCCTTTCAAGAGATGCGTTTGTTCTTAAGCAGCATACACCAAAGGAAACCTTGCGTTATCATTTTAGAGCACTTTCTTACTTCTAAAGTATGAAAAAATTTAACAAATATTTAATAACGGAGTTGAAATAAATTCAAAATTTTCATCTTAAATCTTATACCAACGAGCAAATTGTGAGTAAGAAAATGATGGCGCAAATCTTTCCATCATTTGGTAGTAACATTCTCCTAACAACCAATCTCGATTTCTGCATCATATAACACGTGCGCTCCGATGCAATTACATGTTGTCAATTATTTTTGTTGCATCATTCCATTTTCGAGTAAAAATAATCAAAGAAAAAAACCCTAATGGGTTGTGCATGCTGCCCTTGGGTTTCGAACAGGAGCATGTCACATTTGACAAATATGCGACCATATGACAAATGACTTTCACTGCTGCCAACATCCTGTACACATTTTTGTGTTTGCGGTCTTGCTATTATTAAAAAATTAAAGCTTCATTGAAATTTAAGTTGTTTTGTTTGGAATTTAAATTTAATTGAAATAAAGGTATGCCCTGGTGAAATTGTGAAATAAATTTTCCTAACAAATTAATCTTTCTATTGACGATAACATCAAATTTAGGAATTTATTAAGTGGAGCTGTAAATTTCAACACGCCAGCAGACATATTTTGAAAAATGGAATGTAACCCAGAAGTATCAGCCTTGGTTAACGAGCTGGCACAAGCCATCGAAATAATTATGAATCCGAACACACGTCATCAGTCTAGGATGGAGGCGTATGTAGCTTGCGAACGTTTTAAGGAAGCCTCACCGCTGTGCGCACAAGCTGGACTTTATTTGGCGAGCGGTCAATATAGCAACAATGTAAAGCATTTTGGTCTACAACTAATCGAATACACAATCAAATTCAAGTGGAACGGGATTTCACAGCAAGAGAAACTGTTTATCAAGGAGAACGCTATGAAGTTGCTGCTGTCTGGGATCGGACCTGCAGAAGACAAAAGCCTCACACACTTGAAAGATGCTCTCTCTCGAATCATTGTGGAAATGATCAAACGCGAATGGCCACAGCAATGGACCACGTTGTTGTCGGAACTCTCCGATGCATGTACGAAGGGTGAACCACAAACAGAACTTGTGGTTATGGTGTTTCTACGATTGGTGGAAGATGTCGCCCTGTTGCAGACTATTGAATCGAATCAACGGAAAAAGGATATTTACCAGGCGCTGACGGTAAAGATGAACGAAATCTTTGAATTTTTCCTTCGGCTAATTGAACTGCATGTGACTTCGTTTCGGGAAACCACGGCTGTGAACAATGTACAGAAGGCCAGTGCACACAGTCGAGTGGTTGAGATGGTGCTGCTCACGTTAACCGGGTTCGTGGAATGGGTCTCCATAAATCACATTTTTTGCCAGGACGGCAAGCTGCTGTACATTTTGTGTATTCTTTTGAATGATCCGGCTTTTCAAATCAATGCAGCGGAATGCTTGTCACAGATCGTCAACAGGAAGGGACAGGTGAAGGAGCGGAAACCGCTTTTGTTGCTGTTCAGTGAAGAGACCATCAACTATTTGTATCGGGCGAGTCAGGCGGTCTCGCCAGAAACTAACATCGAGCAAAATCATCTGTTTCTTAAGAAACTAATTAATGTGCTCACGGGATTGGCACATCAGTTGGCTGCATTGTGGAATAAAGAGGCAGCGGTTCAGCGTCCTGTACATTTCGGGACATTCTTGGAGACAATATATCTCCTGATTAAACATCCCAGTCTGACGATCGCTCATGGAGCGACACTGATCTGGAACGTGCTGCTGAAACACGATCAGATCTCCAAGGACCCATTATTCATCGAATACATTCCGAAGGTAATTGAAGTGGTCGGTCCAAGGGTAATCAAGATTTGCTACCCTGTCGAGAGGCCAATCATTGTTACCGTGTCCACAGAAACCTATCTGTGCATGGACTACGACTCCGAGGAGGAGTTCACTGTGTTCTTTCATCGCTGCCGAGCGGACTTTTTGGAGATCTTCCGGCAAGGGACTCTGATCGCACCGCTAAGGACTTTTGCCTACTGCGAAAACTGGCTAAACCTAAGGCTGTCGAAGTCACGATCGGAACGTTTGACAACCTGCAGTATCCATGATCCGATCTACATGGAATGGGAGGCGTTGGTTGCTGTTTTAGATGGTGTTCTGAGCCGGATCCTGCTTGTAACAGAGCGTCCATCGGTTCAGGCTGGTTTGCGCCTTCTTGAAGAGTGCCTCAAGGCCGAAAGCAATTGTCCTTTGATTCTTTCGGTGTTGCTATCCTGCATTTCTGCGCTGTTCGTTTTCCTGAGTATGTCGTCGTGCCAAATCATCTCGGGCAACTGTGTGGCGATGAGTGGAGTCTCTTTACTGCCAAGGGTGCTGGATAAAATATTCGCTGCGCTGACTTTTAAGAACCACAATGATCTATCAGGGCCAACTCTGAAAACCGCACAGTCGCAGGTTGCCAAAAATCTACGTCGTCATGCAGCTTCGTTGATGGTGAAGCTGGGGCACAAGTATCCACTGCTGCTGTTGCCCGTCTTCGAGCAGATCTGTTCGCATGTAAATAGTCTCACCAGGCAGCCACAGCAGATAAGCAAGATGGAGCAGGCTACACTGCAGGAAGCTCTCTTACTTATATCGAACCATTTCTGTGATTATGAGCGCCAGACTGCGTTTATTGCAGAGATTACACAGGAGGCGCAGTTATATTGGCTAACACTGAGCCCAGTATACAAATCTGTAATCGACTTTATGCACTTTGTTGGTCTGGACAAGCCTCCAATGCAGATTGTGGAATCAGACCCATGCGCTCCAAACCGGGGTAAAGTACTCGATGCCTTGTACGCAATCCTCGGAGTGATCAAAAGATGTTCCTGGCCCGATGATCCCGATCGTGCATCTCGAGGAGGCTTTGTAATTGGATTTACAGAGTCTGGTAATCCGATTTGCCGTAACCCCGCTACCAAGCATGTAGTGCCTATTCTTCCACATGTTCTCGCTCTGCTGCGGGTACTCAACGAGCTTTTCAAACCAGAGGCTTTGGCCGCCCTCTCGGAGGGATACAAATTCGTGCACACCATGCTGGAGCATGAAAAAAAGATGCTGATGGGTATTTCACCAGTTTTAATCGATCCCATGGATCCCACGGTGAAGAAAGTTCCAACGCCCTTTGACAAGATGCAGCAGTTCATCACGAACGTATTTGAAGGATGTTATCACATGATGGGCTCCGCTGGACCCTCACTAGGAAGGGACCTTTATCAGCTTTCGGGTATAGCGGATGCTCTGATTAATAGTACTTTCGCATGCTTAGAGAATGTGCCAGACTACCGCCTACGCCCAATTATACGCGTGTTCCTCAAGCCATTCGTTTACTCGTGCCCTCCAGTGTGCTACGATCAGGTTCTACTGCCAATATTCGCACATCTCACTCCATTCATGTTGTATAGGTTGACTGCACGCTGGCGCTACATCACGTCCCTGTACGAATCGGGAGAACTGAATGGAGAAGTAAATGACACCCAGGAGGTACTTGAAGATATGCTGAATCGAACCCTAACCCGTGAATACTTAGACGTGCTGAAAATCGCTCTTGTTGGCGGCCAAATCGGAACAGATCAGCCCGGTGGTAATATCGACGTCGCCATGGACAACGATGAACTCTCGATGGACGGTTCTTCTCACGCTCCCAGCCGTGCAACGCATGCTGCACTTACCTCGGAAGTAATCAGCGATCTAGGTGCGAAGGTACTGCGCAACCAGGCGACCTGCAACCCCATCCTCTTGACAATCCTCAGTGCAATTTCGTGGAACGACGGCGCAAGCAGCCTGAAAGCTGTGCACCTATCAGGCCCAGTCATTCGCTACTTGGATAGTGAAAATTTACTCAACTCACAGCTAGCATCAACTATTATCACCGCAGTGTTACAAGGACTTCAGGTGCACGGATTGCACGAGGCCAACCAATCCAGCCTTATTACTCTTGGTGTTCAAGTTTTCGAGAGTCTGCGTCCCAAATTCCCATCCGTACTGGAAGTCATGCATCAAATTCCAAACATCAACGCAGCAGACCTTCAGAAACTAGACGAAAAAATATCCATAGCACCAACGAAAGGCAACAAAGTGGAAAAGGTCAAGAAGGATCTATTTAGGAAGATTACGGCACAGCTTATCGGAAAGAGTATCAACCAGCTGTTCAGACAGGAGATCCAAATCGCGAATTTGCCCACGATGCCATCTGGCAACCGCCAGTCCCTCAACACGAACATCATAGAAACGAATCAGGACACCGGCATTGCGAAATTGTTTTTACCACCCAAGAGTGTTATATAGAATAAAATGGATTAGCACACGAGATCCACATTGTTTTTAATTAATTTTTTATTATTTGCCGGGTTTTAGCTACGATTATGTAAAATGTTATTGCATTTTATTTATGAATTAAATAAAACACGTAATTATTTATACAGTTGAAGAAAAGAACCTATAGTTGGTGATTTTATTTTTCCTTTTCTCAAATGACGATTACCCAGCGATCCATTGTGGATTAGTTTTCGAGAAGATTAGCAAATTCGGTGGCTACATTGGCGAGTGAAGAAGACAGGAAGGAGTGAGTAGCTCACCTTACTTCAGGGAAGAAAGTCTATCCAATGCATATAACGCTCATTTGGTCACCGCCTCGGTGTGTTTCTGTTATATTCATCGCTGTTCATAAATCTCTATCGGTGTATTAAAGAAGAAGAAAGAGGTTAAGGTGAACGAACTAACCAACACCACGTAATCTGAAAGAGAACCTTTATATATCGTCCTATACTTTTCCTAAGAAGGTTCTAACTCAAGCATCTACGTTTGTTGAGTTCCAGTACCGGCGAATGTCAAAATTCAACCTTCTCATCCCTTATTTATAAAGATGGCGATGCGATCTGTTTACATAATTCTACTCCACTCTTTTTTTCTTAGTAGAAGACCGGAGTGCACCCGGCCTTAACCAACAAGACTCTCTAATTAGCCCAGTTCTTATTTAACTGCCTGCAGTAGAACCTGAAGCGAGGTTTTCCTCTACAGTGTTGTCCCTCTGCGTAATATATGGATACTGCGGGCCGGAATGTAGGTGACAAGTAGCCAAGTTGAGGGGGTTTCCTCTCTTTTTAATCGGACAAACGTTGCTGAGATTCTATTTACGAGACATGCACTCATTTGACCAAATCTATGAAATGTGCTGGTGTATGCTCGTCACCAAGTCATCTGGATCGTATAAGCCTTCAGGATTAGCAGCCTGAAACTTTTGGTCGACGGAACTTTTACCTATCGTCGTCTAGATTAAGTGTATCATCGACGTCCTCATCTTCTCTGGGGACATGGACACTTATCAGGTTGATGTAAGCGAGTTTAGCTTCAATGCCAATCGTCGTTAGACTTTCGTGCACGTGCTTAAGAATTGTTGCATTTTTTTTTTATACTATCTACTGTAGCAAATACAAATAAAAGCTACGTACAGAAATTATGTTTTTAATTTTGCTTTTACCAAAATTTTCTATTTTTTTATTTAATACAGAGTGTGGCGAACCCCTTAGACACTAATCGCATGACACAATAAAGGAGATATCGCTATAAATTCAATTGTCGCATGACATTTGACAGCTCAATAAAAATAAAAATTCGCGGATGGAATTTTTGTCACTCAGTGAGAACTGGGAAAGTTGGGTATTTAGTGCGGTTGCGAACGAAATTTTTATTATTTACCTTAAGGTGCCAAGAAAGTTTGGGTTCCGAATAAATTAAATGTCCAGCGCAATGCTTTTCTCAGTAGCAAGAAAACTCTGTTTAGGAGCTGTAACACCAAGAAGTCGTGCTGCTTTCTCATCGCTCCCAATGTCTGGAATCAAACTGGATGAAGTGCAACTTGAGAGCATGATGAAGGAACAATGTATCTTGGTTGATCAAAACGACAAGGTAATTGGGTCCGCATCGAAAAACGATTGCCATAGAGTGGATCCGGTCACGGGCGACGTTAAACTTCACCGAGCGTTCAGTGTTTTCATTTTCAACACAAAAGGCGAGATGCTGGTTCAACGAAGATCTCTACAGAAGGTAACTAAATTTGAATTAATCAAACATAACAATCACTTTTTTTTTTGTTATTAGATAACATTTCCCGATACCTACACAAATGCCTGTTGCAGTCATCCCTTGCATGAAATCGAAGCCGAAAGGGAAGAACTCAATAACATTGGAATCCGTCGTGCTGCCCAGCGTAGATTGAACTATGAGCTGGGTATACCGCTTGAGCAGGTATGATATTGATTTTTAATACAATTCCATTCTACTATAGACAAACTCATAGATAAGGCCAGAGAATTTCCACTATCTCACACGCATCATTTATTTCAACACTGGAGACGGCACCTGGGGTGAGCACGAGATTGATCACATACTATTTTTGCATAAAGATGTCGATCTCAATCCAAATGCCAACGAAGTCAGTGAATTGAAGTACATCAAGCGGTCAGAAATCGATACGACTATTTCGCAGTTCGACGCTCCGTTGACCCCCTGGTTCGAGCTGATCTTGCGTCACCGTCTCAAGCTGTGGTGGGACAACTTACACCAGTTGAAAAAATTCGAAGATGCCAAGTCCATTACTCGGTTTACATAGACAACACAACGCACGAGCATTGTTATTGAAATTTCATTTTTAGTCAGTGGGCATAAATTTAAGAATTGTATGTGAATGTAATGCGTACCTCATTAAGAAAGTGGATAAACCAAAGTTTTTTTCTTTTTAAACAATAAAAAGTTGTTTTAATTTTCTATCAAAGTAGGAGTCAAAGAGCAGCAGAGTTGTAGGTGCATTAAAACTGCTCTGCGAATTGCCAACGCGTGGAGTTAAACATTTTTGTTGTTTTCCATTGTGATGGGGAGCGTTTTTAATTGAATTCAGAGTTCATTTTTCCAGATTTTGGCATACGTATCACTCATTAAGGAGTTTATTTGTTTAAAAAGTTTAACCTTCAAGATCAAATGCAGTGATTAAGAGACTCGTTAACTACATTTGAAATTAAAATTGGATCTTGATTGTTTTTTATATGTATTACCTGTCTATGTCATTTTATGGTAGATTAAAAAAAAGGCAGCAGCATCTGCTGTTTTTATATATGTACATACATATGTATGTACTACGTATGTACTACGTTTAGGTACTCGATTGCATTCAAAGATGACAAGACGGCATGACTTGACATTTTTGCTGAACCTTTTGAAACAGGTCATACCACAACGCAAACAGACGGCGTGTGTCCTCTCGTAGATTTTAAACATCAGCTTCATATTCTGCATATTAATAGAGATAAGCTATTTTATAGCTGTTAATACTAGTCAAGGCTTTCAATAACACGGAGGTCCTTAGAATAACGCACCATCGTTTGACGCTTTAAGTCATCGCGCAAATTACCACCGCCCCTCGATAAGTGCTTATTCCTCGGTTTAAGTGGTCGGATTTTAACATATTTTATTTATAATAATAAACGTACAGTACCTCACAAAATTGAGCATACACTTGTCAAAAATTCACTTTTTTGCTGCTCCTAACCCCAGAAGACTTTTTTTTGTTTGTTTTGAAGTTTGTTATCTTATCTGTAGAGATGTCTTTGGCTAGACGAGATTTTTTGTTAATAAAATTAAAGTTTTTAACGCTTACGAAAATATGAAAAAAGGCAAAAATATGCTTCGACGAAGGGTGTATGCTCAACTTTGTGAGGTACCTTATGTGCACAGTAGAGACTCGATTATCCGAACTGCAGCTTATAGGAGCTGCTATGTCTGCACATATGTATGTTATTCGAGTTTCCGGAACGGAAACAGGATCTTATCTGAGCGACTCTAAGCTGGGGTCGATAAGTATTTTGAAAAACATCCTAGTCAGGGTCATGGAAAAGAGAAAGGCTGCGTCTACATTCCCGAAATATTTTACTAACATCGGTTTAACCGATTGCTCTTATCCAAGCTTAACCGCCACCCAGGAGGTGTTAGATTGCTAAAGAGAGTAGGAGCAGTCTTTATTTGGCGGACTAAAGCAACTGGTCTTAAGTTTCCGCCACGTCTTATGACAATTTGCATCCAGGCTTATCAGACAACCCGCCAGCCCGATAAGCGCGCATGCCCCGCAGAAAACAAAAATATGATAAGATGCTGTTGGGCGGTTCTAACGCCAAAATAGGAAAGGAGCCCTTTAGCAAGATAGTTGGAAAGCACACCCTCTACGACACCATGTCTGAAAATGGATTTAGGCTAATCGATTTTGCGGGGTTTCCTTATCTCAATATGCATAACACCCCGTCTCCACGAGAACGATTTCTGTCTAACTACAAATCAGACTGCATGTCCGATTTTTTTTTTTCCTTTGCCCGGCAAATTCCGCCAAGAAATGTCATTCTGAAAATGCCATTGAGAAGGAAACAGCGCGCAATTCTTGCATTAAAGGCAAGCATTGGCAGAATTAGAGAAATTAACTGAAAAAAAGCGAAAACATAGTTTCTGAGTAAATCAATTTTTGCCAGAAAGAGAATTGCATAATTTGCAAGAGCATCTGCTAAGCGATATTCGCCAATCCGCCATGTTCACTCAATGAAAATCACCAAAACGAATAAAAATTTACCTGCCAAACGCTCAACTGTCAAAAATCCGTCTGGGTTTTAGTCTGGAACGAAGAATTCTGTCCGGAATTTTCCCGTCTCCACGAGAAATTTTTCTTTCAAGTTTCGTTTCTTGTCTGAAATTCCGACTCGTGGAGACGGATTCTAAAGGAACATGGCGATCACAGTGCGATTGACGCAAGGCCCACCCCGTCTTCTGGATGTCCGTATGTTTAGAGCTGCCAACATCGACTCGGATCACCCAATGTACGAATGCCGATATCCCAAGAGGTACAACAATAAACAATCACCGTGGGAAGATACGACGTCGACAGATTGGTTCTTTGGCCTATAAAGGCAAATAAATAGCAAACCTTTGTCTCGAAGGCTTTTGTTTGGTTTGGTTATGTATTCCTGGATATGATACAGTTTGTTGATCTATTCCATCTTAAATTTGGCCAGTTTCAGACTGAGTTAACAGCGACTGCAAGATGCTTATTCATTTACATTTCAATAAAATCACTTAAATGTTGGTCAGTTTATCATTTTATTTTGCTTTGTTTTTGTATTTATTGCCTAACAAAGTAATTATTTCCTAGCTACATGTTTTATTTGTAGTATAGAACAATCGGTATAATACATAAAAGTATATTGTATGCACGTATATATGATCACAATCATTTTCAACAAATTCAATTACAACATAATAAGGGTTCTCATTGAAGTTATTTAATAAGCTTTTTGCCTAGGTCTAAGAGTAAAGAGATTTTTTTTTGTTTTTTTTTTTTTGAATATAACATATTCATAACATTTGAATAAATATGTATAAAAATATATAATATTTGTAAGCTTAGAAAATTTAAAATAAAATCATAAAAATCATCAATGCGCATAAACTAAAACAGTCAAAGGCTATGATATATAATTATGGCACTCTTTGCCATAAACGTTTATGGAATCATTCGATGATAACGCACAATTACACTTCTAAGTATAAAAAAATACAATTTACTTATATCAAATGGGGGGAGATGGTGAGGATTGGTTAGGATGAAGGATGAGGATGTTATTTGCTTGGAGAATATGGAACGAGGGCAAGAAATAGGTTTCTTTTTGCGGGCTATTCGATTAGAACTAACGTGTGTGTATAAATGTGTTTTGCCAAAATCCGGATCAAGGCAATAAGGCACTTAGTGTAACACAATCATAGTCATTCTTATAGATTAAAACAAAAACAATTCCTAAAGCGATAGAATAAAATAACTTAAGTTTAAGGAAATCTGCAGATTTCGATAGAAAAAAATTGAATAAAAAATATAATAAGAGTCGTCATGTAGTTTACAGCAGCCTCTGGAAGAAGAATTGCCACCCGTTCACGACAGTCCAAATAGCTTGAGTGCGTTGAAAGCCGTAGCCAGTGCCACCTCATCAGGGGTCTTCTTCATGAAAGCTGCTATCATTTCCACTATAGCCGGTAAACTACAGGGTTCGTTTCGTTGAAAAGTGCAATATCTGTCAACGGAAAGGTGCAATAACATCACAAAAGAATCACAAGTGTTGTAATTTACCTGTGTAAATACAACAGAGATCTCTCTGTTATTCCAGTCTTAACGTGTTGTGGTAGCTTAGAAGCTCTCGTATTTGGGTACATAAATGGCGAGTCTGTCTCAACCAACAGTCTATCGAGCGGCAGTGTACCGTCCTCCAACAGTTTTCTTACTCCAGTATCTGATTTGTCCTAAAGAGAAATAAAAAATCCATCAATGGAATAATTGGAGTTCGTCATTGGTGGGACACAAACCTTGCATAAATAACCAGTTAGGCTTAAGTAAAAACGTCTGTTTAGGTATTTGACTGCCTCCTCTGTTGTACCCATAAAACCTCTAATTATCACTTGTGGTATGTTCGGATACCTGAAAGGAAGACAAATTAAAATGAATTAGTGTTCAACTGATGATAGAGTAATAAGCGAATATGTTATTCATCGAATAATCTGTGTTAATTGCTGCCGTTGTGCTCAGGTTTTGATTGCGTAGAGAAGAGATAATTGTTGACATAATTGTTACCCATCGAACTTAAGACGCTTTGAATATAAAATTGAAAAAAAAGTTTTTCTCCTTTTATTTATTTTGTAACAAAAGAATTGACCTTGACGCTGTATTACAACAAAATCAAGGTTGACTTCACGGTTTGTGGATTTGGTGTCGATTGCACACATTCCAGCAAGAAAGGAAAAGTGTTTTGCGTTTTTTTTTTTAACACAGACAACGAGTGTCATGACAGACGAAAAATACATATATCGAACTCCTCCAACACATATACGATAAGACAACCGGAAGTGTTGTACTACACGTTGTACTCAGGCAAGGAGATATGATATCATCGAAGCTATTCGCAGCGGGTTTGAGATACGACTTCAAAAATCTGCCATGGGACAACAAGGGCATCAACATTGACGGAGAGTTCTTAGGTCACCCGAGTCCCGGATGACTGTAGTGTCTTCCAAGCTGAAATTTTCGCCATTGATAGAGCAGCAAGAACAATAGACAACAGGAGACTGAACCCAACTAAGATCACCATCCTCGTCGACAGTCAAGCAGCTATCAAGGCTCTAGATAATGCCAGCACCAAATCGAAAGCGGTGTCTGACTGTCGTAAAATCCTAAATAAAATAGACGAACTTGCTCGACAGGGATCAGCTTTGGAAAGGGAGAACACCCACGCATCGATAAACATCCCTATCGGTGTACTGAAAGGTAACGTTGAACACAAGATGAGAGAGCAAATCAACACCTCTTGGTCCGCCAGAGGCGACTGCATTATATCCCGCAGCTTATGGCAGAAAATAGACCAGAACAAAACAAAACGTCTTCTGGCTATGAACAAAAAAGATACTCGCATCCTAGTAGGAGTTCTGACGGGATATTGTGCCATAGGTACCATGGCCTGCAGACTCGGCATCGACTCCCTCCTGACTGCAGGAGCTGTCAGGATGCAAAAGAGACAGAAACCATCAAGCACTTACTCTGCGAGTGTCCCAACCTCCAAAACCGCCGACTCCGACACATGGGAAACAGGCTGTTTGAAAAACTGAGTGACCTAACAGATGTACCGATAACGAGCATACTCCACTTCATTAAGAGTACAGGGTGGTTTGATAGACCACCCACCTAGTACCCAAGGTTGGAACATGGCCCACAACACAAAGGGGAACACAATGGACCAGTAGGCCCCCGTGAACGCTCAGTCATTGGGCTGGGCACTTCCCCCATAACCTGACCTAACCTAACGTAGGTCACCTCCGCTTTTACATCGTTATTCTAACGCGACAATCTCAACAACACCGAACTGATGTTAGGCGAACTAGGAGAAGAATCAAAAAACCTTGGTTTACACATAAACTTTGCGAAAATAAAATTAATGACCGACCTAATTACCAGCGGAAGCCTGAAGACAGCAGACGGAATGGAGACGAGCAAGTGTTTGAATACAAATACCTCGGCCACGGATTAAGAATAACGAGAGACAAACAATCGGACTAGGATGGGCAGCTTTTGGCAAAATGAAAAGCATCTTGAAGAGCAATGAATACTGCCATATATCATGTACGGAGCGCAGACCTTAACCCTAATCAGATACATCATCAACGAGCTCGAAGTAGTGCAAAAAGCGATGGTGGAATAAGTAGAAGGGATTGAGTGCCAAACGAAAAAGTCCGAAGGAGAACTGGAGTCTCCAACTAAAACGGCGAAATAGAGGTTGGCATGACATGTCGCAAGAATGACGGATAATAGGTGGACAAAGAGATTACTGGAATGGAGGCCAAGGAAAGATCTGAGAATAAAGGGAAACCACCATCGCGCTGGAGCGACGATATAAAGAGAGTAGCAGCAGAGAACTGGATCCGTACAGCACGAGACAGGACAGGATGAAAACACTTAGAAAGGTCCTACGTCCGGCTTTGGATACGACAGGCTATATGATGATGATGATGATGAACGACTGCAAGCAGCATTTCAGCCTATTACAGCTAAGGCAGGAACTCGCAATACTTATGATTTAGACATAACGCCACGACTGAAACAGTGACACAACTTAGATGGTGCCATCGGCGTGGGAAATATTTTCAAGTCAAGAAGATAATTTAATGGCGGAGTCCTTTCCCGAACAAGAAGGGAGAGCTTGTATAAAATCTTAGTAGAGAGAAATATTCTTTTAGCGTCCAAACCTGGGGGCACCCCTGCGCCTATCGAATCTATCAAGTTCCTCCTTGACACAGACGCCAAGAAACCGGCAAGCCACAGGGGGAACAACATCAGCACTTGTCTCCTGTCAAAACAAATTTGGCCCAAGCTGAATTTAAAGAAGACGGAGAGACTCTTATCTACAAACCGGAAAAATCTAGGTTCACTAGTAGGGGTCCTTACCTGCTTGATAGGCAGGCATGCACTTAAACAGGTGGTCCCCTCCAACGATTTCTGCAGAAGCTGTAGGGACGAGGCGGAAGAGGAAACCACGACTCACATACTATGTATGTATACATATGTCCTGCTCTTGCGACGCTTAGAAGGAATACTTCTATGATGATCTTAACGATCTAGCTTAACTCGACATCCAGAAGATAAGCAACTTCATCTCTGGGACGAAATGATTCAAATCTTAGGGTTAACACCGCTACGGTTGCCCACCTTCGTTGTAGTTATGCCACATTTTCTGGTTCCCTCGTGCCGGTAAGCCCGTTTTCTTCGTTGTTCACAATGGGCTAATCTGGCCTAAGTATGTCCCTGCCTGAGCGGGGACAGCCACCTAACCTAACCTAACCTAGCGTCCAAAGAATACTCTTCGAAGGAGCAGAGCAGTGGAAAGAGACTCGAGAATAGGACAGAATGTTGACAACCCAAATGTTCCACTAGAAAATTCAATGTAAAAGTCATTAGTTCTGGGAAATGAAAACGTTCAAGCAACATATTCCGAAAATTTAGATTTTTAGGACAATGAATTGCAACGAATTCAACTAGTATGCAACCTCGTAAATTATTCAACGTCAAGGGTGGCAGTGACCTGAATATAAATTAAAACGACTTAAACTTGATTAAATACGATACTGCACTAAGGTTTAATATCATTGAATGCACTACTTTGTTAGAGGCCCTGATCTAAAACGCCTCACAAATTCCACGTTTATTTATAAACAAACTAATTAATTCAGATATCGTGTATTTAATTTGCATACATCGGGTGATTGAAATATAACACTCACGTGTCTTAAACCTAAAAAAGGCATCGAGTTAAAAAAAAAAAAACACGTAACAGGTCATACCCTAGGTTTTCGTACCCCAAAAAGGTAAAACACGAAACGCTTATAGAAACACTTGTGTCCTTCTGTCGGCCATCGGGTTTTAACTTTTGCACTGTTGAGTGTACGCATGTTTATGAAAACAAAATTAGCTGCAGTTCAGAGGTCGATCAGTGTAGCCACGAGCCTTCGTAATATCTCACAACCTCACTGCTTACCTTCCTGAAAAAAATGCGCTAAAGCGTGATTTGAGTTTTAATTCAGAGCACGACACGGTTCATCTGCGAACGCAAAACTGGCAATTCACATAGGCGCTTCTAAAACCACTAACGCAACAGCTTCAAAGTATACTGTCCATTAAAGAGTTTCTTGGATTGCCAGATGCATTCACCTCAGTAATTTCGGTCATATTTAAGGTTGTGAAATAAATTCCCTGCATTTAGTGCGGTAGAATCATAAACTATCAAAAGCGAAATAGTCCAGAGGTTTTGCAAATTATGTTATCTAGTCATAGGGCCGGCTTTAGATATTAAAAAGAGCAGGACCATCGAAAGAATTAGTAAGAAACAGATAAGCACGGCAAACGAAATATTAAAACCATGCCTATAGGTCGCCGTGGCTCAGTGTTTAGTGTCACAGACTCCTGTGCAAGTTGCGTGGGTTCAAGCCCCATTAATGTCCACCAAACATTTTTCGCTGTACCACCTCTCGTCGAGGAAGGGAAATAATTTGTCGTAAAAACGCATCTCAATTCGCCGCTGGGAGTCGACAATAAATTGTAGATCGCCTCAGTTCGTGCGAAAAATGTAACTCGCACAACATGAATGGTTGCGAGAAGATAGGCCGTGGCTCATCCCGAGATGTTGCGCCAGGTATTTATTTATTTATGTTTAGGATTTACGAGGAAATTCGTGTTTCTAAACAAGTTATACACATAATATGTGTATGCAAAGGAATAGCTCGCATTGAAGCCAAGCACAAAGGCAGTTGCTTTTGAACCAACTTTGAGAATGCAGGCAACCTAGACTACACAAAATTCTTTCAGCTTAGTTGGGAAATTTATTCCTTAGTTACATATGCCATATGCTCACGCGAATGATGTTGTCGTGCTTTTTGAATCATGGCTAGCAAATGTCTTCTCTAAGGCGCAGATCGTTCAAGGCCTGATCTCTAGTCGATTCATCAGGAATTATTATTTTCTAAAACCTTAAGTCATTCTCCTTACTATAAGGGAAAGTTGACTAGACAGACTGCGCTCTTCCTGACAAAGCGAGGGGCTTTTTCGCAAGTTCATGACGTTAATCTACGAAAAAAAATAAAAAATATGCTGGACTTGCACGGCAGTAAGAGCTTTTATTTTATACCACATATGTCTGTTCTTTGAAAACGTCATTGCGTAAATGCATTTGTTATTGCTGATTTTATTAAATTGAAAAAGAGACTTTCTTAGAACTCCTGGATGCCTCTGATGCATTGATGAACAATATTAAGATTTAAAAAGGTTGGAGGCTTATGAAATGTGGCTGTTCCGAAGAATCCTAAAATTATCAAGGACTGAACGAATCTCTAATGTAGAAGTTTTATGACGAGTGGGTTCTAGGACAGAACTCCTGAACACATTCAAGAAACGAAAGCTGGAATATATGGAATACCAGCTGCTGCAAGTATCTCTGCAAGGAAAAATAGAAGGAAGAAGATCCGCAGGCAGACAAAGAACAAAATGGATGGAAAATCTACAAGACTGGGTTGAACTGTCAACAATCCAGCTTCTGAGGACCACCAACTCGCGGGAAGAAATCAAAAGGATGGCAATCAACAGGAGAGACACCATAAGAAGATTAAGATTCACTACCTGCTAAGCGAACATGCTTTCGCCCTCAAAACAGAGATGCATACTACATATAGTGGCGTTTACGATCTATGTATATTGTGAAGAACAAGTGGAAGTATCAGCGTTTGAAACGACAGCTAAGTCGTGGAATAAAGGTACTTAGGTGTATTATCATGAAGCATGAAGGGGATAATAAGGTGTTTTACCAATTTTTTTTTACAAATTGAGGACGCAATGACCTCCATTGTTAGTATTGTTTTTCTACAACCAGATATTAGTCAGCCTGCATATATGATCACAGAAAGAAATTGCCGAAAGTGTCATTGATAACTCGGCGTGACAATTTATAACGTTCCAGGGCCTGGCTTTTTCGAACAAATGAATGAATGAACCCTCATCCCAGCTTCAACACAGACGGCGACGAACCTATCTAGCGCTGGTTTGGACATGTTAAACGTATGTCCTTAACTCGGTTTCCAAGACGTCTCATGGAATCCTTGCCATCAGGTAGGCGTCCCCTGGGTAGGGCGAGTATAAGACGGCTGGACCATGTCCGAAATTTCAACTCTACCCGTATGGGGATAGCGCCTGAATATTTATAGTCGATGGACGAAGATCGGAAAATGAGGAGAGTCCACATAAACTCCCTTAACCGGCGACCCTCATAGTGGATAAACGAGCCATTGGAAAATGATGATGAAGATGGGCCTAAAGCTTTTATTGTCGATTCCGAGTAAATTGGTTTTTCGGTGGTTTGTCATTGTCTGTCGATAATCGCTCAGGAAGTTCAACGCACTGAGGTATAACGACCGAATTGACAGGATTACCCTGACCAAGTAGCGATGTGAAAAGATGTTTTTGCCATCAGTATTCCAGTCAATGGAAAGTCGGCGAAGTTATAATGGTTTCAAAACCGGGAAAACCGCCAAACGATAAAAAGTCGTACAGACCGATATCGCTCCTGCCGATAATATCAAAGGTTTTTGAAAAACTCTTATTGAAACGGTTAAAACCGGTAATTGAAGAAAGACGTTTGATTCCTGATCATCAATTCGGGTTCAGAATCAAGCATTCCACAATTGACCAGGTTTATAGAATAACCAACGAAATTGATAAGGCCATAGAAGAGAAAAAGATATGTTCTAGCGCTTTTCTTGACGTTTCTCAAGCCTTCGATAAGGTGTGGCACGAAGGCTTGAACTATAAACTAAGACAGGTACTTCCGGAAGAGTTGTACAAAATCTTAGAGTCGTACTTGGAGAACAGACTTTTCCGTGTCAAGCATGGAGCCGAATACTCGGAATTCAAGGAAATCGCTGCCGGAGTTCCACAAGGAAGTGTTCTTGGTCCAGTCTTGTTCTTGCTCTATACTCGCGATATACCCCAAGAAGAAGGCACCGTTGTTGCTACATTCGCGGACGATACGGCTATTCTGGCAACAGAAAATTCAGTCGAGTCAGCAACTGTGAAGCTTCAACGAGCTTTGGATACAATTTGCGAGTGGACAAAGGTTTGGCGCATTGTTCTCAACGAAACCAAATCTACGCATGTTAACTTTACTAACAAGAAAATTAACAACTTACCCGTTTTCATTAACTCGGTACAAATACCGTATGCAAACGAAGCAAAATATCTAGGAATGACACTAGATGCGAAACTCAAATGGAAGCCGCACGTTAAAAAGAAACGCGACGAGCTCGAAATTAGATTTAGAGAAATGTATTGGCTGCTTGGAAGATATTCCAAATTAAGCATGTATAACAAATTGCTCTTATATAAGCAAGTCTTAAAACCTGTATGGACGTATGGTATACAACTTTGGGGTTGTACCAAAACCAGCAATAGAAATATTTTACAAACCTTTCAAAATAAGGTGCTCAGAACAATCGTTAATGCGCCGTGGTACATTAGAAACGACGATATCCACAGAGACCTCGGTCTAGCTACCGTCGAAGATGAAATAACAAATTTTGCTCGCAAACTCCGTGTTCGCCTTCATGGACATTGCAATAACGCCGTACTCCAAATTCTGGACGTGACAAACCTTGTCGAAACCGTTCGATTTAGCGCAATAAGGAATAGCCGCATATAATGATGGTATTAGTAGGTGCTTTCACTGGAAAGCCACCTGCACAACGCGAATTATTATTATCGAAACTTAAACTACTTGATAAGGCTTTTTTTTGTACTTAGTCGTAGTCAACACGAAAAGGGGAGGTGTTTTTAGTGAGTAAGAATCTCACACTACCATGAGCACGTGCGGTAGATCCTCATGGTGTCTCATGAAAGATTTTCACCTACACTCGCAAAAAAAAAAAAAAAAAAAAAAGTATTCCAGTTTAGCGAGACAATATCTATTTCGAAGTTGATTCTGTCTAAATCCGTCGATGTCTAAAGAGCTATCTAAATAATACAGAGCTGAAAATCCTTCTGAAATTTCTATTTCTATTTGCGTGGCTCTATGTTAGCGCTATCTTTTTTATCTTCCAGGTTGCCTGGGTAAAACTATAGGCACGATGAGGACTTCTCCTACAGCTGCCCTTCAAGCCATGCTTTACTTGTTGCCAATAGAAATCTATGACATGCAGCAGGCCACTAACCCGGCTTTAAAGCTGAGAGATACCCACCAATGGTGCGAAAAGAAGTTGGGACATACCAGAATCCTATCAACTCACCGTAGCCTTCCCCAATCACCAGACACGTTGCCCACTGAAAACGACTTTAACATGGGCTACAAACACAAGCTACCGGACAGAAGCGCCTGGGGTCAGTGCGAAGTCCTTTTTAATGAGTCCATCTCTATCTTTACGGACGGCTCTAAAACAGCCGAAGGAGTCGGTGCCGGTGTCTTCTCAGAAGACCTGGACATTCACCACTCCGTCAGTCTTCCCAACCACTGCAGTGTCTTTCAAGCCGTAGTCACAGCTATAAATCAAGCCGCCGCTTGGCTGAAGGCTAACCCAATATCACGCAAGGATATTGCGATCTACATCGACAGCTAGGTTGCGATCAGGTCCCGCGTATCCAACACTATAAAATCTAGGGCAGTGAAAGACTGCCGCGTGCCTCTAAACGAGATCGCTAAACAGCATAAAGTCACACTCTGTTGGGTCCCTTGTCACTGTGACATTCAAGGGAACTGTGGGGCTGACGAATTAGCTAGAATAGGCTCCCAATGTACAGACGGCAGGAAGCTCGACCATGTCAAAGCGCCTATGTCGTTTGTTAAACACCTGACCCACACCGACGCTCTGTCGAAAGCAAACCGTAGATGGCAACATCATTATTGCAATAATGCCAGGCTGATCTGGCCTGTCCTGGATCTGAAAAGATCAAAAGCATTAATACGACTCAAAAGAGACCAGCTCTCAATACTCATCAACGTCCTCACGGGGCACTGCATCATAGGAAGGCATGCTCAACGCCTGCGGATAGCATGCAATGATTTCTGCAGGAGCTGCAGGGACGAGGAAGAGGAGGAGTCCACCGCACACTTCCTCTGCACGTGTCTTGCACTGGCCCATATCAGGAAGGTCTCCCTGGGCCAATACTTCTTTAAAGATCTTGGTGATCTGAACTCCGCCAGCATGACCGACCTTAACAGCTACGTTAGGAAATCTAAATGGTTTCACGAGTAAGCAGGGTACCCCAGTACTCAGTGGCATCACAATGGACATACTTTCTGGTCTAAGTGTACCTCCTCTCGGAGGGCCTCTTCTAACTAACTATAGGCACGATGAACCTATAACGTAACAAGGTATCACTTTACATCAAGAGGAGCGAAAATTCGAGTCAAATATTTATTCCGAAGGTTAAATGAATTCATGTCCGTTGACTTTGATATACTTTCCATTCAAGTGCAAGTACAACTCAGTACTACAGATATTCTCAAATATGTGCTTAATTAATTTAGTTTTGCTGGTGATTAAAAAAAAAAAAAAAAAGGCATAACGCGCATCTGACATCATATCTCCTTGGAGCCACACAGTTCTTAAGTTCTTAAGATTAATTGTCTGAAATTGAATAAACAGAAGAGTCACTCGAATATTTGCTTACTTACTTGTCTAGAATTTGTAAAACGTCGTCTTGAGCTGAACGCTCATGTATGAGTACAGATTTTCCCAGACTGCACGCTAACAGTATTTGTTTCTCGAAAATTTCCTTTTGCACATCTGGCTCGGAAAAGTCTCTTTGGTAGTCAAGGCCACACGGGCCGATGGCAACACATTCCTGCGCCTCGGCAATGTGTTCAAAGTCGAACCAACTGCTTGGCTCTTCAATGATTGACTTAGAGTCATGCGGATGTATGCCAGCAGTCGAATAGATTATATCTGGATAAATTCGGGATAAGCGTAGTGCTTCTTTGCTTGATTTGACTGACGTGCCTGGAACCATTATTTTTTGGACACCTGTGGGGAGAAAAAAAGACGAACATGTTATATTTATTTATACTCGATAATTTAAAATGGAAAACTCATGCAATGCGAAAGCACACACGGAGCCAAAGTTTAAATGTTTATTTACAAATGAAATTTCTGATTGACATTAAAAGAATACCAAGTGGTTGGCCTCTTTTGAATCAATTATTATAAAGTAGAACACACATTCCGTAGTGAGTAATTGAAGGAATAATACAGAAGGCACTCAATGCATGTGTCGAAGAAAGCTAAATCAATGTCACTCCGGGATAGGAGGGTTAATGTCTCTCAGACATAGACTGGGGTGGAAGTTACATAATTTCGAGGTTTAATCGCTTATTTAACTCGAAAGAAGTGAAGAGGGTGAGGGCAAATGTGTGAACGGCATAAAATTCCTTGGAAATTATAAATTTCCACAAATTTGTCACGTTTGAGGTGGGCAGCGAGCGTAGAAGTGAATATATGTACATATACGGCCTCCTATGAGGCGAATAGCGACTGTGCATTGGGGAAAAACAGCTTCAGCTTGAATTAGTTTTTCTATCAAGTATTTCACCAGCTGATCTCAACAGGCTTAGTCGCTAGTCTTCATAATCAGCTGTCTACCTATTTTACTGAGAATTTGTTAAAATCGCATCTCGAACCAACAGCCCTACACTTTTCAGCTCTACATTGTCTCTTAGGAAGCAATAAATGTCACAAAACTGTGCCATGGGACACATTTTACGGCGCAAAAGCAGTTTCGTCACATGCAGAACAGTTTACGAGGAAGCAAGATCACTGGAGATATGCCGTAGAAAACTAAAATTCAGCGTTCCGTCTTTGTTAACGATTCCGCCAATTTGTATCAAACACATTTAACAAAATATAAATCCCATCACGCGCGTGAATCAATTATGCAGTGACAAAAGTAGTAGTGCTGGGTTCTCCCGTCCCTTTGTTACTGTGCATTTTTTCTTATCATTTTTGCCGTTTCCACATGCTTCATATGTATTCAGCTGATAACATCCATATTGTAGTTTTACAGAGTTTTGTAAGATCTCTCTAGTGTTAGCTTAAGAGTGCTTAAATTAGTTTTTCGACGTCGAAGGTGTCGGTGAGATAGGTTAGGTTAGAAGGGTGTGTGATGGATAGGCCTCATCACTTCCACTCGGAGACCTGAAGGTCCATTGTAAGTACCCTTTTAA
This sequence comes from Matsumyia berberina, assembly GCA_917880715.2. Taxonomy (NCBI): domain Eukaryota; kingdom Metazoa; phylum Arthropoda; class Insecta; order Diptera; family Syrphidae; genus Matsumyia; species Matsumyia berberina. The sequence continues at coordinate 5,396,981 of OU862872.1, forward strand.
TTTTGTGGACAGCCTAAGGACCTATACTATTGTTGGCTGTTTTGTGAACCAGTTTGTACTCTTTAAGAATCTAAGTAGGTCCGTTGACTGTAAGGCTGTTACCTCTGCTATGCTTGCAAAGAAGCTTGATCCTAATGCAGGGCGGGGCAGTGGCACAGCAGATGTGGGATAGATTCTACCTCCTCTTCATCTCCACAGCTTCTGCATAAATCGTTGGACTCGATTCTCCATTTGCGGAGCATGACTCCGATGGCGCAGTGCCCTGTGATAACTCTAGTGAGCATGCGGATAGAGGATCTGTCCAGTGCCAGAAGGCACCTTGTTCTAAATAAATAAATAGCTAGCGCGACAGCTCGGGTTGAGCCAAGGTCTAAGGTTTTCGCAACCATTCATGTTGTGCGTGTTAAATTTTTCGCACGAATACAAGGTAGGCAGGTAGGTAAGGTGGCTGTCCATGCAAGGCACGGACACACGTAGGCCAAGGAAGGCCCTTTGTGATACCACTGGGATCTACTCTAGGTGCCACTCCGGCTAATGAAACCATTTGGAGCTCTTGATAAAGCCGAGGATACTTTTGATGTCAGTATGTGATAATTCGCCCAGATTGTCGAAGTGGTAAGCTCCTAGATAGAGCAGGACAAGTGCTGAGAAAATGGAGAATCGTTTCCTCCTCCTCTTCGTGCCTGCAGCTCCTGCAAAAGTCATTTGCAAAGAGGCCCCTCCTTTTGGCATGAAGGCCAATAGGACAGTGGCCAGTCAGAACACCAATAACGGTGCTAATGAGCGACCTATTGAGCAAGATGAGACTTTAAGATCGAGTGGGGCTTAACAGAGGCCATAATTCTCTGGAAATGCGACATGTGGTGCCGTTTCTCCATCTTTGGTTTGTCTTGCTGATCGCGTCGTACTCTAAGAGTAATTTACATGTAGCGAGTGGAATACCGAGATTCCTCCGTTCTGGTAGAGTAGTACAACGTTTGACGAGTTCGTCGGCCTTAAAATTCCCTGGAATGTCCCTATGACCGGGTACCCAGCATAGGTGAATGTTAAAATGTTCTACCATCTCAGTGAGAGACGAGCGACAATCTGAGGTAGCTTTTGGTGTATATGTTACTGATTCCAGAGATTTTATAGCAGCCTGGCTGTCGGTATAAATTGTGATGTCCCTACCTAAGGGATAAGGCTTCGTTGATCGCCATGATTTCCGCCTGAAATATGCCACAGTGGTTCGGCAGACTTAAGGAGATGCTCAGGTTAAGCATATCGGAGAAAACACCAGCTCCCACTCCGTTCTTGAGGCATGAAGGCATTATGGATGATAGAATTTTAAAGGTGCTACGATAAAAAATAAATAAATAGCTGGCGCGACAGCTCGGGATGAGCCAAGGCCTAGCTTCTCGCAACCATTCATGCTGTGCGTGTTACATTTCTCGCATGAATGGAAGGGACCTACAATTTATTGCCGACTCCGAACGGCGAGGTGAGAAGCTTTTTCATGACAGATTATACTCCCGGAGGCTTGTCATTCCCCGACGAGAGGTGGTGCCGCGAAAAATGTTTGGTGTTTTCCTGGCTGGGGCTTGAACCCACGCCGCTCGGTCAGCAGTCCAACGCACTAACCACCGACCCACGACGACCACGGGAGGGGATAGACGTCCGAAAGTTGATATTAAAGTTCAGCTTAGACTGTGTATAGTCGGTGTTTTCCAGGGATCCAATATCGAGGAGTGGCCAATATGGTTATTTGAACATTGAGAGGAGGCCTTTTCATCCCGCGAGCCCATCAAGTGCCGCGGATGGTGTGGTGCACGAATACAATGTATTGCCGAATTGAGAAGCTCTTTCACGACAAATTATGCTCCCGGAGGCTTGTCATTCCCCGACGAAAGATGGGTTTGGACGCTCCAACTCGCTAACCATTGAGTCACGGCGTCCACCAGATGGAAATTACTCAGATAAAATGAATTATAAAACCATCGTCAAAGAAATATACTTTCTTCGTTGTGGTTAACATCGCTTTGCTTTTTCCTGATTTTAAGCACTTAAACCTGAACCCCGCTAATCCTTTGGCCACATTACACCACCGAATCGTTATAGAGAACTCTGTCGAGTATAGAACACTGTCTCATCTGCTTTTTATGGACTTTTATGAAAGGTATATAAAATATGTATACCGCCAAAGGAAACGCTGCTGTTTGTAGTTGTATTTTATGATTCACGCAGACATGCCGTAAAATAGAATGTGTTGCACTTCCTTTTCCGGATCCACTGCTCTTTGATCTCTTAAACAAGCGATTGGAGTTTCAAAAAGTATCCATCTCGCAACTGCAAGGTTTGGTCTTAGTGGTATATCCATCTTAAGGGAGTTCTTATTTTATTAGATAAACTTGCGGCTACTGACTACAGCGTTATTCAACCAATCATAGGAACGGCCTCAACCATGTTATGTGGTGCGATATAACAATCTCATTGCCATTGATCACTAGATGGTTGAGTGCAATAAAAAGTGTAGTCAGCTGTGAAGCATGAAGAACAAATTACGGATCGAAGAGCATGGAATTGCATTTGACTGCATTGTGAGGTAATTCAAAAATAATCATTACAAATATTGCAACAGTTCGTCAAAACGAATGTATTGTACTGAGAAAGATTATTGATGAATATTTAGCAGAAACGATTTATCATTTGGAGAAGATTACTAAATTCATACCCTTGCTAACCATGGGTGCTTCTTTCGAATGCCTTGAACGTATCAAGGGCGATTTGTTGCCTGATGATGCATTCATCATTATGTCCAGTTTTTGCTTAACTTTTTTATGAAGAAATATTTTAAGGGAGTGAGGAAATGGGTAGACCCTGAGAATATATGTTGGCACTAATGTTAGCTCTGATATGCAGCTCTACCTGGACTTTGATTTGCATGCCTTATTCCCACGATTGATAAAAAAAAAAAACGGTCGAATGCAAAAGTAGGTTTTCATACTAAGTTCTTCTGCAATCATTGGTGCACTGTAACGTTTACGAATAAGTGAGTGAATTATCGTGTTAGTCACAGAACTCCTTTGCGAGAGAGCTGTCAAAGCTAAAATGGGGGATGTTAGAGATGTTAGATGTTAGAAAGTGGGGTGTGTGTGTGCGTGCACTGCGACCTGTTTAGATCTATTGTGCTCCCCCGTACTCATATTAGCCGATACGTCCCGACCTAGAGAAGCTCCTCCAATCCAATCACTCTGAGAAATCGCAGTCCATCCATCCAGTGTCTGGTTTGGGTCCAACGATGGGAGATTCAAGGAAAGTGTACGCTCTCATGTTTGCTCTTCTATTGTGGATCAATGTCCATAAGGAGGTGTGACGGAGTCTCCTCGGCATTGCTGAGTTCCTTCCCCTGCCTTAGTCCTGGGGCTGTTTCCCATAGCATCCTTCTTTTGCACTCTTCCTCTCTTCTCAGTTCCGCTTGGATTCGGTGCGGCCCCAGCCCGAAGAATGGCTCGGGTCCAATGAATGGTGTTTCTGACCCTTTCCTTGCCAGTTCATCGGCTGCCTCATTTCCCTCTATCCCTACATGGCCTGGCACCCAGTAGAGGGTGACTTTATTGTTCCGGCCAAGTCAGTTTATCTTTTCCAGACACTCGTAGACCAGTTTGGATCTGATTTCGTAGGAACTCAGTGCCTTGATGGCAGCCCGGCTGTCTGATAGTATCGCGATGTTTTGAAAATGGAGGATACCACTTAAAGACCTGTCAATTGAGGTACACCTCAAAGTGGGTTCTCTAACCTTTCCCCTAGAAAACGGCTTTAAATGATCTGCTAGTGGATCTGAAAAGGAAGTGATGGCATTGCTATTTCTTTAGGCATCCTCAAGCTCCTACGAGCTGATGAACAAAGCCCTTTCTATCCTAACTAAGTGGACTGACAAATCGGGGCATAAAGGAAACCTGCAAAGTACAGACCTAGTGCTCTTTTCCAGGAAATGCAAAGCGCTGCAACCAAGCCTCCAAAACTACACGGCACTCTTTCCAACGAGGCCAAATTCCTCTTGGTGTCATTTTGACAGGAAGCTTTGCTGGAAACCCAACATTGTTGGCTGAGCCAAAAAAACCTGGAAAAGAACCATTCGTCCATAGTCATACCCATAAGTATAGTGAACTGCACTCGAAAAATGCCCATACCACAACATTATGATCATTCAAAGGATGGCCTTTTTCTATATAACTGGGGCTTTGAGATCGACCCCCTTCGTTGCCCTACAGACCATTCTGAGCGTCCCACCTCTGAATTTCCTAGTCAGACAACCTGAGGTTTATGCAACAGCTCGTTGAAAGGCACCTTCTGGATCCAACTAGCATATGGTCACTCCCGCATCTTATGCAGATTCCATGGCCCACCAAACAAATTTGATCAAATACTTCCGATCAGCTCTTTTAAAGGGGATTTCAAAATTCCACGTTTATACCGACGGCTCTAAAAATCAATGATGGTGTGGACTGCGGTATCCACTCATCCAAACCAGGCGATCTCCCTTTCTAATCATTGTAGTGTTTTTCAAGTTTAATCATGACTGAAGTGGAACATAATATCTGGTTGGTAAAGATATTTGTATCAAGCAACTTTAAAATTAAAAATTATTTTAAGGGAAGGGCTGTCAGAGGAATTTGAAGTCGCATACAACCACCACCACCAGTGGATTGGTCACACCCCTGTTAGATTCTCTCGTTTAAGTTTTCTATTATGACACCAAATCGCTCCTTTGTTCTAACACCAACCACTTTGACCGAAACCTTGATAACAAACACGTAGGCGTGTGTATACTAACGACGTTTATTTTTTTTTCTTAACAACTTCTAAGCACGCAAGGATATTCGAGATTTATTACTGTCTGATGTCTCTGGCTATTTTTAGCTAAAAGCTTTTGAGGGTGTGTTTACGATTTACGTTTGAAAATAAAAATAGTCCCCAAAAATTACAGTAGAAACTAATTATCTGACAAAATTCGAAATAATGCTAAACTATCCCTACTAAACGTCGCATATAAGATCCTATCCAACGTAATGTAAGAACGTCTTAAGCCTTTCTGCAACGCACTAATCGGCAAGTACCAGTGTGGCTTCCGGCCCGGCAGATCGACTATAGACCAAATTTTCACACTGAGACAAATCCTGGAAAAGAGTAACGAATTTCAAGTCGAAACTCACCACCTATTCATTCTGAACTATTCCAAAGGTGTACCGGATTTCGGCAAGGAGATGCCCCATCATGTGACTTCTTTACTCTAGTGCTGGAACAGATAGTGCGCAGGGCAGGTGTTAACACGGAAGGCACTATCTTAAATAAATCTGTCCAGCTCCTGGGATACGGAGATGACATCGATATCATCGGTCGCTCCCAGCGTGCCGTCATAGAGGCTTTTACGGCAATCGAAGAACAGGCGAAACGAGTTGGTCTTAAAGTAAATGAGGACAAAACCAAGTACATGCTGTCAACAAACAAAGAATCATCTGTCCACCGCTTAAGACAAAACGTCACTGTTGACAGCAATAACTTTGAGGTAGTCAAGGAGTTCACCTATCTTGGAGTAAATATAAATTCCACGAATGACACCCTAGTGGAGATCCAGCTGCTACTTCGGTTTGGCAAAACAAATGGGTTTAAAATTCTTAACCCGAAAGACGAAATGCATGCTCTACAATACTCTGATCCTGCCAGTCCTACTCTACGGTGCCGAGTGCTGGACGATAAGCAGGAAAGCAGAGCATGTTATGAACACTTTCGAGAGAAAAATTCTTCGTCGAATATTTGGTCCCGTATGCGAGGAGTGCGAATGGAGGAGAAGATACAACCGCGAACTCTATGAGCTGTATCATGATGTGGATGTAGTCCAAAAAGTACAAACACGTCGACTACACTGGCTCGGCCACATCGAGCGAATGGACAACAATGCTCCAGCCAAGAGGATTTTCGAATCCCAGCCCCCAGGTTCGAGACGACAAGGAAGATCGAACTTCCGTTTTAAGGACCAAGCAATCGCGTGCCCAGGATCGAAGAGGATGGAAGGCTGCCGTGTCTCAGGCAGAAATCCTCCACGGGTCGGGAGCCCGTTAATTAAGTAAGTAAGCTAAACTATCAGGCTATTCTGACATTGACATCTTGGGAGTACCATTCGCGAAGAAATAGAGTGCCTTGCTGTACTGATAAAGCCGAAGGTATGCGTAAGTCCGTGGTGGATTTGCCTATAACATTACCCGCATGCAAAGTCCTTATATCGTGGAATCCTTTTAGTGATTGGATATAAAAGTCAGTCCGCAACCGAGGAACTAAACGTATCGAATCAGGAGAAGTTAAAGCTTTCTACAGAAATGGAAAAAAAGAGGTGATTACAAAGCTCCCTGTGAAGGGTCACCTAAAGGAGTAGAGGAACTGTGGAAAATTGTATTTTATTTCCCCATTTGCTCTACCTGCTATTTATTGGCATTGAGATGGCTTTCGATAGTGAACCAGAATTTCATCTGCCCAGCGATAATTCATCAAAACAAATTGCGATATCCTTTGAGGTTGCATAGTTTCTAAGAACTGCGATATCCAAAACAGTGCTGTGACAGGTTCGAGTCTTAGCAAAAAGGCTGATTCTGTTTTCTTCGGGGTAAAAACATTCTTTATCAAGAATATGTCGTCTTTTTCAAATAGAGGACCTTAAAGAGAATATCCTCGACGAATTTTTCCTCTTCTAAACAAAGACGACAAACTGTTTCCCGGTTTTAATTTGCAAAACTTGTACTCCAAGCAACAGTGGCCCGAAGAGAAGCCCGTAATTTCTTGATACTTTCCATCTTAAATAAGGAGTTGCCTCTTATAGCGGCTCGGTTTGATTAATATTTTATATTGCTTGACGCATGAGACATTGTCCTACTCCGGTTTATTCATCAAGGTTATAGTAGTTGCCGAGTTAAGATCACAGACCAATAGTCGCCATCTGTATGGGTCAATGGTTAGTAGGAACCCATGCAGCCAAGCTTGCCAACCCTTTTACTGTCGTAGGTACAAGGACACAATCGAGGAGGAAACCCTAAAACAATACCTTTGCAAATGCCCAGAACTTGCCAAAGCAAGACATCGGCATTGGGCAAACCCTTCCTCGATACTTATCGGGGAAAAAAAAAAGCTAACATTCTACTCGACCTTAACTTCAAAGGCTGCAATTAAGTCCAATAGCCGTGGTCTGTCGACATCCGTTTAGACTCATTTAACAAACCAGCCACAAGAACTTTAGTAACAAAACGATGCATTTCAGCACTACTAGAGCATCGGGTGCTCACTATGCCTGATACAACCACTTCAACTAACTAATGCCATAGAAAGGTTCTAGAGTCAAGACTGCGGTAAACAACACAGCTTTGCCTAGGTAACTTACTATCGATACCGAATACCCGTCACAGATTAACTTTGCTTTGTCACGAAGGTGTTGTAAGGCGTTGAAGCAGACCTTAACCGTTTTCTAATCTATAGCGTAAGAATTCGTTTAATCGGAGAAGATGCACATAACCACACCATTGATACCCCTTCCGAAGTTGATTCTGGTGTTTATCTCAAAGCCATGGATTTCAAGTTGAAAAATCCAGGGATAGGTGTGAAGCCTTTGGTACTGAATTGAAGTCCAAATATGACAGCAAGCGGGCGGAGACGTGCTATGCTCAGAACCTTAGTAGTAAAGTACAAATTAACTTCTGGAGAACATGGAAGGAACACCCTTAAGTTCTTGCATTAATCTTGTCTTTTAAGGAAAATTAAAACGTGAGTTTCAAGTCAAAAAACGCTGAATAGAATGTGAATAATCGGAGTAAATATTTGTTTTCTTTTTGACCCAAGGCAACACAACAAAACGTTTTCCTGAGAACACAAACAAATCAGAGTCACGATTAAGTCATTATCATTGCTCACTCAAAAGCAGATAAAACTTCCCTACGAAGCTGTGGTAATGATTATTAAAAAATCACGCATCTTCCAATCACTCTGCGATTCGATTTGGTTCTTTTTTTTCAGAGTATCTCTCTGCGACGACTAGTCATGCTAGATTAAGTAAAATTTTCCACTCTCGCTCGCGTTTACTTGCCGTGGCCGTGGGCCGAAATGCGTAACAAAGTCAACACACGAGAGCCACAATCAGATCGGCATGGTAAATTATTCTTTTTTAGGACAAAAGCACCGACAAAGTGGACAAGTGAAATGTATAAATAAATAATTCTTTACAACCAAATGTTTCTTTCAAAGAAGCTTGTATTAATATTGATTGCAATCGATATTGTTTCGATTTTGCACGACTTATAAATCAAATAATTAGGTCTTTAAATCTGGCATAGAACATATAAAGTTTTATGCCACACACTTGACCTTCCCATGGCGAACGGATGGACAACAAAATCTATACGGGGCGTCAACGACGTCTAATTTAAAAATAAAAATAAATTGATGATGAAGCAATACAACAAAAAGGAAAAAAAAAAAAAAACATTATTTCATTCTTTCTTCGAGCCCACACAGAGAAAGATAACCGAAAGCAAAAGCAAGTTGTTGCTCATTATTTACGCGTGGAAAGAGAGTCTTACCTGCGTCTTTTGCCCTCTGAATTACAGAATCCAAGTCACGGCTGTATTTTTTGTTAGTTAGATTAGCACCAGCATCGATCACAATTAGGTTCTCAAAGCAGTGTTTCATGTCGTCCAGGTTATTGTCGGAATTGGCCATTTTAATGTTTGATTCTCGGCGAAAGTGGAAGACTTTGAAAATTTTGTTTTGAAGTATAAATAAAAATCGTTAGCAATGCACAAAACGCTTAGTGCTTCGGCGACGGATTAGAGCGTTTCCTTAATCGTTTATTATGTATACGGTAGACGTGTGAGTAATGTACAAAATAAGTCTTACAATTAAAATAAAAAAAAATTAACTTTTTTGTTTGATTAGTTCTTTTTTTTAAGAAAACAGCCCAATAAGACCGCTGACTGTTACGTGACTAGTCTGGGAAAAAACTGAAACTGAAATGACATCGGAGGAATGGAATGTTGACAGCTGACAAGTGCGATGACAAGTGCAAATGACAACACAGCGTTCAGTGAGTGAAAGGATCCTAATGACTCGTAATGACTTTAAGTGTGGACCACAATTGGGTCCTAAAACAAAATATTAGTTATTAGCATTGTATTTATATAAAAATATATAACAAAATAATTTTAGCTCATATTTGTTTGATTTTTACCTTTTGTTGATTGAGGTAAAATATTTCTTCCGTAATTTTTTATTAATCTTAACATTTTCGATAACAATCGGGAGAAACCAGTTTGGAAGCTCGATTTTTATCGCGGCTAAGGAAATCTCTTGGATAGTTATCTAGATTTCGTTATTCTATATAGGCTCAGTTGTTAATGTATTTAACTTGGAAAATATTTTATAAGCCTGCACATGTACGTGGAATACAAAAAAACACACTTGTAATTGTAAAAAAATTTATTTTCAATCTTAATAGTTGTCTTGAAACCTTAATCTGTAGTTGGTGAGTTTATTTGCTTGTAGTCATGGCAATGAGAACCACATCCAAATAACCAAAAATGGTAAAAAATTACAAGAGATAAAAATAAATATTTCATTGTTGAAAAGTTTAAATTTACAAATAATTTTGTTTTTAATCAGTGCCTATGCCCCTAAAATATAAGACAATTATAAAATTCTGTGAACCCAAGTGTGCTCTCACCCTAATGTTAATGTTACACACGCATACACACTTACTTTCAATTTATCTGTCCCATTTGTGAAGGGATTGAATTGAATTGAATTGAATTTTGTTAAAATATATATATAGAAATTGAATAAAGGATCAGTTCGTTCACAAAATTTATGTGAATTATCTTATGCTTATCCTTCATACATCTCCACAGTCAGAGATAAGCTATTATAGTTTATCTCTGTCCACAATGCTTATGGAAAAAACAATATGCTTAATAAACAGGGCTCAGAGAACATAAACAAACAAGAAATCTGTACATTGATTAAATTCTTTTACTTCCTTTTAGATAAATATGTGCATGCTGGTGTAAATGTTTTTCCGAACATTCTATTGTTCGTGCTTCAGCCGCGAATTGTTTTCAAAAGCAATTCTCAGTCTACATACGGCCACTTTGTTTACATCGTTGAGCAAATGTCATTTCTTATGATAAATTAAATTTTCATCTGGTGTTTTGGCTATTGCATTTCTAGGGTTCGAAATCCTCCTGGAAGCACAGAAAGCTACAGATAGAAATACTAGAACCATGGCAAACTTAGTTCAATACATTATCGTTCGTAGTGATTTAAAATCTGTTCTAAATTGGCCACTAGGAGCTGTTATAGCACAATGTTGTCATGCCACAGCAGCTGTAATGCATTTATATGCCGACGATTCGGAAACTCAGGAATACCTCAAGGAACTAGACAGTATGCATAAAGTTGTTTTAGAGGTAATATTTACATATTTATCTATTAAAGATGATTAATTGAGTGTATTTGTAGATCAAGGACGAAGCTAGTATAAAGACTTTGAGTGAAAAGTTAAAAGAAAACGACATTAAACACAAACTGTGGATTGAACAACCGGAAAACATTCCAACTTGCATTGCTGTGAAACCGTGTCCTAAAGATAATGTTCATAAATATGTTAAGAACTTAAAATTAATGAAGTAGTAGAACACTCTGTTTTTTCTTTAAGTTAAATAAAAGTTGGCGTTGAAAGTAGTTTTCTAGTAATCAACGGAGAGGTCCATACTTCGATGGTTTGGGCACGTCAAACGCTTGTTCCCAACTCGGTTTCCAAGACGTGCCATGAAATTCGTGCCATCGGGTAGGCGTTCCCTGGGTAGGATGAGATGGCTGGACCAAGTCCGAAATCTCACCTCTACCCGTATGGGGATAGCCCTTGATGAGTTAAAGTCGATGGTGGAAGATCGGCAAATGTGGAGAGTCCACTTAAGCTTCCCAAACCCGCTACTCTCATAGCGAATAAGCGGGCCATTGAAAGATGATGATGTTGAGTAATCAACCAAACGTAGGTACGAATTGAAGGGACCTACAATGTATAACCGACTTCGAACTTCGAATTGAGAAACTTGTTTATTTCAAATCAGACTCAGAGGTTTGTCATTCCTCATTTCTCGGCAAGATGTGTTGCGAAAAATGTTCGGTGGATATTGCTGGAACTCGAACCTACTTAGCTCGCATGGAAGTCCAACCTATTAATCAGTTAGGTACGACGTCGATTTGCTTGCTGTAAATATTAGGTACTTTTCCGGCTTTTGGGGCCATTCTAAGCGCTACTTTTCCGTTGCGAAACGTCGCAATTTTCTCCGATAACCAGGCGGGTATAAAAGCCCTGATCTCGACAACTATCTGCTTTAGTAGATAGCGCATTGCAGAATTGAGCTTAGAAAATTGATTCCTCTTATCCCTTGTAAGGGTCGCAGACAAGATGGCCGATAAACTAGTCAGGCGAGGTTCAGCTCTTTACAGCTCACTTGCAAGAGAAGTTTTTATCCCACTCAGAGCTGTTTAGGGAAGAATCAACTCACACTACTTTTGAGGAGTCAGTTAAACGGACCGAGAGTGCCACACGGCGTACATCAATGATGTCCCTTAGAAATAACAGTGGTGAAAGTAATTAGATTTACTTTCTTCAGGCTTCAGTTCACACTGACAACAAAATAATTTTCTTACGATGTTTCGTCAACGTCTATAGACATCATCAGGTGTTTTTTCTATCAGTTTTTAAAGTTACATATGTATGTATGTATGTACATTTGGTACATACAATTTTGCTCTGACTATGTAGATTTTCTCATTGTTGAGAGGTCTGATACTAATTCAAGGACTTGGTTTGAGGCTACTTGGTCATCGTCTATCTAGTTCTAGATGGATTGGTAGTGAAAAAGGGAGACTTTTCGCTGGGTGTTATTGAGGACTCTGAACATTTGTATATTTATTTGTGATTTCTACTGTATACGGTGGTGCTGTCGCACCCATTTGCACGTTCATCTGTATTAGATGCTAAGCCGTTAAGTTGTTCCATCTGTCACGTTTTTGCTGCTGAGGTGGCTGCAATTCGAGTTTTTTCAAATCTGCATTCAGAGGTCCTTAGATAGACAGGTACTGTGACTTTCTTGCCTTTTACCAACATAGTTTCCTGTGTACACGGCAGATTTTAGGGAACACTTTTTAAACTTCACATTGGAGATGAATGGCGGTAAATTTAAATTGGCCATCCATTACTCGACAGGGTGCTCTAAAAATGTTTTGCCGAAATGTACGGTAAAATTAAAGTAAACAACTCTGAAAAAATACTAGTTGTTTATTAAGGTTGTTTCAATTTTCTTTATAAATACAAAATAATTATATAAACTTAAACATACGTATTTCTTCAACACAATATAATATTTCAGAATGTAAAAATTTATTTCATTGGCATAGCCCTTTCAATCACTGAATCTTTTACAAACGACTTGAAATACATGACTCGTAAAATTTTATTTAATAAAACATAAAAAAAAAACATGACTCGATTGGAAAGCTGTCCTGCTCTTTGTTCAATAGGTACTTGGAAATATCTATTTTCTAATGTATTACATTGAAATTTGTCTCCTAAAGTGTATGTTTTGATTTTGTCAACGGTTTTAGTTCCCCGATAAGCCAGTCTCGTAAGTTTCCCTGAAAATTCGATTGCAAAATACATAGTATCTCATGAATTAAAAAAAAAATTAATTAGTTCTCTGCGTAAATGATTTCCCAACAAAAGCCATACACAATGTCAGCTGCCATTTGCCATTTTTAAATTGTTAATAACGTACTTATTACCTAAGAATTAAGTTACTTAAGTTAAAGTTGTTTTTTTATTTGCTCTTAAGATACTACTTTGTTTAAACAGATAAAAAAAGTGTGCGGATTATTAAGCAAAAAATAAAATAAAAAAATTATAATAATAAATCTACAGAACTACGATAGGAGCAGGAAAGATTTGAAAGTTTTAATCCGAATTGTGCATGTTGTCCTGATAGTCATCGTATTCTTCTTCAGCTTCACCAGTTTCCTCTTCGTCTTCCTCTTGTTCGTAGTCACTGGCGTTGTTCTCCGGCGCTGTCACATCCGGCAGATAGTCTTTGTGAATGGGTGTAGATATGGCTGGTTCCTGTGTTTGTTATTTGTTTAAAGTTAATGTTTTGTGTGTTAGTGCCACCGAAGAAAAGCAGAAATTACTATAGCCACCAAAGTTATATATGTAAACAGATTGAAGCATGCAAAGCTTGGGAAAAGTGCACAAGAATGAATGAATCTGTTTAAAAAAAATACTTTCCTTCCATTTGCCATGATGAAGAGAGATAAGTTACCAAAAACACACAAACATGCTTACCTTTGGCGGTCTCCAACCACACCCTGGTAGTGGTAAACCATCTGATCCCAGAGGACAAGGTGCATCTAGACCAGGAACTCCCTGTTCACCTTTGTCGCCGCGATCACCTTTTCTTCCGCGTTTTCCTGGTGGGCCTGGATCACCTCTTGAGCCCTTTTCGCCGCGTGGTCCCTCTTGTCCGGGTATGCCATCAGTACCCTTAAATGGAACAAAATTTAATTTGGGAAGATAGGTTTGCTTAAGAAGTGCTTAATTACTGGAAGTCCAGGATCACCGCGTTCACCTTTCTGCCCAGTTTCACCTTGTGCACCCTAAAATTGAAATAAAATTCGACGTTATAAAAAATATGTAAAGGATCTTTCATGTATACCTTCATTCCGTCTAATCCGGGTGGACCCTGCAATAGCAAAAAGCGGTTTAGTAAGTGCTCGAAAGCAAGTGTAATCACTTAACTTTATTGTTGCTTGTTGTTGTTAGTTAATCGTTAAAAACATGTTAGTAGTTGAATATGCTAACCATTAAAGGATTGAGTGGATATTGTATGTACAGCTAACTGATTATAACTATGAGAGTAGTTGCCTAGATCTGTCAACGACCTCTGTACAAATGTGTTTTTTGGACTTTTTTGACAAGACGTTAAATGTACTTCTTCATAAGATTCTCTATACTGAAACTGGATGATGTGTTATCCTGATCTCGATTCCCTGGAAAACCGTTTTAGTATAGAGTAAGCTGGGGTTCAGTCTTTGAGTACGCATTCGCGGGTAAAAAAGCTCTTTAGGGCTTTGTTTCAAGTTTGCCCAATATAAGAAGTTTCTTTTTGGTTTCTTTTTGAAAAAAAATTTAAAAATTGAAAGCCTTTGAAAAGTTGTGGAACAAGCCTGACCAGAATTAAAAGGGCATCATGCATTAGAGTAACTGGATCTCTTAGATCGACACCTACAGCAGCATTCGACACCAAGTTTAATCCCATCGTTCTGAACCTCTACTACAGTAGTAGAGACAAATTGACAATGACTATCTGACGTTGGCACTATATACATATATGTATAATATTATTTGTATATGTGTATTTAGAAAGATATCGAACCAAGCGCTTTTCGCTTTTTTCACTAAGCACCTTGGGACTATGTGGTCGCCATGGCTCAGTGGTTAATGTGTTGGACTGCTGTGCTAGCAGCCTGGGCTCAAGCCCCAGCCAGGTCCACCGAACATTTTTCGCCGCACCACCTCTCGTCGGGGTATAATTTGTCATGAAAGAGCTTCTCAATTCGGAGTCGGTAATAAATTGTAGGTCCCTTCCGTTCATACGAAAAATGTAATACGTACAACGTGAATGGTTGCGAAAAGCTACGCCTTGGTTCATTCCGAGCTGTCGTCCCATTTATATATTTTTTTACCTTGGGACGTCTAATTGGGCACTGTTCGTAGAGGTACAAACATATGCACAGTCTGGAGAAAATGAAAAGAGACGGCAGAGCATATTCTCTGCGAGTGCCCAGGGGCCGCAAAGGTAGGTAGGAAGGTAGGATGGCTGTCTGTGCGAAGCACAGCCACACGTAGGCCAACAAGGCCCTTTGTGGTACCACATGGATCAATACCCTGAACCGCGCCACTTCATTGGAACCATTTGGAACTCTTGATGAAGCTGAGGAGACATTTGACGTCAGTATGTGATAGTTCGCCCAAGTTGTCGAAATAAAAGGCTCCCAGATTGAGCTTCCTTCTTTGGGATAAGGCAGGACAAGTGCAGAGAAAATGGAGGATCGTTTCCTCCTCCTCCTCGTCTCCTCCTGGGATCATCAAAGAAAGGAGCTTTCAGATGGAGTAATATTTTTTTTGGACAGAACCGGATAGGTACAGAGACTTTTTTGAGATCTACAATTCATTCATTGCGTACATTAATTCGATTTACATATCTCTTATGGTTTAGTCAGCGTAAGTCATATTAATCCCGTAAGAACAGTTTCTTACTACTTGATTACAGAACGTCGACATTTCTCTACTATGCTTACATTAAATATTATACATCTAAACCTTCCTTAAAAAAAATCTATAAACGTTGGTGAAAACCGCATCAAAATTCATCAAGTAGTTCAGAATTACTAAGCGAATACACGGGCAGACGCGGATAAGTGACTTTAGAGACGAATAGTCTCTATGCTCAAGGTCGTGCACAAAATTCTTGTGAGATTAGACAGAAAAAGGGTCAAAGTAGTCGCGTATGCGGATGACGTGTTGATACTACTAGTGCCGGAAATGGATCCCTCTGTAGTAAGTACAATCATGGAGGCTGCTCTTAACAAGGTAAAGACCTGTGCTGCAAGACGTGGCTTCAGGCGCCCCTACCTATCTACCTAGAAAAAAAAAAAGGCTGGTTAAAATAACGGAAGTGCGCCCGGCTTATACTTTAGAGTTTTGTTCACAGTGAACGAATTAAATAAAGGTCCACATCTTTATTTATTTTTAGATTAATATTACTTTGTTTTTCTTTTATTGATTCACATACAAACACTTGTTTCATGATACGTTTTTTTTTTTTTTTTATTTTCATCCAAAATATGAAACACATTTAAAACAAATGCCTTTCCCTATTCTTTTTTCATAAAAAACAAACTAATTTCAGCAAGATGTAATACTTTAAATTTGTCAGTTTGTTTTAGTTTATTATTATTGGTATATACAGATCAATAAAAAAAAAATTAAACGCATTACTCGTGTATACATATAATTATATAAAAAAAAAACGTAGGTATTTTTATTTCAATACACTTTGTGGAAATGCAAAAGTTATATAATGACGATAAAAGGAGTTAGTTTAATTAGTTACAAATTTATTATTTTACAAAAATACTTTTTTTTCTTGTTAGTTTATTTTTAGGGGGAAATCTCTTTGTGTTATTTTTTTTTTGCTTAATTGATCTCAATTTGAATTTAATTGGAAGGATTATAATTGAATTTAGTATATTTTTGTTATCTAATTCATAATTAATAAAAAGTTTTAAGTATATATAGATTTTGGATTCGATTTGTTTATATATAACACATATATTTAATTGGAAAAGGGCATAATAATTGAATGATGAATGGAATTAGTCTGGCGCTCTAAAGCGTTTAAATTTATTTTTTGTTTTATGATATGAAACCAATAAGAAGTATTTATTTTTTATTTCATATGTATGTAAATACGATATTTTTTTTTTTTTCAATAGTGCTTTTGTTTAACCTAGCTAATTATGCAATGATCGATGGAAGAGTTTATTCCAATTTGTAGAAAAATTGTACTACATTAATATTCTTTTTTTTTACGATTTAATTCTTATATGTTTTATTCTTTTTCTTTTCTTTTTTTTTAAAAGAAAAAAAAGCTTTTGTATAATTATACAAAGCGTATGGACGGTACAAAAACTGCTTCCATGAAACAAATGCAATTATAAAATACTTTTTCTCATATTTATTGTTCATATTTTTTTTAATTTTCTTTTTTCATATTTCTATGTAGTACGGAATTAAAAAAAAAATAGGCTAAGCAAAAATGAATAAGCTCTAAGGGAGTGGAAGTATTGAGGGAATAAACAAAATAAACTCTATTTTATAAAATATTTTTAGTTTTAAATTCTGTTGTGCGATATGGTATTGTTGAACTTCAATTCGGATTTAGTTTCGGGAATTTGAGTTTCCATTTTGAGTAAGGTATTGGCATGTATTATTACGGGAATTAGGTAAAAATTCAAGCGATATAAGGTGTTTATAAAAATATGGGATTAATATGTCTCATGAATTGTATATGAATAACTTTTTGTAATGGATGTATTGATGGTAATTTGTATGTTTGTTTTTTTTTTTTTACAATTTCTGCATTCATGTTTTGTTTATATGAAATTTACAACAATTATTTATATGTTTTATTTTTTAGAGTTAGGAAAAGCGTGCGTTGAATGAAGTATTTACAACCATATATTGAAAATAAATTTTCAAAACTGAAAAAAAGATTTCTTTTGTTTTTATTATCGATACAAAAAAGTTATTAATTTGAATTTGTTTTTTTGGCGGGAATCTTTACTGAGATTTTTGCATTTTTTTTTTTTAATTTTTAGCAACAACAATGAACTTGTGTGCAGTAGAATATAGTAGCAGCCCATTAGCAGTTTTGTCGGATTTTTTTTTTTTTTTTGATTTTATTATTTTTGTCAGCGTAAAGTGTTTGGTTAATAAGCCCACACCTGTTAGAAATAAAGATTACACTGATTAGTTACGTACAGCAGTGATTGATATTAAATTCGCTAAGAGCTACGTTAAGAAAAAAAGCGGTTCCCTTAACCAAAGCATAATCGAATAATGAACAAGACGATGAAAAGAATAAAAAAATGAGAAACTTACCGGATGTCCAGGTTTTCCCACAGGACCAGACGGACCGGAATCACCACGTACACCCATTGGACCCTAATTAAATTTATCAATCGATAAATAATCATTAATGTCGTTCACGTTCGACCAAACAAAATATTTTAACTCACAGGTAAACCCATTGGACCTTGATCGCCCTTCATGCCCTTTTCTCCCTGAAGCGTTAAAATGATGGATTTGTTGTCAGAATAGAGTTTTCGTTTATTTGGGAGGTGTGGTTATTAATTTTATAAATTACCTGATCTCCTTTGCGTCCGTCTAAGCCGCGTTCTCCTACTGGGCCAGGATGACCTGGAGGCCCCAATGGACCGGGTGGTCCAGGTGGTCCGTATAGCTTTTTAAAAGAAAAAAAAAATATTTTTTATTAATGAAATGACTGCATTTTTCTGGATTTTTGAATAACTTTTGAAAAAATATTATAGTTTGCAGGTGGATTAAATACTTTCGATGCCCTAAACATTAGATATGTTGAACGCTGTTAAATTGGAGGGATTTACTTTGAGATTTTCACTTAATTTACACATTTTTAAAACAGTTAATTGTATTTTTATTATAGGTGATGAAAAAACTGCCAGCCTGGGAATAGTGACAGTGAAAATGATATTTGCAGAGCTATCTGAAATAGAGTAATTATGCCCCATAATTCTTTTGCAGTCAAATAGACGCCAGCAAGGCAATTCAATGAAATTTGGATGACACGATATTAAAGAAATTGAAGAATGGCTGCTTGACCTGACGTCTTTCCGGCTGACCTATCTAAAGTAGCTGAAGAATGCTTAGTAGAGAGCATTGGAGGGAGATAAGCAAGAGCGGCGGTGATTGGATTGGTGTGCCTGGGAGACAATTTGGCCATATTGACGAAGTGTTGATTATTATATCAGTCATCTCAATATCGTGCGTTCAATCAACTGCGCCATTTTCATAGACATCAGTCTACTTATTATTACTATTAGTGGGGGGGGGCTTGTTCACTCTAGCACTGCGGTCTCATAAAGTGGCCTATTGTGCTTTCTCATGAGTTTAGAGCTATTTGTCTACTCCAAAGGATGTCAGGAAGCTAATCAGCCTCTCTGGGTGGAGCGTGGCAAGCGCCGTTGGTGAAATGAGTTGACTGCCTAGAGTCCGCTTTTTCGAATGAATAAGGGTTGGACATTCTGTGACGATGTGAAGAGAGCTTTCATCGCTCTCCAAGCACAGTCTGCAGGTAGGGTCCGGTGATAGGCCAAGCTAGTGAAGATGTCGTTTTGGTCGGCAGTGGCCACTTAGAATGCCGGTTAGAATTCTAAGGTGGTTCCTGCTCAGATTTAAAGGAAACTTGGATTTTTGGAAAAGAAGTGTTTGGTACATCTCTGTCCTATACTTTCCACCCAGATCGCGTTGTATTTGAGCAGGGATTGGTCCCTCGTGAAGTTTTTAAAAATGGTTTTGTTAACTTCACAGGCTGGTTCAGGACCAGTGAGGGGAGTGGTCGCACCTATCTTGGTCAGTGAATCCGCTGTTTCATTGCCGGTGTGGCCTTTGTGAGCAGGAATCCAGTGTAGTATAACCAAGTTGTTTTTTCCCAGTTCTAGAACCAATATGACTGTCTCTAGGACTAGTTTGATTTTATCGTGACTGAATTTAGTGCTTTCAGGGCAGCTTGACTATCAGAGAAGATAAAAATGGGTTTGCCACGGGAGTTAGAGAGTCTACTTAAATAGCAGGTGCGACAGCTCGGGATGAGCCGAGGCCCAGTTTCTCGCAACCATTCAAGGTGTGCGTGTTAAATTTTTCACATGAATGAAAGGGACCTACAATTTATTGGTGACTCCGAATGAAGAATTGATTAGCTTTTTTATGACCAGTTATACTGTCGGAGTGGTGGTGCCGCGAAAGATTATCGGTGGACGTGGCTAAGGCTTGAACCTATGCCGCTCGCACAGCAGTCGAACGCACTGAGCTACAGCGACCACCAGTCTACTTACCACAGCTACATCGGAGACATTGGGTCTACTTTTGCTATAAGTGCACCTCTCTCTAAAGTCTAGGGTACCACTTTAAACTAACGTACTATTTCCATTTGGAATCATAGTCTTAAACATTGAATAACTTTGGAAACCCTAGTGCTAGTAACTCAGTTTTTTCTTCCTGCCTGCGTTTAATGAAAGCCTTTAGGATTACCGAAGGGCATGTCGTTAGTGCTGTTCACCTTACTTTAGCCCAACAATAAATACGGTTCGTTAAGATAGGCCTCACCAACAAATTATTGAAGGAGTCTGATTCCTGGTTTTTGGACCTCTTTCATGACAGATTATACTCGCGGAGGCTTGTCATTCCCCGACGAGAGGTGATGCCGCGAAAATTGTTCGGTGGACATGGCTGGAGCTTTATTCCACCCCACTTGGTCAGCTATTCAACGCACTAACCACTGAGCCACGGCGACCACGAGCGTTTTGTCAAACATATTTTTAATATGCATATGCACATCTTTCATCGAAGACAGTTCCCAGATATTTGAAGCCCTCTGAGAACCGGATAATCGTATCGTTGAGAGTAACGAAGCTTGAGTTCAATTTTCTTCTATTTGTGAATGAATTGATGACAGCTCATAGCCAATGACTCTGTAGCCTAATTGGCTTTATTTCGTTATGAACGACCACAAGTGAGGCTAAAGCACAACGCAAACCGCCTTTTGCTGCCGAAATAGTCCGGGACTCCGAGGAATGTGAATGCAATTTTTCTGCTTTCAAGCATTGCCCTGACCTCTGATCAAAAGGATACAAGTGGACAAACTATTTCCAAACAGCTCTTAAACTTCACTGTTCTGATTTTTTTTACAGCTTTTAAAGAGCGAAAAGTTATTAAAGCAGCAGAAATCCTTTGACAACTTAAATGTGGAGTGGAATTGTTCAAATCTTTTGCATAATAGTCCTCATAATATGCTTTTCAACTCCACGGCAACTATGGATTCCAAACTACATACATTGTATTTGTATGTATGGAACTAAATCAATGAGTTCTTCGTAGGCATTTGTAAATCAATGAAAGCACGTTAGAATTAGCGGACCGAGAATTACAGTCATCAAGGGTGCAACCCAATCAAACAGGACCAGCAAACATATTTTTTTTCAAATGAATTTCCTATTTATTTGGAACAGAAGTTAATTATACCATTCAAATAAAATTTGCATTGAATTGATCTAATTTCGTGTAATTACAATTTTTTTTTGCACAATTTTCTACCATTTTGTGCATAGTACAAGCAAAAGCTAGTTTTTCATATCAAATATTTATTTTATTTTCCAGACTAATGCATACCTTGTGCCCTAAATACCCGATGTGCAAAAAATTTAAATCATACTCGTGTTGATTTGTACGTGTGCAATTTCAATTAAATTATTTTCGCTGCAAATATATTTTTTTTTTCGTAAATGTTGTGCATTTGTTTGTGTTGTTTTTATTGAAATCGATGAGGTTTGGATTGTCTACAATATTTATCTGCGGTATACATATACAGCTATACATTTTAAATATTGATTTTTGATTGGAATATCAGCTTTCCTGGCATACACAATCCTAAATGAAAATAGGAACAGTCACCATCTCTGTGTTGTGAAAGACAGCGTACTTCTACATACATATGTATGTATAAGCAAGACTACCAGAATTATTTTGTTGGAAGTAGCCTGGCATACTGGCATACATGGCTCAGTGGTTCGTGCGTTGGACTGCTGAGTGGTTCCTTTGTATGGAGCAGGCGGAAATAACCCTATAAAAACGAAACGGGTAGACCGATCTTATTGAAATTTTATATGTTATATTAAGAGGATAAGTTCTCACCATGGTAAAAAAATTGTGGCTCTAGCCCAACAATTAACGGTACTTCCCATATAACTGGTATTGACAAAAAGCCATTGCTAATATTACAAAATTTTGCAATCCAAATTTTAACTAGTTGTCATTAAGCTAGAGCTTTGAAATTTCGCACACGTATATAGGTCCAATGGCAATGCAATATAGCATACCTAAAACTGTTCTAAATCCAACATGGCGGAGAAACTTATGATGGTGGATTAGGTACCTTTTTCTTCACAATCCCCTTGATATGGGTATCAAATGAATGGGTTTGACGAGTAAAATACGATAAGCTATGTGACATCATTCTAAACCCAATATGGTGGATACACTAAGATGGCGGATTTCCTCTTTTGTCCCATCTTCCTTGATATAGGCATTAAACGAAAGAGTTCGACGATTATTAATATACAAAGATTGTTAAAATATGTATAAAAATCATTTCATCATTTCTAAAACAACTTGCGTAATTTGATCTGGTTCTGAATGTTGGTACCTCTCTGCTGAATAGGAGATCGCACAGCACTTTATATCCTATGACAAGATTAGTCATTTTAACCCTTCTTAACTTAACATTTACTCAATAAAAGCTAAAACACAACTCGAACGATGGCTTTGATGATCTATTATGATGTAAACAACAAATTTTACACAAAATAGTTGCGAAATTAGAAACGGTAATAAGCGTGTTTTTTTGAAACCTAGCTAGCCAGTCGTTCATTTAGACGATTCCCAGCCAGCCAAACCCAGTCGATTTTATATACCGTCAAGTTGGTACGCGTGATTTCGTTTTTATGACATCCAGCGCTGCCACTTTGCTACGATCATAGCAAAACTGCTACGCGATTTTTAAAAAAAGTCGATTTTGCTACGCTGCTACGCACTCTCCCTAATATCCCAATTTTTACTACGCTTTTTTAAAACACGAACTTTTGACAAGAATCTTGTAGTTTTTTCAAACTATTCACTTCCACGACTTCAACTTATGTTACTGTTCTACCTTACCCTACACAAGCAGTATATATGTATTTCTTCGGATATGTTTGAAATGTGACTGAATACGGGCTGGAGTTCCACTGGAATTTCAATGGCTTCGCTTTTGCTACGCAAATTTAGTTTTGCTACACAAATTTGATACGGGATTATTTTTCTTAGTGGCAGCACTGATGACGGTCAAATGTCAAAAAAAACAGAATAATTTGGCAGTGATACCAACGCTATAAATGAAAAACATCGCTTTCGGCGCCCCCTGGCGATGGGATATCGTTAAATTCCTAGCCAGTTGCTTTTGACTGGGGATAAAATCAAGAGTTGTAGCCAGCTGGTTGTTGTATTTGTTTTACGTATATTTACTGAGCTAGCAACTACTGGCTGGCTAGGTTTCAAAATAACACGCCTAATATCAGTTGCCGATTTCAAGTGCTGATTGCGTAATACGCATTGTTACACTTGAAAGCATCTTACAGGCCAAGTGATTAAAAGTGACCTTTAGTTTTTACATGATAAATAGTGTATTGCATAAGCTTTAAAATTAAACCAAAGCCAAGACCTAGCAAGGCCTAGCTCGATTTTTATGAACCAAAGAAAGTGTGAAAGACTCGCTTCAAAGGTTACTGCAGTTAAGAGCCTCGTTTTAAAGACGGATAGAACAATTTTAAAAACGGCAATTGCACTGTTAAAGCCAAATATGCGATTGATAAAATCTGGGTTTTCTTTTATAATTACGAGTATTGCAAGTATACTACGGTATGCAGGACCTGAGCTATTGAAAAAAAAAATGTGTTTTTTCTTTGTTTATACATACATATATGTAGAATCGGAAAATCATAATAACGGTACTCTGCAAATAATTTTATTTTCGGGTTTTTTTCCGCCTGGGAACCACTGTGCGGCGAAGGCACAAAACTCCGGTAATGTCCATCCAATATTTTTCGTGGCACCACCTCTCGTCGGGGAATGACAAGCCTCTGGGAGTATAATCTGTTATGAAAGAGCTTCTCAATTCGCTGTTCGGAGTTCTAAAAGCTTAACGTTATGTCCTCAGGAATCTCTATATAGTTTGAGACAAGTTGAGAACTTGAGTACTAAACATTCAGCTCTCATCACGTCTGTTACCTTCGACTTCCACAATACCTGGACATTATAGTTTTATAAGATAGTTTTATGAGTTAAGCGGAGATCAAATGAAACATTTCCCTTTTTGGAATCGAGTTAAGTAATCTGAGGTGTTCCACTAGATTGCCTGGTTTATACTTGTATTCTAGTTCCAGTTTGATAGCACGCATCTAACAGCAGAAATTTCAAAACAGAAAATCCGGAACACAAATCCCGGAATATTTCTCTTATTGCTGGAAAGCTCACTTCCCGGTGAACGTCTAAACCCAATGGAAAACAAATGATAAATTAAACCAAATTAAACTGTACTCACATATTCAATAGTCGGTGTGTGTGGCGCATCAGACATTCCATCGTCTTGTCGCCTTCGCATTTTTCTGTACTTCTGGGATAAGAGACTGTTAAGATTCACTCCAATCATCAAATTAGTTTTCACAAATACTCACTGAATCGCCACGGTCTCCTTTGTCGCCCTTCACCCCAGGATACCCCGGTGGTCCTGGCAGTCCGGGAGGACCCATTAGTCCAGGTGGACCAATATCACCTCGATCACCTTTCTCTCCTTGCGGACCTTGATAACCCGGCAAACCGGGAGGTCCTTCAACACCTGGCTCTCCAGGTAAACCATCCAAACCGCGAGGTCCTAGCGATCCGGGTTCACCTGGTTCACCAGGCTCGCCCTTCATACCATCCCTTCCTTCGCGTCCGTCCTTACCTGGATTACCAGGTGGTCCAGGTGGACCGCGTAACAACGTCACCGGAGGGTCGTCGTAATCCTCGTCCTTACCTCCTGGCCCAAATATCTGTAAGACAATGTGCAATCAGAATTCAGTGCATTGAGCTCCCCCGACTTCCCTTGGTTTACCCTCTCAAAAGCAAACAACAATAAGAATACTACCACCGTCATCACCACCACCACCAATCAACCCCCATCTACGGTACTAAGCAGATCAAGTTTGTTGGAATTGTTTGGCTGCAGCCACAAAAACCAAAGCTCATGTGCGCTCTCGTGTAGTGCTGCAGAGTCTCTCGCTCTGTGTGTGTGTGTGCGTGTGAGTGAGTAAGTGTGCTCTACTAAACATCAAAGCTAGGGGGTGTACATTGAGTGCTCGACTCTCAAAACCCAACATAAAAAGAACAAAAAATAGCAACACCAGGATACAAAGTAAAAAGAAATAAAAAAATAAGCATAAGTGTACTTACAGCGTGACTCAGAAAATGTGTTAAGTAATACTTCAGCCGGCAACAAAATAGTAAAAAAAAAATGTAAGCACAACGACAGCCAACAATAAGGCATTGTAAACTAAACAATTAGGCGCTAGTGTGTTAAGTAATACAAAAGAATTTACCAATCGATGCTGAAACAAACAAGGACACCATCTGTCTCCGGATTTGCAAAAATAAACACATGAACACCCGAACACACCCAGTGCACATTCACTTGGATACTTCCTGTAATGCTTTGATTAAAATTAAGTCCAAAATAAACATAAAATTTCGTCCTGACGCAGACAAGGACTTTCGGAGTGAGATGTTTGTCCCCTGTCTTGGCCGACGACCGACGACCGACGAAGGAAATGTGCAAATATTTGAGAATTTGCACGCTGAAGGACACTCGAAAACCCCTTGTCCTGTCCATGCATTTTCTCTTACACTGATGCTTCTGCTGCTACTGCTGCTGCTGCTGGTGCTGGTGCTGTTGATCGAATAAGGTTAAGTACCCTTCATGTAGAATGTAAGCCCCTTAGCTATGTGTGGGGCTAAGAGTCATGTACGCGCGATTTTTATATGCCACCTGACAAAGAATGTCCTGCGGGGGGCTGAAAAATTTAAGACAGCAAGCGGCAATAAAACACAATTTTGCCTCTATGACTTGAACTAATTGTCGCTGAAAGCCAGCATCGACTTTCAACACATTCCGACATGCCTCACCCCTGAGCCCCGACTAGCGCGCTACTTAAGAATCAGAGAGCGTCGAATTCGAAATCGCCCGGTGGGGAATATAAATCACCAAATCACCACCCCCCATTGAGCGTGCACCCGAGGGTGGCCCCCACTCACTCTCCACTCTCACTCCCCATTGACGAAAATAGCTCTCTTTATCGCCGAAAAATCGCTTTGTGTGGGTCCCTGCAGAGCAGTAGTCCTTGGCTCCCCATTCTGTCAGGATATAGAGACGACACAGCAAATGGGTTTTGTAATATTTGTGCGCGATGCGGCCGTCGACGACGACGACGACTACGACGGATTGAAGCTGCGAACGACAGCTGTCGCCCAATGAGATATTCCGGGCGCGTTGGCCAAAAAACTTTTATAGCCTTCTCGAGTTTTGTTTTCCGTATATTAGACCCGGCTAACACTATGGGAAAGAAGTTCAATTTGGCGAATCAAGACGCTTTTATTGCGAATTTAATAAAATATAAGATTTTCGGCAATCGATGATTTCATGACGGTCGTCGCAGTCGTAGTCGTAGTCGTAGTCGCTTCATGAGCGTAATGAGGGGTAACTGAAGCACATTTGTATTTAAAGGGCATGATGGCGAAACTGGAGAGCGATTTTTATTTCTTTTGAATCAAGATACTATTGAGTTTTTTTTTTTATATTTTTCTGTTTTTTTTGTTTTTCCGTGGAGGGATGGGAACATATGGGGTCCATTGATGGTTTTGTTTCGTTGAACTCTAATGGGAAGTCTTGTTGTAAGGACATGAGGAGGAACTAGATTTGGTTTGATTGTTATCGGATGTGTGGGGCGGGATAGAGGGTTTCAAAGGCGGCAAGGAATTTCTTATAAAGCTATAACAATAAATGTTAGTAATCAATGTGCCTACAGCTGTCTTAGGGAGCCTCGCAGTTGAACGTCTGCAATCTATAGTTTCTTCGATAAATTTCTCTCTGCAGTCTAGATAATTTGATTTCGTTCTCAATTATCCAATTCGTATTACCTTTATATTAGTTTCCACGCAAAGAAACATAGAAAGGTGATGAATAGGCCAGGATTTGATTCGACTTGCGTTTTGTGTTTTATTTCGTCACAATGAATAGTGGAATCGATGGTTAACTTCAAATGCATTTGGCGAACTCAACCTGGACGATGAAGAACAAAAATTCTGTCCATCGACCTGGACGAAGTGAAGATAGCCATATCTAAGCTTAAGTCCAACAAAACTGCTGGAGCTGACGGTCTAGCTGCCGAGCTCTTCGAAGCAGCAGGCGATGAATTGGTAAGGAACATGCACCAACTCATCTGTAAAATATGGTCGGAGGAAAGGGCGCCCGGTTCTCAAGAAAGGAGACAAACTGAGCCAACTACAGAGGCATCAGTCGTCTTAACATCGCTTGCAAGATCTTATCTGCCGTGTTGTGTGAACACCTGAAGCCGTTCGTCAACCACTTCATCGGTCCATATTGGTGTGGCTTCAGGCCAGGAAAGTCCACCATCGACCAAATATTCACACTGCGGCAGATCTTGAAGAAAACCCAGAAACGTCAAATCGATATACACCACGTTTTCATGGATTTTAAGGCCGCGTTTGACTGCATCTATAGAGACGAGCTATACAGAGCCATGTCTAGTTTTGGCATCCCTGTCAAACTTGTCCGTTCGTGGAGGATGACGATGGAGAATGCACGCTGCTCCATCAAGATCAGTCAAGACCTCACCGAGACCTTTGATGTCAGGATTTAGACAAGGCGACGCGCTGTCATGCGTTTTCTTCAACATCGTTCTTGAAAGAGTTGTGCAAAACTCACGCTTCAACACTAGAGGCACAATCTTTCAAAAGTCCGTCCAACGCCGACGATATTGACATAATCGGAAGAACGCAGCGTGATCTCATTGGCGCGTTCGTGAGTATTAAGATGGAGGCGGCGAAGATGGGTGGATGAGGAGGAGATACAACGACGAGTTGTACGGGCTGTATAGTGATATCGACTTAGCCAGAAGAGTGAAGGTCCAACGACTGAGGTGGCTGCGGGACAGAAAATCTTTGAATCCACACCCGAGGGACGCCGAAGTAGGGGAAGACCGCCACTCAAGTGGAAGAGGACCTTCACAACTTGGCGTGCGAAACTAGAGGCAGTTGGCTAATCATCGAGCTGGCTGGAGATGCTTGTTTATTGAGGCCCAGGTCCACCTAAATTGGTTGGTTGGTTTAGTGGGTGTCCTTAAGACTTACTTAGACCTCAAGCGGGTCCATTGTACCCATAAAAAGTGTACTCATGGGAGTCAAACCAAGGGATAGGGTTGGCTAATCTGGAAACCACCCAGAAAGGGATAGAAATCTCAGGAGTTTCCTAAAATCTTCTGGTGGCCAATGCGGGACATTCACATAGCAGGTGTTGGACGGATTCTATTTCCTCTTCGTCCCTGCAGCTTCTGCAACAGTCGTTGTAGGGCAATCCAAGACGCTTCGCATGGATTCCTAATCCGCAGTGTCCTGTGAGGACACCGGAAACGCTTCGTATTTCCCTTCGACCAAGTTGTACGAGATTTTTGGACTTCTTCTTATCGAAGACTGGCCATAGTGATCTGGCTATTGCACATGTGTCCATGTGACACCATCGCGGATTAGCCCTGATTATGGTTTCCTCATCCATATCTCCGTAAAGAGTGCTAATGGTTGTCTTCGCGATCGAAAAGGTATATGCAGGATCTAGTTCTGCACCCCCCCTAGCAAGTTCATCCGCCCTCTCATTGCCTGATATATCCCTGTGGCCCGGTACCCAGCATAGGGTCACCTTGTTGGTCTTTGATATATTGTTGAGGTTTTGTCTGCAGACCTTTTCGAGCTTCGATTTTATCGATCCTGACTGCAGAGACTTAATAGTCGCCTAATAGCTCAGTAGCTAATAGCTTAATAGCTCAGTTTTGAGTCTAAGATTACGCCGAGGTATTTTGCCGTCTTTCCAAGTGTCAGATCGATTCCGTCCATACATGGATTCTTGAATTGTGGAATCGACCTTCTTCTTGTAAAGAGCACAGTCTCGGTTTTAGATTGGTTAACTCCCAGACCTTGCTTTTTGGCCCAGCCGCTCACTAGTGATAGTGCGTGATTGAGTCTTTCGCTTAGTGTGGGGGCGAATTTTCCTGAGACCAGAATAACGACGTCGTCAGCATAGGCCGTCACGTTGAAGCCGTTGTTTTTCAGTGTCTTGATAATTTCGTCTATTACTAGGAGCCAGATCAGCGGGCAGAGAACTCCTCCTTGAGGAGTGCCTCGAGTGACACTCTTCCGGCTGTTAACGCTACCTAGGGTCGAATTTACAGTACGTGACTTTAGCATCTGGCCAATCCAGTTGCACAGTCCCTTGCTTAGTCAGGCCCTGTGTAGGCTGTGTATGATTGCTTCAGTTCTCACGTTATTAAAAGCTCCTTCAATGTCTATAAGGCGTTCCAGGGTCTTTAGAAGGAAGGAGGATAGGCTGATAAGCCTGTAGTCCTTAGCGGTCGTGTGACTAGGCTTCCCCGCTTTAGGAATAAAGACACCCTTACTTCCCTCCAGGATCCACCTAAATTAGATAAGTAGAGGACTTTATCAATCTAGGCCCAGCTGTAAATACGAACAAATATATCAGTGCACAAATCAGAAAAAAGAATAGTTTTTGTCAATTTCTGCTGTTTCATTGGGCTAAATAAGCAATTGTAAGTCCTATCAGGAATGACCAAACAAAAATGCCATAAGACCTTAATCATCCTAGTCCGGATTTACAGCGAAAAAGCATGGACATTATCTAAAGCGGATGAAGGTATAAGTACATACGTATGTACATCAACGAATGGAGATCATAGTAACTGTAGAACTCTTTGAAAGTGGCATTTCTAATGCTACAGAGAGTTTATGCAAACTTAGGGGTAATCCTGAAAATTCACATCGAATTTAAACGTTTTTTTTTATAATCCAAAGTACACTTACTGCCAACTTGGGGTTGACAAAACGATGTCCCCTCCTTAGACTCGCCATTTTCTGCACTTTTACTCCATTCGCTCGAGAAGCCATTCGAC
The DNA here is from genome assembly GCA_917880715.2 of Matsumyia berberina. Taxonomy (NCBI): domain Eukaryota; kingdom Metazoa; phylum Arthropoda; class Insecta; order Diptera; family Syrphidae; genus Matsumyia; species Matsumyia berberina. Next base: position 5,426,753 of record OU862872.1, read on the forward strand.
GCATCCGGGAAAATCCATTACATTTCGATTAATTTACAGAGTTGGTGCAAAGTACATATGAATGTAGTACATATGTATTCTTTGTACAGATGTAAATGCGACAGTACAATACCAACACTCGGAGCTATGTAACACCAAAGTTACTTCTGATTCCCAATACGTATGTCCATTTACAAATATTTATACTGAATCAGTACACAGTATCGATTTCTTCTTCAATTTTCAGGCTATGAATTTCAATTATAATATTCTATGAAACGCGTTATATGAATATGTAAACAGTTTTACTTCCACAGTAAGCTCGGCGACAATTCAAACTAATTAACTTCATCCCCTAGGCCTTAATGCAATTTATTGGGAATTTTTGAATTTACGAAAGTCATGGGAGTTAAAATGGCGTACGACAGTCGCCAGTACAACGCAAGATTCAATTTAATAATTTATTTAAATTAATGTCTTCAAGTGAACGAAAAAAAAAAAAAGAAAAAAATTATATTTATTTTTGTATGCGTATCCATTAGACGTCGCAAAATTATTTATTATTCATAGAAAGTGGAAGTATTTGAATGGCACAAATTCATTGACGTTATTTTGTGTGAATTTTACAGCAGGAGCTTTACGTCATTGAATAATGTATTATTGTGACAGCCGCAGGAGCTGTCTTTGAAGGAGGCATACATACATCTCTACGGTAGGTACCTTCTATTGACCTTTGAATGTATTATCAGATTTCAAACTAAGAATCGAATTCTATGGAAAAATGTTGAATGAAATTTGGTTGTCAGCTGTTTGAAAATTGTTGAATTAGCAGTGTAAGTCAGTTACAGTAGTTTGGGTTGGTTTTTTTTTAAAAATGCACGCGAGATGAAGGCAATTTAAAAAAAAAACTCAAAGAAAATGAGACCCATCGCAGTTGGATCACGGCATTCACGTGAACCATGACGGTGATTTTGACACATTTGTCGAAAACAAGTGTCAAACAAACGTCAAACAAGCTGTCATCCAATGTGAACTGAAAGAGGACCATTGAAAGTTGTAGGGATATTTATGCTAGATAAACTGGAAGAATGAGGAAATGGAGTTAAGAGCACTTGCTTGTTTTGAAGCGAAGTATTCCGCCACAAAACGTGGTGCCAATGTTGCCAAACTTGAACGAAAAAATGGTTAATCTAAAAAATATTGACGTTGTTCGCATAAAACTGATTTTTCATACCGAAAAGTCAAATGTAAAATTTTGTCAACCATTACGACGTTCGTGAAATTTTACACATGTTTATTGTTTGTCAGACAGAAGGAATCAGTCAACCTGGATGACGATGGGCGAGTTCGTAAACGTCTGACTAACAAAAATCTCCATTACTTGCGTTCATAAAGCGAAATACGAATCGAACTTACGCAGGCGATAGAAATCTAGTATGTTCGTAAACGTCAGAAATGTGCAGTAGTCATGTTGTCGTCGGGCAGATTGTGTAGACAAAAACAAACATCTGCATGAATACCCGCTTATTTTCTGCATGCTGACTAAAAAATTTTTCGATTTGCAGACACAAAGCAGGCATGTGATTGGACTTTCGCAGATTACTGCGTTTACGAATTCACCCGATAGCTTACGCTTCCCTTTGCCTAATCAAATCAAAGTGGGGACAGCAATATTGAAGCTATAAACTTAAACCTGACGGGCAAGATGACTTAATAGAGAGCATAAATCAACTCGTTTCAATCGATTCAACTAAGATTTGGTCAGAAGAGTGTTTATCTGGTAAATGCAATCTCAGTATCGCTTTCTGATCTAAAAGAAAGGAGACCATATCGACTGCACTTCCAATAGTTCAGCGTACAAGATCTTAAGTACCATATTGTGTGAACGCCTCAAACCTTTCGTTAACAACCTGATTGATCCACAACTGATCGAATTTTAAGAATTGGCAGATTCTGTAGAAATCCCAAGTCGTCTAAGGCGGTACCTTACATCTCCTTGTTTATTTTAGGGTGGCCTATGAAAGACTAGCTCCTTACCGGACTTGTGTTCCATTGTGTCATCAGCGCCGGTAAGACTCACCCCGCGGCCTTTGATGTCACAACAGGATTTACGCAAATTGACGCGTTGCCGTGTAATTTTTTAACATAATATTTGAGCCAATTGTGTGAAACTCTTAGGCCAACGCTAGAGGCACAATTTTTAAAAAAATTGCGCAAAAACGTATATTGTTAAACTGGGCGGAACTCATCGTCACCGGTGCCTTACAGTACAGAAGTAGAAGTCGAAAATTAGAAGAGGAAACAAGTATTTTCTGTCAACAAGAGGGATATCTCACATAAGCTTTGTTCAATGAGGCCCTTCCGAACAGTTCGGAACAGAAAAGTACAAGAATTTGTGTTCAATGAGAGAATTTTCTATCCGAAACTGTTTTGCTTTGTGTTCAATGAGGTTGTTCGGAACAGCTTAGAACAGGGAATCTTGCACCTCTTGAGGAAAAATAGAATTGTGAAAAATGTCAAAATCAGCTGTGGCTGTCAATGCGGTATGACATTTTTCAATTTTTGATAACTGTTAGCTCTTCATGTGTTAGGACTGTACTTTTCTGTTCTAACTTGATCTGACGTTTTTGAAAAATCTGTTCTGTTCTGTTCTGTTCTGGTTTCTTCCCATTGAACAAAGCTATTGATAAATTAGACAGAATGTCACAGTGGACAGCTATAACTTCGAGGTTGTATGGCATTTAGTCTACCTTGGCTCTGCTATCACTTCTGAGAGCAACATTGCATCAGAAAAACAAAGCAGAATGACCCTCTCCAAATGCTGTTTCATTGGGCTGCGTAAACAACTGATTAGTAATGTCCTGTTCCGAACAAATAAGGACACTATATGAAAATCTCATCATCCCAAAATGCAGATGAAGATTCCCTGTGTCGTTGCAATTTAATAATTATTCGTACGACATTTAGTGCCGTTTGAGCTTAGACAACATATAATGGCAGAATATGTCAATCTCGAAAGTCTGCTTACAAATCTTCAAAGAAATATTTCACGATGAATATTATTTAAATTTCTTAGCACCAAACCATTGAACATTTCCTTTCACCAGAACGTCATACTCGATTTAAGCAATAAAATTATTAAAAAAAGGAAATGTGTATAGATAAATGGTTGATATGGCCATGGCTTCAACAAAACAAAACGTGCGGATCTTTTAACACAACAATTCAACTCCTGAAGGAATATGATGAGGAAAAACTCGCACATAATTTATGACGCAATTTAGAAATACGCAACATACCATAGCATTTCCTTTTTTTTTCTTCGATAAATCTTTTCACATCCTTTTTTTAGGAATATAAACTTTGAATAACAGGTTTAAGGCTGTAAGGCAACTTGACTCTAATTTTTCTCAGTGCACGTCAAATTAGAAATATTCAAAATGATTCATTGGAAAGCGTTTACATTTTATTTATGCGGTTGGAGTCGACAGTTGTTGTAACTCCTTTTTTGGGTGAACAAGAGATCTCCCTGTTTGAGGGAGTTTGAAAATTAATTTAATTCTCGTTTGGATCTAATGTGATTTTTGAATTTTGCGAAAAGCTGGCAATTACTTTACAATAAAAAAGTCAACTACAATGCGCTGGGTGGCAATTAATTCAATTCAACTCAAAGGTCTCTTTTCTGAAGGCGCCGACAATAGTGCCTGCAACTACGTGGATCGGTGACACTGACAGCCTTTAAGACTATGTTTTTATTAAACGTTGCTTTCGCAGGGTTTCTTGTCATCTAGTAGGATTGCTTGATAGACTGGATTTTGTTTGACGTTTACAGGCGAGGGGGGAAGCGGAGAGGTGATACGTTACGTCACTCCGGATTTTTAAATTTTTTAAAATTCTTAGGTTTTTTTTTGACGTTTGTAGATGTCAATCGGCAGTCACTCGACAAACGTGTAAAAATATTGTTTTTGTGATGCGTCTTCTGGGCTGGTGGCTGATGGCTGATCGCATTTATGTTATTTATTTAAATTGTTCTAAATTTCGTGAAAGAAGCACGAAAATCAAATTAATTTGGTCGACACTGACAATAGAGATAATCAGCTTCTTGCTTATCCGTGAGTATTTTTAGGTGGATTATCCCATAGACAAGGGTCACCTCTCTCACAGAGGTGAACGCTCTAACACGCTTAGTTTGAGAACTTTCAAAACTCCATGTTAAGCCATGTGTCATGTCTAATTGTTCTCAGCTAGACAAAGAATGTGAGGGAAAGAAGGAGGCCCAAAGTAGTACTGCCTGACTCTTGACATTAAAAATGCGTTTAACACCCCTGACTGGAGGTGTACCTGACAAACAATGACCGATTATTTTGAGCAGTGCTTTTCAATCTTTTTAGAGCCCATACAAAACTTAGCGACTCCATTTGAAAATTAAAAAAAAAGGGCAAAATTGCAAGACTTTTTTTTGTCGGGTCAGGAAACGCTACACTGGAGCACTCAGACGCAACTGGTTCATTGTACTACCACAAAGCAGGACCCATTTTTAACCCATGTTACTGGAATTTTCTATAGTCTCTTCTGGTGCAAGATTTGTGGGAAACCCAATCGCCAATAGAGGCCCTGACCAATGACCCGAGAAGACCCAATGTAGGTCTTGCGAAAACTTCCTCTGAACCTTTTCTAGCAATCTCATCGGAGATCTCATTTTCAGAGATTTCAGTGTGACCTGGGACCCATACAAGAGTAAAAGAGTTCAGCCTTACGACCGAATTCAGAGAGTTCTTGTATTGTTAAAGGGTTGAGCAAGACCTTAAGCGCAGCCTGGCTATCGCTACAGACGCAGATGCTCTGATCCTTCCACCTTTTCTTATCAATATAGTCCGTGCCCATTAGGATTGCAAAAATATTTGCTTGGAGTACAGAGGCATGATTGCCTAACGAGTAGTGAAGTCTAGTGTTGTCGGTTTCCACGAAGACACTAGCACCGTACCCATGACTAGATTTGAAGCCATCCGTGTAGTTCGACTGCAGCCCAGTCTAGGCTCGGACTCTTGCCGAAGTCACAGCATAGCAGCCGAAGTTCTGGTGTCATTGCATCAGACGGCATATCCATGGAGCTATGGTCGTATAATAAGTGTTGCGCAAGGTCATCGAAAACCAGTGCGGATGATACCAAAAGCCACACCGTCTAAGACGATGGATTGCTTTGATAGTACAGTCCATGATATAAGTATCAAGGGGAGGTAAGTTAAGCAGAGCGTTGAGAGCAGTGCCAGGCGTAGTCGGGAAAGCTCCCGTGCAGCCGAGATAAGCCGTTCTTTGAAGTACACTTATGTACACTGCCAGAAAACTGAGAGCGCCTTGGATGTCTTCGACTTGACATGCTTTCCCCAAAGAAGTTTTTATCCAGGATCACTCCTAGATATTTGGCTTCATCAGAGATCTGGATAGTGACGCCTTTTAGCACTGGCTGAGTCAGACCGGTCACAACCCTCCTTCTCATAAAGAGAGCAACCTCAGTTTTGAGAGGGTCGACCCCTAGTGCACCATTCATCGACCATGTCAGAAGCCGCCTGGGCGTTAGCACAGACAGTCTAGGCATGACCGGACAGAAACTATGGCAACATCATACGTACATGAAGCAAGAACGTCATCTTGCAAAACTTGCAATGCAAATAATTTTGTAACGGCGGGTGCCTTGTAAAAAGTCGCTATAGTACACGTGATTGTAGTTGTGTTACGGTCGTAACACGATTTTGTTTATAGTTCGACGTCAAGACAGTGCCTGCACTCTGAACTATTTTATATGTTTTTATATTTTATTTTGAAGCTCACGACCCCCTTACATTTGCTTCACGCGACCTACACTTTGAAAAACATCGATTTAGGACCTATAATTCTACCATACAACACCGACGGCGGCCCCAAGGTATATACGATCAACGGCAGAGTGCTGGGTCTACTGAAAGAAAAAGTTGACAAAGGTTCAGTTAAGGAGCAGCTTCTGATAGATGCTTTTAGGAATGACTACAACTCTTAACACCGACAAGTCGTAGACTGCCTTGTTTTATCAATGTTCACTCTTCTCGGCGGAAGGTCAAAATATTTGGCGTGTTATAACTAAGTCCCCGAAAACAAAGTAAGTAAATGAAAAAGATAAAAGGCTGGGATGCAGTACAGTAAAGTACAAAAGGCATCATAAGTAAGCTGTGTGCCTTAGAGAGGGGGGCGGAAGCGGGACAATAAAGTTTAGACCCTCCATTACCTCATAGTGTACGGTTTCTGATAATGCATCCAGGTCAATCGCCGTGATTTCTCTACGACTATTCTGCGCCATATATTTTTCAGTCGATACACTCTTCTACCATCTTAGGTAAGTGGATTCCATTCCATATAGGCTCGCCGTCTGTCCTCTTTTCCCCGGACGCTGTCCTCTTTTGAAGTGCATCCGGGGACGTCCGGTATGATTTTTGAAATGTATTCTGGGTTTTTAAAAAGTTGCAACCTACATCATGTGGCGGAATGGACCAACCGTAGATCATGAACGATGCAAGTAAGAGAGCAATGAATGGCTTTCGCTCGAATGTGGTTGCCCCCCTCCCACCCCCACCTAATTTCAATATTTCTAGTACGTCCGGGGTTATGGACGTCCGGGTTTTTATGCCCATGACTTTTAAGATTAATTAAAATTCTGATGCCAACTCTAATTGCATAGCGTAGTATATGTTAGCAAGTCTTTTCAAAATGTCGGAACATATGATAAATCCACAGCCATTTTCATCCCTGAATGGTTGTATGTATTGTTTGCTGTCCTATTCTATTGTAAGTTTATTCGTTAAAGATACGAACGGTACCTGTTAGTGAACACTTTAAGTTTTCTCAGACTTCCGCAGGCCTGTTTCTAAGTTTTGCACTCATAAAACAGCACGGATTTGACATTGGGATAGAACAGTCGTAGGTTGATGATTAAGCTAATTGCATTGATTCGTCATATTTTGGACAATACTAAAGCCAGCTCCACGTTTAGGAGCTGGCTTTATCGATTTTATCGATATCGACTTTTTCTACCGATTTTCCAGCGATTCTTTAGTAAGATACGTCTGCGCCCAAAAAAACTAAACCGTATAGTGACTGTAGGGTAGATTCAGACCGTCAACCGGTGTAAAGGTTGAGTTTGAAGCTAATGAATCTTAACTTTCATGAGACACTCAATTAAGGTACTGGGAAAAGCCGAACGCATTCTTAAATTTCATCAAGTAACGAACCGCCTTGACGCTTTTAAGAAAATTCCCGCCACAATCGGACGGGGTTGAAAAAAGTTAAAATTCCTTTCCGACTTAGCCAACCACTGTTATCCGATAGGTGACACGATGGCAAGCGTAAAATACTATCACACTGGCTGCCACACCCGATGACCTAAGAAGTTCAAAGGGCCCAGAACATCTGAACATTTCTGAGAGCGCTTCTCACACCACTAATCCTAACACAAAAAGGATATTTGATTGTCTTTAGCACATTTAACAGCAAAACTTTAAGACAAGGGACGTGAACAAAAAAAAAAAAGAAACACAATAGTGTCGTTTGACCTATAAAAAACGAATGCGCCCAGAACAAACACATGTTTGTTCATTTCCCAAAAGGAAAATCAAAAGTTCCCAAAAAAAAAAGCATCTTTCTCCCCGAAGGTCAGCTTTAAAGGTTAAAAACAATGTTTCGCAATTCACGATGAAATTGATTTTCTCAAACCAAGACACCTTAAAAAATGTTCGCCCTTCGAGTATTTTCGAGAAACTTGGGCACATTAATCACCTCCAGTTTTAAACGTACCTCTAGTTAGGGAAAGCGTACATTCATTCATTTTAAGTGGAGCCATGAATATCGAATATTTTTCACCTCTTCAGTGTTTTTCTGCAAACATAACCTAAAGTGAGTTCAGGCGAAAGTCAAAAAATACCAAAGGAACGATGTAGTCGTACCGTTAAACTCAGGTGTAGAATCGAAGTAAGTTAATAGCTGGGAGTGGGCCTGGAAATATGGTTGTGTGCTTGCTTAACTCTATCTTGGGCTTGTTTTGCTTTTGGGAAAATTGTACTGATTTAAGTTTGAGATTACGTTAAGGTGGGCCAAAGGATGCAGTTGATTGGAGAGCTCGTTAAACTATTTTCAGCGTACACGCCCCGGGTGCTCTAGTATTTTGACGACTGTTCGGAGTTAAGTGAGTCTGTACAAATCGATTTCTATTTAATGCCGATTAGGTTGTCTTCGGTGTACAACTGACCACTGGATAGCAATATTTGCTGATTGGGAACTGTTCGCTCTGGTTTGTAGAAAGTTACAAGCAGACAGGTGGCCATAGTGTGTACTGTGTGTTTTCTGACAGCTCAACAGGCTACGTAATTCTCCAAGAGCTATACAAATTACGATGGTTGAGGATAAAATTGAACAGGGATGTGCTTTATGAGGTTTCAGTTTAAAAATGAACATAAAATTGTTTGGATCTTCTATAGAATTGTCAAGGAACTATCAGGTGGATGTAGCTTCTACGATTCCCATTTTCTCACACTGAATATTACTAAAACAGCAACCGAAGTGGGAATGTAAGGTGACTCCGAGAATCACAGGAGAAACCTCTCGACGTGCAAAGTGGCAAGATCACTCGTAAAGGCACCAAACATACTTCTCACCAGAAAGGTTCTAAGTTCAAGCAGAGAACAATCAGCCCCGAAGGGGCGGTTAATGACAGAACACTCTAAAGTCAACAAACGCAAGCATAGCATTGTGAATGTGATCAAGTGGACTTCGAACATGAGGAACTGATACCGTTCTAGCTTCTACTAAAGAAGCTGGCAGATTTAATAAAAAAAATAAATAGCTGGCGCGACATTTAGGGATGAGCCAAAGCCTAGTTTCTCGCAACTATTCATGTTGGACTTGTTGCATTTTTTGCACGAATGGAAAGGACGCCGACTTCGAACAGCGAATTAAGAAGCTTTTTCATGACAAGTAATACTCTCGGAGAGTCGGAGATTTGTCAGTCCCCGACGAGAGGGGCTGGTGGACATGGCTGCGGCTTGAACCCATGCAGCTCACTCCAACGTACTAACCATTGAGCCACGGCGACCATTATTTTATAGAGTAATGCGTCAAGCAATCTGCTCACCAGGAAGGCTCTAGGTTCACGTAGAGAGCAATTGAAGCAAATGGTGGGACACATTAACATCAACAAACACATGCATAGACTGGGCCTCGCTGACACAGCGACATTTAGGAATTGCGAGGAAGAGGAGGAAGACCTCGAACACTTCCTGTGTCACTGCCCAGCCCGAGCAAGAATGCGACAGAAGACCCTGAGGTCCATGTGGAAACCTGAAGCATCTCAAGGACAAAGGAATCGGCGGAATCCGGGCCTTCACCAAAGAAACAGGAATTTTCGCCAGAATACACGTACACTAGTGTCAACTCCATAATTGTTTCCACCTTCCTTACATCCCTCCCAACATACGCCCCAAGCCAAACCTATCCCTGCAGTTCCGACGATTAAAGGAGGGGAACACAACGGGCCCGACAGAGGAATATACGAATATACGATATCAATGCGTCAAGTATGTATAAGTCCTCGCTTTAGCAGCTTCTTATCGCTTTCGAGAATGCTTTCGACAGTGTGAATCGAGATTTCATTTTGGTTGGCCTTGCGAAAGAGGGGCATATCGGGCTACCAGATAGGTAGGTAGAGTGGCGGCTCTTTAGAGCCCAATTAGCGCTAGAGTGCACCGTTTTGTAACCACGAAACTCGTTTAAACCTTATTAGTATGTGATTGTTGATTTGGTGGTTTAGTATGGCTATATCCAGCCGGTGGAGTTTAGATACAGGATTATTTCTCCAATCCTTTTTTTAGCTATCTCGGCGAGGTCCATGAAGAAGAGTTTGCCCGAAGAGCGCTGTCTAGTCCTCGCCAGGGCCGGACACCTGCAGAGGAAGTGAAGTAGAGATTCTTTCTTATTAAGGTCTTTGCAGCTTCTGCAGAAGTTGTTGTGAGGAATACCAAGCTTGACCGCATGGTCTCCGACTGGCCAATGGCCTGTAAGAATGGCTACGATTCTGGCAATATCTGGTTTTGATTTGCCAAGTAGCTCTCTTGACTCAGTTTTATTGTAACTTTCTTGAGATAACGCAGCTGGACAGGCCATTCCATCTTTGATTTGCAAGCTGGAGGAAGTGTAGATGTACAAAGCCCTTAACAGTGCCCAGCGGAATATCGACTCTTTCTGTAAGTGAACTGTTAAGGGCCGATCCTTTCCTGGCCAGCTCGTTGGGACGGTCATTGCCCAAGTAATTGCTATGACCTGGGATCCAGATGAGTGTAATTGTGGAGTGGGTACTCAGTTGATTAACTTCAAGCTGGCATTGCTCTACCAGCTTTGATGATATGGTAACCGCATCAATGGCTTTGATAGCAGTTTGGTTTCCTGAGAAGATAGCAATATTTTGGTTGGATGTTTGGAGATTGTTGAGCAAGCGGCAGGCCTCGCGAATCGCGAGAAGCTCCGCCTGATAAATAACTATCAGAATCTGGAAGACGAAGAGACTTTGATATATTCAGTTGGTCAGAGAAGATATCTGCGCCGACTCCGCAATCCATCTTCGACCCGTCCGTGTATATACCAATATCATGGTCATTGAAAACATTTCCATTCTTCCATTCTTCTCTGGTAGGGAATTTAGTAAGGAATAATTTCCTAAAATTGAGGATGGGTGTCATTTAATCGGTCGAAGACCCGACCGAATGACCTGGAATGGTTTCCAGGATCTTACACTGACCGTACGGCTTTTCGGTCCAATACCCAGATTCCCTTAGCCGGATCGCACTGCAGGTAGCTGTGTCTTTGATGTGAAGGTCAAGGGGCATTAGGTGCAGGATCACACTTAGAGCATCGGTAGGACAAGATCTCAGAGCCCCTGTAACACCTACACACGCTGATCTCTGCACTTTCTTGAACCTATCGATGTTGTATTTTTTACTCACGGCACGCCACCAGACTATGGCGCCATAAGTAAGAATTGGACGCACAGTGGCAGTGTACATCCACAGGGTCATCTTTGCCGAATGTTTTATTGCAGGCATAGAACGCTATACTTGCTTTCTTAACCCGCTGTTCTATATTGAGCTTCCAACTCAGTTTCGGGTCGAGTATTGTGCCTAGGTATTTTGCACTGGGGCTTAGTGAAAGTGGCTGACCATTTAGTTTGGGTGGGGTGAATTCCGGAACTTTGGTTTGAGTGGTAAATAGCATCATTTCGGTCTTATCTGGATTTACTCCAAGGCCCATGAGTGTATCGGGCTACCAACGACGATAAAAAGTTTCGCGCTCTACCCAGTGATAGGTTAAAGGAGTTAGAAGTTCAAAGCGGGGTACAATTTAAAACATTTTACGTTGTGCGCCGCAAAACTAAAACAACCATTTGCAGCACCGATCGCTGTGGAGATTATCACCAAAACTTAGCTGATGCTTACACATATTAAAAAAAAAAAAAATTCTACCTTAAGGCTAATAAAATAATTTACAATCAAGCATCTATAACTACTCATTCCAGTGACATACAATATTTACAAGCGTTTATTTACAAAATTTACAAGTAAAACCACAAAAAATCACAAACATTGTATAAGAAAAAATTCTCTAAAGGATCTTACTCGTTTACCACGTTTACCACGGGGTCCTTTTTCGCCTGGTGGCCCGGCCGGTCCTGGCGGACCAATTTCACCTCGTTCACCCGGAATACCTTGAGGACCTGAAAAATTAAAGAAAAAAAAAATAAATCACAAACAAATGAAACAATGCACCATAATTGTGTGTAACACTTATGTATTTCTTCCAATTAATATTCCTACATATGTACATACACACACAAACGCATGTACAGGGATGTGAAAATGTGAAAGAGTATATTCATAATGACAATTATTATCCTCGTGTGCACATAAATTAATGTCGTACAGGAAAAGCGAAACCCTCATGGGTAGTGGCAGTGTGACACCCTTTCGCAAGTAATTTCAACTCACATACTCCCATGCGGGCTACCAGTTAATATTACGCAATTGAAGAGGACTTTCTGTAACAGTAATTGGGGGAACAAGGCATAGTTGCAGGAATTTTCCGAGATGTCCTCTTCTTCTTCTTAATTATAATGCTTTTACGGTGTCAATGGTAACCATGTGCTCGTCAAGGAACAGTGATTTTGGAACTCCGATCTATGGCTGTTGATTGTTATACTCGTATGTGAGCATTCTATGGAGTTGACTATTTTTGGGGGTTCACACTGGTTGTACGTAGGGAGAGTTTATTACTAAGGCAACCTTCGGAAACTGTTGCATAATTAGAATGCCACAGAGATTGTTCTGTTGTACAGCATTGTGTTGCATAAAGAAGGATTACGTAAGGTTCGGAGTAGGCGGTAGGCGCCAACTATTGATATCGGTTACAAAAGAACAATTTCACAGTGACTTTTGTAATCCACGACTTTGCGTAACTTTGCAGTCAAAGAAATTTAAATACCATGGTAGCCTTTGATGCATTGCTGGGGTGGATTTCATTAAGCGGTTTAATTTGAAGACGTTATGATAATAGGTTTGCGAAAGTGGGTGCTGAATTCAAAGGAATTATTTAACCCTTATCGATTGGAGCGGCCGGCGATTGGAAATAATTTCTATCGAGTTGGAAAAGTGCCTGACAAGGAACTGTGTATACATCTATACCTACAATGAAAGCCTTGTGCGTTCGCACTGCGAACACGTTTGCCAAATGTCGGGACTCTCAATTGCGTAGTTTTTTGTTCTTCTAAAAAAAATGTTGATAGTGTCCTGAGGATAGTTTCCTGACAACCGTCGTCGTCGCACTAGTTATGTACATAGAATTTCAGTGGCAGTCATGGGGGTGCGGGTTTACCTCTGGTCTTTTGGACCACAGCAGTGATAAACATTTTGGAGGCCACAATTGCCACAAACGGCAATATTCTAGGAATCGCGCCGGTTCTGGCAAAGGAAATCCCTCTTTAATTCGTTTGGTTGACTGAGTTGCAAGGATGGTGGAAGTAGTGGACATGTGTTCATTCACTCATCCAAATAGAGATGGGGCAGCTGTTCGAAACGAAGTATGGGTGCCCGAGGACGAGGCATAGGGGCATTCCAGGAAAGTGTAAAGATGAACTCGCCAAATAAGGAACGAGCTACTTTTTCTGCGTTCCCATTTGGTTGCGTTCCATGAATGTACACTACATGACCACACTGACTCTTTTTTGATTTTCTGTGCAAGCACGGCCTTCGACTTAATAGGAGTAAGGAAAAAGGAGCTCGTGTGGCATTGGCCTAACACCCATTATAGCTGAAACAAAGAACCTTAAGTATACAGATCGCGCATGACGCTTTAAGAATATCACCGCCGGCCTTAAAGCCCCCAAACCGGCTGTGGTACACTGGCTGTACACGGCGGTTGTGAGACCCATTCTTACATGTGGCTCACTAGTCTGGTGGAAGGTGCTTGAGAAGCAATATCAGCTTTCAAACCTCACTAAGATTCAGAGGGCAGCCTGTATAGGAATCTTAGGATCAATGAGAACAACACCAACAGCGGCAATGGAAACCATGCTAAGTCTCGTTCCGCTGGATCTGTACTGCAGCAACACGGCAGCTAAAACTGCCTTGAGACTAAAGGAGAGGCGACAGTGGAAATCAGCTCCCTATGGTCACGCCTCAGTGCTGTCTCGTTGGGGGAATGCCGACAGACCGACAGAAACAGATCACATGATCCAGACTCTGGCATTTGACAGGAGATTTCATATCAGAATTCCTGACAGAGATGACTGGAGGAACAACAAAGTCACCAATAAAAAGGAACTGGCCTTCTACACCGACGGTTCCAAGATGGATATTGGTACAGGGTCCGGGGTCTACTGCAAGGCCCTTGGAATAAGCCAGTACTTTAGATTAAACGACGATTGCAGCGTCTTCCAAGCCGAAATTACAGTCATCATCGAGGCCTCGAAAACTGTCCGAGACAGGGGCATCACCGCGAGGACAATCACGATCTATATCGACAGCCAGGCAGCCGACGAGGCTCTGGAGTCTGCGATAACTAGGTCAAGGCTTGTAAAAATCTGTAAAGAACATTTAGATGAGATATCGAGAGCCAATACGGTGACCCTATGCTGGGTACCGGGGCATATGGATATCTTAGGTAATGAGAGAGCTGATGAATTGGCACGAAGGAGGGCCTCGCTGCATGCCTCACAGGCTCTCCCCTTTGCCAGAATTCCAATAAGCTTGGTAAAAAGGTATATTGATGACGAGGCCATAAGTCGAGCCAATGCACGGTGGATCCAGCTAGATACATATGCAACGGCTAGGAAATTATGGACAAATTATAATAAGAAGAGATCTCTGTCTTGTTAAACTAAGTCGTCGTGAGGCGAGGATAGTCTGTGGCATTATTACTGGGCACTGTGCAATTGGTATTCATGCGGAACGCCTCGGTATCCACCACAACGACTATTGCAGAAGCTGCAGGGATGAGGAGGAGATCGAATCTGTCCGACACCTGCTGTGTGAATGTCCTGCCCTCGCCAGTAGAAGAATGAGGACTCTTGGTAGTTACTTCTTCACGGAACTGGAAGACTTGGGTGATGTCGAGCTGAGGGACCTCCTGAGATTCATTTCTTTATCTGGGTGGTTTTAAATCAGCGGTTTCCAACCCCTTTTCTCTTTACAGGTTCCCGGAGTTAAATTGGAAGATGGGTACAATGGACCCTTTGTTGGTCTAAGTGAGCAGTGACATTGTCACAAGGCAGCCATTAACCTAACCTAACCTAACCTAAAGCCCCCGACACCAATCAGTCCACGTGAACTGCAGAGTCCCAATGGTCATACATCAGTGAGTTCATCTGGATCAAGTGATACGCCTCCAACAAGTTTGTTGCGACAAAGCCATTACGGAGTGACATCCTGTGAAGGGTGTAAGGGACTTTTTCTTCGCAGTATACAAAAACAGATCGAATACAGGTGTTTACGAGATGGTAAATGTCCTGTGATTCGACTGAACCGCAATAAATGTCAGTATTGTCGTTTCAAGAAATGCCTTTCTGCTGGAATGAGTCGAGACTCTGAAAGATATGGTAGAGTACCGAAGCGTTCACGTGAACTGAATGGTACGCCTGACGAACTAAATAATCATGTCAGTACACCCGGCATCACCGCAGGACTTGGGATGCTCAGCCCAATTGTCAGCAGCGGAAATTCCCGAGATACCACCACCGACGACCGAACTCTCCGTCTATGACATTATAATGCGCATTTCGCAGGCTCACCGTATGTATTGTACTTATACGGAGGAGCAAACTAGAGAGCTGGTAAGACGACCCATAATGGATCCCTGGCTGAAAGGAGAGAACTTCAAAAGATTTGGCTTTGGCAACAATTTGCCGCGCGCATGACACCGGGTGTTCACGTGTCGTTGAGTTTGCCAAATGTGTATCTGGCTTCTGTGATTCTATACAAGATGATCAATTGATTCTGATCAAGTTGGGATTCTTTGAAGTATGGCTAACGCATGCAGCACGCATGATCAACGATACAGCATTAACGTTCGACGATGGAGTTTATATGACGCGTCAACAAATGGAAATTCTTTATGATCATGACTTCTTCGTATCGATGGTAAATTTCTCCAACACCCTGAACGCCTACAATCTAAGCGGCACTGAAGTTGGCCTCTTCTCGGTTATGGTGGCGCTGGCACCCGACCGTACTGGCATTACCGAACACAAATTAATTGCCCAAACTCCTTCGCTCCAGAGCCGGTTCCCCCCAGGCAATGCAACAATGCAAAATTCCCGTACTAAGATCGCTCGGTGCACGGCACTTCTCACTTAGACTGGCTTCAAATGCATTGAACAAAACTCCGGCTACCGCCATTATTCGCTGAGATCTTTGGCATTCCCAAGAAGGACGAAGAACCCCAAGCTGCAGCTCCTGCAACATTGTAAAGGTCGGACGGCGGAGTAAGCTACGTCCTGCGGAATCCGGTTTAATTCTTAAAAAAATGTTTAAGCTTTCAATGCATAAATTTTTAGTTTACACTGTTTGAATTCTTAATGCATAACAAATCCTAGGTAGACAAGTGGCACAATGTGTCTAGCGACAAAACAGATTTGCTCAAAGCTTGGCCTGAAGCGATGTAAGAATTAGACCTCTCTGAAAGATTGCATAGGAGCAGGCCGAGCCAGCCATTTGCAGAGGAAGTGAACGCGGGTTTCTTTCTCGATAACATCGTTAAAGCTACGACAGCTTCACTGTATGTTTAGAGCGATTGGTCAGGGGTCTGGACTCTCCACTTATCGCTACAATTTTGGCGATATCTAGGCGGGTCCTATTAAGAAGCCATATGCTGCTGCTGTTTGTTCTGCTCCATCTGATTTCAGCCAGCGATCGGAAGCGTAAATGTGTATTGACTTGTTCCATGTGTGAGTTTTCAAGGGTTGAGCATTGCGTGGCCAGTTTGTCGATGTTGACAATGTCCTTGTGACCTGAGACTATTAGGAAAGTGACTAAAAGCCGGCAAAATAGGTATCGTTCGTAATGACCGAAAAAATAAGATCGCGGATACAAGCTGCCGAAATGAGATTTCTTCGTTGTATTGCGGGGTTGACTCGTCGAGATCGGGTTAGGATCACCAGAGTACGCGAGGCATTCAATGTCGAGCAGCTACTTCTTCGAACGGAGAGGTCCATACTTCGATGGTTTGGGCACGTCAAACGCATGTCACCAACTCAGCTTCCAAGACGTGCGATGGAATCCGTGCCATCACGTAGGAGTCCTCTGCGAATGCCTAGGATGAGATGGCTGGACCAAGTCCGAAATCTCACCTCTACTCATATGGCGATAGCCCCTGACGATTTAGAGTCGATCGTGGAAGATCGGGAAATGTGGAGAGTCCACTTAAGGTCCCTAAACCCGCGACCCTCATAGATGATAAGCGGGCCATTGGAAGATGATGATAAAGATATGGAGGCTGAATCAATGCCTTTGACTGCGGCTTGCCTATCGACTAAGATAGCGATCTTGTGTTTGAGTTTTGGATCGTTTTTATTTAGTCGGCAGGCAAAATCAGGGAGGCGAAAGGATTTGAATAAGTTGAAGGTTTTCGGGAAGATTTCTGCGCCAACTCCGCATTCCATATTTGAGTCGTCTCAATAGAAGGCTGTGTCATAGTCATTCAGCACTGCTCCTTCTTCCCACTCACTTCTGGGGAGAAAACCTGCAGTAAAATTATTGATGAAATTTAAATTACATAGTCATAGTCATAGTCCAGACATAGTCTGTCTGGAAAGCTATTCTAGCTTCTAAACTATTTATTTTGGTAGCAGTACCGAAGGATTTGGCTGTCCAAAACCGAGACTCCCTCAGTCTGATTGCGCTACACGGTGCAATTTTTTTCATATGGAGGTCGAGGGATAGGTAAGTAGTTAGGTAGAAGTGGCTGCCTGGATTGTCTATCCAGAGGCTCAGGTAGTACTAATGCTCCATTTTGATATCACCACTCATGGGACCAAGGGTGTACGTACATATATGTATTTCTAGAAAGGGGGTGATTTCATCCTATCTATCCTGTGGAATTAAGAAAATTAAAGTTGTTACAGAAATTTATGATGGCTGTGGGTTGTAACACCTACGTGCGTTGGCCAATGGCGAGTGGTAATAGCAACAATTCTCGCTGTCTCAGTTCACTTGCTATTGATTGGGTCGTGCGTTATATTTTTGTTGCAGGTGGGGCACGTCTTTCTGGATATGACATAAACTATTTCACCTGGAATTGGCAGTGGATAGAAAATGCTGGAAGGTCGAGGAATAAAAGGAGCAGGAGCAGATTTGTCCGTTGTAGTAGTGAGTACAGTGCAAAGTTTTCTTTAGTTAAGAGGCTAAGCATGTGCCCGGCAGTAAAGTTGTCTAGCTGTCAGTTGTTTTTTTTTTTTTTATGAAGTTTTCTGTTCATGTTTCTACAAAAAGTGAACACAGCAGGCGACTTTTCTAAGGATTCTGTCCTTTCCTTTCTCTCGAAGTCATGTTCTACTTATACATACGCATTGTACACATGAACCAAACCATAGATGCAACAAAAAGTTTCATACTGAGATAACTAACGAAACTATGCATATGATTGTAAATTCAACAAAGGACTCTCCCCTTGACGCAAACCACATTCAAACGACTTCTTCAAGTTTTCAAATATTTTGAACTCAATTCACAGCCTGAAGCCAAGTTAACCCCTAGCAGTTTGATTAATATGACATAGTTGAGTGGAGATGCTGACCAACTATGATGACACTTCCAGCAGCTGGCAATTGGATCCAGAAAGAAGAAACTCCGATTCCGGCACTAGCGTGACCACATTCCATATAAATTCACATTTGATTCCGAAAACGATGCTCGCAGCTCCTTACACAGACGCACAAACACACACAACAATCAACAGACGTAATTTATTTTCTCTCAGAACGATTGTTGCGTGGTTGCAAATAGATTCTCCTAATACCGTGACTCCTTCTGCCTCGACGTATGTCAGAAAATCTGTTCATCTTCGAGAAATTGAAACCATAACATCGCCATCGTTTCGTTGCGTTTTTCGAAATTCACAGAGTTACAGAGCTCCCCTCGCGCTCCCTCGCTTAGGATGATGGCCGGTGAGCAAACAAAACCTCGTCTCGTGTACACGTTCGCTGTCAACCGCATTCGCACACTCGATGGAGCAATTCCAGAAAAACCGGAGGGGAGCCCCAACGAGCTTTCGGAGGATGCTGGCAACCTTCAACTGCTGCGCCCGCTCCAGTTGCTGCTGTTGATGGTATGATATCATTCAATATTTGTTTTCATGTGGAGAAAAGGAGGAATTCGAGGATTTTCCAGCTATTTTTCGATTTCCCTTTTTTTATTATTATTATTTTTCCCAGTTACAAAGAGCAGGAGTCGGGGAAAAACTTTTAAAAAAGGTTGATCAATCAACTTTTTCGTTTCATCTCCCGGGTGTTTATTTGGCTGTGTGTGTGTGTTTCCTTAAAAATTAATCAATTCGAAATCGTGATTAATATCCCATTACGGTTAAGGATAGCTGTCCCTATTTACCTCTGGCTTAGGAAAAAATGACTCACAACCAAGAAGTATCTAAAAAACAAAAGAGAAATGATCAATTTTTTACCTGGCGGTCCAGGTGGACCTGGTGGTCCCTCGATAATGCCAGTTGGAAATTCGTCGCCCTTTATGGTTGTGGTTAAGCCTCGGTCTCCTCTGTCGCCTTTGTCACCCTGTTTATGGGAAAACAAACAAACAAACAATCGATTGACAAATGAACAACTCAATTTGGAGTGAAATTAATGGTGTCACAACAAACACGCACGTACGCACGTTCCGACGCACACTCACCCTTAATCCAGGTGGTCCCGTCGCACCGGGCGGTCCGATTGGACCTGGCTCTCCGCGAGTACCTGGTGGTCCTTGCGGGCCCGTCTCACCTGGAGGACCTTGTTCGCCATCATGTCCCGGTGCACCCATGCCTCCTGGTGGTCCTGGAGGTCCAGGTGGGCCAGGTTCACCAGGTTCGCCCTGTGACAATTGAAAAACATGTTAATCCACACTGCGACAGTGCACTCACGGATGCAGATACATTACATGCGTTGTAAAATGAAAATTGGTTCAAGAAAACTACAAGGAGTGGCATGCGATTTAAGTGTTAGTACGTGGGAACATTTTTTTTTTTGCATGCAGAGTGGATGGATTTCATCTGGGTTTTTGATTGTTCCATTTGGAGAGATGACAAGAACACATCTTGGATTTCAAATGAAGCTGTTCCATTGGAGTTGTTAGTGTTTTCAATTGGTTAGGTAGATTCTTTGTTAGTTCCGGAGGTCACAACTCACCTTTAATTGAATTACTGTCGAGGCGGATACGTTAACGCCCGCTTCTTGTAATCCCTTCAAAAAAAAAAAACCAAAACAGAAAAAAAAAACTCAAAACAAATCAAAAAACAAAAATAGTTAAAAAATAGAAAGGAATTCCCGGCGGATAACACAACATAAAGGGTGCGGATATTTTTTAAGCATGGTGGTAACTGCGCAAGGGTTCTCTTGTTAATTTGCTGCAACGAACTGTACAAGGGGTTCCTGGGATAGTAGTTTTGATTCAGTTTGTTAAGCCCCTAGCAAATATTTTGAGCTGCGGTGTTTACAACTGCTGTACATATACCTCTTTAACTTTGAAAGTAAACTTTTCCTACATTTAATACCAACGTATCCTACATATTCGTAGATATTCTTTTCCTGGACGCATGCATTGACGGTGCTCGCTGATCATCTGAAACTTTGATCTGACTTTTGAAAGTTTGCTAATCACTTTGAAGTGCAAGGAATCCTGTTGTGAGATACAAAGACGAGGCTTATAAAGAGTTAAGAGTTATATGGTTGTAGCGTGAATTGCACTCTAAGGAATTCTGGTTAGCAGTCAGTTTAATACAGAGGATTAATCGATTTAGGAACATTCGTAGATGACCGGCTCCGAACGGCGAATTGAGAAGCTCTTTCATGACAAATTATACTCCCGGAGGGTTGTCATTCCCCGACGAGAGGTGGTGCCGCGAAAAATGTTCGATGGATATGATTGGGGCTTGATCCCACGTAGGTCAGCAGTTCAACGCACTACCCACTGAGACACGGCGACCTCTGCCCGTCACCTGCTGTTTGAAAAACGGAAGATTTTTGGTAGTTAATCCTTCTATCCTGGAACTGGAGGATATACATATGGCTCGAAATTATTGAAGTCCTATGTCAAGTGAAGACTTGAAACCATGCGTAACCTGAATGTAACAAAATTGGCCCGTGGTTTATCGCAACTTACTTACTTACTTAGGTGGCGCTACAGTTCGGGGTGAACCTGGGCCTTAACCAACAAGTCTCTCCAGTTACCCCGGTCTTTAGCTAACTGCCTCCAGTTGCGCACGCCAAGTTGGTTGAGGTCCCCTTCTACTTGTGCGCGCCACCTTAGGCGAGGTCTTCCTCTACTGCGTTGTCCCTCTGGGTTAGATTCGAAGACTCTGCGTGCCGGAGCGTTAGTGTCCATTCGCTCTACATGCCCCAGACATCTTAGCCGATGGATACGTATCTTCTTGACTAGGGCGATGTCGTTGTACAGTTCGTATAGTTCGTGATTAAATCTTCTCCTCCAAAGCCCGTCAACGCATACGGGACCGAATATCTTCCGGATAATTTTTCGCTCGAAGCAACCAAGGATATCTTCATCCGCTTTCGACAGTGTCCATGCTTCAGCGCCATAAAGCAGAACTGGGTTGATCAAGGTCTTATATAGAGTTTCCTTAGTTTTCGGGATAGGGCCTAACTACTCAATTGCCTTCTCAGTCCAAAGTAACAGCGATTGGCAAGAGTTACTCTTCGTTTGATTTCCGACGTGTTGTCATTATCGGAGGTAATAGCAGAGCCAAGGTAGATAAAATCCCTTACTACCTCGAAGTCATAGCTGTCAACTGTGAAGTTCTGTCTAATACGTCGGTGTTGGGTGTCCCTTCTTGTTGACAGCAAATACTTAGTTTTGCCCTCGTTTACCGCTAAACCCATTTTGGCCGCTTCTGTCTCTATACTCGCGAAAGCACCGGTGACAGCTCGCTGCGTTCTTCCTATAATGTCAGTATCATCTGCGTACGCAAGCAGTCGAACAGATTTATGAAAGATTGTGCCTCCGGTGTTGGCTTGAGAGTTTCGCACAATTCGTTCAAGTATGATGCTGAAAAAGTTACATGACAGCACGTCTCCTTGTCTAAAACGTTTTAAGACATCAAGGGTTTCTGTAAGATCCTTACCGACTTTGATGGAGCAGCGAGCATTCTCCATCGTCATCCTGCACAGACGGACGAGTTTAGCAGGGATGCCAAAACTAGACATGACTCTATACAGCTCGTCTCTATAAATGCTGTCATAGGCGGCCTTAAAGTGTATCGATTTGGACTTCTTGGGTTTTTTCCGGGATCTGCCGAAGTGTGAAAATTTGATTAATTGTGAACTTTCCTGGGCTAAAACCGCACTGATGAGGCCAATCAGGTTGTTGACAAAAGGTTTCAGGCGTTCACACAGTATGGCAGATAAAATCTTGTACGCGATGTTGAGGAGGCTGATACCCCTGTAGTTGGCGCAGTTGAGGGGGTCTCCTTTTTTGTGGATCGGGCAAACGATGCTGAGATTCCATTCATCGGGCATACACTCATCTGACCAAATCCTAGAAAGTAGTTGGTGTACGCTCTCTACCAGCTGCTGTAAATGCCTCGGCCGGAAGGCTGTCGGGTCCAGCAGCCTTGTTGGATTTTAGATTTTTTTTTTGATTTTAGTTTAGATATTGTTTATCGCAACAATTTCTAGAATTTTTAGTACGAATAGAAGGGACCAGAAGCTTTAATTGTCAACTCCAAAAGCTTGTCCATAACAAATCGTATTTATTTTATTAAGGTTTTGTGAAGATTTGATCCCGTGGGTTCAGTTCTTTCAGCAGTTTAACTCTCCAACCACTAAATCAAGTCGACTACACCTACATAATCTGCCGCCATCATAACGAAAACTGACAGTTTAGTTTTAACCTGATACCCAGAAAAGTCTGTAATTGGAAGTATTGGAAACGTTTAGCGATTAGGAACAGTAAGACTTAGAAATTGTGGCTTAAATCAGATAAAGTAACTGGTGGAGTATATAGGGATAGCAAGACTGTGCTTAAGGGCATGCTTGATCACCTTACTGGATTCAAAAAGGTTGAAAATACTGAACTACTTTGCACTGGTTGTAAAGCCGAGTTTGCTACGTCTTGTCTTGATTACAAAACAGATTGGGGTTACCGAAATGAGATCGATGAATTTGCATTGCAAGTTTCAGAGAAAAACTTCACCGGCCTTTGTTATATTTGCACACATTTTCGGTTGAGGGAGTTCCATTGACCGTTGGTTTTTCAGCAGACACAACCATATTTAGCTGACCAAACAAATACTTCACGTCGTCTGTACAAATTTCGCAGCACTCTTGCTATCTTTTAGCAGAAATACTTGAAGACAACTTATCGGCCTTATATGCAACCACAAATGTACATAGCTTCTACCAAGCATCTCAGCTTGTAATAATAATGCCTGACTGAAACACAATTCTGCGTTAGTGCTACCGTTGAATGACGTTTAATGTTCAACCAAAGGACCTTGTTCACACAGGAGTAACGGACTGGATTTTTTTGACATTTACTGGCGAGGGGAAAAGCGGAGAGGTGACATGTTACGTCATTCCGGATTTTTAGATTTTTTAAAGTTCTTGGATTTTTTGACGTTTGTAGATGTCAATCGGAAGTCACTCGACAAACGTGTAAAAAAAATTATTTTTGTGAAAAAAATAATGCGTCTTCTGGGCTGGTGGATGATCGTATTTGTGTTATTTATTTAAATTGTTTTAAATTTCGTGAAATAAACACGAAAATCCAATCAATTTGATCGACACTGACAATCAGTATGTCAAAAAAAAGTCCGCGGAAGTATTCAGACAGGTCTATCAATCTGAACACGAAATGTCAAAAAAAAATCCAATCTGTTGCTCCTGTGTGAACAGGGTCAAGGAATTCAATGGTACAAGCCACAATCTAGCTTTGTGCTACCGTTCTACGTTTGAGAGCAAAAGAGAGTAGAAAGGCAAACGTAATAATACGTAATGACGGGCTCTCTCAGAGGAAAAGTTCAACTGGGTTGAACTTTTGGTGCGTTCTGACACTGCGTTCTGACACTGTGCGTTTCAAAAAATTTGTGTGGGATTTTGTGCAAACAGCTGATAAATTTGAGTATTTTAATTCAACGCGTCTGTGAAGCACTTCCAACGTGACGGGAAAACGGTAGCACCAACGCAGAATTGTGTTTCAGGCATAAAGATATCGAACTCGGCCATCTTAATTGAGCCCGTTTCGTCCTTCTTTGCTTTTGAATCTTTGTCCCTAATTTTGATTCCTCTGTGATCGTTAGCCCTTAATTGTTTCAAATTTGCCTTATCCAATGAGTTTTTATCCAAGGGTCGCCAGAATGTAGTGGTTAGCATTATCGCTTGTGGCGTAGGTAGGTTCCGGGTTCAACTCCTGATGTAAAAAACTCTTATTCCTTCGGAAACAAATAAACTTTATAAACTGCTGACAGTAGAATGGCCATGGCCTAAAGAGTTGATTGAACTGATCGAAAGATATTAGGAGATTGAAATGCCGTGAATTATAAGCAATGGCAGCAACATTAACAAAATCGTCCCCAGTTAGTCTGGACAGCAATCCCATGTCACTGAAATTTAATATCACCAAAGGTTCGAACCATTTTAGCGTACTCACACTTTGTAAGTAGTGTCGTAACCGGTTGAGCGTGAGTGTACAAAACAATTTAGCTTAGATGACACCATTGCTCCGGGCCGGAAAATCTTTGAATCCACACCCGAGGGACAGCGCAGTAGAGGAAGACCGCCAACCAACTTGGCGTGCGAAACTGGAGGCAGCTGGCTAAAGATCGAGCTGGTTGGAGACACTTATTGGTTGTAGCGCCACCTTAAGTAAGGAAGTAAGCTAAGATAACTTCTGCAGTTTCCATGCCCAGTGGATGGCGCTACAATCCATTTGAGAGACTTAAAACTTCTCGTTGATGCAGCGGGTAAAAACTTTCATCGCCATTTCGGCCTATTTGCATTATGCCTCGCTTACACAGCATTTTAAGTGTCTCTGCCTATGGCGGCAAACGATTTTTTTGCTTCATTTGGACGTCTGCCTGTCATCTCATCAGTCAGTTCGATTGTCCAGTGCGATAAGGAGGACTTGCCTCTCCCTCACCTGATCCGGAGCATGAATAAGACCCACCATCTCATCTTGATACACTGAGGTATCTATTACCAAGACGGTGACGACACTGCACAACACAGGTGGCATATTTATGTATGTCTTCTAGGTCTTTGCCCAATTATTGATTCAAACGTACAGAGATACATTTCAAGCATCATTTTGAGATTTACCACTGGACTCTTATCACGGGTATTTTTTTTTGCTTTTTCAAGAACATAAGGACTGTTGAGAACTTTGTATGCCAGTGTCCAAATGTTCGATTATATCAACGCTAGCCGTTTATCCGACTAAGGAGGAAACCACTTCTTTTAACAAATTTTAATTTCCAAATACAGTGGTTAGTTTTTTTATTACAGCAATACTTTGCAATCCTTTGATCCACACACCAACACCAACATTGTCTTGAAAAAGCCTTTTGGCCAAATTGTTTTGATCTGCCCTAATCCGTAGAGTCCACCGTTTTCAAATAAATTCCAAAACACTCTGTTCCTTCTTTGTATTTGACCCTCAATAGCCTAGCAGCGGTGGTAGCACGAAACCTTCAGATCTAAATCATCCGAAGGTTATTTGTTTGAGGTAACTCGCAAAATGCGTACTTTTATCGGGTCTATCGCCCTTAGGATATCGAAAATACCCAAATTAATTTAATTTTCTTCCTGGCGAACCCCACCCAACGTGCTGGTCGAATGTTCTTATACATACTTAGATGTTTATTTATGCCCATGTATCAGTATTTTTATTTTTGTTTTGCGTAATTTTCGTATCCAATTTGGAGCATGAACGATCTAAATACCACCCAAACCCTCGGTCCAGACTGGTCCTTTCGGATATCCAAAGTACGTCATTAGTTTTCATTGCTCTTCGTTCACCTACGTAACTGTTGCTTCGTGAATTATTAGTTCTCCCCATGTACTCGGTCCTGGAACAGATCCGACCCACGCGCAACAGCTCCAGTGGATAATCCACAAAAACCACACACATTTTCCAATAACATTAACCATGACATTTAAGCTTTTGCTTTTTTGTAACTTCTGACAAGTGAGTACGTATTGGGGCTGTTCGCACATTTGAAGTACGTGTCTCCAATTACCGTAAGAGAAGTAATCACGTAAGCAATTACGACATCAAATGGTACTTATCGCATTAAAATTTGACATTTCCGATAAGGCGATCCGAAACCTTTGCTCTATTTCGGTTTGACCTCAGTCCATAAACTCATTAAGAATTAAGATGGGGTTACTCATTTGTAATGACAACTGGAGTATCGTCTAATGGCGTCTTTTGGACAGTGATGCGTCCCCTATTATCTGTTTGAATGAGTTTTTAAGTGTCATTAAGTTGGAATTTGTTATCGATTCGAATGTGGGGAGATTCGAATTTGATGTTTAAGAAGTTTACAGTGCGACGTTTGTTGCAGGAAGTGCCACTGTACTTTGTTGAAAAATTGTTGAATGAATCTAGAGTCTAGATCAACTGATCCGATTTACATCCTTTCGCTTTTAGTTCATAGATATAGGGTGGTGTGAATTAAAACTGAGGGAACACTCAGGGCAAACCCTCTTAAGGAAAGTGTTTTGAGTCCAAAACTCAGTTTTTACAGCAGATTCGGTGCCAGGTCTTTAGGGACTTTAGGAACCAAGATGACTTTTAGACACTTAACTGTGAGAATTGTTCTGTCGTTTGGGCTCAAATTGTCACATGTTAAAGGTGAAGTATTTGTGTTGTTCGAATTCGAAAAATAAGTGCATATCTGAAGTATATCTTGTTCAAGGCAAAGCCAACGACCTGCCGGAAGTGTTTTGGCATCGGACGAACAGCAGGTATTTTAGGATGAGTGAAGGTTATTTGCTTCATATTTCAGGGCGTCTTTCATTTGCCCTAAAATTATGTTTTGTTATTATCTTAGGAACTTAAGCAAACAACAAGTTTTAAGGTCATGTACTTAGACTATAGATAGTTTCGGCTATACGTAGCATTTTGGTTAAGATTTGTGACGACTTTGACCCCTGACATGGCCCAAAATATCGTCAAAAAGGACGTGCTAGAACATTTTAATGGATGTAGCCTGGTCACAATCTCAAGTCGTCCTTGCAGTGCTTGCATGTGTTTCATTCAACCGATGATTTATGCTCAAGAACGTTAAATTTGCATGTGTATGTCTAGGAAAAAGTTTATCTCAACTTGTCAACATCTTCCATGTCACCAAGGAATTTTATCAGCAACATTCTTGCTTCACCCTTTCGCACTTGGGCCAACCAAAATGACGAAGGCATTCCAAAAACTTAATGTAATTCCATACAAGTTGTGATTTTGCAGTTTGCTGCCTGCCGAAAAGGATCCCACTGACATAGTTTCCCTAGAACATAAATAATAATGTGAGACACATAGTTACGTTAATGTGTCGTCCTCTTTCACAATCTCTAATTACCAGCACACACATTTCAACATTTTAAAAGTTTCCTTCCCACAAATTTTGCTACCAAATTGGAGTAACCCTCTTTAAGAAGCCATTGTGTCAGTCCGGGTTTCAAATTGAAGATGTAGCCGTAGTGTGTGCCGCATTAAAGGAAGAGAGGATAGTGAAACAGGAGAGGCCCCTTTAAATGATTAATTTTGCTATTCGATGAATGCCTACGATTACAAACATCAGCTACCAACACACACATGTACATATACCCAAAGGATACAAAATTCTTCTTCACTCCTTGAGTGAGTGATTTTCAGGATTGATGAACGGTGAATGGGATTATAATTTCAGTAAAGGGTTTTTGATATATGGGAACCAGCTCGCACATACACACACTTTGGTCCTTTCGAAGGTATCCCTACAAATTCTCTGTCGTAACAGTTTAATAAACGATAAAAGGACAAGCATCAGAAAGGTGGTTTATTGTTTCTTTTTTTCTTTTCTTTATTTTCGGGACAAGGGTACTCATCGATGAGATTGAGACCAAGAGGAATCTGCCAAATAACTGTGAAAAGGTTGAATTTTAATTGAAAGTATCAAATGTTATACCTACGTTCTGACTTGAGATGCTTGTTCAAGTGTAACTCGGTTTATTGAAGGATGATTAATTTGCCTAAATTGTGGAAGAAGACCGAATGTAATACGTGCGGAGACGGTAGACGTTAGACGGTTTGGGTTGGAAATGCTATTAAAGAGTTGGGTTTCGAACTGTTACCACAGGAAAGAAAATTGAATTTTTTAAATCCACTTTTGTTGGATCGAAATGGTTCTTTTGGTTTAATTGGTGGAAAAACTGAAGGAAGAAAACTGTTTTTTTTAAAGTTCAGAGACGGGAGGGCTCCAGTCATAAGCTGTTGCGTCGTGGACTCTTACAATTTAATTGAGGGTTTCTCTGTCTACCTGGCTGTCTGTTTCGTAGTAATTTGAAAACGGTAGAAGATATTTTAATGAAATTTTGGACACATGCTGAAGTAGGTCGCGATTTACGTATGGGATACGGTAACTGATTTTACTTTGACGCATCATTGAGTATTTCTGGAAACAATACTAAGGTAAAAGTGGACCATCCATGTTTTCTTTCAATACTGTTAGAAATGGTTCGACTGGTGGTCAAATTTCACTATGATCGAGGATTTTAAATAGCACCTTTGATCTCTTACAAGTTTCCATTTTATTAGTTTGTTTCTCGACGACGATCAACAGCAACAAATGACTGCGTGCTAATGACGATAGCTCTACTTTAAGTTTAAGTATGAACCAGGTGGGGAAGATAATTTTACCACTTCCACACGAAGCATTAAGGTTTGGTCAAAGTGAACCAAAAGCCATCTCAGACATCCTAATGAGTCATGATGGTTGTCGCCTTAAGGGGAGAGACTCGGCATTGTGCATATCCAAATCAACTTATGTACAAGTTGCAGCGGCTCGAAAAAATACGAAAGCGCCTGTCACCCTGCTGAATATTCCCTCTCTGGCGCATATTAGATTTCGTCCTCTTGGTAATGGTTATTAAATAGTCCAACTGTAGAGGAGGTGACTTTGGCGATTAAAGCGCTAAAAGTCGGCAAATCTGCTGGTGTGGATGAAATCCGGCCAGAAATGCTCAAAGCTTTGCGTAAAGAGGGAGTGGAATGGCTCTCTCGTGTCATTAAAGTGGCCTGGGAATGCGATGAAACACTTAGCAATTAGCAAACTGGGGTGATGGTTCCTTTTTTTAAAAAGGGGGATAAGAGGGATTGCTCTAATTATAGGGGTATATCTCATTTAAGTCTCCACAGGAAAAGTCTTTGCTAAGGTGTTGGAAACGCGTTCTAGAGCTGTGGTCGAGTCCCGGTTGGGCGATGAACAGTGCGGCTTTCGTCCAGGTAGAAGTACAACCGACCAGCTGTTCACTCTCAGAATGGTACTTGAGAAGCCCTGGGAGTTGTTTTGTGGATTTGAAGAAAGCACATGATCGGGTCCATCGAGGTAAACTCTGGAGTGTATTGCAGGTATACGAGATCGACGGTTCTCTTCTGAGGGCCATTCAATCTCTGTACACTAACAGTAAGAGCTGTGTTCGGGTGAACGGCGTTAAATCGACAATACACACCTTGACTAGAAATTTCTAAAGACATGTTTCTAATAAATATGACCTTCAAACCATGAAGTTGTTTGGTCGAAAGTCTAGATAGCTTGTTTCAGTCAATAGGCTGAGCTCATCGTAAATTGACTGGGCCACTGTTTTGAGAGAATAATAACGACACACATTTTTGAAGTATCGACTTCAGAAACAAGAATCGTATGTTGGTTGGAGGGAAGCATCCGACTCCTCGCTTCTTTCTTATATTCGACCATCAACGCGATAAAAAAAAAATTGGAATCAACTCATAATTGGCTATAAATACCACAAGCAGCTGCATTTATTCAAAATTCTTGTTTTTTTTTTTTTAAATCAAGTGTTCTTTCAGTGAAGTGTAATATGTCAGGTATCCGTCCCACTTTTCACATGACAACAGTGCGCATCATGTCCGATGGCCATTGAGGCATCTTGTTTACATACGTCGTAGGCGTTTCGATGTGGTTTCGGGTAAAAAAGTACGTCAGTCTTTACCAATTGCCACTAATGCATTATGTATCACATATAATTCGGGATGACAGCAGTGTTCATGCCAGTCCTGATAAAATATGACAGTTGTAAGATATTTCGAAACTATAAGGTAGCGCAAAAGTCATCACCCTATCGGAAGATGCTATAATTTTTGCAAATGGCGGCAAATGTCAATTCTACTTTGACATACATATGTGAAGTAAACAGATACAAAATACATGTCGCTATACTCCTAAAGAACGTGGAATAATTGTTTTGATTTTTTTGCGAAATAATTCGTCGGTGGTATTGGCGCAGCGTGAATTTCGGCGCAGATTTCCCGGTCGTCCGACACCAACTGGGCAAACTCTACGATTTTTAGCCGTCCTCGTAGAAGAGCATTGGATAATTCGAGATGCTGTCAGGTCTGGCCGGTCCCGGAGTAGATGTTCTGCTGAGAATATCGCAGCTGTGGCTAAAGATGTCGATCGGAGACGGCGAGCGCTACAGAGACATGCTCAACTTTCTCCTTCCACTATTAGATGAATTGGGACTGGAGAACATGTGGTTCTAACAGAATGGTGCAATGGCGCATACTGCACGAGCCACAACCGAAGTTCTGCATTTCTGGGTCGCCTAATCTCTCGTTTTAGCGATTTGCACTGGCCGGCAACGTCGCCTGATTTAACCGTTCCAGACTTCTTTTTGTGGGGTTTTTTAAAGTCACGAGTCTATGCCAACAATCCTCAGACTCTTGAAGCCCTCAAAGAGAATATCTATTAAGAATGCGAGGACCTATCGCCGGAAGTTCTGGCAAGAGTGATGGAAAATGCCATAAATCGGGCCCGAATGGTCATCACTTCTGGCGGCGGCCACTTAGCCGATATCATTTCTCGACTTAATGGAAAAAAATGTAAGACATTAAATAAACATGATCCCAAAGCAGAACCAAAGTTTTTCATTCATTAAAAAAATTACAGCATTAGACGCACAATCTGAATATTTGCAAGAAGCTAGGCCTTGGTCCCCTCGGAGTGTAATGCCAGCTATTTACGTTCAAGTAGTTACAAAATGGACCTTCTTTGCGTACGTAGGACTTTCAATCGATCAAAATGCTGGTATTTAGTTTCAAACATCTCTAAAAGTTGAAATTTGATCTCTTCAAAGTTTTCATGTTGACATTTATTAAACACCATCCGGAAGTTGATTTTCTCTTCTCCAACAATTCATCATGAAAATTCCTTGTCGTTGTTGTCAACAAAATAAAAGTGAAGAAACGTGATCTTCTGTTGGCATGATGTCAGAAGACTTCCCACCTGTCCTTTCAACTCAAAGTTGCCTACCACAACTTCCTTCACCAGAAAAGAAACTCAAGCAACTTTTGTATGTCCCGACACAAAACATAAAATAGTCGTAATCAGGGACAGACCACTTACACACCTTGTTCATCTCACCGAAGGCAACTCGAGTGCTATGTAGGTCATCCAAAAGTTTTTTTTGTTCCTTCCAAAAAATTGTCCGCTTGCCAAAATCTGTTTTAAAGGTGGGATAACACCTTAAGGCAGCGTTTCGAGGACCTTTGCAAATACTTAAGACATACTTCATTGAAGTCACTCTGTTGTTATCCTTGGGGAGGTATGCGATATACTTTGTGTCCAAAGCTTTGTTCATACATATACATACGTATATGTATACTTTGGGGCTACTTTTCTGCTGCTTGATTTATTAGATTTTGTTTTTTTGAGAAGCCTGTGTATGACACTTATTCGTGGAAATCCTAATTTTTTGAAAAACTTCAACTGCCATACAATGAATACGATTATGCACGTTTGGCGAATTTGCATCCACAATCTGTATGTCAACCCATTGATGAAGTGACTCCCAAGTGTCCTCGGTCTTGTGTTAGGTAGGGCAGGCAGATGGCTGACATATTAAATTTATTTTTGTCATTGTGCTCAGTCTGTTGGGATCTCTTGTTATCGAAACCTTGTCACAGTGTCCTCCCAGGTTTAGGAGGATGAACTTTCTTTTGACTAAGTCTATATGGCGGGACGGCGCTTACAACTCGAGAATGCCCCCATATCCTGTCGCCACTGATATGGTCGCTTGTCATTGACAGCCTTCTTCTGTCCCTAAAGAACCTAGTGATCGAGGTCATTGGCAGACGATGTAGCGGTCATCGTCAGTGGCAAATATGAAAGCGCTGTTTCAGAAGTGCTTCAATACGCACTATCTGAGATACAAAAATGGTGCACAAAATAAGGCCTCTCTGTAAACCACAAAAAGACATATATAGTTCCTGGTACCAGAAGAAGAAAACAAAATCTTCTGATTCGCCCCTCTATCTTTGACAGCAAATTGTCTTGAGACCCCCAAATCGACCGAACTGTTGGAAAAGCCACACGAGCACTGTGGACCTGTCGCCGCATCTGTGGCAACAACTGGGGATTAAGTCCAAAAATCATGCTCCAAATTTACACTTTGGTCGTCAGACCCACCCTGGTCTATGCCGCAATAGTCTGGTCTGGTGGACAAAGACAAATAAGGGCACCACACCCAAGAAATTGGAACGGGTGCAGCGCTTAGCTGAAGTCTGCATGACCGCCATTGTCGGTCTACCACCAGTTCGAGTCCATGTCCAAATCCAGGCAAAACTCAGCCTGGCTCTTCCATCTAAACAATATCAGTTCCGAACATCCCCCTGACGGCCACCTTAACATGCTTTCCTCCCTGCTCCAAAGCAAGGCGTTCAGCATGCCGTTGGATGATTTTCTCCTAAGATACTGAAATCCAAGTTCCTTTTAAATCTGAGCAGGAACCACCTTAGAATTCTAACCGGCATCCTAAGTGGCCACTACCGTTTAAAACGGCATCTTCACAAGCTTAGCCTGTCACCGGACCCTACCTGCAGTCTGTGCTTGAAGAGCGATGAAAGGTCTCTCTACATCTTCACAGAATGTCCCGCCCTTATCCATGCAAGAAAACGGACCCTAGGAATTGAACTCGTTTCACCAACGGCACTTGCCACGCTCCACCCAGAGAGGCTGATTAGCTTCCTAACATACTCTGGAGCAGGCAAACTGCTCTAAACTCATGGGAAAGCACAATAGGCCTCCATATGAGACCGCAGTGCTAGAGTGGACAAACAGCTCCCCACTAATAAAAAAAAAAAAATGGCGGGACTCACTTTGACCAGAAAACGGTCCATTGTGTTACCACTAGAGCCGGTTGTTACTGATAGTCTGAAACCTACATATTTCGACTTTAGGATTATTTTATTTGTTTTTGGTGTTGGATAATTGTTTAAGAGAAAATAGAGCCGGTTGTTGCTGCTCTGCGAACCATTTGGATTTCTATGATCGATAAGTTTCCACAGGGTTATTAAATAAGGACATAACAATTTTGAATTTTAATACAAACGCACCCTTAAACTTTTTTTATGATCTGTCAATGTCAGAACGCCAGTCAAGGTTTATATTTTTATCCTGGTGATGTTTACGAACGAGCAACGTTTGAAAATTATAAAAAATAAATTCTGAGTCGGTGGTCGCTTACTTCAATTTTCAGTCGTAAAAATCGTCCCACCAGACAAGCTGTGCGTGCTGTAGTGGATAAATTCGAGTCAACATATTCACTATTGAATGTTCCTGTGCCAGTGAGACAACGCACCAGTCGAAGTACCGAAAATATTGCTTTAGTTTCAGTTCAAAATGAGCCAAATCAGTCGATTCCACGCCGTTCACAGGAATGGGGAATCTCTCAGTCCACATTATGGCGAATTTTGCGTAAAGATCTTGGCCTCTTACCTTACAAGATTAAATTAGCTCAAGAACTGAAGCCTCTTGCTCTTATGAAGCGCCGAAACTTATCCGATTGGGCTCTGCAAAAGTTTGAAGAAAATCCTTAGTCTATATCTCTTAGTTTTTCAAAGAAATATTCTCCCAGAATCTTTCTTCTTAAGTGGGATAGTGCCGGGGTTTCCTTCTCTTCCTTGCAAATACAACTGCGACAGTAGTTGTAGTTGTCGGTGGGAATCCCTGGCCTGTTGTTGTGGCTTCCAATTGCACAGTGACTGACATTTGGGCATTCCGGAAGTCGATTGCATGCAATTTAACGATTAAACGTCCACAATCGGTCCACAATCGGTTGTCAATGATGTTTTCTTCCTCTGATGTTATTAGGCGAATTCTCTAAGAAGGAGGCCAACAAGGTCAGCTCCTAACGTCTGACTGTATTTCAAGCCAAGAGTCTACAAATATCCACACTATCAATGCATGCAAACTATAAGTGTTGTTAATCGATGTCGTAAAAAACTAAATTGGTTCCTAAATCTGTCCTAAAATGTATTCTTTCGCGGATTAAACACGTCTTGCTTTCGTTTTTTGTTGAAACCGCTCAAGCTTATTGCCATTAAAAAAAACTTAAAGATCGTGATAGCTATCTCCTGGCCGATTAAATTGTTGTTAAACCGCATTAACTTTTGAGCAACCAAATATATTACCCTAATAAAACGGAAACAAAAAAAAAAACACCAAGAAAACCAATTATGTCGTTAAAAAATAAATCAACATCTAGTATCTAGTAAAAACTACAAAATAAAAAAAAAAAACATCTATAAAAAGATTTAACAACAACACCAATACATGTAATCAATCAAAGCTACAACCAAAAAGAAGTTTAAAAAAATCCAACATCACCCGGAGGAAACAGTGTGTTGCGGATTTTTATGTAATACCTTAACGGCAACAATTTCCGCGTAACCTAGTGTACCACCATGTAACGTCGTCACAGACCGTTTCAAGCCCTGCAAAAAATACCAAATTCAATGTCGTAGATTTTAACAAAGTATCACTGCACTTCACCCTTATTCAACATATTCGTATCCTGAAACAACATAACCGCTAATTACCTTTACTGTTTGGAATACATCAATGCCGGGATGACCAACGTCTCCTTTGGATCCTTTATCGCCCGGTCGACCCTGTGTGTGAACACACAGAAAAGTTTCGCATTAATTAACTCATTTAATTTACAAACACACACACACACAGAAAAAAAAAATCACTTACCGGATCACCCTTATCGCCATTTACACCGGCAGATCCCTAGAACAACATATCGAATCGAAAATTTACATTTTATTCCCTTCGTCGCACATTGTGCTCGCTTCCGTTTGGATTACTTACCGATGGTCCTATTTCTCCAGGGTCTCCTTTTTTGCCCCGCTTCCCTCGTTTGCCTGGAGGCCCCGGTGGACCGGGTGGTCCTGCAAGTAATAAAAGAATTTTATTACATTTTTTGTTTCCTCCTGAAAGGAGTGTTAAGACATTGTGTCTACACGTCTGTATTGGGAAAAATGACACCACACCGCATAAAAATATCCAAGGGTTTAGGTTGTGTCACAAAAGCGGCTTAGAACTTCCGAGATTCATTTTTTGGTCGAGGCGAACAAAAACTGTGTATAAGTCTATTTTGTATCTAAGAGATTTATCATTAAGATGCGGCTTAGAAAGTGAGAAAAGAGAAGAATGTTGATGCTATCATAATATTTTACGATGGATGTGCCAGGGCAGTTCTAAAAAGGCGCATACACACACCTACTGGATTAAGATTTCAGTAAATTTGGATGGAAAATAAAAATCAAGTAAAACGGTGAATGGGAAGCCATGAGTTTTTGATGGGGCGAAAGTCCGTAAAAAAAAAGTGTGGATACATTGTAGATACGCAAATATTTGCTATCAATTTGGGAATGGTGACACTTTTTGCAGGGGACCCAAGGATACTTGGAAGCGAAATGGGTAAACATTACAAAACCTCAATTATAGATGACAATGGATTACGCAGTTGGGTCTGCAAAATGCTTAGTTACACAGTTTCACTTCTCAGAAATTGTATGCACGCACACTGACACTGTCAAGAATGCCTTGAGTATATTGGATTTCTAGTATCAATATCATTAAAATATAACGTTTGTCTGACCGGATATTTATGTAACTCAAGATCAATTGAACCAAATTTTCAAATTTACTGGTTGGGATTACTTAAAATGTTGTGAGCTTCCCAGAGTATTTTTTTGGGTTAAATTAACTTCTCTTTCGCAACATAATCCCTTTTTAAGTCGACCCACTAACACCCGTCCCAACAGTTGTTTGCTTTACAAAAATGTCTTTGAGTGTGACGATTCCCTTGTTCGGTAAAATGGTAATCTGTGGACACATATAGTCCAATTCTTAGCTTAGAAAATACATAAATTTAGCAGAGAACTAGATTCGAAAGGCGTTAAATGAATTTTGGCCAGGGCCACCGCGATAGAACAGCATTCTCTTCTTCCAATGCAGCCATTGTCTTGCAATCTCTGCCTTCAGCTTGATCGATGAACAAAATTCTATGAACACCCTAAAAAAAGAGTCGGCATCCTTGCTGTAAGGAGTCTTAGCCTACTTAAGAGTACGTTCACTTCTGGAAATCCACAATTTTGACTATTTTTTCCAAATCAGAAAAGTAGAAGTGAACTTGTACTCAATTCTCCAAAAAAAAATATGTTCGTCTGATATGCCCACAGTCTCGGCACTCAACATTAGGCGTGTTTTTTTGAAACCTAGCTAGCCCATCGTTCATTTAGAGACGATTCCCAGCCAGCCAAACACAGTCGATTTTTTATACCGTCAAGGTGGTACATGAGATTTTGTTCCTATGACATCGGCTGTCAAACTGTCAAAGTATTCGACATTAAACCAAATTGTTTTTTTTTTTATTTGTTGTGAAAACTGTAATTTAGAGAATTTATTCATGGATAATTTACAAAGAGGTATGAAATCATAACATCTTCCATCTTCGTACTCAGACGCCGATCAAATGTCAAGAGAACAGAACAATTTGGCAGTGATACCAACGCTATAATTGAAAAACATCGCGCCCCTGGCCATGGCCATTGGATGAAATCAAGAGTTGTAGTCAGCTGGTTGTTATATTTGTTTTACGTATAAAATTTGACTTTGCTAGCAACTACTGGCTGGCTAGGTTTCAAAAAAACACGCCTACTGTAATTGCACTGTTTCAAATGATTCATGGCAACTAAATATCTGAATGGACTTGTAGAAAGCGAGGAGAGCTAAACTACTATCCAACGCAAATCCTATCAGGGCATAGATGCTTTCGGGAGTACCTGTACAAGTACAAGCATCTGGATGACTAATTCTGCCAGCACTGTGAAAACTCCAGATTGCTGAGATGTGTTGATAGAATGTTAAAGCTACACACGTGCTAGAACCCTCCTAGAGAGAGAAATTGGAGGCCAATTGACCCTAAGACGACTGTTTACATTTATGCTGGCGATGCATGAAGGCTGGGAGACAGCAATAGGGAATAGAGAAAAGAGCAGCCGGAAACGAAGAAACTACTAACTCTGCCAGTTGAAAAGAGACGACGAAATGTCAAACCTGTCCCTGCGAAGGAATGCCTCGACTGGTTGTGTCGATGGAGGCCAAACAGAAGACAGAGCAAGGATGAAGTGTTTTTTAGCATAACTCATGGCACGCGCCGGGGAGTATCCTTAAGGATTTTCACACCTGTCTGCGCATCAAAACTAACAAAAAAAAAACCAAATATCTGAGAACCTACATATGTAGCTAACAACATTATTCGAGCGCTTTGACTTCTTTTCATTTAAAAAACGAAACTGTCAATTATGGAACACCCAGTAGATGGCAGAACGTGGAAAAAATTGTTTAACGTTTCTTGTGATGAAAAGTGTAACAAAGGGGCAAAACCTGGTGAGCAAATAATTGACTCTGTGTGGACTCGACTCTCAAAGAACGTGCTTGGGTTTATTCCAACTAGAAAGCTCATTACGGAACGTGGTTTTGTAAACCTTCCATTTTTACTTGCTACAGCTCGATAAGCCGTTCGTGTTTTTAGATCTATCAAGTTATCAACCCGACCTTCGATGTTGGGTCGTGTTTGTATTTTAGAGTCAAATGAGTTTTTAACTCGTCTTAGTAGTTCCAGCAGACATCATTGGACCTAGTTTCCCATTTCTTAAGCATGGGTCCTGGTATGAAAAGTCCTTTTGTTATGTACATGAGAATCATGTTTCAAGCTTTGGTCATAATGCAGAAGATGTAAAGCACTTGTTACTGAGAAGCCGAAAAAAGTTACTAATATTAATTAAGTCTGTTCGCTTACGCTTCTAAAACAGCGAATTTCTATGAAAAGTTACGAATTTTTACGAAATCCTGTTCGCGTACGCAAAAATTTCGTAGTTTTTCGTAAAAGAGAGCGCTCACCAGAAATTTCTCCATGCTACGAATTTAAGTGCAAGAAATTTATGAAAACTGTCAAAACTGTCATATCTCCCAAACAGCTGTTGGATGTTGGAGAATTCTGAAACATGCGAAGATCCAGGGAATCCAAAAAAAAGTGTTGGAACAATAAATAAATGTTTTCCAGTTTAAAAAACTCTCTGTATACTTTTCTTAGATTTGACAATTGAAGTTTGACGTTTAAAATTAGGCAACTTTTCTTGTTCAACGCGTTCGTTTACTTTTTCGTAATTTTACCTCTCTCTGAGAGAAGTTTACCCTCACTCTTCAAAATTTGACAATCTACAAATTTTGGTGCAGAAAGTACCCGAATAGACCTATTATTTGTGTCTTACACTGCGACTTTATGCTTGGAGGGGTTTTTTTGCCCTCATTAGATTCGTTTTAGACTAGACATGATCTCCCGGAATCATATTTAAGAGTCCTATACGCAGCACGGTCACACTACTGCAAACAACAGAGATGAATCACAGTATAACAAGTGGTATACAGATGAATCAAAAATGGGCACCGTCACTTCGCTGTAAAAACATTAGGCAGCGGAGCTGTATAAATTACTAATTACACATGTAGGTTTTAACATTTTAAATCCACTGGACTAGAGACCTAGAGCGAATGACATTAGAATCAGGGGCCAAATTACCGCTATCCATAACGAGTGAGTGAGTGGTACTCGTGATCAAATGATATATTAATCTCATTGGGAGCGGTGATGTCAAATCCTCATATTTTGATGACGAGTTACACCAAATTTTTGAACAGAACAAAGCAACAAAAGTTCCTTGCCAAAGAGCTTAGGTTTTTTTTTCTTGCAAAACTTTAACGTGGTCGAATCTTAACCATCTTGAATTAAGACCTCCGGTTTTAAGATCCAGTGTTAACCCTCTTTCCCAAGTACTGGGAAGCAATTTGGTTCAGTTGTCGTAGAATATTTTTTTCGAGGCGCCATTTTCCGATCAAGACCAAATGAAGGCGCTCTTTAACAGTAAAAATTGTGGTCAATGCGAATGATGCTTCATTGAAAATATAGGAAAACGTCAGCAACATTTTAAGTGGTTAGACAGGTTGGTTGGCAATACCGAGTTTCTTCATTGGCATTGAAATAAATCAATGGTTAATTAGCATTGAATTTTTCAATGCCAATGGAATGCTTTTTCCATTAGCATTACTTTCATTTCAATAGGTAATGCATTACTTCCATGTCTGCTTATAATTCACAGTAGTAGGGACTAATGATTGCCTAGCAATGACAATACGTCTTTTGGTTCTATGAACCCACGTTGAATGATGATTTTAGTTCTTTTACAGATTTCATGACAGTTTTCTTTTAAAGACAAATTTTACTTATTTACCTTCTCTAAAGAATTAAAACAAATGAGCACATACTTTCATTCGAACTTTGTCCTTCAGAAAGTTCGGACAGTGTTTTTGCAAATGTCACTGACTACTGTGCCAATGCCTTCGTCATTTCAAGGACTCAACCAGACAATCGATGTCCACTGTCGAGAGAAGGAGTTAAACGAATAACCCCATTGAGGACACATTTCAGTTGGTAACCACAGAGATGTTAACTTCGTCAGTTCTAGTCGTGAATCATTGTTCCATTATGTGTGGACATGGCACATCTGTACGGATGGTTGAGTTAAATAGGATTCTTATTGAATGCTTTTCTTTACGAAGGAAAGGAATAAGACTGTTTTTTTTTTTGTGATTGGTAAAGACTTCAAGTTGTTAAGGACAGTTTCAGTCGATTTACCATTTTGATGGACAATCTGAAATATGGAGAAAAATTGGAATGGATCTAGTTGCTCATTGCATTGAAGATAACATAGCTCAAATTTCACAAATGATTGAACATTTTTGGTTAGTAGTGAGTCTTAAGCTCGTAACACTACCACATGATCCATCTTTGAATCGTTATCGTGTTGAAAGCGCCGAACAAATGGTCGATTTTATCCGCGCCTAATATCACTACGTTTTCTAATATATTACTTCGGTTTGATTAATTGGCTCAATGGCCTAAAAATGCTCTGTTCACTCGCAGACTATAGGATTGTGGACCTTAGTATTTGATAATAATTTCTATGTGATACCTCTAGCCGTTGTTGACAGACATATGGTCAACCAAGTGATCCTATAAGTATGCCGCGGAAAATGAGCTCGGCAGGGTGTTCATATTTCAAGTCTTATGCAGACCATACACGATTCAATTCAATCATCAACTCAGTCAAATCACTGTGAAATCAACCCGTATGTGGCTTCGTCAATTAATCAGTTTGATGGTTGACGAGTTGGTTGAAGAAAAATCAAATGATTTTGAATTTTGGTGAATTTTGGAAGTTGACTGGCAAGTCTTTCAACTCAATTAAACTGTGTGTGGGCAAGTCATTTGTTTAAGAAAATTTGCAGTCGACAATGACAATCAGACTTTCTTTTTACTAGTTTCACTCATCGTAACAAATCCAGTTCGAATAATCTTCCTAAAAAAATATTTCTTTGACAGTTGGAACAAAGCCTTTCAATTCAGTTTATGTAGTGTGTGGGCAAGTATCAATTCAGTTTACAACTCAGTTTACAATCGAATTGAATCGTGTATGGACTACTTTAGGCAGCCAATCATCCGGTTGAACGTTCTTCAGGTTCTTCCTGCTTGACTTCGATATACTTAATTCCGCACCAAAATATTTTCCCTTTTAGGTAGAAGTGCTTTCCACGTCTCGACCAAAATAGTTAGGGGGCCCCAAAGGAACCTATTCAAGTAACTCCACGATAAGTGTCTTTTAATCCAGTTTAAAAAGGAAGGAATTCTATTATTACCATGGACCGGCAGGTAGAACGAGAGGTTCTATTGTCCTCTTCAAAAATTTACTGAAAGTTAAGAACTCATTCCTTCGGTGTGTGGCAATAAGGCCTTCAAT
This sequence comes from Matsumyia berberina, assembly GCA_917880715.2. Taxonomy (NCBI): domain Eukaryota; kingdom Metazoa; phylum Arthropoda; class Insecta; order Diptera; family Syrphidae; genus Matsumyia; species Matsumyia berberina. The sequence goes on from OU862872.1 coordinate 5,467,933, forward strand.
GACAAAAGCGAAGACCTTGAACTTAGCTCATGAGAGTTGGAGCAAAGCAAACGTAGCTGGAAAGAGTACACGTGGCGCTTCTAGAATTCAAAACATTGTTTGCGACAGTGAATGTGAATTTCACCATTTAAATTTCCAAACATCGCCTATATGCGTCCTTGTGTTGTTTGAAAAAGTTCCCAAGAACTCCGCGTTGACATACCCAATTCAATGGTATGCACCCCAAAAGTAAACTCCACAGAAACGTTGGAAAAAAAAAAACAACAACAACCCGCACCAAAATTCTAATATTGGTGCTTGTCATCCCCCCAAATTGACACCAATTTCTAGACAATCCTCGTGACAGAAAAACATCAATTCTATCACAGAGAGGAGCGCGTTTCTTTTTTTTTTCAATTAAAAAACTGCCGAACATATTGCATAACATTTTTTTTCCATATCACTTTCAATTCCGCGCTTTTTTCCTTTCGAAAAAAAAATACGAAAAATAAGAGAAATGCCTAAGCAATTACATTTTTGAAACGTGTGCATCCGAAAGCAAAACAATACAATCTCGTTTGAATCCTAAATGCTCGTGGAATACCAACGACATGCCATCAATCGTCACTTTGTGACAATTCTCTTGGAATTTCATAAAGACACCGAAGCACAACAAAACAAATAGACAAACACCAACAAAACCAATCTAAATATTGAAATATACCATCACATGAGGTGTACTCGGGAAGGAATGTTATGAAAAAAAAAAATGAGAAAAAAATTCTGAATCCAAGAAGAACAACGAAAGCGCTAAATCATTCAGCAGCTCATAGCAGCTCATATCAGCTCACAGCATTCCTTTGAATTGCCCCACCACCCCATCGAACATGTCTATGAACGCTCTATGCACGTCGTCGTGGCCGTATGTCGGACATGACACCTCCCTTATTTTTGACAGTACTGCCAATGAAATTAATTAATCGCTCACAAAAGAGAGAAAGCTTTTCCCAGCAACAGCGGCTTCACGATGACGGAACGGTCCATGGCCGTCCCTCCCGGGCAAACTCCAACCGCCCGGGCTTATCGCTGACGGCCAATCTATGGGCCTCGACAACGCGTCTGGCCTCCCTATTTCATAATTCATAAAAGTTGAAATATTTTTCATGAATTAGTCCGCAGTCGAGTGCAATTAATTGTTACACTGGAATTAATTTATTGCTGTGCTAGGCGGACTAGAAAATTCCCCAATTTATTTACCCACGAGTTAATGAATGTGTCAACAGAACACGCTCGGCTCGGCTCGGCTCGGCTCGGCATTAGCCTTGTTGTTTGTTTATTACTCGTATTTTTGTTTATCCGGTCTCGAAAAGAATAGTTCTAATTTTAGTGAAAAATAAATAGTATGCGAGTGAGGGACAAATCACAAAGCAAGATATCAAGATACCAAATATGTATCTATGCACGGCGCCACTGGGAGGTCGGGCGGGTCGGATGTAATCCCGCTTAATTGCGAGCAGCTCCGCACGTCCTCGTATATCAAAGCATCCACCGAACAATAGCCTTTAATGCCATATTGTGTTGTGGACTCATAAATGGCAAATATTTTCTAATAAAGTGACACATTTCCCCATCGGTGTAACAATACGCATTGCAGATGAATACACAAGATACTCTCGGATACGGTCGGAGTTGGAGTTGGTGTTGGAGTCGGAGCTATTGAAAAAGCAATCCTGTGTTTCATGTCGTTCTTGGTCTTTTTTTTTCCTACTTTTCTTATTGGACAAGATTCTTTCGTGTTACTTGGTGTTTCTTTTTGCACTCCATTCTGTAGGGTGTATTAGGTTTGCAACAGTAACGTAGGGAAATTGAAGGTGATATGGTACGGTTGACTTAAGGCTTTAAGAAGTTCGAAAAGGACTGGAAAAAAATCAACGAATCTAGGAGTGTAAACTTTTTCTACGAGCAAGCTACAGAAGACCAACTTCAAGAACTCTGTGTAAAGAAGAGAATTGCAAGTGAAGTAAGTTAGGTTAGGTGAATGGGTGCCTAGTGACATTCGTCACTGCTCACTTAAACCAGAAATAGGGTTCATTGTGCCCATATTCTTATTCTATCCCGGGAACCTGTAACGAGAAGCGGAGCCGCTGATTTAAATTCATCCAGTTAAGGATATGAATGTCAGGAGGTCCCTTAGCTCGATGTAACGTTAGTCCTCAAGTTTCTTGAAGATTTAACTATCAAGAGTCCTCATTCTTTTACCGGCGAAGGCAGGATATTCACACAGCAGGTGACGGAGACATTCGACTTCTTTCTCGTCCCTAAAATTTCTGCAATAGTCGTTGTGATGAATAAATCTCACTCGATCTAAAAGTTTGATCTTGCTCAATAGGCCGCTCAATAGCACCGTTATTGGTGCTCTCACTGGCCATTGTCCGATTGGCCTTCATGCCAGAAGGATGGGCCTCTTTCAAATGACTTTTGCAGGAGCAGTAGGGACAAAGAGGAGGAGGAAACAATCCTCCATTTTCCCTGCACTTGTCCTGCCCTATCCTAAAGAAGAAAGCTCCATCTGGGAGCCTATCACTTCGACAACTTGGGCGAACTATCATATGCTGACATCAAAAGTATCCTCAGCTTCATCAAGAGCTCCAAATGGTTTCAATAAAGTGGCGCGGTTTAGGGTAAAGATCCATGTGGTACCACAAACTACCTTCTCGGCCTACGGGTGTTTGTGCTTCGACTGCCATTCCACCTACCTACCTCCGCATGAGTATCCACGGCCTACTAATGATGCCGGAGACTATCCTTGCTTCGCGACGACTAAGTTTGTCCAGAAACAGAGATCTCTTCTTATTCTAGCTCGTCTATAAGTTTCTAGCCATTGTACATGCGTCTAGCTGAATCCAACGTGTATTGGCTTGACTGATGGCTTCGTCTTCAATATACCGAGCTTATTGGAATTCTCGTCTGTGAGGCATGCAACCGTCAGCCCTTTCGTTACCTGGGAGATCCATATACTTTAGTACCCAACATAGGGTCACCGCATTGGCTCTCGATAACTCATCTAAATGTTTTTGCAGATTCCTACAAGCCTCGATCTAGTTATCTCGGACTCCAGAGTCTTAACAGCTGTCTGACTATCGATGCACATAAATCGTAATTGTCCTTGCGATAATACCCTTCTCGCGGACAGTTTTCAAAGCCTCGGTGATGGCTGTGATTTCGGCCTGAAAGACACTGCAGTCTTCGTTTATTCTAAAGGAGTGGTTTATTGGTAGGGCCATCGGTATAGAAAGCCAGTTCCTTTTTCTGCTAACTTAGTGGTTCCTCCAGTCATGTCATGACATGACAAACGGAGATAATTACTTGTTTGAAATTGGGTATTGGGTTTCAGTGGCATCCGAGGATAGCGTCCAGACGTCCTCGGGAGAGTTTTTTTTCGCCAGCAAGTCCGTAAGTATGGTTAAAGCTGTGCTTTATTGAAGGTTAGTTTGGGTTTATATTTAAATTCATTAAGTCTGATAGCACTTCACTTTTGCATCCTAAGGTCGAGCTATAGGAGCACGTTAAGTGCCTCGGTCGGATTGTCTTGCAGAATTCCCGCGTTCTTTGAATCGAGATTTATATGTTGTACGGTCCACTTAAAGGCGCACTCAGACTACCGACGTGAGAGAGGATAGTACGTGATGCGCTTCGGCTCCCATTTTAGTTGGCTTTGTACAATTTTTAACGAGGTATTGTTCACTTTAGCAATTCGCTTTAATTGTATATATTCCGAAAACCTTTAACGCTCAGTCTCAGACATTAATCTCAAGGAATGTAATACGTATTTTTTCAGATCCAGCTTTGACATATTGTGCCACGTAACAAATGGACTGCATTTCGCTTCTCTTTAGAAATGTTCCCTTTGCATAATTTTATGTAATGTCAGCTTTATTTTCTAGTAATAAAAAATGAAGTCTGACATGTCTAAAGTTGCACATGACCAGACACATATTTCCCCTGTCTTACAAAAAAAATTGTCTCAGCTTAACAAATAATCCTCATCAATGATAAAGGATGGTTCAACCTTAGTGGCTAGGTGACATAATGGATGCTTACGTCACACGTCCCTTGCATTCATGTTGAGTAATATGTCCCAGACATTTCAACACCTTAATAAGAACCTTCTGGACACAATTGGAAGCAAACAAATTGTAAAAATGTACAAAAATGTAATGGAAATGAGTGCAGCGGATAATGGCGGCAATTTGACCACCAATGCAAATGGTAGGTAATAAAAAAAAACCGCTGTATTTTATTTGCTTTTTATAGCCAAAGCATATCGTTAACTTTCATTTCACTCACTGGCATGATGAGGAAAAGTCTGGAAAATATGCGAGAATTATGCAGATGCATAATCTGCATAATGGAGGTAATGAGAACCTGTTTTACAGGCGCATACCCCGACTACAAAATGTGCTAAAAAAAAGTAACAAAGCAGATCATAATTAAGGATATTTTAAGAAGTCATCGCGGAAGAAAAGTTTTTCGTATACAAAGACCGAGAAATCGGTTCCGCTTCTGAATTTATTCAGATATGTATGATATTGTCAAAGAAATAAAGGGTTCGAGCAATCAAAAAGTTTGGAGCGATAAATTCATCAAATATCACCTTAAATTTAAAAACAATCATCGGGAGCTATGAATCCCGAAGTAAACATTTGGAGAAGAAAAAGTTCATATCACCGAAAATTGTGCTTAAGGCCAAGGCCACGCTCCGAGCGGTAAGCGACAAAAAAAAATTTAAAACTTATGAAATTGCATACTTGCGGCCACGTAGTCGCTAAGCGACAAGCGACGTTTTTGAGCGGTGTCACTTTTAAACAAAATACTACGACAAACAGCATCCGACAACGACATTTTCACAACTTATCGCTCAAGAATTGCGGCTCAATAAATGGCCACTTGCCGTTTAAGTTTGCCGCTCAGATTTTTGCCGTTCTGCCGCTTGCCGCTCGGAGCGTGGCGTTGGCCTAAGTCGACCTCGATAGACAATGGGTGGGGTGAATAAAAACTGAGAGAAAACTCTGGGCAAACCCTCTTGATGGAAGTGTTTTCTGGAAATTGACGAAACTCATTTTCATTCAACTCAAATTGAGTGTTTTATCTAAAAAGTTGAGGGAACGCTCTCACCACCCAATATCAAAGGAAACACATATGCGCATATACATATAAGTCAGAGAACTTGTTAGCACAATTTGCTTTCATCAAGGCACTGAGCTGAAAAGAAAACCGCTCCAATAATAGTTCTAAAGTGCCATTGGAAGATAGCAAGAAGAAAATATGTAGAAAGATGTCAAAGCAACCATGTTACTCTCAATTGAAAAAAAAAAAAACCTGATGTCCTAGCAAGTAAGGGATGCATATTTCTTTAATTAATAATCCCAGTTCTTTTGGATCATTTGCACAATCAGCATAACAGACTCGTCATCTTCCTTATGAAGGCGAGTATTTCTTTCGAGTTCCTACACTTGGAGCGCTATTTGTTATAACATCCGTCTTTGAGTCGAATATTTATAGAGAATGGGCTAAGACTTTTCTTTGTATTCTAGATAGAATAGTGGCTCTGTACCTGAACAAAAGTCTGACTTGTTTCGATGGTATCTCACCCTGAAATGGTCTATAAGGGAACCCCCCTGGTCCCTCAAATCGGAGGTAGGGTCATACCTAGCCAGTTTATACGCAGGTTCGTGGTCGGCAGGCACTCAATCAAGTTAAACTTTTAGATTCGATTCTAGATAAGGCATCGTAGCAGCTTTAAAATTCTATCATCCTTAATGCTTTCATGCCTCAAGAACGGAGTGGGAGGTGGTGTTTTCTCCGATATGCTTAACCTGAGCATCTCCTTAAGTCTGCCGGACCACTGTAGCATTTTTTCATTAGGAAATCATGGTGATCAACGAAGCCTTATCCTGGCTTAAGCAAAATTCGATATCCTTCAGGGACATTACAATTTTTACCGACAGCCAGGCTCCTATAAAATCCCTGAAATCGGTAACATGTACATCAAAGGCTACTTCAGACTGTCGCTCATCTCTCATGAAGATGGAAGAACATTTTAACATTCACCTATGCTGGGTACGTCGCGATCAGCAAGACTAACCAAAGATGGAGCAATGCCACCACGTGCCGTACCTCCAGGGAGATCTGGCCTACGCTAAATCTCACTCGATCTTAAAGGTTGCTTAATAGGCTGCTCAATAGCACCGTTATTGGTGTTCTCACTGGCCATTGTCCCATTGGCCTTCATGACAGAAGGATGAGCATTTTTTCAAATGACTTTTGCAGGAGCAGTAGGGACGAAGAGGAGGAGGATGGAGGAGATCCTCCATTTTATCTACACTTGTCCTGCCCTATCCCAAAGAAGGAAGTTCTATCTGGAAGCCTATCACTTCGACAAGTTGGGCGAACTATCACATACTGACTTTAAAAGTGTCCTCAGCTTCATCAAGAGCTCCAAATGGTTCCAATAAAGTGGCGGGGTTCAGGATATAGATCCATGTGGTACCACAGACTGCCTTCTTGGTCTACGTGTGTCCGTTCAGGAGCTGTCATCTACGCGAGGCCATAGAAAGTATACATAAACTTTTCGTTTGGAGTCGGAAAAATGTTACACGTACAGCATGAATAGTTGTGAGAAGCTAGTCCTTGACCACTCCCGGAATTTCGCGCCAACTATTTTATTTATTTATGCAAAAATTTGTAAAACTTCAAATATCACAAATAGGCACAACTTTTTGGAGTGTCAGGACGGAATACGGAAAACAGTTTCCCGCTAAAACTTTTTAAACATCAAGTGACCCTCCGCCCCACTACAAGTTTCTTGGCAGACGTCTCTTAACAAACTTTTTAAAACGGGTACTCCTCAAGCTTGCCAAACGTCAAAATTAAGTGAATTAAAGAGGAAAATATGTATATGGAGCCTGTTCACACAGAAGTGACCGAATCGATTTTTTACTTCCCACCTAGTAGGAGAAGTATTGTAATCGGTCAAAATGTTTCGAGATATGAACAGGGCTTGACATTACTATACACTAGAAATCGTTTGCACCCATTTTAGAAATGATGTCTGTGTGTGTGTGTGTGGGTGTGTGACAATATTTTCGGCCTACGATATCTGAAGATAGAAACAACGTACGATCATGTAGTTTTTACTTCCCACCTAGTTTTTTTTTATTTGTCAGCGTGAAACTTAGAGCTGATTAGATTTCGAGCATACATAATCGGTCTAGCGGATGCTGAGGAAATTGCAGAAATGTTTTTCATCAAGTTCGCGCAACAACTCCTTGTCGAACAATTGCTGGGGAAATTGAAGAAATGTTTTCTTTGACATTAAATTGATTATCCAATTATTTTATGCAAAAACAAAAAGAAAAATAATTAATATTTATTCAACTCTATCGTTATGTGTGCGGTGGGAAGTATAGGATTGGCTCCCCAGTCGAATTTTTTTTTGACGTTTACAGGCGAGGGGGAAAGCGGGGAGGATTTTTTAAAACTCTTGGATTTTTTTGACGTTTGTAGATGTCAACCGGCAGTCACTTGACAAACGTGTAAAAAAAAATTGTTTTTGTGAAAAAATAATACGTCTTCTGGGCTGGTGGCTGATTGCATTTGTGTTATTTATTTAAATTGTTTTAAATTTCGTGAAATAAGCACGAAAATCAAATCAATTTGGTAGACATTGACAATCAGTATATCAACAAAGTCAGCGGAAGTGTTCAGACAGGAATATTAATGTGAACACGAAACGTCAAAAAATCCAGTCCGTCAGTCCTGTGTGAACATGATTGCACGTTTCAAATGCCAATTTTCGCAACAAGTTTGTTAACATTACTAAATTGCTGGACAATAAGTGACACTGTAATTAGTATAACATTTAACAAGATTTCACATAATCAAAATTTCTAGTTGAAAAAAATACGTTTGTTAAAAATAAGTTTGTTTTTTTCGGTACGTACACGACACAACGTTAATGAGGATTTGTTTTAAGGACATGGGTAGCAACAAAGCCGTTTCAGACATATTAAAATTCTTTTGTAGATGTTTTTTTCCCTTTTTTTTCATGCACTAACTATTTCATCCTTTATCCTTTATGTATGGTTTTCCTTGTGACAAGGCGGTAGAGTGAATTGGGGTTGATTTTGTGGTGAAGGTACATTCATAGGGGGAAGTGGAAAATGAGACTGCCTGAGGCGTTTATTGTAATCTACCATTCCATGTAAATGTCTCATTTGGACATGTGATGGTTTTACTCACTACGGTTGACTGCAAATGGAAACAATGTTGAGAAATTTACTTCCTTTTACTGAAAAAGAAGTGGAGCAGTTGTTTTTACTATTATACTTGGGCGTTCAAAACTAAGATGAAACGACGGGAGACTGTCATGCCATAAACTGCGCCGTGGACGCATATTGTCAACGATAAAAAAAATATTGGTCAACTAGTTTGAGTTGAGTAAAAAACGAACTTTATTGCATGAATTTCAAGTTTAAAGAAATTTAAACTACATAGAGTGTGGAAAAAGAGCGAATTAATTAACAAAAATTAAAAAACGAGGTTTTGACACATTCTTGTCTGACGTGATGACAATTGACGTGTAAATAAATTTTATACCGTCAACCACAAAGTGATGAACACTCAGAACTTGATTGACAGATAGATTTGTGTCAACTCAACAGCCCAGTGTGGTTTTCTCTATATACACTCACCGCAACTTTAATACAAAATTTGCAATACATATACTCATAAATACATGATTAAACCATTGTTTCATATACAATGATTACACTGAATAAAATATAAAATTAAAGCACAAAATATTTAAGTGCAATTATTTTGTGAAACGTTCGAATTTTTTTGCTCCAATCTCTGTTTGCTTTGCACATTTTATTTAGCTAGCCATCAGCAATTCATTAGCGCGTATTTTTTTTTTTAATTTAAGATGCATTCTGAATATTTAAATTAACATGTATGGGCACATACAATAAAATTGTATTTTCACGGGATTATAGGAAACATTTTTAAAATTCATCTACATATTTGCTATTTGTGCTATATGAGGCTTTTTTTCTGGTTTTGCTATTGCTGTCGGTTTTGTGTTTGCTGTTTGCAAATATATACAACGGTAAACTTCCACAAATTTATTAATATTCCGGGGACGCATATGGGTATTCATAACGTGTTTGCTTAAAATCTTTCACAATCGACTAAATCGTGTTTATATTTTAATTCGAGTCCTGTAAAAGCTTATTATGATATAAGCTGATAAAGAGATCCTTGTTTATTTGTCATATACTATGAAATTCAGCTTCAAGCCAAAATGCATTGTCAGTTGCCAAACCGGAACGTGAACTAAGGACCAACGTAGGGCTCATGTTTTGCACTTGACCTATGCATCTTTTCAGGAAGCAGGAGGCTAGGAGCAAAGAGAATCCATGAAGAACCTGTTAAAGGTACAATTCACGTTAAGAAGAGGAAGAGGACAAAGAGAGTAAGTGGGCAGATACTTACGCATTTGTCGACCACGAAAGGAAAATATCTAGTTATGACTATAGTAGGAGCCTCGGATAAAAGAGCTGATTTAACCCTTGACGACCCCAGCAAACATACAAGGAACAACAATTTAAGGATTTGCAGGAAGTAGAACAGCAGCCGATGGTAAGGATATGGAAGGAAGCAGAGTCAGCATTCAGTGTCTTGAAACAAATTCCATTCTCTTGGTTTCATATGTATTAAATTAGAAAGTAAAATTTCAAGTGGGAATTTAGTGAGCAACTTGACTATCCGTCAGGCCTTAGATCTAGGCGCCTTTATTATATGAAAAACAAGAGTACATATTTTCCAAATGGTATCAAGGCTTTGCGATTCGGTTCTTACACGTCAATGCCGATGCCAGACGCAATTTTTTAGCTCTTCCTAAATCTAGGGGTTAAGCAGGGGAGTCTTCGTAGCTCGGTGAGGCTGTTTTTTCGTAGGCTAAATCCACCGTACTTAATGTCGCATGAACATACTTACGTTTCACATGTCTTTTAGGTGGATTTCGTAGAAATACCGCCTCTCGCAGAGGTCCTCATGACGCGACTTTCAAAACATTTTAAAAATTTGTACGGCAATTAGCTCAGCTTAGTTCGTAGACGGTCGTACTGAGTCAAGAGTGGGGCGGGTTACGCCCCTTTTCTATTTCCGAAAAGGAATAATTCAGAATTCAAATAAAGTTGAATTAGCGGTTTTGATTTTTTTGAATTATACATAGTAGATAGCAGAGAACAGAATCCACCTGCTACCAATTTGGGCGTCATCTGGGATTGAATTGAAAATCCTTACCCATCTCGAGCTAAATAGTACAAATTTTTTTAATGTGGACATTTTCGTCCGCCCTTTTGTTCCGGCCATGTTGGATTTCCCTAAAATCAGAAAAGAAGCTTTAGTGACGACATACGAACTCCTACCGACCTCTTGGAGCTCTTCCCGGAAGGTTCCTTATTTTTCATTCAAAATTACGTAATTTCCTTAAGCATGCCCTCAGGTATGCCGCTGGTCGCCGTGGCTCAGTGGTTAGTGCGTTTGACTGCTGAGCAAGCTGCGTGGGTTCAAGCCCCAGCCGTGTCCACCGAACATTTTTTGAGGCACCACCTCTTGTCGGGGAATGACAAGCCTTCGGGAGTGTAATCTGTCATGAAAAAGCTTCTCAAATCGGCGTTCGGAGTCGGCAATAAATTGTAGATCCCTTCCATTCATGCAAATAATACAACAGGCACAACACCAATAGTTGCGATAAACTAGGCCTTCGCTCACCTCGAGCTGTCGCACCAGATATTAATTAATTTAATGCCCTCAGGTTGGCAAAAGACTGAATTTAAAAAAAAGAAATGATGTATACCAGTTTCTCGACGAAATTCTTAACTCTATAACGAGTATTCTCTTCAGATACTCCACAAGCGACTTCATCGTAGTAAGAGACCTCAATGCCATTTTTGACTAAACAACACCTGGAGGACGGCTACGTGCACAGGAACATCCTTACTCAGCTTATACACAAAACAACACCCAATCCCGATGTTGGTCCATTTTCTAAGCTCTCTGTGGGAAAAAACATTTTAACACATTTTTTACTCCCGTTGGTGCTTCATTTCACTGTCTGGTGTCAGTTAAATTCTTTTATGGCCTTCATTCTGCTTTCATTTAACGGGAAATAATTAAGAGAAACAATTAATTGGAGGGGCATACGTTTTTTCTTTATAAGTTCACTCCTTAGAGCTTAAACTGACCTCGAAAATGCCGCTGTTGATGTGATTATTTCATTTTCAGCGAATTAATTAGGGAAAATTGAAAACATTCAATCAGAGCTGTATGGGTACCGCCCGGAAGGAAGAGAGGACTTTTGCGTTGCGTTGTTAAACAATAAGTACACTTCGTGCTACCTCCTGTCTCGGAAATAGGATACCAAAGAGGACAAACTAGAAATACTTACTTAAGGTGGCACTACAGCCCGGGGTGAACCTGGGCCTCTAGGAATGAAGAGAGTTAATATTAAAGAAACGAAGAAACCATTAATCACAGATGCTTCTTAAGGCAGTGCATTTCTGTATATCAGTCTCTACGATGACTGTTAGGGCCAGAACTGGATCTGGAGTCGTCAAAAATGTACATGAGGCTAGTGAAGCTGTGCGCAAGATTATGAAAGAAAATATCGTCAGTTAATTGGGTGAGTCTATGCTGGGTATCAGACCATGTTGTGGATATCACCGGGAATGAAAGAACTGTTGAACTTATAATACATGGCTAGGGTTGCAAAAAGATTCTTTCCCTGCTCTTCGCTTTGTACATGTCCGATTGAGTGTCATCATCCAAAATCGATGATGAAACCTTTAATAGAGCTAGAGTAGGTTAAGCTATCTGTAAACGATGAGAAGTTTCTTTTTCGAGTGCTGTCGAGAACAGTTCAAGGATTATGGAACATAGCAAATGATGACACTCTATTAAGTCCGTGGACATGAGGGCATAGGTTAGGTTAGGTTAGGTAGAGTAGGGTTATGCAGCCAGCACTTGAGAACCTAAACCATTTCCTGAAAGCACTTGATTTCCCTGCAGAGTTTTATCATGTTCCTGTTGCTGACATAGCCTAGCTCCTCTAGATCATTAAAGAAATAGTTGCCGAGAAGTTTCATGCGAGTCCTGGCAATTCCCTGACATTCACATAATATGTATATATGTTGTATCCTCAGCGGCGCATAGGTCTTTGCAGTATCTGCAAACATCTGTGGCTGAGAGCCTTAAACTTTCAGCATGCTTCCTGAGAAGACAGTGGCTGGACACGATGCCAGTGTCTAATTGTAGTTGTGCCCTGCTTTAGTTGAGAATATCTCCTGTTTTCCTGTGATCCAGAGGAGGCCATAGAGCTTTGGATACGCTATGCCCACTTATGTTGGACCATGAGCGCATGACAGGAAACTAAAATGCTGATGAACTGGTGAAAGAGGGCTCGGTTACAAGCTTGGAACAAGTTGACACTTCGATGAATATCCAGCCTTGCACACTTAAAGTCGAAGCGGAGAAAAGGGCCGTAATGGAGACAAACAGCAGAACTCTTTAGAGACTTGTGTTACCACAAGAAAGGTGTGACCTTTATTCGATAAGGCTAGAATCGACAGACTAGAATCGACACAAGATCCCTTTCTAGCCTTATAGGAGTGATTACAGGGCATAATACGTTGCGGTACCGTATGAAAAAGCTTCAAAATACAGAAGAAGATCTCTGTGGGGAAAGTGGCGATGAGGAAGCTCATGAGGATACAACCCATATCCTTTACCGCTGCCCGAATCGCTACCATTTAAGCTATACTTGCCTCGGACAGTACTTCTTCGAGGGCATTGAAAAATTATCCAATTCACTGGTGAACCAAATAATGAAATTCATCAAATCCACAGGATGGTTTGTATCATAGACGCAGTAAGTTGGTCATGTTCTATATCATCTATATTATTGGGAAGCGTTTTTACGGGTAGGGGACATTTTCCTTCCCCCAATGAGTATCACAATGGGTTTGAATTGTCCTGCGTGCGGCATAATGGATGGATGGGACTTGTATTTTGGTTTTCACCGACTTTTGTAGAAGCTACAGTGACGAAGAAGAAATGGAATTTTATTGGCATCTTTTTTTTTCAATAATCCACACGACTTACATATACAACTGCTGAGCCATCACCTGACAGCGGTCACTGCCCCGAAACTGCATCAGCACATTTGATAACAACGAGCCCAGCGGTCAGTACTCCACCAACTGAAAAGCCGACGTCAGCGGGAAATGGCTAAAAGGCTAAAAAACAAACTCGCCAATATCAGCAAGGCGATTTTGCCCGCCTATATTTTTATGACAAATCGCAGTGGTGCTTGAACGGTGAGCTTTAGCTAATTAAATAAGTAGTCATACAATAATAATAATAAGCAATTCACTGACGCGTATCAAGGGAATATGAATACCCTATTGAGGTTATTCACACACTGCGAGCGAGGTACAGTGGTTTGAACCTCAGGTAATATTAGGTGTCATTGGCAACCGAGGGTGATGTCCAAGCTGGGGACATTGTTGGTGTTTGTCATTGCTTTAATTCGCAGGAATTTGTTTTGACCACCTCATGTCAGAAACGACATCAGCTTCATAGTTGATTGATTTGTATTTATTTCAAGAAATAAATGTTTTTTTCCGACCTCAGGAGTATAACCAGCGCGACAAGCTATGATGCTAACCACTACATCATGGCCATCCATCTGCTTTGCCTCTGTCTAGACATGGCTATACTCTGTCACACAAAAATTGTTAGTACAGGCCTTATGGGAGAGTTTTCTTTCAAACACTGGTGCCTGTAGATGTTTCCACTCAATGAGAGAAATTGCCACTGAAATGCAGACCAAACCACTGACTTACACAGGTTTTGTGTTTGTAATTTTCCTTAAATTCGCATACATACCACCATGATCAGCCTGCCACACGGTGTCGAGGGCAGAATGATCATGTTGCCGCCATCAACCCTCGCTATGTGTACTGAAAATATGAGTTACCTTCTTCAAGTCCAAGCAAATCGTTGCAACTTTTTCTGTGGTTTTTGGCAAAGAGCTTTGGGGTTTCGAATCTGAGTATGTGAGGGCGTTGCCGCTTGGTTTTAATTTTTTTAATATTTCTTGTTTTTCTGGGAAACCCGTTAAAATGCAGTTCAACAATTTTTCGCTTTTTGTCCTTTATAGTGAAGGTTTATTTGCGCGGAATTTTAAAACATTAAATTCAGTCACAGTTCAATAAGTGATCATATTTATTAGATTAAGTGCGATGTTGTGATACATCAAAATATTTGAAACAACGCCTTCTACAACATATTAAAATTTCGTCATTTTGTTAACATTTATTTTTATTTCGTTCAACAAATTGTTTTGTTTTTAAATCAGCGGATGGTAACCCTGTGGGTATTGCTCTCTGATTTCTGGCGATTTGTCGTGTATACTACGGATTCCCTGAAAAATCTTCAAAGAGTGATAGATTTATCTAAGTTCTTCCAACTAGAGTGAGAGGCAAACGTCCTATCTTTCCAGTACTGACAATTTTTGTGGGACAGAGTATAGTCGCTTGTTCGACGATCTAAAGAGATTACGTAATATTGAGCTCAGATTTCACTTTCAAGGGATGATCAAGGGGTTACAGGATCTAAGTTGTATCACATTATAAATTAACAAAAAAAAGCTAAAAATTCAAAGACAAAGTTTTAGAAATTCTCGCCATCTGTTGTCATGTTCTTCTGAAAGGTAAATAATGTTCAACAAGAAACTTCGTAACAGATATCAAATGAATAATAATAATCAATTATGCCACCAATTGTAATTAGAATTCTCCTTCACGGACTAAAACATTTAAATAGCGATAAATCCTCCCCCCGCCTACGCAACAGTACACCTTAGTTTGAGTTACATGACTTCATTAGTACAAAAAAGTTAGGCTGTTACATCGACCAGTAAACAGGAGTTATCGACAACTTTATGAAGACTCCCGTAATTCGTTTCCGATTCAATCTTTTCTCATATTTATGCTCTCTCCTTCGGTTATAATTCACTTCCCAATAAAATGTTTTGTTTCAAAAGTTTCATCCACCACTCTGAACGCACTTATACTCAACAATCCAATTAAAAGAGGACTTGAGTTGAAATTCGATACGTCTGACTGTGGGGAATAATAAATGAATGTTATGCAACTTCTCCCAGGGCAGCGACCGACCGCGACGTTGACTACCGGCGTCTGGTGTAGCCCTGCCCATCTCACCTTGAACCCGGTTAGAGATTATGGATTTAGGGTTTTATCATTGGAAACTGGGTCACTCGTGTTTACGCATCAGTAATTCCTCTTTTGGCAGCCAATAAGCCAAAACTAAATAAATTCCATTAAATCGAGTGTAGGGTGGATGGATGACTCCCAAAAGTATTGCAAACGCATTCATGTGCAAATTGGATATGTGTGCCAGTTTAATCGATTGGTTGAAGCCCTTTTTAAGAGGATTTTAAATTTATTCTAAGGATTTAATTCATTTGTAATGGGATTTAAGTTTCTCTATAAAAGTGGCTCTGGCATTGTGGAATATTTAATTAATTAATTACCAATGTGAAAGGAACATTAAAACTAAAAGAGAGAGTTGGTTTACGAATATAAACTGTCATTCACTTAAAGCTTCTTCATAATATTTTCTCCTGACATTTCTGACATTACGCAATTATACAGGGTGTTCTTTATGTTTTTCTGTGTGTTTGACCACAATTTTAGATAAGAGTTGCATTCGTTTTGACCAAATATATGGTTTTTTACTTCTGGTCAATAAAACAGTTGATATCAGTAGCCTAAGTGTAGCTTTGCTTAATACTAGAAAAATTCTGAAAGAATGGACTGCCAAAGTTCAAGGCGATTCTTAAATATACAGAAGAGTCTTTGGTAAGATGTGGAACTTAAAACAGAAATAAGTTGCCTTAAGACAACGAAAGAAATCTTAACACAACAAACGTTCTGCATGGGAGTCACTGGGATTCCAGCATCGACAAGAGCGGAAGTGATACTTAACATTCTACCTGAATCCTCGTAGTAAGAGTCTGGTATCAACTCACGAGCAGGTTGGAACCTCGCAAAAGAGGGAGTAATTGAGTGGTCCATCTACAAAGAGAGTGTGAAACTCCTCAAGAGAGATAACTGTGGGCGAATTACCGTAATAGATAACGAGTAACTCGTTATCGAAATGTTACCGCTCTCGTGATCGATCGAGCAGTCAGTATCGAAATTTGAGATGACATCATGCGTTATAGTGAATAATTTCACTCGAACACTATTGTTCTGTCGAACCGACGAGCGAAACAACAAAGATGCGAGTATTTTTGTTTAAATTTTTTTTTTAAACGAATTTACTAATACAGTGTCCGTTCTTTTTTTAATTAAGATGCAATCTCAACAAAATTAATTTGTTGCAAAAAATATTCTGGACGATTTTATGGCACACCCCGATTTTTTGCCGAACTGCAGACAGGGAAAAGAAACATCGCTACCATTATGGCAGCAGCTGACAGGAATGCTAAATGCAAAAGGGTCACCTATTCCATTAGATCCATTTTTTACTTGAATTTCACGGCAAATAATATTTTTCTATCTATTATATCAACCGGATAAACGTCACTTTGTGAGTTGTAGTAGAATTTAGTACAATTTTATTTTCATTCGAAACGTGGGCTTTCGAGTGCCATCATCCCAATGAGGTTAAACGATCATTCGATCACGAGTCATACTCACTCACTCGTTATCGATTGCGGTAATTCGGCCCCAGATCTGTCAAAAGGTGGAACAGATCATGAAGAACTTTTACGTGACTATCGAATCAGCTAATGGAGCGTCTTATTTTGGGAAAATTCTAGCCAAGTCACCAGCGTCGGCATCCACTATCAGAAAAAGTGAAGACACTTGGACAGACTCTCATGAAGAAACGGTAGATATGAATGAGCACTTTCTTCCCTGGATGCATGTTAGTCTTCGGAGATATTGTGGAGGGCACGGAGGGTCTCATAAAAAAATAAATAAATAGCTGGCGCAACCGTTTGGGATGAGCCAAGGCAACCATTATATGTTGTGTGTGTTACATTTTTCGCACGAACTGAAATGACCTACAATTTATTGTCGACTCCCAGCGGTGAATTGAGAAGCTCTTTCATGACAGATTATACTCTCGGAGGCTTGTCATTAACCGACGAGAGGTGGTGCCGCGAAAAATGTTCGGTGGATATGTCTGGGGCTTGATCCTACACCGCTCGGTCAGCAGTCCAACGCACTAATCACTGAGCCATGGGTCTCCTATTCAAGAAAATAATCGACAAACGACAGATAGCACGGGCAATCAGATCTTTTGCCCCATTTAAGGCACCAGGAATGGATAACATTCGGCCAGTGAGGCTGCAATAGTCAATAGAAACTGATATTCGACGACTTAAGCGGATCTTCACAAGTTGGCGAGAGTTACGTGTCATTTTTATTCCCAAAGAAGGGAAAGTAGGCCACACAACCCAAAAGGATTACAGACCCCTTAGTCTGTCGTCCTTTTTGCTGAAAACACTGGTACAATTATTGATCGACGTATATTTAGGAAACGTGATCAGCGATAGCTACATACATACCAAAATCACAGCATGCGTGTCGAAGTCGGTAAATACGTCACCCCCATGGGGTAGTATCAATTTGA
Source organism: Matsumyia berberina (assembly GCA_917880715.2). Taxonomy (NCBI): domain Eukaryota; kingdom Metazoa; phylum Arthropoda; class Insecta; order Diptera; family Syrphidae; genus Matsumyia; species Matsumyia berberina. The sequence goes on from OU862872.1 coordinate 5,485,705, forward strand.
AAAAAGCGCAATACACCGAGCAACTTGGAAAACCTTTTGCCCTTGTAAGTCTAAATCAAACTTATGAACTTATAAACTTATGAAATCGAAGTGAGTCGGGTCTGTCAGGAGGACCGAAAATTCACCTACCACCAATATCTTGTTCCACAGATTGGATTTTTGTTCCTGTGACAGTTGCCTCACTATTTCAGTATCAATTTGTGTCGTACTGATAAAAAGTTCATCCGCAATCATTCATAGAGACATTACTTTGCTTCGTTCTCCCAAAACAAAATAATCGATACACGTTCAAAAGACCGCACCACATGCCTTTTAATACTTTTTGAACCATGACACATATCATGAACCACTATTACTTTGTATGTCAGGTCTTAAAAAAGCAACCGAAAGAAAAGAACTTATCACATAAATTTTAAATCAGATTTCCTCGGTAAAAATCATCCTCTGTGCAACTGTACACAACTGCAGAGCTAAATTTGAAATTCCTGACCGAAGATGTACAGTCTTCCCAAACAACCCACTACTTTCAGATAGTTTTGTACTTTTCAGAATTCATTGTGTCGATAAGGTTTACTTCGAAACTAGTCCATGCAGCGACTTTTACAATATGCATCCGGCAATGCATGGAACTTAAACTTAAAATTCTAAGAACCGAGGAGGAAATTTCATGGAAACTCAGTCATGTAGTTATCCAGCAAGTTTTACTCTTTAACTATTCAATTGTGTCTACACGAGAACAACACAACCATATTCGACACAAATACCGCAATATGTTATCCCCACACCACTGTGAACACAATTAAGCGACTATTTCTGTCCTGAAATAGACTCAAATGACCACCCAATCTCGAGTGATACAATTGCGATCACACCTCCTAAACACCGAGGGGCATAGACAAATACCAGGTGAGATGCCCATAACCGTATTGCCATAGCTCGTCCTGTTTTCTTCCCAATTTCAATGGAAGTAATTCAACAATGAATGCGTTATGTTCTGAATGTTCTCTGTTCTGTGTTTTGTGCATCCCACCCCACTGGCCGCCCACTCCGAATGCGCCTTTTCATTCAGAAATACACTCAACCACCACCGACCGACGACATCACCTTGCCTCCCTGTCCCGGTTGCAAAACACTTGTGAAGAGACGACCACCCATTGAACCCGAGCTAAGAACAGCCACAAGGGGGCTCAGATATCTCCCCATGAGCTTGGTTATAAAGATACAGATGCCCGCTCACGCCGATGCCAGCTCAGTGTATCTTCCTCCCTGTCTCTGTGGATTGTAGCTGTAGGTAGTATATTTATGCCGTCGTTGTCGTTCCACACTTTGCACACCATAATGTCGTCGGTTTATGGCCCCCAGCTCCTCTCATTCACCGACCGACCGACGTTCCACACAATAATTTAGCATTATTAATTGCTAATTTTTATTTCTTTCTTCCTCGGTTCGAGATACTTTTATTTATTCGTCTCGTCGTCGGTCGTCGGTCGGGCTACTTGGATTGAGTTTCGTTTTATGACTTTCTAGATAAGGCCAAGCTGATATCGGCAACTGGGTCTCGGTTTCGGTTTCAATTTCTATATCTGTATCTGGTTGGTGGCTGGTGCAAAGGAATTCAATGAATAGGCCGAAAATTACTTTTTTAGAATGAATGGCGGCGACACCGTGCCGAATGTATAGCGCAGCAATCCTTTTCACATCTCCTCGGGTCGACCTATAAATCGTTTCCCGGAGCTTGATTTACGCCTTAACCTTATTAGGACGAGAGGAACACACAGGAGAAGGACACCAAAGAAGACGAAAAGAGAGAAGAGTCTCAATTACAATAAATAATCCCGGTGCCATTACATCGTCGTATCATAAAGCAGAACGTGTCAAAGAGCGGTTATGGTGGGGTCCCTCTAGAGAGTCTACTGCGGTGTGTTTTGCATTAATGCCAAAACCAGTACCAGTACCAGTACCAGTACTTCCTCCGCCTCCGTCCACATCCACTTTTGTCACTTACAGTGAGTATCTGTATTTGTATCTGCTGCCTGAATGAGATTAAGATAAAAACCTGAAGAGGTTTGCTTGCGGTCCTTGGCTTGTGTACTTGTTCTCGAGTGTACTTAAAGACTTACGTCAAGATTGCATCCTTTACGCGTCAATCAACCACGCGGCATAGTATGACTCGCGCGATAGTATCTCGTTCCGATTCGTGTTAAGGGATAACATGGGGGGGAATGGGGATTCGACGGTATAATTTAGGTCACCTGGGTGTTAAAAATTAATCTGAAACCACAAAGAGTTTTTGAGTGAAAAGAATCATCGCTCGTCGTAATTATTTTTTCCTTGGAACTCGAAAACCGTGCGAATATTGATTTTTTTTTTTTTTTTGCGTTCACTTTCGGCAACCATTAGAGAGGAATGTTGTTCGGCTTGCTCCCTTTTATGGGAACCAATAAACCGACAGCCGATGGTTCATTAACCACATCCTGTGTTTCGGCACAGAGAGGGAGTAAGAGTGAGAGTGGTGCCGCAGTTGTTGCTGCTGGTAGCGGGTTCAAGAGGATTATGAGGACTTCGGGGTTTTGTATGGGACACGATGCTTGTGTAGAGAGGTTCGACAGAGGTCGGACTTAACAGAATTAACACCGCGACACTTCATTGAGGGGTTTTAATTAAAATTTTTGATGTAAGGCAATTATTGGACTCCCAGCGTCGTCCTCAACCTCCGGAACGGTGTGGGTCGATGGGATTTTCCCTTTTCTTACCCCTGGAGGGTGGTTATGGTCGGGTTGGCTGAGGCTGTCATTAGCGATGTTAAAAGTGATTAGAGATAAGTAATGGAGTTGCCGGTTCTGATGCGGTCTCGGGTCGGCATTCACTTACATTAATTGTTTAATTTCTGAGAAAGTGTGGACTGGAAATCAGAATTCATAGTCCATAAAATGAAATTGAATGGGTGGAGTGAGATTTGGGGTCGGTATCGGGCCGGGTTCCAAATTATCCCATTTACAAGCCATTGAACTTTTACTTATTTTCGGAATGCTAAATGGTTTTGTTTTGTATTATTGATTTCGGTTATGATTGATCGTTGACGGCGGCACAGTGTCAGGCCAATTAGATTTTGTTATTGAAAAAGTTTATCGTCATTGACTCAAGTCAACGACACTCAAGTTTTGTTAAGGAAAATTGCAATTTCAATTAATTGCAATGAGACGAGAAAATGGTTGCAAACATTTACGAGTGGGTGGCTTTCGCAATTAGCAATAACAAAGGGATAACCACAGAGAGTAAGATGTATTGAAACCGCAAATGAGGATTATTTACATGAGAATGGGTTGAGATGGTCGACAGAGATAAACCAGGAAAATTGAATTAAAATTTGAGTGGTGAAAGACACTATTAAACAGAGGACAGTAGTTCCTTGTTTGTCAGTCATAAAGTGTGTCGGGCACTGAGGTTTTAATGGCAGGACTAAGGATAATTTTATCCAAAACTGCCTGAGAGCTGACAACAAGAAAGAAGGAGCAATTTACGATAGTTTTGTCTGCCATATAATCAAAATGGGTTTGGATTAGGATTAAAAATTAGAGTCCATCCGTTACGATGACAAGATAAGTGTTGCTGCAGTGTGGTTTGAGAAAATCAATTTTATGAAAACTTTTAAAGAGTTCAGCGAGACATTCAATTTAAACAGACTTTGCTGACGCTATCGGATGATATAACTGCTTCTGAATCCAAACAACACATCCAAAGACTTGATACATTCTTAATAAAAAAAAAATAAGAAAGTAGCACCATCCTCACTTAATCGTCGATAGATAAAAATGAATATACTACATACAAGGTGGGGCAAAAGATATCACACTTTCGAAAGATGCTATAATTTTTGCAAATGGCGGCAAATGTCAATTCTACTTTGACATATGTGAAGTAAACAGATACAAAATTCACAACAAGACATGAATCGCTATACTCCTAAAGAACGGAATAATTCTTTCGATTTGCATTTCCGGGTCGCCAAATCTCTCGTTTTGGCGTTTGGCTGGCAATATCGCCTGATTTAACCGTTGCAGACTTCTTTTTGTTGGGTTTTTTGAAGTCACGAGTCTATGTCAACAAGCCTCAGACTCTTGAAGCCCTCCAAGAGAAAATTCGTCAAGAATGCGAGGACCTATCGCCGGAAGTTCTGGCAAGAGTGATGGAAAATGTCAATCTCAATTGAGCCAAAAATTTAGCTCAAAATTGTTCAATCTTATTGGAAACGTCCCGTCAAATGTCCTAACTCACAGAATGAATGTCCAATGGCTTCCGTTTCTTTCGTATCTTGACGGTCAGTCCACGAACGTTAGGTGGGAGTATGTTTTCATTGAACCAAAAATTTAGTTCAAATTTGTCGGTTCCAAATTTTTATTTTATTGGAAACGTCCCGTCAAATGTCCTAACTCACAGAATGAATGTCCAATGGCTTCCGTTTCTTTCGTATCTTGACGGTCAGTCCACGAACGTTAGGTGGGAGTATGTTTTCATTGAACCAAAAATTTAGTTCAAATTTGTCGGTTCCAAATTTTTATTTTATTGGAAACGTCCCGTCAAATGTCCTAACTCACAGAATGAATGTCCAATGGCTCCTGTTTCTTTCGTATCTTGACTGCTCCTTCAGTAGTCAGGAGAGCGGATAACGAGCCTTGTAGCCTTTGTGTCCATGGCGCAATATCCTGTGCATCTGTAAGGTACGGTCATCTGGCGGACCAATTATTCTCTCATCTCGTGGTTGCCAATAGAGATGTCTATTGATGTTCCTTGTCGCGCCAAATTGTCTGTGATTTCACTGCGCTTGATATCACTCTGTCCGGGAACCCAGCAGATGCCAAAAGGTGCACCTAGGATTTTGTGACAATTCGACAGGTGCCTGACTGTCGAAGTGGATGGCAATTCTACATAGATGAGTTCAGCCCCTTTACTGTTCTTCCAACGGGGTAAGTTTCTTGTCGAGTTCATTGTCATCCTCCAAAATCCACAGGATTCTTGACATGAACTCAGTTAGATTTGTGGTTAATGATCAGCCCTTAAGGAACCCACGTTGCCATGTAGATAAACATCGCTTACATTGAAATAACATTGCCGCATACACAAAGAATTCAAAGGGTTTGGATCCGCATAAAGGTTTCGTTATGTGCCGGGAGTAAGCCACATATATAAGTACCTAGTTCATACTTTCAAACTTTTCTACGAGGAGAATAATGTACGAGTCCTTCTAAAATTTGGGATAAGTTCCTGCGACATTGAAAGTTGAAATAGCGTGTAGCTGTGTTAGATGGTTCTTAAGGTTTTTTTTTTTGATCAGCGACGGCGGCAAGCCATCATTGCCAGGGGAGTAATAAACTTTGAGTTTGCTAATCTTGTTATTGACTTATGACAGGGTACTATCCACGAAGAGCAGGGTGGTTTGTTGCAAAAAATTATCAAATTCAGATATAAGGACGTGGTTGTAAATGATTGACTGAGGTATTTTTTTGAGTACTTGAGAGTTATCCGTGTATGTAATTATCCAATGGAAAAGGGCTTAGGGTGAGCGTCAAGGACTTCGAGAAACAGCGCTTCGCAAAAGTCAGAAATATAGAAATATGAGCAAAAATAAATAGAAAAGTCAGAGCCTGCTTTTGGCCAAAGTAAACCATTTGAACAATCTCCGAGGTATAAAACTTGTCATTTACGTAGATTTGACAGTGATTTGTCAAGTAAAATGTCAGTCAAATGGTTGGATCTATCCGCTAAGATGGTTTCCATAACTTATTTAAACCTTTTAAACTTTTCTTTCGGCAAATAATATCCGAAATACTCTGCATTGGACTATTGGTCGTGTATATGTAATATTTTGTACATATGTATGTTCTTCTAGGTGCTCTATACATAGATACAGTAACATGTTCGCTTTATGCAGCTAACTGATAAATTGGAGAAATTTCAATGGCAGTACACGAAGTGATGAATGAATGAGTTTATGGCACACAGCATTTATCAAACGTGAAGCGGAAAATAATTTGTGAAATTAAAAATATGTAAAAAAAAGTTTATTAATTAATGGCTGCAATAAAAACATCAGGTGCTGTTTGTTGCGCACTTAGCTGTCGTAATAACTCTTCGAGAATTAATAACTAACAATCCTTTCAACAGTTCCACACAAAAGATTCAGTGGGAGAAATACAATATATTAATGTTGTCCAATACAAGTGGAAAAATCAAAAATTGTTGGCGTTTTTCGAAAGACACAATAAGTTCAAGAAATATTGAAACTTTTCTCCCGGAAGACAGATATTAACAAATCACGGCACCTAATGCCACCTCTTTAAACCAGGAAGGCTACCAGTGGATGCTAATAGGTCTGATATTTAAATCCAAAAAATTTAGGACTTGAATTGGCAGAGATAACAGTTTATAGCCCGTTGGTGGTTCTTCACTGCATCCTAGAAGCCAAACGGATGGAAAATAGACTTTGAAACTGGTGTTGAAGTTCAAAAATTTGACTCTAGAGTGTCGAGACCACGGGAAACGTATTCCAGTATGTCCCACGTTGCTTTGACCTCTTACCTCCTTTATTAAACAAAGCTAAACGGTGGTGGGTGCTCGGACATTAGGATATTGAACAAAATGAAACTGCGGATGAACTAGCCAGTTGGGTTCGCTACGGTTTCCTAGGATCCAGAGTCTTTTTGTGTTTTTAGCCCTTCTGAACAAATGTGGACATAAACCGCACCCAGGTAGCCCAAGAGATTTTTTAAGTCCACCTTCCACTTTAGAGAACTTTTAAAATTCAAATTAATTTGAGTTGTTGTAATTAAACCCATTCTTTTCCAATTTATATGTATATGACTAGCTGATATCCGCGACTACGTCCGCGTGGAAAGACGCCACATTGTATCCTATGTCTTACCCCTGGGTTTCAAGACATTGATGAGTAGGTACAGCCTTCCCGAATCAACAGATACGCTGCCTACCGAACACGACTTCAACGTGAGCTATAAGCACAAAATACCGGACAGAAGCACCTGCAGTCAGTGCGAAGTCCTCTTTAATGAGTCTTTCTCTTAACGGACGGCTCTAAAATAGTCGAAGAAGTCGATGCCGGTGTCTTTTCAGAAGACCTGGACATCCACCACTCCTTCAGTCTCCCCAACCAGTGCTGTGTCTTCCAAGCCGAAGTCACAGCTTTTAATGAAGCCGCCGCTTGGCTGAAGACTAACCCAATATCACGCACGGATATTGCGATCTAATCTACATCGACAGCCAGACTGCGATCGTGTCTCTCGTATCCAACATAGTAAAATCCAGGGCAGTGAAGGACTGCCGCGTGTCTCTAAACGAGATCACTAATCAGTTTAACGTCCGTTGGGTCCGTGGTCACTGCGAAATTCAAGGGAACTGTGCGACTGATGATTTTGACAGACTAAGAATTTGACGGACTAAGCTCTCATTGTACAGACGGCTGGGAAGTTCGACCATGTCAAAGCGCCTATGTCGTTTGTTAAACACTTGACTCACACCGACGCTCTGTCGAAAGCAAACTCTTCGATTATTGCAAAAATGCCTGCCCTGGATCTGAAAAGATCAAAGGATTAATACGACTTAAAAGAGACCAACTTCCAAAACTAATCAACTTCCTCATGGGGCACTGCATCCTAGGCAGGCATGTTCGACGCCTGAGAATAGCATGTAATGATTTTTCCAGGAGCAGAGACCGAGAGGAAAAAGAGTTCATTGCACACTTCTTCTGTACGTGTCCCGCTCTTGCCAACTTTATGAAAGCTACCTTAGGTCAACACGACCGATCTCAACAGCTACGTTCAAAAATCTAAATGGTTTCAGGAGTTAGAAAGGGTCAAATCCCAGTACTCAGTTGTATCACAATGGACCTACTTTTCTGGTCCAAGTGTACCTCTTTCTGGAGGACCACTCTAACTAACTAACTTTAAATTGCGATATTAACTTTTCAACACCGGCCTGTAAGCAACATTCCTGGTTTTTGTTTCTAGCTGGAGGATGACCAGGCTGTCAGGTAAACTGATCCTGATCACGCCACATACAAGTGGGTATAGCAGAAACTCTGTCCCTCGGCCTTATTGATGGTAGGAAGCCCTAACCTGCAGACGTTTGAACTCAAAGTGTTAGTCTGATGGGATCAGAGGAAGTCAGGGGATGAGGACGGTTTCTTCTCGATTGACACCATATCTTCGCTTTATTTACGTTTTTGTCGTCAAATACTTTGTCACTTTTTTTCAGAACCTGCCCTTATGGCTGACACTGCGACTTAGCAAGATCTAATGTGTCTCCGGTCTATTTAGTGACCTACCTTCCTAATGAAGGTGAATATGTCGTTAGTATCGGAGTCTCTAAACTCTGTATCTAAACAGAGGCTTAGTTTGTTCAGATGATAACTTAGGCTGCAATGGCCGGTAAGGAACCCACTCGCTTCCTTATGTTCTTCCTGTCAAGAATTTCCTTGGAAAAGGGCTTGATAAGTTTGTTGGTTTAGATAGGTAGAGTGGCGGGTCCTGAGAATCCAATTAGCGCTAGGCTGCGCCGTTTTGTAACCACGAAACTCGTTTAAACCTATTTGTATCTGGGTGTTGATTTGTTGTATTGGGATGATGTGGCTAAATCTAGCAGGTGAAGTTTAGATACAGGATCAGTTCTCCAATCCTTTTTTTAGCTATCTCGCCGAGGTCCACGAAGAAGGGTTTGCCCAAAGTACGCTGTCTGGTTCTCGCTATGGCGCGGACACATGCAATTGAAATGAAGTAGAGATTCTTTCTCATTAAAGTTCTTCCAGAAGTGTGCGGAATACCGAGCTTGAACGCAGTGTCTCCAACTGGCCATTGACCCGTGGTAATGGCTACAATTCTGGCAATATCTGGTCTTGATTTGTCAAGAAGCTCTCTTGACTTAGTTTTGTTATAATAAGGCCATGTCTTTGTTGAAATGACGCAGCTGAACAGGCCGTTCCAACTAGGATTGGCAAGCTGGAGGAAGTGGAGATTTATATAACCTTTAACAGTGCCCAGTGAAATATCAACACTTTCCACAAGAGAACTGTTGAGGGCCGATCCTCTCCTGGCCAGTTCGTCGGCGCTCATTGTGTATTGCATTAAGCTCGATGACATTTTCCCAATCGGCTAGGCGGAGTTGGTGTTCCTTTGGTCATTAAGACAGGGGGTTATTATGAATCGAAAAAGGTCTTTAGTAAAATTGATGCGATGAGTCTTAAGTAAAGGCTGATAGTTTAAATTTCCCCTTAACAACCGAACACAATGGTTGGTTTTTGAAGTAATAAATTCAAGCCTGTTCCTGAAACCTCATGTGTTGAACTCCATTTCCATTAACACTGGCATAACAGTAGACAATATATGCAAACAGAGTATAAAAACTACACAAAACAACTATGTATTGCGGGATGGTTAAAAAATTATATCCACAAGACACATTAACCTCTGGGGTGCCCTAGGCACTTTGTGTCAAACAATTAAGCATTCAAAGCCGTTAAAAATGTTTACTGCTCGTACATGCAGGAGGAAAATTTTCATTTTTCATTTCTTTTATAAAAGTAAAACGGATATATAGTAACTTGAAGCTGGAAAAACCCTTGTCATGTTTTTTGCAGATAAAATATGCAATGACGACCTGTAATAATCCCAAAGCCCCTTGTCTTGAATTGTTTTAGTGTCCAAAGGCCGTTTATTGTCTTCCATCAACTAACCTAAAAAACGGTTGGCTACAGATTAAAACTGACACCTCTTATAAGCACCAATAAAGTATGAGCACTTAAATCCGCCCGCTTTAAGTAGCTCTGATTTGAAGTCACAAGCTTCGGCTTAGACTTTCATTTTACATCTGTTTATCTTAATCAAATTGGAGTCATTAATTCCAATCAAGAATTTTTCGATGCGGGTTATGCCAGTGCACTGTCAATTCTGGAAATTGTCTTCTGGTTTTTCATGTTTTCTATTACGCGCTCACTTAACATAAGTCAGACGTTTTTATTGAGTTGTAGCAGCGCTTGAACGAGCAATAAATGTCGAATGGCAATCTCTTGTATCTAGTGTCTACTGATGCGGAGGACTAAGTGACACACTTTGCCGAAATTGAAGTATAAAATTGGTTAAATGAATGGCATTTTTCAGAAATTGTTTGCTGCCATCAGTTGTTGGCGAGTTCTTTTGTATAAAAGGATACAGGGACTTGTGGTGACAGTGCAACGATTGTAAATACGCAACATAAAGTTGTCAGTTGCTTTCTAATTGTATAAAATTGTTTGTTTCGAAAAGCCAATTAGGAAGTGCCATTGGCGATGAGAAAGTAGTGCCAGTAATCTCTGTGCACCAATGAGCCAGGTTAGATTTGGCTAGCGGGCCGATGAAAACGATGAGACTATCTACATCTGACTTTAGGAAAAACTTCCACGTGGGATTCCCCACCAGAGCACAGTGGAAGAAAAACGAAGTGGTAAAGAACTTCGACACGGTCATCTATACCGACGGATCAAAGATGAACTGCGGTGTGGGGGCCGGTGTCTACTCGAAATCACTGAAAATAGCAAGATCATATCGCCTGCCGAATTTCGAGAGTGTTTTCCAGGGGGAACTACTGGCAATCCGGGAGGCTTGCACGCAACTCGGGCGTGACAGATCACACAAACAAAACATTGCTATCCTCATAGATAGCCAGGCCGCGTGCGGATGAGCTGGCCAGGCAGGGGTCAGCTCTACCCGGCCCACTCACAATAAGGGTCCACATCCCGTTAGGAGTGGTTATGGGACAAATCCACTCACACTTCCTGCAGGAGGCCAATCTCAAATCGAGGAGTTTAACCAACTACGCCATATCAAGGAAGATATGGCCGAACTACGACACGACCAGAACAAGGGATCTCCTAAGCAGAACCCGCCCAGATATTGCCAGAATAACGGCAGTTATCACGGGGCATTGACCAATTGGAGACCATGCAGCTAAACTGGGTATTTCATACAACCCCTACTGCCGCAGTTGCGGAAATGAAAATGAGAGGGAAACTCTCGTCTACTTCCTCTGCAGGTGTCCGGCACTTGCAAAAGCCAGACTGCGTGCACTGAACCAACCATTCTTCGACGACCTCAGCAACATCTCGGGCAAAAGGATACAAGACCTAATTCGATTCTTAAATTCCACAGGTTGGATCTAGGCACCCCCGGCTGTCTCACACATTTTCAACAACACACATCGTCAACCAGGTCACGAGTCGTGGTAACAAGAAGGCACATTCTAGTTCTAATTGGGTTCAGTTAAACCGCCACCTCTACCTACCTACCTCTACATCTCACTTAGGTCTATGTAGACCCGTTGTGGTACCCATGTATCTTCCTACTGCGTGGTTCTATATATTTGATGATAGCCACCTGGTTATGCATATCCGATAGTGAACCATCGATTTCATCGAAGAGGAATCTAGTTCGTCCCAGGAGAGTTTTACATTATACGGCTCTTTAGCGCTTTGCGTTAGCAGCTAATGCTTTTATAGCCGCCTGGCTGTCTTTTAAGATCGCGATATCCTCCCGTGATACTGTGAGCATTGACGCCGATTGGGCAGCTCTGGTCACTGCTAGAACCTGCTAGAGCCTGGAAAACGCTGTTGTTGTCAAGGAGTCTTATAGAGCTGCTGAGTCTTAGCTCCCCAGAAAAGACACCTCCATCTTGAATTCATCCGTTTAGATGGACTTTGTTTCAATAGAAATTTATTTGTTTTCCCACTGTTCTCTTTTTATGAAGGTGCAGGAGAAGGGTTTGACGAAGTCCAGATACAGAATCGTGTAGTCAAAGACAACACTTATGTCCGGATATTTGTCCAATATCAGCGCGTGTCCGTATAAGGTCGCTCTCTAGAATTTAGACTGGCCTAATCTTAGAGCGCTCTTTGCTGCAGATTCTTCCATGTAGAGATCTAGGGGCAAGAGATAGAGAATTGTCTCCAACCCTGCCGTCGGAGTTGATCTCAGTGCACTGGTCGTTCCTATGCAAGATAGTCTTTGTACCTTGGTTAAGACTTTGAGGTTAGTTGCAGCTTGCCACCAGACTAAATCTCCAGACGTTGGTATCGGCCTAACGATCGCAGAGTACAGCCATAGGATTATGCTGGGTTAAAGTCCCCAGCTCTTGCCGAATATCCTAATACAAGTGTAGAAAGCGATCAAGGCCTTTTTGATTGTTTCTTTAATATTTAGGTACCCGTTCAGTTTCCTGTCCTGAATGAGTCCCAGGTAGTTTTCACTCAGTCAGATAGTTTCAGGGGTATTTCACCCGTGTTAAGCAGTGTGAACTCTGGTAGTATTCTTTTGTTGGTAAACAGTACCAGTTCGGTTTTCTATGGATTCACCACCAGGCCGCATGGTTTTGTCGAGTCGTTAAGAGTGCTTAGGGCGCCTTGTAGACTGGTGTCCAGATACGTTGCAAGTAACACTAAACCTTTGGCATCACTAGGCGTGTTTTTTTGAAACCTAGCCAGCCAGTAGTTGCTAGCAAAGTCAAATTTTATACGTAAAACAAATACCAGATCCAACTGGCTACAACTCTTGATTTTATCCCCAGTCAAAAGCAACTGGCTAGGAATTTTACGCAATCCCATGGCCAGGGGGCGCCGAAAGCGATGTTTTCCATTTATAGCGTTGGTATCACTGCCAAATTGTTCTGTCCTCTTGACATTTGACCGGCGTCTCAGTACGAAGATGGAAGATTTTATGATTTCATTCCTCTTTGTAAATTATCCATGAATAAATTCTCTAAATTACAGTTTTCACAACAAATAAAAAAAAAAACAATTTGGTTTAATGTCGAATACTTTGACAGTTTAACAGCCGATGTCATAGGAACAAAATCTCATGTACCACCTTGACGGTATAAAAAATCGACTGTGTTTGGCTGGCTGGGAATCGTCTAAATCAACGACGGGCTAGCTAGGTTTTAAAAAACCACGCCTAATAAGGCCGCCAGTTGAAGTATAAATGGAAAAATTTTAAGGACCAGCCCCCCATGCAAATTGATTTTAAACTTCTTGCTGTAACTATTGAGTTGCCAAAACGCGTCGTTATGAATTTCAAAATTCGGATACTACAGTTGTTCAAAGTTTAAAAAAAATACAAACGCTAGAAGGAACGAGATGAAATGGCAGTTAGGTAAGGTAAGGTTGCTGTTCGGTCAGCCGGAGCCCACTAAGACCCTAGTTGCTCAGGAAAGTGGTACAATAATTACATACGTGGAAATGAATACTAAGCTTGTGGCATCCAACGAAATGTACGTCATCAGGAATAAAAAGAAAATATCCCTGTAGGACCACGAAGTGACCGAATTAATATGCTCCAATCAGAAATACAGAAGTTTCTCCAAGTGTATGTAACAGATGGCAATACTTTGTAGAACATCTCCAAAGAAAAGGTTCGATTTTGATTTCGGCTCCATGTTTTTTCTGCCAAACATGCTGCGGTACACTGTCGAACCGAGCATATTAATTAGAAAAAGTTTTGCAATGGCTACATAAGTTTGCGGAGAAAAGTATCATTTGACCCCGCAATTAAGGAATAAATCAATAAATTCCAAGTTACTGGGTTGTGTTCTAATGAAAACCTGGCTGTTGTTAGACGAATAGAACTATTCAAACAATCAGACTTCAAAACATCTGCGTGAACTTAAATATACGACCGAGTGCATCAGCTTAAATTGAAAACTACTCAAATGTTTATCTGTAGTCGCCTGTATGTTGGCTTCCGATCTCAAAAATTTGCAGCAATGCTTCTGTAGCTGCATCACACCTGACAGCGTTGATAAAAGCAAAATGTAGTTAAAGGGACGCCTACCTGATGGCATGGATTCCATGGCAGGTCTTGGATGCCGACTTGAGGGCATGCATTCCATCGAAACATGGATATTTCCGTTCAAAAAAGAAGCTGCTCGGCATTAAGTGCCTCGCGTATTCTGGTGTTTCGAACTCGACCTTGACGAGTTACCTCAGCCTTACAACAAAGACATCTCATTTCGGCAGCTTGTATCCGCGATCTTATTCTTTCGGTCATTACCCAAATCTCCTGATAGGTAAGGGTCGAAAGAAACACTGAAAAAGACCGATAGCTTAGCTCCGATGCCAAGTTCAGTCCTCAGATTGACCAAGATATCTTAAAATTGCTCCAACCTGACCAATCCTACAGGATAACTCAGTATTGCTCCTTCAATGAATGGGATCATGAGATACTTAAACTTCTCCACCTGTTTCAATGGTTTGGGAAATTGCCATTGTCTCTGATTTGTTCACCTTTACCTTCACCCCAGCCTCAGCACAGACGGCTACGTGCTCTTGTGCGCGATAGTATTTGGTCTGGGCAGACCTTAGGATGACCAAGTCATCAGTGAAAAGCAGATGACTTATACTAACGTCTCCCAATTTAAACCGTTCCTCACCACGGCTGTGCTGTAACATCCAATCCATATACAGGATGAAAAGGACAGGTGACAAAACTCACCACCGGCGAGGCATTTAAGGCGTCAATTAAATGCCATTCATCCGAACACAGCTCTTACAGTTTATGTATAGAGATTAAGTAGCCCTCAGAAGAGAACAGTCCTATGCTCCTCCGGTACACTCCAGAGTTCTCCAAATCCACAAAATAACTGTAGATAGGATTGGCATACTCCCAGGTCTAGGTCAGGTTGAAGTGGCTGCCAGCTAAAGCCAACACACTTAGACCCATGAGGGCTCCAGGATCTCAAAAAGATCTCCTGCCTACTCATTGAAACCAATTGGAGCTTCTTATGAGCCGTAGAAGGCTACTGACATCAATGTTAATTAGGTCGCCTAAGCTTGTAAAGAAGAAAGCTCCCAAGTGGAGTTTCCTTGTGCGGGAGATAGCTGGACAGGTGCAAAGAAGATGGAGAATGGTCTCCTCCTCCTCCTCGTCCATACAGCTTCTACAGAAGTCGTTTGCGTAGATGCCAAGCCTAGTAGCATACTTGCCTATTAGACAGTGTCCAGTAATGACACCTATTATAGTGCTCTGTATTAAGAGAAATCAAATGCTTAGAGCGTTTCAGATCCAGATTGGGCTAAGTCTGCTTTCTCGCTAGACATGTTTTACCACTTGTCCACATAAAATTCGTTCTTTCGATAGCATCTAGCTTTAGTTTGAGTTTGCAAGTAGGGATCAGTATAACTAGGCTGCCCTTATCAGGTCCAATAGGTAATGTTGTTCCATATCTGGCGAGTTCATTAGCCTTGCAGTTCCCTGGAATGTCACTGTGCCCTGGCACCCAACAAACTTGGATATTGAACTGCTTCGCCATCTCTATAAGAGACGATCGGCAACCTAGGGCTGTTATTGAATTAAGAGCGACTGATTCCAAGGACTTCAGTGCCGCTTGGCTGTCCGAAAAGATGCGGATATCCTTGACTGATATCACGTTTTTCTTCAGCCAAGATAAGACTTCTCTGATCGCCATGATTTTCGCCTGGAACACGCTACAATGATTCGGAAAACGGAACGCTACCCTGAGGTTCAGCCTGTCGGAGAAAACAACACGTCCCACCCCAATGAATCGACTTATCTTCTGAAAATACATCGCCCCAGAATGACCTGGGAGGGATGGTTACCTTGAAGCTCTTGTCAAACCTTAGCCTGGGAGTGGTGTAGTCTATGTTTGGTGAGAAATTTTGAGATTTTTCAAAATGGAGGCGTGGCCATAGTCTTTATTAGACCACTGTGAGGTTGCTTTGAGGCGGATGGCTGCTCTAGCTGCCATTTGTCTGCCGAAAATGTCTAGGGGTGATAAGTGAAACAAAGTGTCCAGTGCTGCAGAGGGAGTCGTGCGAAGAGCTCCACTGATACACAAGCTAGCTGTTCGTTGGACTTTGCTTAGGTTATCGCGGTTTGTGGCTATATCCAAGGCGGTCCACCACACCATCACCCTGTACGTAAGTGTCGGTCTTATTACCGAAATATAGAGCCAGTGTGTTATACGGGGTTGTAGACCCAATTATTACCGATGGCTTTCTTGCAAGACAAAAGGGCTACTGTAGTTTTCTTTATTCTCTGTTGAATGTTTGGTTTCCAGCTTAATTTCCTGTCTAAAATAAGACCCAAGTATTTTGCTTCGTTGGAGAAATTTAAACTTGTACTCCCAGGCCTACTCAAGCACCATTCTGTGAGGATATCCCTGCTATGGGTTCCAAACCTTAGCGAAATAGACGAGATAGTTTATAATTTGGCCGGCTAGGGATCAGGACTTGATAGGTCGTTGCCTGAAAATTTCACCATTCTCAAGGAACATCCTTCTATCAGCAGGTGGAGAGGGTTATCCAACTGTGTTACATAATATGCAGCCAAAACACACAAGCAAATGTCAAATGAATCACAAAGAGATGGCCATGGTGCAGTGGTTAGCATCGTCGCTTATCACGCTGAATGTCCCGGATTCAACTCCTGATGTCGGAAAAACATTTATTTCTTAAAAATATATAAAAATCTATCGACTGCGAAATGCTGATGTCGAATCTACTGCGAGGCATAATACTGGCAGTAGAGTGTCATGGCTTGAAGATTTTATTGAGCTGACCATGATAATGACGAGATTCGAAAAATTCCTGTGAATTATAGCAATGACAAGCACCACAAATGTCCCCAGTTAGTCTTGACACCATTCACGGACGTAATTGAAACTTAATACTACCTGAGTTACGAACCACTGCATTTGGCTAAGGGTTTAAAAACCAAAGAAGCAGCGCGAGTGGATTATAAAATTGGCCTGTTGCAGACCTTGCTAGGGGATCACTTAAGGAAAATCTACCTTAGTTCAGTTTGCAACAATAAAATGAGAAAGAACATTATTTCTAGCCCAAAAAACATTATTTCAAAATGGCACACCCTTTCTTTTAATTGAGTTCTTCACGAACACCGATTCCATAACCAGGTCCCCCGAGAGTGCGAAGAAATTCCATTACAACCATCACATAGTGCCTTGAGTTCCGTTTTTGTTGATCTTTTGTCCTCTATTCGAACGGATGTAGAAGATGTAAATTCTATTAAACAAGTTTCTATACTGGAGGCTGAAAGTATATAAATTATTGTTTCGAAAACTCATTTATCCCTTTAAGTTTTTTAATATCCCACGAGGAAGATGCAAAATATCTTTTCCGCTTTCGTTCTTGGAATTTATTTTGATGTAAAGTAGCTCGTAGCATTCTTCTCGTTGCCCATCGCGCGAATCCAATCAAGCAAACTGCTTTTCATTAAGTCCTCCTTTGAAATAATTTAGGTAACGCTTGCCAAAGAATACACGTCTAAGTTTACAAACACCTTCATATTGCTGCGCTTGAGGGTAGAATTGTTTTCCAAGTTTTCCATTTGCCGTTGACCTTCCGTGAAGTTTTTGATGTACTTTTCAAAGTCAACCACATCCGGGATATTTTTTCCCAGAAATATTGGTACAATCGACTTAAAAGTGAAGAAATGTAATATTTTTCATCTTCACGCTCTTGTCCGAGGAAGGCTCGCGCTTCTAAGTGACGGCATTCAGGCATCAGCTCTGGCTGAAGATTTTGTAGCTTTTGCTGTCACTTTGGTTACTTCAAGGGAAGGAGAGAAGGCGAACGCAAATTTTTTAAAATCTCTTGTGGTAAAATTGTATCTAAAGTTTTGAGGCTTCGTAAAATCCTCTCAAAGATTCCAAACATAAAAATTTATTTGACGAAATTCAATTGTCCCTGGACTTTGTCAAATGGAAAATCGATTGAATTGGTATTGGATATGGCATTTTGCAGTTGTCAACATCTTCCACTTCGGTCCTGTTTGCATAGACAGTGAGAGGATACACCGACGAACCATATGGGCACATTGAAAGGGTCCAAGTGTAATGATTAAGACTGCGATATGAACACTAGTGCTCTGGCCTGGATAATCTTCAAATCTGCCCCGGTGGGATAGAGCAATAGAGGAAGACTGTGATTAAGGTGGCGCTCCTTGTTCTTAACGAACTGCTTCTCAGTTCTGCTAGAGGATGCGGGCTGTGGTGTGGTTTCATACACAGATGATGTCGCTATCGCCGTGACGGGCAAGTATCCTCAAACACTGGCACGCTCTTAACAAGCTCACTACGTGTACAAACAGTTGTGGCCTTAGTGTCAATCCATCTAAAACGGAGCTGGTCCTTTTCACAAGGAAAGTCGAATTTCCAATCATTATTCCACCCGGGCTCAACGGTACTCCTCTGAACTTTTCAGGCAGTGCCAAATATCTAGGACTCATTCTCTACAGGAACGCGCCAGAAAATCCCTGGTAGCACTCTACACATGCACAAGAGCAATACGTTCCAGATGGGGCCAGAGCCGAAATCTATACTGTAGATGTTTGACCGTTTCTAACGTGTGTCATAATAGTTTGCTGGACGCTTCTTCTTGAGAAAGTCCAACATTTGGCTTGCCTCAGGATTACTGGTGCGTTGAGAACTTCTTCTACAGCTGCTCTTCAAACCATGTTCCAATAGATATCTATGGCATGCAGCAGGCCACTAACGCGGCTCTAGGACTGAGAGATATACACAAATGGTGTGAGAAAAATATGGGACATATCAGAATCCTATCTACTTACTGCAGCCTTCCCAAATCTACAGTCACGAAGACATCAAAACCGACTTCAACACGGGCTATAAGGGCAAGCTTCCGGACAGAGGCGCCTGGAGTCAGTGCGAAATCCTCTTTAATGAGTCTATCTCTATCTTAACCGACGGCTTTGAAACATTCGAAGGAATCGGTGCCGGAGTCTTTTCAGAAAACCTGGACATCCACCACTCCTTAAGTCTCCCCAAACACTGTAGTGTCTTCGAAGTCGAAGTCACAGCTATTAATGAAGTCGCCGCTTGGCTGAAGACTAACCCAATATCACGCATCACGCACGGATATTGCGATTCGACAGCAAGGCTATGATCAGGTCCCCCGTATCCAACAGAACTAAACGATATCGCTTACCAGTATAACGTCATACTCTGTTGAGTCAGTGGTCACTGCGCCATTCAGGGGAACTTTGAACTTTGCGAATTAGCCAGACTAGGCTCTCAATATACAGACGGCAGGACCATGTCACAGCGCCTATGTCATTTGTTAAACACCTGACTCACATCGATGCTCTGTCAAAAACAAATCGTAATTGGCAACTCTTCGATTATTGCAACAATGCCAGGCTGATCTGCCCTGTCCTGGATCTGAAAAGATCAAAAGCATTTATACGACTTAAAGGAGATCAACTTTCAAAACTAATCAATGTCCTCACGGGTCACTGCATCGATTTCTGCAGATACGAGGAGGAGGAGGGGTCCACTGCACTCTTCCTCCGCAGGTGTACGTCCCTGGCCCACATCAGGAAAATTACCCTAGGCCGATACTTCTTTAACGATCTAAATGATCTAAACTTCGCCAGCACGGCCGATCTCGACAGCTACGTTAGGAAATCTAAATGGTTTCAGGAGTAAGCAGGGTTCATACCTCAGTGCTCAGTGGTATCACCATGGACCTACTTTCTGGTCCTAGTCTACCTCTTTTTGGAGGGCCATACAAGACTCACTAAGGCCCTTTACTTAGTCGTCCAACTAACTGACAACGGTGGCGCTCAACCAACTTGGGTAAAGAATGAGGTGAAGATACTCTTCCCGTTTAAAGCGGAAAAACTCGGTAGCCATCGCCGATCGATATGATCGGTTGGAATCACACCAAAAACCCCCAATGTTTTGGCAGCACCTCTTAGCTTGCGCACAACTTGTGGGTCGCCGAGGTTCAGTGGTTAGTGCATTGGACTACTGACCGAGCGGCGTAGGTTCAAGCCCCAGACAGGAAAAACACCTAACATTTTTCGCGGCACCACCTCTCGTCAGGGAATGACAAGCCTCCGGTAGTATAAACTGTCATGAAAAAGCTTCTCAATTCGCCGTTCGGAGTCGGCAAAAAATTGTAGGTCCGAGATGGTTGCGAGAAGCTAGGCCTTGGCTCATCCCGAGCTGTCGCGCTAGTTATTTAATTTTTTTTTTACTAAGCTTGTCAGGCAATGGAAAGCATCAAAGGCTATTAATTGCTAAGAAGAAACTTCTCAATCCCTTGTTCGGTATCGGCAATAACAAGTGCAGATTCGTTCCAAACGTTCCATACAGGGTTACAGGCTGTGACCAGCAAAGCATTTCTTCCAATATGGCATCAGCTCCGCCCCGCATGCAAAGGTGGTTAGGTTAAAGAAAGCAGACCTGGAGTTAAAAGCTAGCAGCTTCTTTTTCAGAGTAATGCACACAAAGGGGCTTATGATTGACCTGGAACTAGAGCATGGGAATAAGGAAAGACGACAATTCCAGACTATTGCAGCCCTGATGAAGTCTCTCTGTACACATAAGCCATTACTCAACTTAAGTGAAATTGAGGACATCCACCAAAGAACACTGTTTTTAAAGTCAATTTCCAGACAGATCTAGCCTAGGGTGGATTACAAGTGCTTTGCCCGCCTAGATGATGGCATCATTGAGATACTTTTAGGGTTAGGCAGGCTGTAGGCTTCTTTCCAATGATTTCTGTAAAAGTTGCAGGAACATGTAAAGGAAGGCACAACTCTTCATCTTCTTTTTTATGTTAGAAGAAAACTTTGTGAAAAACCTCAAATGACATCACGTGGCTCCAATTAATTCGATGATAGGACCGCAGCAACGCATGACACTTGACCAACTGTGCTCAACACGTAGGTAGTCACTCTCAGCAGCTGAAATTATTCTACTTCGTTGGTCTGTCGACCTTGGGTTGTGCCATTCCATTGCTCATGATTATCCACGAACAAAGTAACCTCCAGAGCGTTACATCCTTGACATTTTGTAATAAAAATGCTAGTCATGGCCAATAAACTTTATCCACTTCCACTTGGTGGAACATAACTCCAAAGGCCAAAAGGCGATCAAATGTTTGCAAAACTCATCAACTAAAATGATGTCAAACTAATTAGCCCCCTCCACTGGACATACCTCAATTAATTTTAACAATTCCATTCTTGTACTTCCAGTTATGACAAAAATGACCCTCACTCAACAAATTCGCACTCAAAAGTTTAATTAATAAATCCCCGGTCACCCGTGCGTGGGAGTAATAGGAAACTTGACAAATCCCACCATTTCGTGGAAAACCACCCAACGCGTCGTCACTTCTTTTTCTTTACGATATGGACCGAGCCAAGAGTCTGTAAAGCAATTTGTAAATGACAAACTGATACTGCTGCCAAGTACATCATCGAATCACTTCATTTTACAGGCTGCAGATACATTTGTATTTCCAGTATTTACATATCTTCCGCTTCAATCCCTCCGTCGATTACTCATTCCGCGTAGGTGTTCCTATCCGTGTTCTTTTCTGGTCGCAGTCGCTCGTAATTAAAAATAAGGCTGCATACTAAGGAGAATGCAAATAAAATATTTTTCTTTCAATATTTTCGCTTCGAGAACGAGTCAAGATGGCCCACGACCGATCCCGGCCCGGTATCTTGCTCTCGATGTGTAGTGACGTGACCACTTATCATGCTCCGGGGGGAAATATGAGTTTATTGAGTGCTTGATATGTTATTTCCCCCGAGACAAGTGGGTGGTGGCTAATAAGAATTTTTCTTATTCCTCCAGTTTGCCTTCTTCTTCTGTTGACTTTCGGAGTGAAATATGTGAAGTCTGTCGAAGCGGTTTATTTGCCAAGGTGTCAACAGGCGACTGGAGGCCTGTTCAGTGTGTGTCAGGGAGTAATTGCGATTTGGATGCAATTTAAACGATTTAGATCCACGTTGTTGTAATAGACAATGTTACACGGACGACATCGAGGACAGATTTTGAAGTTGACAGTGCTATTTGTTAGCACCTGTCACTGACAGCAAGGCTATGGCTGACACTGACAGTGAAGTTTGTTTGGTCCTTGTGAATGGAATAGAGTTCCGTGAATGGGAAAATCTCCTGAGGTGGATTTTTTTTTTTCTTTCTTAATTTTCTGAAGTACAATAGAATTGAGGTGCTTTGAGAGCTAGAGTCAGGGAATTTCATCCATAAAAATGGGAGAGAAAGAGCTCGCCAGAATATCCTTTATGCACATGTGAGCTTTATGAATTCATGCGGGGATTGACACATCGTTCTGCAATGTCAATAGTTGCGGAAATTTTTATGAGAAACGTACCAAGTTGGAATGGAGTATGAAAGAGAGAGAGTTAAGCTGGCAGAAGATGCCTCTACCAAAAGGAGATACAGATGTTTCATTCGGTGACTACCTGTTGCCGTACTATGTCATCGAGTGTAGCAGACAGCATGTGAACTGTGAATTATTTAGAAGTAAAGCGAAACGCTCTTGCGACTGTCAGTGTGAGTCCGTGTGTCATAGGATTTCAAATTTTTAGTGATAATGGATTAAAATTTTGTGTAAGGGTGCGTGGGTAATACGTGTGAGTGAAGCTATGATGTTGCGGTTCACAGTTTAAGTTATCTGTTATCATGAGCAATGGGCTTCGTTCTAATATTTTGACCCTTTCGGTGCGACAGAAACGAGTGCCGCAGTTGTCAAATTATAAATGGAAGGTCAAATTACACACAACATATGCATGACTCGCACGCACGACTTAGAGTAAAACAAGAAGAAAAGAGGTGAAGGGAGGAAAATACAAAGAAGCAAGCGAATGAATTTTGTGCTTATTGATAGATCTCTTCTTTTCAAAGACATATCGTTGTAGCTACATAATTGATACCAGCATTTGGTAGCTTTCTTGGCGGACTGTATATCTATTTCCCTTTATAGTGCGGTGTGCTGGCTTGGATGAGGGCCTGTGAAGAATTTATATTTACTAGACCCATTTCTAGCCAATTTGTCTCGATAGCCGGTAGCAAAGGGTCACGTTGTTGACTGTTCATTTAGTTGAATCGTACATAGATTGCCGGGCTTGGTTCTTATCGAAAGTAACGCTTTTGGGCAATAATAGGTTAGGTTAGGTTAGGTAAGGTGGCTGTCCCCGCTCAGGCAGGGACACACTTAGGCCAGATTGGCCCATTGTGATACCACAACGAAGAAAACCGGCTTACCGGCACCAGGGAACCAGAAAATGTAGCATAACTACAACGAAGGTGGGCAACCGTAGCGGTGTTAACCCTAAGATTTAAATCATTTCATCCCAGAAGATAAGAATCTTCTAAATGTCGAGTTCAGCTAGATCGTTAAGATCATCATAGAAGTATTCCCCAAGGGTTCTTCTTCTAAGCGTCGCAAGAGCAGAACATGTACATAGTAAGTGGGTCGTGGTTTCCTCCTTCGCCTCGTCTCTACGGCTTCTGCAGAAATCGTTGGTGGGGACCTCCAGTCTAAGTGCATGCCTGCCTATCAAGCAATGTCCGGTAAGGACCCCTATCAGTAAATCTAGATTTTTCCGGTATGTAGATAAAAGTCTCTCTTTCTCCTTAAAATCCAGGTTAGGCCAGATTTGTTTTTAAAGGAGACAAGTGCTGATCTTGTTCCGCCTGTGGCTTGCCAGTTTCTTGGCATCTGTGTCAAGGAGGAACTTGATCGATTCGATAGGCGCAGGGGGTCCCCCCAGGTTTTCGGGGAGATGCCATCCCGCACCCTCTTTTGCCAGCTGGTCCGCTCTGCAGTTGCCTGGAACGTCCCTGTGTCCTGGGACCCAGCACAGAGTTACGTCGCACCTGTCTGCAATCTCGTTAAGAGATCTGCGGCATTGCTTTACCAACCTTGATCGTATTGTGAGCTTTAATAGCTGCCTGACTATCTACATATCTACATTAATTGAAAGCCACACCGCAGCTTCGCAGACTGCCGTAATTTCCGCTTGAAACACACAACAGTGATCCGGCAGCCGCGTGGTGATGGCTAAGCCAGGCCCATTGGAAAAGACTCCAGCCCCCGTACCACTCGCTGTCTAGGATCCATCCGTGAATATTTCTAGCCCGGAATCATTCAAAACTGTACCAGATTTACCAGATTCAATCACAACGATGTCTGTCTTGTCTGTGTACCGGGTCACGAAGGTGTCAATGAGAAAGCCGACGAACTGGCAAAAGAAGGGGCGCACTCGATAGAACGAATCGCTGAAAACACAGTAAGAGTCTTACAATAATCATAACAGCAAGCAACGAGAAGATGCAAAGGAATTTCGAAGATCACTCGGGAAAGCTCCCGAAGGGAAAAGATCACTCGTAAATAAACCAAGTAACCTGTTCACCAAGAAAGCTGGTGGTACTCACCACAGGACACATTTACCTCAACTAGACTGGGCCTCGCTGACATAAAGACATGTAGGAAGTGCGTGGAATAAGATGAAGATTTCGAACACTTTCTAAGCCACTGTCCAGCCCTAGCGAGAATGCGACAGAAGACCCTGAGGTCAATGTGAATACCTGACCCGAAACATCTCAAGGACAAAGAAATCGGCGGCATCCTGGCCTTCACCAAAGAAACAGGCAGATTGGCCAGACCACACGTAAACTAGTGTCAACTCCATAACTGTTTCCACCTTCCCTATAAGCCCAGTTCCGACGATCAAAAAAGGGGAACACAACGGGCAAGACTAAGGCCTAAGTGAGGAGCCTTCCGCTCGTCCTCATATACCATACCATATCATCGTGTTAGAATAGAGGCATGCTGGTTGTCCAACGCAGAACAGATATATCTAGTGCGAGCCGATTCAATATTGTTTCCAGAGCTGTTGTTGGTGTCAATCTCATCGATCTCGTCGCCTCTATACAGCCTGGTCTTTGGACCACAAATGAGTCTTACTAACGCGTTAGGTTCAAATCTCCACTTTTTTTCGAATGCTCTTCCACATCCATACAGTGCATTGATCTCATCTTTCTCGCTTCCTTCGTGGACTGAGCCGGAAGGCACCTATTCTGGTACTCTTAGCCAATAGCTCTGTGTGGCCTCATACCTATCTGCCGATGGTCTTAAGCACACTACGACCTAGAAGGTCCATTGTGTCAAACAAGTTCTCCTTCAACTGAGAAATGTTTTGAGCAAGATTAAAGTCATGGATGAACCTCAGGATAATGCTTGGGAATTTCTGTTTGATTGTTTCTAGGGAAGTGAATCCCCCACAAGAACTAGAATGGTTAGGCAGCTCCAGGCAAGTTTGGAGTCCAAGTGAAAAGAGCTTAAAACTTTAACCACTCTTTGACTGAAAAGATTAAGCTCTGTTTCTTTCGGAGATTGCGTCTGATGCACTCTCTAGGATAAAGAGGAAGGTTTTTTCTACCTTTTCCTTTTTGTCGGATTTGAAAACGCTATACTGAAGCACTCAGACGTAACTGGTCCATTGTACTACCAGAAAGCAGGACCCAGTCTTTACCCATTTAACTGAAATTTCCTCGACTTTCGGAGAAGGCCGAGAAGGCACTTCAATGATGAGAAGCTTACAGTACCAGCACTCATCACATCAGCACCGAAAATCTGCCACCTGATCCGAGCAAAGGCAGGACAATCGCAAAGAAAATGATCCGAAGTATCGTCGCCCTCTCCACATGCGTCGCAGACAGTTGTGTCACTTAAGCCTAACATGCTTGGCAAAAGCGAAGTGTCCCGCCTCTTCTCCTGAGTGACAGCAAGACTGACGTTGATTTCTTACAGACGTTCGGGAGCATTCGTTTAGTCTGCCCGCATCCTGGAGGGCCGTGACACGCACTATTGTGTTTGTAGGAAACCCAATCGTCACTCGAGACTCTGACCTGAGAAAACATCCCCTGAGCCTTGTCTAGCAAACTCATCGGAGATCTCATTTCCAGAGATCCCAGTGTGACCTGGAACCCAGGCAAGAGTCAAAGATTTTATCCTTGCGACCGAATTCAGAGAGTCCTTGCATTCTCGCGGTATTTTAGAAGCGGTTAGAATAGCAAAGGTCTCTGTTTGAAAAACAGAGGCATGTTTGTTTTACTGAGGCCTAGACACTGGGATAAACCACTGCGGTGTGTGGAAGCCTTAAATAGCTGTTAGTAACGTTTACATTTTTGACATTTTAAAACGGGACTTCCCCAATGCATCATGCCTCCTTCTATTAATACTAACAAACTGTTTTAAGTTTGCTAATCTAATTAATGCTTTTTGGTTTGAATTATTCAAATTGTGGCATAACACTTTAATTGATGCAATGTTTGCAAAGGACAATTTGCAACAGATTTACTGGCGAGCACTGAAAAATTGTGACCAAATTTACATGCATATTAATTCATTTATTACAATTAGGTATTTGAATGAAAAGATATTTTAAACTGGTTGTAACTTTCTGACAAGTCATCATGTCAGTACGTAATTTTTGATACGTAAAAGGGTAAACTTTTGACATGTGACCAGTGTTGTGGAAAATTTTTGCACATCCTTTCACTAATTTTATTCCAAACTGTTGCACGAGAGAAAGTTTTATCCAAACAAAGTTGGAAAACCGATGGATGGCGATAAAATGTTTTCATTTTAAAAAAATATTTTAAAACTCTGTTTTATGAACCAAACGCATGCTATGTAGTCGGCCATTGAAAAAATATTTACGGGATCAATTAAAAATTAAGTTTGTGGCTAGTCAGTAAGGAATCCTGAAGAGGTAGTACGTAGTGAAAGACTCTTGATACAGTAGCGCCTGGGTTACCAATCACCGACGGGATGGAATGTTTCGCACCAAAGTAATGAACGAGGTAAACTTTACGTAGCGCGAACCCAGAGTTTCGAGGCAAATTAATCGGTAGAAAGAGAGGAGCAGCAAAAACCGTGCACCCAACTTTACACCTCACAATGTGATGAGATTTTAGAAAATACCAGGTAACCACGTCCAAGTTTAAACTAGGTATTGCAATTTCTTTGAGATACATAATTGAAAAAGTCTTGTCATCTACACGCGTGGAAGTATTTAAGCAGGACTCGTTATAACTAGTTAACGCACGAATAAAGCCACCATACAATTGAAACGGAAATTGGTCTTTTCCACAATAGTAAAGGTCAGCACAGCTATTAGAAAGCATACGTAGACAACCTTATTATTATTACTGTAGTCTCACATAGAGGCTTATTATGCTGCCCCGAATGTTTTAAAGCCAGTTTATCTGCTCCAAAAGCTGTCAGGAAGCTGTCGGTGCTACAAGTTCACTGCCTAAGGTCAGTTTAGGTTAGGTTAGGTAGATGCGTTGGCTAGATGAGAGAAGCTGCCAGCGCCACACTTAGGTCAGTAGAGACCCATTGTGATGCCCATATATAGGGGGGGGGGTAAGGTATTCCTTGCTCGTGGAGCGGTATCCAAAGCATTCTATTATTGCCCCAGGCTTCCGAACCATTTTGAAGCCTTAATGAACCTCAAGATGTCTCTGATGGGTACGCCTCTTAGTTTTTCGGTATCCTGGAAAAAGTGCCTTCCAAGGGATCTATGTCTTAGGTGGCAGAGACCTGGGCAGTGGCAGAGGAAGTGGGTTGTATCCTCATTGACTTCCTCGTCATCACAACCCCTACCGAGGTCGTCTTCACTTAGCCTTAGATTTTTCATATGAGAACGCAGAGTATTTTGACCTGTAATTACTCCTACAAGGATGGAGAGGGTTTTCCTGTCTCTCTGCATCAGTGTAGGCACCATTCTACCTAGGCCATAGTTTTCTACTTATCTTACAGGAGTCCAAAGAGCTCCATCTTTCATTCGCTTCCGCTAGAGTCCTGATCCCTGCTTCCTGTTTGGGTTTACATGGCGAGATTTCCACTGAATGATCAGCCTGCTCCAGGTCTAGCGTAGATCCTTCCCTTGCCAACTCATCAGCCTTCTCATTCCCTGGTGTAAGGTCAGTTTTCTGACATGAATGAGGGCATTCTGTGACGATCCGTCTCCATGCATAGTCTACAGGTAGGGACCGGTGACAAGCCAAGTTTGTGGCAATGCCGTCATAGTCGGGAGCCACTTAGAATGCCGGTTAGGTGGTTCTGTGCTATAGGTTCATCCAGATCGCCATTGGTTTGACCGGGATTTGTTCCCTCTGTTGGATTCTGAAAAGGGATTTGCTTACTCCACTGGGTGGTCCGAGACCAGTGAGGGCGGCTGGTGCACTTATCTTGGACAGTGAGTCAGCTGTTTCTTTGCCGATAAGTAGAGAACCAATGTAGTCTGACCAAGTTGTTTTTTCCTAGTTCTAGAAGCATTTAGATTGTCTCTCGAACTAGTTTCGATTTTGTCGTGGCAGAGTTCAGTGCCTTTAGGGCAGCTTGACTGTCAAAGAAGATAAAGATGGTTTTGCCAAGCAAGTTTAAGCTTATCCACTGAGTAATGGTAAAATTTTCTGCATGGAAGATCGCTGAGTATATGGCTAGACTAACCGATATGTTAATGGTAGTGCTACACGACTCTTCGAATATTCCAGCTTCAGATTCACTGTCTATTTTTGCACCTTACCCTTGAACAAGCGGTTCAACGGGTGAAGCAATTCCAACATGTTAACTTGACATACCGAGATTTTAATTCACTGGTATTCATTTTTGACTTATCCCTGGAAAGACTTCTTAGAATCTACCCGGAATCCATTTATCTTCGATAAGAGTCCGTTCAAAGGTATATCAAGATCAGCAACAGGCATACCCAGATCCTTTTTGCACAAAATTCAGGAGCTTGTCCCTTGATCGATCCATGGCGTACCAAACAATATTTCAGTGCAAGTAAACTGCCGGGTTTCCTGCTACCTGAATAAAGACGTCAAGCGGCAGGATGTTTAAAATCGCTCACATCGCAGAGGTTGGTTTCGGTCACAACCCTTGCAATGATTACAACGTTATCAACGAAGCTCAGATGAAAGCAGACTTTTAACAATGATCGTCATAGACGGAGCTTCACCATAAATATACATATGTATGGAGTTCAAGCAGCATCAACGACAACGACAACTGGTCACCTGAACCCCCTAAGATTCACAAATTAAATTTCCCAGTCCGTTGTGCATTTGACATCTGCAAATCCCACTTTGGCTTTAGTTGCCATCTATAGGTAAGTAGATATCTAACATCCTCTTGAAATTCAACACAAGCTCTTCGTGGTTATAGGTTCTTCAGTCACAAGTACAAGCATATGTAAATACCTGCAGATCCTAACTCACACCTATTCCCTATCAAAACCTGACCTCTGCAACTAAGCTCTATGAAAATAAATTTAACGACTACAACGTGAATCTCACATGACCCCCATGTATCTATTCAAGTGTTATCCATCCTTGAAAACGTTTTATACGACAAATTAAATGGATATCAGGTTATCTTCTCCCCCTAGATTGTGTGTGTGAGTTTGAAATTCCATCTGTTGTCAACCTCCCAGCTGCGACATAAAAGGATCCCAAAAGGCAATTCCCTACAAAAATAATTCAAATTCTCATTTAACAGCCAATTGAGTCCCCATTACACCTCTCTCAAGAGTAATTACAACCCGCCTCTCTCTCACTCTCTCTCTTCGGTAAGTATCTATTCCAATACTTTTATCTATTACTGTGTCTCGAGATGATGTACTCGTGGAACCATATGTGGGGCAACCTTTTTATTTCGTTCAAGTACTTAAAAGTTGTTCATTTGCACGATGACGACAAGACAGCGGTTTATGTAAAATATTCATTAGACAAAACGCCGTAATGTCAAAGTAAATACATTTAGATAATTTTCCATTTTCACGTTTTCCCTCATATCCGTGGCCGTGCCCGTGTGTATTTTTGTTGTGTGGGCTCTTCATTAGCCATCGCAGTCAGTTTCAGTTACATTGCAGCCCTTTCAGCCCTATTTTCCAGCAGCCACACACACACACACTCACGCAGACGACGATTAAATGGGTGGATGGATGGATCTGATGACTGAGCAGCAAACGAATGAATGAACGAAGTGAATGAATGGACGAACAGATAGATACGGATAAGAATGCGGATGATACAACCACGGCGAGTGGGGCGGGCAGCAGCCGCGGCACAACAACACAAGCAGGGTGTGAGCACTAAAAGGCGATAGATACTTGAAAAGATTTCTCATGTGCTCAGCACATTTCCCTGTAAGTATTTAATCCTTTTTACAGAGTAAATGGAAGGCGACTTTGATTAGAAGCGCCCACACATCGCTAGACAAGCGGCGCGGCGGAGGGTAATTGCGTTCAGCGTTCCCCAAATTAAATGTGGCGGCTTCGAATAATAGACGCACTCACACAATCCCGAAACGTATCTGTGTGTGCTCATACAATAAAAGTAAATTGATTAATGGACTCAAATGATTGAGAACGCTAAGAAAAGCACTTTCATTGCATAGTGGCTGCCAGTGGCACCGACGCACGGCGGGGTTCCTACAAACCGTCATCCCTCCATCCAGTATCTGTGTGTGTGTGGAAAAGTAAAACGATTCTCATTCCAATCCAGCGGCGGCAGGAAGAGTGATTAGCATATGGGAGATGGAATTAATTACATTTCCTAGCCCGGGCACCGACAATGAGTGACATCTTCAACCGACCGTGTGCCTTTTTCATAGAACAAGGTCGATACGAGATCCGATGGCAGAGTCTCTGTGTCGGTGTCGGTATCGGTTTTGCGGTTCTGCTTTCGTAACCCGATCTGGATAACAGGGAGCACGAGTATACCAGAAAAAAAATGCCCATAGTACTGCCTGTTGATGTGCTACTGTTGTTGTTGTTTTCCTTTCTTTTTTCCTAAACCATAATTTATTATATACTTCCCTTCGCGTTAAATTAACAAATATAAACACTGTGCATGCAATCAACACGTAGAGCGGAAAGCGCCACTATTGTGAACGTGGCAGTGCTTTAGTTTTTTTTTTTTTTTTAAATTACTGCCGCACAATATACACACACCCAGACCCAGGTCCGGAGGGAGGTGATGATGGTGTTGATGATGGTGCTAGAGATGCCATCAGGAACCTGAGAAATAGGAACGCAGACACATCTTTCTCCCCCACACACGCCACCCATGCCAGAGCGCATATCATTTGGAGCGGCTGCCTCTGCCATAGTAAACTGGTTTCACCATGCTGCTGATGCTGGTGCTGGGGGCTCCAAGCGTCCCTCCTCCATGGGGATCAAATTATGGTGTACATAGGAATTACCCTCACATAGGCTAAACTAACGTAAGTATGTGCTGCTGATGTTGATGCTCTGCTCTATGGCGGCGGCAGCATTAATATGTAGTTTTCTATACATTAAGCAGATAATTTAATTCTCATGTATTGACATCAATGCCGCGGGCTAACTAAACAAATTTAATTCTTCTTCGGTTCGGTGGTTCGGTGGTCGCTCTCGGGCTATAGTTGTGGCGCTGTCTGGCTGCCGCAACGACGGCGATGTCGGTTTTGACGGATCCGTACGTTGTGTGGTGCAACGAGGAGCAGTTGGAAACTTTCAATTATTCTCCACCACAAACAAATTGGCAAAGCTTCTTGTTTGTCTTCTTGTTTCATCTTCACGCTTCTACCGTTAAAAATTTATCTACGTATGTATCTATCGAACATGTCAAGGGGTGTAGGATGTTTCAATTTTGTTTGGTGTCGATGGATGTGTGTTTCGTTAGCTGCACGTTTATTTTTACCACAACGGGAGAAATTCTTAGGGAAATTGTTTGGAAAATAAAAAAGGAAACTGAGAAGAATAGATGAAATATGGATGACGATAACTCCAACCTAGAGGCGCTCTAAAGAAGCCGACACAGCGACCAAACCAAGCCATTAAGGGGAGCATTCTGAGAGTAATATCTTTAATGTCTGCCTCAGGATGGCATAAGATATACATATATATGTATGGAGGAGTCCCTGTCCCGTCGTAAAAATAAAGGTTTCGCATTATTGTTGCAATAAAATTTGTGGTCAATTTGAATTGGTTTTTTTTTTTGTTCCGCTTCGCTCTTAATCAGGCTTAGTGAGGAACGCGAGTCCTGGGGAACGTTTTATTGATGCTGTTGACAAATTGCTTAGCCTTGCTTTATTGTTTGCTTCCACTTGCGGTAGTGGATGAACCCATAATTGGTTTGCAATTTGGGCTTATCGTTCTGGAAAACTCGCAGAACATTAAGTGGTTGGAATGAGTTTTTTTCTCTTTTTTATTGATTTCTTCAGAAGTCTTTAAATTGACAAATGAAGGAGTATCCATAGTGGTTAAGTGGTCTATATTTTGCGGTCGTAATATAAGGATTCGAGGTATATTAGCGGGTTCGTGGCTATTTGGATCATTTGTGAGGTACATTAGACCATACTATAGGTCTTCTTCGACCGATGATTGTGTTTAAATCTTTCTTAAGTGTGAAGAGAAAATAGTGAAAGGAGGGCCCTAATTCGTAAGAAGTGATAAAGAACAGAAGGCCAGGTCCTTTCCATTTGTCCATCCAAGCAATTTTGAACTTCTTGGTATTCACGGGGCCGTTTGCTTTACGTAGTTGGTAGAAGCTGTTATCGATTCTGTGCATTTAAATCCGTGTCAGTCTATGGTGATGACGAGACGAAGATTCACTCCTCCTACTCCAGGAATTTGAGTATTAGGCTTTTTTCTTTGAAGGCCTACAGCGAAAGGGGCGAAAAGGTTAAAAAATCACGTGAAAGTCTTATTAAAGGTGATACCTCAACTTCGCAAATCGAACGAGTTTAAGGCTTCGAATCGAATTGGGAAAATAAAAGCTGCGTTGGTACATTGTCAAACATCTGGAGGGCATTCAGTCTTAACGCCAAGCTGCAACTCTTTCAGTCAAATGAGCTAATGTCAAAAAAAAAGAAGCTGCAGTCGTTATTTTAGTCAAATCGTAGACAATTATATGAGAAAAAGAAACCAGAACGTAAAGACGTGATTGTACAAGAACGTAAACATGGCAATGAATCGGCCACAGGCTTCGAAAACGTGAAGGCTTTGATAACCATTTTAACCATGCTATGGAACCCGTTAATCCAAGAAGCAGAATTAGTCGCCTCAGAAAAATGTGTCAAAGAGAATTGAAGTACATTGTCAGGAATCGAACGCAATGGACGCGTTCAGAATGTTAGGAACTAGCTAGTCAACCGGCTCTGATTGGTAGAGAGGCTGAAAATGGACTAGAAAACAAGTTGACTTTTCATGAGGTAGTGGACTGGATTCTTAGTCAAAAAATTCACCCTCAAATTTCAGTCAGTAGAAGGAATGTCAAAAATCAGCTGATTTGGCTGGAAGATGTTTAGCAAAAAGTCTGCTTTAATTTTTTTTTATTTTTTTCTATTCCAAAACACACGATTGATTAGCAAATCATTAACAACAAACATAAAATTTAATCTTCTATGTCGCTCACTTCAGCCTTTTTTTGATATATTTTATTTATTTTGTAGCGATACAATTTATTCCCAGTGAATTTCAAAAGCAAAATCAATTCGCAAACAAATCTTAAGTGAAAACAGAAAGTGAATGTCTAAATTATGACAACTGAAATGTCAACTGCATTTGCAGTCATTTGCCGTTCAATAAGTTAGGTGTTGACTAAAATATTAGTGCCTAACATTCTGAACGCGGCCAATGACGCGTAGGTGATTGGATGACTTACGACACATAATGGGACACAAGACGTACATAGGTAAAAAGTGCGGAATAATTCTGACTTGGGATTTGTAATGGTACTTAGAAGAAAGTTTACTCTGTGACTCTAGGTATGTGCTACAGCCGTCAGATCTGGCTTATCTCCAAATAATACGATATGTTATTCGGCTCCAAAACATTATTTTCATTTACTAAAATTTTTTTTTTTTTAGAAAAGAGCAATTTAACTGACATGGCCTTTCATAAACGACAAATCACCGAAGACTGGTAAGAGAGTTATGACCTAACTACAGACATTACATGGATGCTCCGAAAAATCGGTGAAACAGCTCGAAATTCTAGAACAGCTTGTGATTATTTCTCGACGAAAATTTGTGCCGCGAAAGACGTTCGGTGGATATGGCTGGGGCTCCAACCAACACAGCTCTCACAGCAAATTAACGAACCAACCTTTGAGCCACATCAATCATACAAACATCAAGCTGGGACTGAAATAATGGAATAACGAAATAAATAAATCGACGATGTGTTTTTTTCAAGATTTTCCTGTCAGTCAGCATTTGACATTTAATTGGTACACACTTGGTAAATTTTTAAAACGCTGCACCGCCCAATATCTCCTTAGCTATTGTTAGGGTGTGGTTGTAGAATAAATACTGCCTGTTTGGATTGGAGCAAGGGAGTGAAATTTTCTTTCGTGCCATGCGATTTTTTGACATTTAAGATTTCGCACTAAGAGCAAGGCATATACTGATAAATTATAGAAGTTTCGTCTGGACACCAATTTCGGTGCCATTGAAGCGTAAAACCACCTGAGTTTCGTGTAAAAAAACATCCACAACCCCTTGAGATCGGGTGGATTCAAACAAAACTTCACCAACTGAAGCAGAATATTCCGAAATGAATTTTCAAATGAAACAATGGAATTATGCCTTCAAATAATTTGACGGTTCTATACGATCACTTCGTTGACATTATAGTCCACACATAAACGACAAGATTTTATAACCAAAACCCCTTTCTGAAAAAAGTGCTTTCATCGTCTTGTGATTTGTTTGTAGGCACTAAAATACATAATTTACCGGCGCCTTCTCTAAATTCTACATTTTTGTTTGCAAATTTTTTATTTTAATTACAAGTTTTATTTCCCCTAAAATAAATGTGACGGCTGCTTAAAAGCCGTTAAAGTCAGTGAAGTGAGTGGCAAATTTGCTTCAATCTATTTTGAGCGTTTTCTTATGAATATTTTTAAAACTAAAAGTGTTATGGTTGCTGACAAATTTTGTTTATGAGGCAATTTGTTGTAAATATCTTTTAGCTTTACTTTAGATCATTTATGCCATTAAAATGGTCTAATTCGGACTTTATGACTAGTTTATGGTAAACCCGCATTCACTTTATCGGCTAAGTTATATCGAATTTCTTTAGTTTAAAATTTGGAACGACATCCAAAGGGCATTTCGAAAGAAGTCGTCTAGAAGTTTGGGTCAGCACTTTGTTATCAACACGGGGAAGGAAATCAGTTCAAAATTGAGTCGGTCACAAGAAGTAGCAAAGTGGTTGAATAAGACGACACGATTAAAGACTTCTGAAACCCACAAGAAGGCCTAAAGACCTTTGGAACGGGCTACCAGGAAAAAATTTTTCGCAGAATCAATACCCGGGGCGTTTGTATAAGCATTTTTAGTTCAGCTTTCCAGTTTATAAAGAAAAAAAAAAACAGACTGGTGACCAAGGGTGTCCACTAGAAGCTGTTAATGACGCTATTCTGATGCAAGAGGGAAGTATGTA
This sequence comes from Matsumyia berberina, assembly GCA_917880715.2. Classification (NCBI taxonomy): domain Eukaryota; kingdom Metazoa; phylum Arthropoda; class Insecta; order Diptera; family Syrphidae; genus Matsumyia; species Matsumyia berberina. Next base: position 5,521,062 of record OU862872.1, read on the forward strand.
TTCCGTTTTTGAAACAGCTGATTATCAAAAATTCTTCAAAAATGTTGTCTTTCAACAACGAATTTCCTCACTACATATGTAGAAGTTCTAGCCGTGGAGTATACATTTTTTTTTTGAGGGGGAATGCCTAATGCGCCATCACTGGTGGCCATGTTCCTCTGATGGTTCGGACTTACACTGAGTAAACCGTCTCCATCTTCAGGCTAAAACCGACCCTGAGACTAAAAAAACAAATAGCTGGCGCAAGGTGACTCAAAGCCTAGCTTCTCGCAACCATTGTGCGTGTTATAATATATTTTTCGCACGAATGGAACAATTTGCTGCCGACTCTGAACGAATTGAGAAGCTTTTCATGACAAACGCTTGCCATTCCCCGACAAAAGGTGGTGCCGTAAATAAATGTTCGGTAGACATGGCTGGGACATGAACCCACGCAACGTTGTCCAACGCACTAACCACTGAGTCATGACGACTCTGAAACTGCTTCTTCCATTATTTTAGGGTCAGGTGCCACTTTTATCATCCACTATGGGACTCCAGTCTTTTATGACCGTAACAGCGTTATGTCCTGTTTTCTCTTCTATGTAAAAGCGCACTTGGTTCCAGCTGCTTTCATTTGTGTGCATTACCGTCACGATGTAGTCTAGAATGATTTCGCCTACCTCCGGTTCCAGCCTCTGTCTTTCTCTAAGCTATCTAGTGCATTCAAAGAATACGTCGTCTTGGGTCGCGTTGCCGTATTGGCATGCTGGGCTTCCTATTTTTCTTACCATGTGCAAATATTTGCTATAGCACCATCGACTGCAAGGACAAACTCTCATATGACTTTGCGAAGGGTATTTTATAGGTCTGACGATATGAAAGACGCGAGAGCGTTGTGAGAACAGGGCAGAAATCCTAGAATTACTAAAATACTAGAATCGTGCCATATCTATGATGGATTGGCTGGTGATTGGGGAGGAAGGGCCTAAAAATGGTACTGAGTGCTCAGCGAGTGGCTCGGAAACTGACCAGCAAACTACGCTATTCTCCAAAGTCTATCTAATGTTGTCCCATCAAAAGTTTGGCTAACATGTCACACCAATTCAGTTGTGCATAGTCAATTTGTTTACCTCATAGTTTAGGAAAGGATAATACGGATGACAATGAATTTTTTTTTTATTCACACTGCGACAGATCTTGCAAAAAACCCAGGAACTTCAAATCGATACCCACCATCTCTTCATCGATTTTAAGGCCGCGTATGACAGCATCTATAGAGACGAGCTATACAGAGCCATGTCTAGTTTTGTCATCCCTGCCAAACTCGTCCATTTCTGCAGGATGACGTTGGAGAATGCACGCTGCCCCATCAAGGTCGGTCAAGAGCTTACCGAAGACATTTGATGTAAAAAGGTTTTAGACAAGGCGACGCGCTGTAATGCGACTTCTTCAACATCATTCTTGAAAGGAAAGTGCAAAACTCACGCGCCAACACCAGAGGCACAATCTTTCAAAAGTCCGTCCAATTACTCGGGTACGCCAACGATATTGACATAATTGGAAGAACACAGCGTGAGTTTACTGGTGCGTTCGTGAGTATTGCGACGGATGCGGCGATGATGGGTTTAGCGATCAGCGAGGGCAAGACGAAGTATATGCTGTCAAAAAGAAAGGACACCCAACACCGAGTTTTTGGACAGAACTCACTATAGACAGCTATAACTTTGAGGTAGTTAAGGACTTTGTCTACCTAGGCTCCGCTATAAATTCAGACACCGACACCAGCGCTGGAATTAAACGAAGAATTACTCTTGCCAATCGCTGTTTCTTTGGGCTAAGAAGGCAATTGAGTAGCAAAGCCCTCTCGAACAACTAAGGTGACCCTTTATAAGTCCTTAATCGTCCCAGTCCTGCTCTACGGCGAATAGGCATGGACTCTGTCTAAAGCGGATGAGGTTGCTCTTGGCTGTTTCGAGAGGAAAATTCTTCGCGTGATTTTCGGTTCCGTCTGCATAGACGGTGAATGAAGGAGGAGATACAACGTCGAACTGTACGGGTTGTACATATCGGCTTAGACAGAAGAGTGAAGGTTCAACAACTGCGGTGGCTGGGTCATATATGTAGAGCGGATGGACACCAATGCTCCGGCTCGGAAAATCTTCGAATCCACACCCGAGGGACGACGCAGCAGAGGAAGACCGCGACTCAGGTGGCGCACGCAAGTGGGAGGGGACCTCAACCAACTTAGCGTGGGAAACTGGAGGCAGCTGGCTAAAGATCGAGTTGGCTGGAGACGCTTATTGGTTGAGGCCCAGGATCACCCCGGTCTGTAGCGCATTCACATTCCATCATTCCTCTTTAATATGATGGAAGATACAATGACTTTGGAGTCCTTAAGAGAAAACTTATTGGTTAGACACGGGGACACATATGTATGTGGAAAAGAAGGAGCGGTAGTCAAAGGTTCCAATGGTGAATAAGGCTATGGTCACGTCTCACCTTTGTAAGAGTGTAAGCTAGTAAATCCGTTTCGTACAAGCGTGCACACAATAAGCGTGAAACATGACCAACCCATTGATTAGCCGTACCTTTCATTAACAAGCGTACACGCCTCAACAAGCTTACACTCTTACTAGCGTGAGACATGACCATAGTCTTTGGCGCTATGGCAATATCTGTAAGAGAAGTCTGTATATGTAGATTGCCATCTTAGGCTGCAGTGCCACAAGAGGTCCTTTTCTGCTTCGGTGGAAAAACTACCGACGAAATTTGAGAGATGTAATGTAGTCGATAATTCTAAGATTCTTCGGTCTAGAAGATTTCTATGACTGACTGGCTTAGAAGAAAAGACACTCAGATTCCTTAAGCTTAAGAGTACTACACAGTTTTAGTGTCTAGACAGGCCAAGAGATTGAACGCATGGGTTTCTTTAAACCTTCCTCTCTACATATGTGCACTGAGATTACAATCTTTGTTCAAGGTGAGCTATGCCTATGTAAAAGTTGGAAGTACTATAGGATTGTTCAAAGAAGACAAAACACTTGTCTTTGGATCGAGATAAGTGCCCAGGGCTTAACCCTTCCCTTTAACAATTTTCCTTGTTGAATCACAAGTAGAGAAGTTGCTAAGGTGAATATCCCCAATAAAGTGTAATAGCACGAGTTTAAAAAAGTCTTTATTTTAAGACCAACCGCACCGTCTTTTATTTTCACTAAATTCAAAGACGCTAGGTAGGTATATGAATTTAAAAATCCACACAAGTTTCACTGCAGTAACAACAAAAGTTGTCCTCCACCCTGGCATCTGAATATTTTCTCTCAAATCTTCAAGAGTAATGAAAAAGAAAATACCAACAGCAGAAGGAGTTTGCAAAGCAATCAGGAAAATAACTTCACGAGTATACCCCCGTAGTGGCCAAATCACGTACCTGCTTATAAATTCAGGTTGAGTAGATTTCCCCCAAGAGAACATTTTTATAAAACGACGTCCCGTCGTCCTTGACGCTACGTACAGCGCCACCATTGTGCCTTAACTTTTTTTTTTTCCCACAGAGGATCAACACACTCTCTCGCTCCTGAGTATGTAAATCGAACTGAGAATGAGAAAAAAATAAACTTAAATTGAGAACTTCCCTGAAATTCACCCTCTGATTAGGTGGCTACAATGTGTTGACCCTTAACCAACACCTCTTGAGCATACACTCGTAAGGCACAATATAAACCAATTTACAGAATGTTTACATTACACTCGATTAACTGTTGACCTCCTTACATACATCTCAAGTGGCCAAATCATTCAAGATGCATTTAACTTCCAAATTATCCACAATCACTTGAATGTGACTTTTCTTCCGAACTGTGTGTGTCGTCTACTCGTCAAATACGCCTCCTAAGTGGCCACTCAACACATCTCGACGAGTGTGCGGACTGGAAAGAATTTCTGGAAAAAAAAAAAAATTCCTCCGCAACACACTCGTATTCATTTAATTAGACTTGTCGGACCGTCGTCGTCCGGTTGATCGGTCAGCCCACGTTGTGATGGTAATCACGTCGTCGCCGGCGACAGTCAGAGGGGACTCTATGCGTGAGCGGGTTGCATTGTGGCGCTCTGGCAGTTACCATCCATCATCATCAACCTGGACGTTCCTAATTCGATTTTGGAGCATTCCCCATACGCACAGGTATTCACCTCCCAACGGTCCTCGATGTGTTAATCTAATATCGGAATAACGTTAACATTTTTATGTGTTTATGAATACATCTGTGATAAGCCACACCTAGTATCCGTGAGGAAAGTATCTACGTATCTCTCTCTGCCTTTCGGACGCCTGTCAGTTTTTATGAATGTCACAAATAGTTGTTCTTTTTTATTACGAAAGTTTTAATTGCAAAATGCCGATACTATGGCTGCGTTGCGGATGGATTAGGGAGGGAGAGCAGATTAGTCCATCTACAGACTGGGAAACAGGAAAGTCGTACAACAATAGGTACAAGTATCTGCAGCACAATACAAAAATTGTAATAATAGCTGTGAACTGTGGTGTGTGATCTGTCTCTGTATTGTGTGTGACGGTGACCTATCCCCTAGCGAGCGACGATCTCGGTCGTCCGATCACGATCGCTATCTATAGTGCTGGCTGGCTGGCTGGCCAGAGGGTACCACCAACAAATGACAATCACTACTGAATTACAATTTGAAAGTGAGGCAGCCCCAGTGAGCATGAATAGCCCGGCAACTGGTAGACAGTTGCGGCACATCGCTGGACTACCTACTCTCTAGCCACGAACGATGGGAATGTGTCAACTGAGCTTGAAAATTCTCACTCAATGTCAGTTAATAAATTGTAAGGGATATGCCATAGATACACACGCACACACACCCGCACACGCTATTGTTGGGATGATGTGGAATGGAATGTATAAAATGGTTTGTGTTGTGTTGTCTTTTGAATGTGCGACGACCTCAAAGGCGTGATAATGTCTTTTTAAAAGAATGAATCCCTGTCTGCCTCCACTCGGGGAATTCTATGCATCGACAATGAAATACAATGGTGTACTGTGTACACGACACAGTGTCAATGAGCTCTTCTGACTGACACCTTGAAGCAGCAACCGGAGTCGCACTGCCAGAGAGTAAAACGATACTTTCCTCACTCCGTGGCCTGTTTTACAACTAAATTTCGTTAGGCCGATAAAAAATTCCTTAAGTGGGCAATAACAAAATCGTTTATTATGGATATGGTTGTAGGTAAGTCCCAGTGCGACATGACAACGGACAAAACGAGCGCGCAGCACACAAACACACACACACGGACACCGGGCAACTTGTCACTTTTGAAAGAAAAACTGCTGCGGACCCCTTTAGGGGTTTCATTGACTGAGCAAATGACGATGCATAATGCATTACCTTCCAACACTACGTCAACCGGCACGACGACGACACTATCCACGTATAGGCTGAAAGAGTTGTGGGCTTACAGTGGGACCTGGCGAGGAGTTAACAAACGTGCATCAGGGAATCGCTTGGTGGTGTTATAATTTTGTTTAAACGACATTTAGGACCAAGTCGAGGTGTATGATAATGGGTGGCAACGGATGCTGCAACCAACGGCGTGTAGGCTGCATTGAAGGGACGTTCTAGGCCCCAAAGAGAGGTGACAGGAATCGGGAAGAAGTATGTAAGTTCGGATGTATTGCAACCATTTCAAATAAATGGATATGTGCAGTTACCAATGTCCACAAATAGCTTTCGCGTTTCAACAGAGAAGTTCAAGGCAAAGAAAAGAAAGCAGAACTTGCTTTTCCCGAGACGCAAACCTTGAAAAATGAAATTATTGTCTTGAATACGTCGTAACTGTTCCGCTCTGGCTAACGCTCAACTCAACCTTGCTGGAAGTCAAGTAAGGGAAGTTCAAAACTTCCTATATCTAGGAACCATGGTTACGGACGTTGGCTCATAATTGGATTAAAGCAGCAGAATTGGGATAGCCAAGGCTGCATTCGGAATCCTATCGAGGATTTGGGAAATCAATGTTTGCTTAGAGCGGATCACTAAATCGGAAATCTACTAAACTGACACACAAACCAAGCTGAGGCTGTTCTGTTCCAACGTTTAATCAGTAGGAACTATTATACGGATGTAGTACTTGGAAGGTGACCAGCGCTGTCACACTAAAATCTTAAGGATATTTTAGCCAAACCAGATATCTAAGGACCAGCTTTACAAGAGAATGGGCCAAGAACCTATAGACGTCACGATAAGAAGGATAAATCACATCTTAAGGCGAATATGGCTCCATTCACCATCATCTACTCGCCCAATTGGCCAAAAGAGTGGGTCGCTCTAAACGACAGAACAGTTGAGTAGGAATCCTGGGAATGAGTTGGGGAGAACATAAACACGCCCTATGTCTTACGAGGGGCGACAGAAACTACATAAGTAGCTGACATTAGGTTTTAAACTCTTGGTAGTTGTTTCATTGGCCTTAGATAGCATCTAAGCAGAATTGAGTGGGGGAGCCTCCTGAGATTCATGGCCCAATTTGCCTTTTACTCGACAGTTTTTATCCTATTGCTTCAAATTCCCACAGATAACATGTTGTGGCCACAATGGACCCAACTAGTGATACATGTAAGTCGCACATCACACCTTGCTAACAAACGAAATGGCTCCGAAGGCTTCCAAGTAAAGGTTTATTGGAGACAGTATAAGAAATCTAGTCACTGAGATGCCGGGGGTAACAGAGGAGATGGGACTCATCAAATACAGAAGTGATGATCTGGTAGACTGCAAAAATCATCAACCAAATCCAAATCCGTTGGTGAGTAAAAGCGTGACCAACGACTGGCGTTCTTATACGTTCTAAGAATTTATGATGCATGTGAGACATGATAAATGATGCATTAAATATCCTGTCCAACGTACGGATGCTTAACGCTGGAAATCAAGCGTGTGAGCATTGTATCCATAATATTTCAATCATGCAGTGAATTGTGGCAAGAAAACGTGTTGCAAGATGTGGGCTCTTTGATCTTGTAAGACGTAGTAGTGACGCAATGACTTGTACGGAGGAAATTCCGTCTATCTGCTGAGTTGAACCTCGCAGTGGTTTGACACCATTCGAGTTGTCTGTTTTATATTTTTTTTTACAAAATTTCTGTATCGTCTATACAAAAAACCTTACCGATCATTATAGAGCAATGCGTCGGGTTTAAGTCTTCGAAAGCGGGAATCGAGATTTTATTCGGTTGGCCTTACGCAGAAGGGAAATTCTAGAAAAACATATGTCTCATACAAAGAGTTTCACACGAAGATGTTTATAAAGTCGCGTTATACTCAAAGGTAGGATGACAAAGACAGAAAGGGTGGCAAAGGCAGAGGTTCGAACCCAATCGAACATTTTTCGCGAGCGCCACATCTCGTTGGAAAGTCAAAAAGCCACGAAAAGTATAATTCGTCTCAATTCGCCGTTTAGAGTCGTTGATGAATTGTAGGTCCCTCGTAACACGGACAATATGAATGGTTTTGAGATATATAAGTGTTTGCAAAAAATCTGTTAATTACGAAAGCTCAAAGATTATGAAATTAGACCAGCCACACAAACGTAGGAGATCTCGAAAATGTCGTTCGAGTAAAATCCATAGAGGGACAGGGAGCGTGGCAAACATGACGCGAACGTCAGTGATCCGTATTGCGCGGTGAATAGAGTTCGTTTATTCCCTGCTGCATCTATAAGTTCCAGAAGGAGCGATATCCTCATTGGATTGCAGGAGTATGCAAACATACAGGATGAGATGGTTTGACCAAGTCCGAGATCTCACCTCTACATGTCATGCAGTCATGTTGTGTGGAGTGAATAATTGCGGTAGGTTAAGGAAATCCACCACACCGTATGGGGAGAGCTCCTAATGATTTAGAGTCGATGGTGGAAAATCGGAAGGTATGGAGGATCCACTTAAGCACCATAAACCCGGGACACTTATAGTGGATAAGCTGGCCATTCAGAAAATGATTATGATGATGACATACATAGATTGACAGCAGAATCATCGAATCCAAGTACAGGTTAATTCATTAAGCGGGACACGTTTTTGAATTTAAGTAAAAGAACCTGTACTGGAGGTATAGCGGATCTTTTTATGTCAAGTTAAAAAGCATTGACCACCACGGTTTTCCTTGACGGCGGTCATCCGAGAGGTCCAATCTTTGATGACTCAGTCACAAAAGTTGGCCTTAATCTCGTCAACGACGCGAACTATGATGTTCTTAAGGACGGCAATTGTTGCTGGGTTATTGAGATAAACCAGTGATTTAACGTAACTTTAAAGAAAAAAGTCTATGGGTGTCAAATCGTACAATCTTATCGGTACATTGACGTCGGCTCTTCGCCTTCAATATCTCCAGTGTTTCGTTCGATGTGTGACACGTCGCACAGTCCTGTTGAAAACTCATGTAGCCAATACCCAAACGATCGACTTACGTCCAATCAAACTCGGGTTTATGGCCCGGTACCGCTTCCCGTTGATGTTTTGGTTCTCGCGCACACTCTTTCCCACCGCAGCAAAATTTTCGGTCGACCACGCGTTTCGTTGATTAACTGGGATTGCTCGATGAGCCACTGAACCACTTTCTTCGAATTTTTGCATAATTCGCCGAATGGTGAGCTCGGTAGGACCCTCATTACGACCATAATGCGTTAAACACATTAGGTCTGTTCGCGTACTCCCTAAAACAGCGAATTTTTACGAAAAGTTACGAATTTTTACGAAATCCTGTTCGCGTACGCAGAAATTTCGTCGTTTTTCGTAAAAGAGAGCGCCCACGAGAGAGTAAGAAATTTACCAATGCTACGAATTTTAGTGACACCTGTTCGCCATTTTGGCATTAAAATTGTCAGATATTGGATATGCGAAGATCCAGGGAATCCAAAAAAAAGTGTTGGAACAATAAATAATTGTTTTCCACACTTTTTTAAACTCTCCAAATGTGAACTAAAAATTCTTTTCTTTATACTTTTCTTAGATTTGACAGTTGAAGTTTGACGTTTAAAATTGTGCAACTTTTCTTGCTCAACGCGTTCGTTTACCTTTTCGTAATTGCTCCTCTCTCTGAGAGAATTTTATCCCCGCTCTTCAAAATTTGACAATCTACGAATTTTGGTCCAGAAAGTATCCGAACAGACCTAATACTGCATAAGTGCTACCGTTGAATAACGTTTAATGTTCAACCAAAAGAATTCAATGACACCAGCCACAATCTCGCTTAAGTTCTACGTTTGAGAGCGAAATAGAATAATAAGATAGATAAGAGAGGCATACGTAAGAATACGGCGGGCTCTCTCAGAAAAAAGTTCAATTGCGTTGAACTTTGGTGCGTTCTGACACATCACATCGCAACAATTTGAGTATTTCAATTCAACACGTCTGTGAAGCACTTCCAACGTGACAGGAAAACGTTAGCACCAAAGCGGTATTGCGTTTTAAGGCATAAATCGTACGTTACGCGCGATTTCGATGCGTTGTTAAATCTTGTAGCGCTTCATGGTAAAATGGTGATTATAACAGAACACAATGACACCAGAATGGCAGCAACATATTTTCAAATATGGCCGCAGTCGGCTGTCAAAGTTCTGTCATAGTTACTGAATGAGCCTGTAAAAACCAAGTGATTGGAGGTTTTTACAAACATACTCGAAGTAGTGTGCTTGTGGTTTAAGCAGATAAAGTGCAACAGTGGACACATTCCACTAATAGATTTATTGAAAGCGACGACCGCCTTACTAACAGGTGAGTTCTTAAAGAAATTCCTTAACGTCAATCAATTTAAAATCAATTTGCTTCTGAAATGGTATTGAGGCATAAGTTGCCTTTTTGATTTACAAATCTGCTAAACTAGAAGAGTAATGAAGAATGAAGCGTCTAAACCACATGTAACAGACAGTCGGAAGGGCTTCCACAAATTGCCACACAAACGTAGCTCCATAAATGCCAATCAGCTGGAATGATTATAAGTATATTGCTATCGAATGTCAAAGAGCACTTCAAACATTTCTGGGGAAAAAAAACCTTCAAAAACATATCGAATGCCTAGAAGTACCATTTGGCTCTAAGGGTGTTTTGATAAAAAAAAAAAATTACATCCTTGTGAGGTAAAAAAAATAAAAGATTCCTGTACCTAAAGCACTTTAAGAATAATTGTATCAACTTTAGTTTTGTGTAGGCAGCCGTATTTTGCTGCTCTCGCTGGGGGGTATCGACAACATTATTAAGGAATGCGGTCAGCCTGAACAGCATTCGACCACCCGGTGTGTTAATAAATTAATTTTTATATACTTCCGTCATTTGCTAAGAGGATGTATGTATGTATGCTACATGTCGATAGAAGTTATGTTAGATAATTTGATTCAAGAAGATCAATGAAACTGGAAACACTTTGCTGGCTTTTTCAAAGGAAACCGTAGACAATTGGGCAGTTAAAATGAATATTTACGTTAACGACATCTCAAACCGTCTCATGCCATTGTTTTCAAAATCGCAAATAATACCTTTCTGTTGCTTTGTCTGTCAAAACAAGCTCCTGTATGGTAGTCTATTGTCTCGTATTACAAGTACAGAGAACATAAAATGTGATGCTTGCTCCAGCCTACCACTCCAAGTGGAGACTTCATCGGTGAAGGAAGGTACATTTTACTTCCTGTGCGTTAATGTTATTGAGAAGTTAGCAGATGTCGCTGGTATGTCCGTAGGAAATCGAGTGTTTGAAGAACTTTACGACCTTACGAACATATCGTTTGCTTCAATCAAACGATTGAATTAAATCAGAATGGGTAAAATGTCTTTTCTAAGTTATGGAACTATGTACGAGTATTCCGTCCATTTGAGCTTCGTGATGTCACTATGGTAGCCAAGGACATAGGTCTGGCATCTTGTGTTATCCAAATTGTGCGAATTGATGCTTCATGTCGCTGTTGTGTGTCTCTTCACTGCTTGGACATTTTCTGTTAATTTATAAACGAACTTCGGAATTTATTCACCAGAGAGCATATGCACATGGGTGCGCGGTTGATGCCTTGCGTGCACTAGAGTGAACAGACGGAGAGGAACATCTAGGGTGGAAGCAATGTTCCGATAGAGTATTGAGCGATTTATTGATCACCGATCAATCTTAAAGCTTGTCACTGAACACTGCCAAACCTAAGTGTGTTACAGACCCTCCTATCCAAAAACGAGAGTTTTATTTAAGTTTTAGGCGAATCCTGGCATGCGAAACTGCAGCCAGCTGGCTGGAGACGCTTGTTGATTGAGGACCAGGTCCACCCCGGACTGTAGCGCCACCTTAAGTGAGTGAGTTTAGACGAATGTAGACTTTATACATATGCAGATCGAAGCCTGCGAAAGTGAAGTGTCGTTTTTTTTTTTTTTCTCAAAACCGAAGAATCTATTGCTGCATCTACTGGGTGGGGCAAAAGTAATGTCATAATGTGAATTGACTGCCATTTTGTTAGAAATGAAAAAAATTGGGCTCTGTTTGCAAGGAAAAGATTTTTTGAAGAATCAGAATTGATGACATTAAGTTGAAAAAAGGATACCGGATAAATGACTACCTCTAGAGTTGATGCACATTTGTGCTCGTTTTATGGCATTTTGAATAGTTGCTCGCAAAACATCTTGGTTTGTTGCGGTTAACGCGAGATTTCAAAAAGCCCCATAGGAACAAGTCTGGCGCCGTCAAATTTGGCGATCTAGCCGGCCAATTCAAATCGTCAAAACGGGAGATCACACGGCCCTGAATTGGTGACTCAAAATCTCCACCGTTACCCGAGCTGTGCGAGCGATTGCTCCATCTTGCCAGAATCACATGTCCTCCAGTCCCAATTCATCAATTTGCGCCAATAAAAACTCGGCAAATTGCGTTGCATGTCGTCTGGTCGACGTTGATGGCTCATCCGCGATATCTTTAGCCGCAGCGTCGATATTTTCGAGGACTATGAAGCCGGCCACTTCTTGTAACATCTCTAGTTGACCCAGTTTGCACGAGACGCTCAGCCAAACACATATGTAATTGTTCGCACACATGGTGCAGGACGACAAAGAAAACGACGAAGAAATTCACGCTGCATTAAAACAACAGATCGGAAATTGGTTAAATAAGCAATACCTAACAATAATTACGCGTTCTTCAGGTGTGTTTCGCTCCATTGTTTGTTGCCAACTAATTCTCAATCTGTCTACAACATAAATGTCAAAGCACAATGACATTTGACGCAATTTATTATGGCAAAAATTATGGCACATTCACATTATGACGTTACTTTTGGCCCGCCCCTGTATGTATAATTTGCTGATTTATTTGACATTCGCAGTCGCTGTGACACAACTTTGGGCGCTTTTCATGAAATCTGGAGAACTAAGGTGATTTTTGATTCCGTGTGCATCGTTGAAGAGTGGAGGGTAAGTTTTAACGAAAAAGGTTATGAGAAGTACAACGAGAAAGGCAGATCTTGTCTACGGTAAGGCGCTCAAACTAAGGATCGAGCTGACTGCAGAGGCTTCAACAATGACATTTATCTTCAAGGTCTGCCCATTCAGATCTGGTCTTCCTGTCCTAATAGAACAAGAACAAGCTTGTTTCCTCTGGTTTAAAACAGACATTCCTTTTTTTGATGTAAGGTTTCTGATCCAATTGGAAGAAAACTTAAAGCCTTTCGATACTTTAATCGAAAGGAGAAAACCCTGGCTACAGTTACCAATATTTTGTCCAATTTGTGCGATATTCAATCGATTTTATGGATGTAACTCCATTGGCACTTTGTGAACGTATCACATCGCTCTAGCTGCCATTACCCCAAAATTACGTTTAAGGGTATATTTCGGGTATAAAAAACTTTTAAAAGCGAAACTTCTTCTCCTAAATTTGATGGAAAATCCTTTACAGACCGAGGGTTCACTCCATCGATTGATTATCTCTCACGCGTCATTAAATCAAACGTACCTACTCCATCATGGCAGTACATTCCGGAAACGAACTTTTTAAAAAACTCATACAAGCCGAGGTTCTTAGTAAATTTAGCAATTTTCATCTATGTAGGGGGGGACCTATAAACAGCAGAAGTGTCTATCTGCTGATAGGAAACAATCCTTCCATGTTTTCATTCATTCATCCATAAGTGGGTACCTACTCTTGTCAGAAACAAATCTCCAATTTTTATTTTTTCAGTATCCTCAAACTTCACTTTTTTGCATAAAAAATTCTAAAGTAATCACATCTAGCTGTGGAGTGGTTATAAATTCGTCTCTCTGGCGAATTTCGGGTCAAGTGGAGACTGTTTTGTTTTTGTTCTTTTTAAATAAACTTTTTCTAACATAAATATCCTTATTTGCTGGAATCACATGATTTTAATAACGAAAAAGTATACTAGTGAAAATAAAGTTTTGAAGCAAAACAAACACGTACCCTTCCTTCTTTTGATCAATAAATCATACAAACATATGTATGCATGTACATATGTAGCTCATGGTGTAGCACGTTAATAATCATCCAGAATCAACCGTAAGGAATTTTTACATTGAATCAATTTTTAAAGGGAAAACGAAATGAAAATAAATTTGTTTTTACGCACTAGTTGACATTCACATTAATTTTCATTATTTTTTCTTATTAGTATTTTCTTATAGGAGTGGAAATTTTAGGAAATTCTTTACAATAACATGTGAGAAGGGATTGCGACAAATGATTTATTCGTTGTAGCTGTCAGTGTTTGCACCCATTCACAACGTCCAAAATTTGCTCGGGCGAATTTGACAGTGGATCTTGATCTCAACGTCAGCAAATGTCAAACATTGCCTTGATTTTGTTGCGTGCAATTGTATTGGTACGTCGTTGGACATCTCATTTTTATTAAGTTGACCTTTAAAAAGCTTCTTCACGACGTCTTTTGAAATTAAAGATTTCTTAAGAAAGGAATTTAGAATTTCCTGGACACTGAATGGTGTCGGAATTCTAAGCCATCCTATATGTTTTAAACTCCTTGAGCATCGGTCTTTCACTTGGAAATATCAGTAAAATTTCAGTAGTGACTATAATCTATATGATCTGTGACATGTTCATGAAAGAACCGTCATGGCTGAATCAATCCACGAATGTTAACTGAATTCTGTGAATGACATTGTAGCTACATACCAGAAAATCGCATTGAGCTTCAAGCGTATGTAAAAAGTGGAGTTAAATGGATTTAATTTGGGCAGAAATGCAACTGAATTCACTGTGCTGAGTTATACCTTCGAAATTCGAGGACAACATGCACAAATCGATGAAAAATAAAAGAATCAGCATGCATACGTCTTCTTATTTATTTTTCGGCGAGGTTATGACCTGAATTAGGGGGATCACAACCCCCCCACTTCTCTGCATTCCTCTGGGTCCGCTTGGGGGTTTCGCCGGTATTACCTCAATAAATATCGGCAGGCCCCCCACTTCGTCACTGAAGCCAACCACTGCTGGTGTTGTTTCATTTCTTTGATCTAGGAGTTTTTAGGCTTGCCTCTCTTCCCCACTTGTCTTCGAACGACTATGGATATTGTCTGTTTAAAGGGGTTCTCAGGATCTCTGCTTTGAACATGATAATACGAGCTAAACCGGTCAAAATGCTTTATGAATTCTAACAGCTCGTTCGTCGTCAACTATTATGGTAATTTGTCTGTGCCTGTCAGTGTTCAGCCACTGCAGGACTATGCCAATGTCAACTGGGCTCCATGCGGAAAACGGACCTAAAGGAACTAGATAGCAAAGTTTTTTTTTGTTTTTCTTTTTTATGATCCACTCGCGCTTCAAGCGTTATGAATACCTTATGATGCTATTTATATAGCGCGAGCGAGGTGCAGTGGTTCGAAACTCAGATAGTATCAGGTTTCAATTGCGTCCGAGGGTGGTGTCCAGGCTAGTTGGGAACATTTGTGGTGTTTGTCATTGCTATAATTCACGAGAATTTCTCGAATCTCCTGATGTCATTATCATGGTCAGCTCAATCAACTTATCACGCCCTGACACCCTACTGCCAATGTTATGCTTTCGCAGAAGATTCGACATCAGCTTTTCTTACATAATTGATCGATTTACATTTATTTTTAAGAAATAAATGTTTCTCGACATCAGTACTTGAACCCGAATATTCAGCGTGACAAGCGATGATGCTAATTACTGCGCCATGGCCACCCCCAGGTGATCAGTGAAATCCAGGAAGATTTTCCCGACCCCACACACAAACAACAGGCACTCCGTAGACTCCCCGTCACCAACACTGCTCCCCACACACCCCCTTCATCACATTTACAAACTTCTCTAACAGACTTTTGAGGGGAATTACAAGGGGCCCAGCTGAGGCCTGAGTAAAAAGAGATTTTCATCCTCCAAAACCAACCAACCAACAGGGCCATGAGTTTGGCGAAGTGGACAATGAGTCCACATTTGACCACTCAACTCTACTTACTAGGTGGAGCTATAGTTCAGGATTAACTTGGGCCTCAAGGAGCAAGCCTCTGCTATTAGCCCGGCCTCTACCTACATTTGCAGACCCAAAGTTAGTTGATGTCCCCTATTACATGTATGCCCCACCTTAGACAAAATCTTTCTAGATTGCGTTGTGCCTCCATTCGCTCTACAACGCCGAATACACAGTTGTTTGACTCCTTTAATTTTGCTGTACAGCTCTTAGAGCTCGCGATTGAGTCTCCTATTCCAAAGCCTATCAAAGGAAACAAGAAACGACCAAAAATATCTACATTTGCTTTCGATAGATTCTATGCTTCAGCGACAGAAATATGACTGGAATGATTATGGTCCTTTACATATAGAGTCTACTTATATAGAATCTACTTAGATTGGCAAAAGATGGCGTTGGCAGTAGTGATAGCAGAGTCGAGGTAGATAACGTCCCTTACTACCTCGAAGTTCTATCTGTCAATTGTCACTATTTGTCCGATTCGTCGATATTTGGTGTCATTTCTAATTGACAGAAACTAAATACTTGGTTTTGACCTAATTCACCTTTTACTTTTTGTCATTATAGTCGCCAACGTACCGGTGACAGCTCCATCAGTTCTGGCCCCTCAATCAACATTTTAATTTTTCATGTAAATGACTGTAAAAACTAAAACCTAAATCTGTCTGATTGATGCCTATTAGAAATGTGGCATTAATTTTATATCTTTTCATTTTCATTTGCAACTCATCAACCATTTGACAGTTTGATACACCAAATGTTTTTAATGTCGTAAAGTGACAGATGACATATTGTGCCACATGACATTTGTCACATAAATATAAATCGCTTAGAAATTCGCTTGACAAACCTGAATTCTGTCATCGAAAATTTATCACCGAACGCAACATCTTCCTCATTAAACAAGGGAAACTATTTAAAAAAAAAAATGTAACCATTAAGCTTAACACATTTTCCCATCATTGATTGAAAGTGCGAAGTGGTTAACCCTCCCTCCCGAGCGACCACAGAATGACCGATTGAGTGGCAAAGAACGGAGAGAAAAAAAAAACAGAAAAGCCTTCCATCGAAAATCCCGAACCAGACCTCACACACCATTATTCGGCTTCACTGTGCGCACCGCGAACGGGGGCTTCCAGCCAATTTAACCTGCCTACCTACAGACGAGTATGTGTCCTGTGCCTATGCACGTTCGCCAAGCTCTACCTACGTAAAGGTAATTTATTATGGTTGGCAAATCGCAGTACAAACGTCAAAATGCGCGATGCACTGAACGGACACACTCATCAGAGGGAAGTCATGGTGTGGGTTGGATGGGCTTGGGCATACGGTAAAATTTGACACTCTATATGTTTATATTTAGCAAAATATACACACCTGCTGAACATGGGCACTCCGGCATTTGTTGAATGGATGTCTGTCGCTGCTGTCGTCTGACTAATTGCAATTGTGACACATCGCGTCGCAGCCTATGTATTCCTTCGACCTTTAACGATAGTCTTCGAACAGTATCCGCGATGTTGTCCATCGACTGTGGTCCCGGTGAGGTCACCGATGACACGAATGGCGACGAAGATGACGATGATAGGGATGACAACAACTGGGGCAAGTTGTCTAGCTTTGTCTCGATAAGGGTTATTCTGTCGTCGAGGTGCCGAAGATGTCTTAGCCGCTCCTCGGTGTGCGTCTGCCGGATGTTCGAGTACACAGAGAATGCCAACGAACCGATACACATCACGTAGAATACTAAGTTAAACAAGGACACTGGAGCAGACACCGTGTCCTTCTTCTTGCCACCCCCACCGCCACCGCCAACCCCACTGTTGCCACCACCCCCTACTGGCGGTGGGCGTGTGGAGCTGGTGCAGGACATAAGGTTCTTTTTGGTGTCGGTGCTGCTGCTGCTGTTGTAGCTGCTCTGTTGAGTTGCCACTGCACACAGGCGATCGTCGTCTTCCTCAAGTCGTTGTTCAGTCGAGCACTTTTCGTCAATTTTACGCTTTTCCATGTTTTTCCTTCGAACTTTTGAACTTTCGAACACTGATTGTTTTGTTTTTGTCTTGTTTTTCTTTTTTCCTCTAACGGTTTTTTTTTTTTTCACAGATATTACGGGATAATTGGGGTTGCCTAAGCCACTTCACTTAATTTTGATTAACAAATAGAGCAGCCAGCAAGTGAGTCTCTCGCTTTCATTTGGATTAACTCATCAACTCATCGCCTGGGAAGAGATTCTTCTCCTGCTTTGTACATTTGTGTCGCTGTTCGCTGTCGTCGTCGTGTTGTTGTCGGATTTGGCTGGCTGGCTGGCTGGTTGGTTGGTTGGCTGCCTTGGCTGGTTGGGTGCCGGAGATGGGTGGATGTCGGATGTTTTCGGGGGGGAGGAAGGGGGCGTGAACCGAAAAATAGATTTTTATTATTTTTTATTACTTTTACTACTAGCTATACGTTCCACAGAACCACATCGGGATTAACATTATTTACACAACACATTTGGAATCACTCGGGCTCGGCTCATTCGACTGTTCTCGGGATGGGAGAACTTTGGCACAACAACAACAACAAGGCAGCAACAAGAACAAGAGGAACAACAATGATAATAAAAAATAATAATAATAAAAATTCTAGAGACACAGAGGAGAGCCAGGAAAAGAGTGTGAACGTGAACGAGAACGCGAACGAGAGCGAGGCGAAGAAAAAGATAGATTCTTAGCAGCGTAGAGCGTGCAGCGTACAGGGCACAGCGTTTTGCCTTATTTTTTCTATTTTTCCGTCCGTTGTTGCGACTCTGCGTCTGCCTCTGCACTGACCCGGGGGCACTCTCGAGCGCGCTGTACAATAATAAAAGGAACGGTACGGCTGCCACTTAATTTTTACACAGTGTGCGACTCACAACTATTATTTCCGTGTTTCTATTCTTTTCACTATTTCCCTACACCAGCACTTCACTTATTTCACTTATTCACCCTTTGGAACACACGTATCTACGAGTATGTCGAGTGTATCACCCTTTTTATCACAAAACACAGCGAAAATATTTAAGAATCTCATGGATGCTGCTGCTGAATGATGCTACCGCTAGTGCTGCTGGTGCACACAGGCAGTTTGTATTGGAACTGGAAATATAGTCATGTGGAGAGCAGCGGCGTGCTGAAAGATTGAACTCTAAAACGCGGAACTCCCGTCCAACGTGGATACAATGCAAGTCACCGAGCAACTGAATTTCATTTTCGTCGCTTCGTCCAACATTTCCAGTAGAACATCTACATCTTCGCCTTCGTCATCATCTCTGCCTGCTGGTGCTGGTGCTTGCTTTGGTTTTTGGTTCTGTTTCGGCACGGTGAGTTGGTGAGCTGGTGCTCAACGCTCATGCTCATCCGCCACAGGGGCTGCCGTTGTCGTTTGTCGTATTCGTTCGCTTCGTATCCATCCTTTGGTTGATAATGAAGTGAATTTTTTTGGGGTGAAATCTCACTCGAATCAGAGGGAGAGGACCGATAAAAATTGAGTGAGGTGTGGATTTTATATCTGCTCGCTGCGACTGGTGTGGAAGGAGCTGAGTGAGAATGTTGTGTGCAGGTTTGAGAGGTTTTCTTTGGTGCAGCTTTAAGTGGGATTTGAATTGAACTGTGCATGCAGATGTGGGTGAGTGTGTTGTTTTTTTTTTGCGTAATACGGGTGGGTGTTGCGTAGTGTTGCCGAGAGGACGGAAGTGAGAGACAGGTGGATTTGTGAATGAAGTGTGGGAGCAGACGAAAAACTCAGAGAGAGAGGGCCAGCAAATTGCTTGAGTTTCACTAGGTTTCTCAGTAGAAATTTGTGGTTCTCGATGCTGAGTTCAACAGTCTTAGGTAAGAGAAGTGTAAGCAAAGTGACCATTTAAAGACAGAATTCTGATGAACTGGTTATTTTTTAAAGAAGCACTTCATCTAGATTTTGACACCGAAAATGAAGTCCATACGATGACGATCCAATCACGAGCAATTGTTCACTAATTTTCCAGACTGACGTTCCAAGGAGTTCCCAGCAATGATCGGTGGCATGGGACGCGAAGATTATTAAGAAATTCGTCCTAGGGATCGGGCTGCCAGTGTATCATGTCATGTTCCATGTTCCTTGGTCTATGTCTTTTTGATGAGCATGAGAAAATGTTCGTTAGTCCATAGTCGGCATTGGCAAGCCTGAGTGGGTTTTACTGGGGCAGTAAAAACGTGACTGAGGGGAGCCATTGGAGCAATGCATAGACTTACTTTACTAAAACTCATAGTACAGAAAGAAGCGATATTGAGTGGTTTTAGGTTGCCCCAGATACTCAAAATTCAAAACCAGTGACCTCCTTAGGATCCTGGAAAACATTCTAAGCAATCTAATCTTCAAGATCCCAGATAAAATACTCAAGAAATATTGTTTCTCCCGAAAGATCGAGGTAGTTGTAGTTGTCACATATGGGAAAATGAAGGTCTCGCTACCTTTCCAAATTCGCAAATCTGGATACAAAAGGCTTAAAATGTTAGGGTTTATGGTCCAGGGATCTTTCAAACGGAGGCTCACGCAATCAAACTATGTGCATGAGAATACATGCGGAGGAAAATGAAGGAATCTCCTATTTACATACTTTTGGAGAGCCAGGAAGCACTAGGAGCCTTTAAATCCTATACGATAGGGACTGTCTTAATCTTCTCGAAGATCTTGGATCTACAGCAAGGTTATTCTAGCCTGAATTCCTGAGCATGGTCCGATAACTTATTTTCGGGATTCCATCCAGTAGCATCCAGTCCAGACTAATACAATGGGAAGCCGATAGACTTGCTTGGGAAAACCAAAAAGGTCTGAGACAAGCGAATCCCGTCAGCTTTAATGGGAAACCCAGCAATTGCGGAGACAATTGGCCTGTAACGATCATGGCTGTATAATTATTTTAAGTAAGCTTTGGAACCCCTTATTCTTACATTAGGCGTGTTTTTTTAAACCTAGACAGCCATGCTAGCAAAGTCAAATTGTATACGTAAAACAAATACAATAACCAGCTGGCTACAACCCTTGTTTTTATTCCCATTCAAAAGCAACTGGCTAGGAATTTTACGATATCCCATGGCCAGGAGGCGCCGAAAGCGATGCTTTTCATTTATAGCGTTGGTATCACTGCCAAATTGTTTTGTTCTCTTGACATTTGATCGGCGTCTGAGTACGAAGATGGAAGATGTTATGATTTCATACCTTTTTTCTGTAAATTATCCATTGAATAAATTCTCTAAATTATGGTTTTCACAACAAATTAAAAAAAAACAATTTGGTTAAATGCCGAATACTTTGACAGTTTGACAGCCGATGTCATAGAAACGAAATCACACGTACCAACTTGACGGTGTAAAAAATCGGCTGGGTTTGGCTGGCTGGGAATCGCCCAAATGAACGACTGGCTAGCTAGGTTTAAAAAAAACACGCCTATTGGCAGAAAAGCAAAAAAGGAATTACGTTCTGAAAGATGTTCGTTTAAAAAATAGATAGCTCAACAGAGCCTCCTTGTGGAAATAAAAATAAACTCAAACATTCTCTTAATTGTTAGATCCTGTTTTAATGCTACTCAATTCCATCCTCCCCCGAAGCAATAGCAACTTTGAATTGTAGCTTGAGCACAAAGTACCTTTGTCCTACATGGGCAACTCCTATTGCCTTCGAGTGATATCGTGCACCCTTATTGAATCACAAAACTCAACTATCCCTGGAATATCAAACTGGATTGAGTGTGCGATAGCCACTCTCTTTATTACATGCCGATGCCAACTGTCAAACTGTTGCCAATACAGCAATTTTTCCATGTCTGTCTGGCCGCTGGCCGATGGCCTCTGTCCGGCAGGCGGCAAAGGTGGGCAAACGGGGGAGTCGACCAGTAACGCCCAAACCAGGTTCACCAATACGCAGTTTGATTAATTTATTTGACAATATGTCCACACTTCCCCCTCGGGGATATGCATTTGCAGCAATTGCCAAATGTTGCGGAAAAAATGGAATCGTTTTTTCGGTCAAATTGCGTTGCAATAAAACAGGAAAAAAGGACCGAACCCGAACGGAAAAGTCTTGGGCGTGCGCACTTGTTGGATTCGTGCTTTTTTTTTGTTTTTCTGTTCGCTCGCTCGCTCGCCACCCTCTAGCATGTACACAGCATTAGTCATTGGACTTTTGGGATTTTTCAATGTTAAGCACTCGGAGAAAGGGGGATTAAGGGAAACAATTTAGGAGCGCAAAGGAAGAGCAAAGCGTTTCCCATATTGTATTCAAATTCGAAAACAGTGGTTTAACTGGCGATAGACAGGGCGTGGAGGGAGGCGCGCTCAAACACTCTGAGAGCGGCAAACGTCTCTCAACGCGCTTTTATAACTTTGTTGCGTGACAATAAATTAGTTTACACTACACGACAACGTTTCTACACACCCATGCGATGTGGGCTCCTTTCAACACCCCGACAATCGTTGGCACTGGCTGACTGCCATTTGGGGGACCTAATCGACAGTGAACGAGGAACGAAATGACTTGCAAATCGGTAAATCGGATAATGGAGGGGAAGTAATAATTTCCGGTACATCCTGTGAGGAGCAAATTGTGTTTTTGTTAACAGATCAATTCATTGGTATGATTTTCGGAAGAAAGGATGTTATTGGGGAACTTTTTGATTACACTTGGAGACGCGCTCTGTGTTGCAGGGTATGCAACGGCGAGTATTACTTCAGCTTGCGCATAAGAAGGCCAATGAAGGAAACTTTTGCTCACGAGACCAAACTCAATTTCCGTTTAAATAAATCAAAATTTTGAAAATATTGCCAATTGGACGTAGACATTGAAGGGGAGAATATTGTCTGCATTTTGTCTGGAGCAGATTTGACTAAGGGTTCAGGAACGTCGATAGGATGTGGGTGGTTTTTCTTAAAAATGGCAGTGGAATTGCGCACATGACCTGGGAGTCGACGTTAAATCATGTGCAATACTTCCATGTGGATGCTTGATGGAAATGGAAGCATTGTCTCAATAAGTTTTTGACTAGAGGAATGCTTAGACCTCAACTGATGATGGTTAAATTCTTCTAGACGTTACGACACTTTTTGTTCTACCCGGAGTAGGACGTTTCATGGTTGAGCGCATCAGCCCTGATTTCAGAGTCGTACACAAGAATAGAATGCTTGACTGTCATAAGAAGATTTCGCCGACTTGGTTCAGGGTCCTAGGATTGAGCCCTGAGCCGCACCAGCTATATTTTGCTTCCATCTGTGGTGTGATACGTTAACTCTGTGACTCTGAAGTAACTTTTCATCATTCGCAGGAGATATTGTAATATTCTCTAAGGCGTTCGGCATATCCCTGTTTCTTACGAGTAGTTTAGCGGCTACTGAGCTGAGCGACGCGGAATGGCCTCACAACCTCTCCTCCTATTGTTGAGTGTCAATTTTTGAATCCCCTTAAAAGAAAGACCCTTTGCTCTTAGAAGTGGTGCTGAAATTCGTGGTTTAAGCATCTTCTCTAGGAGTCTTCCGGTCGTGTCTAGCACACCTAAGAGCCTGACGGGGTATCCGGGTATCCGGGTATCCTTTTCTTTTGCTTATTAACACAAGTCGTTGCTTTTCCTAATCCTTGTGAAAACCTCTTAGCGGTTGTACATGTCCAGCAGAAGTCGGAGGAGGATTTGGGGATCACATACACACATAGGTCAAGATACTAGGTACACATGACCCTTAAAAAAAACTTTTCATTCTTTATTTTAATTTCACAATCTAACACAACATGTTTATAACCGACGATGAGTAATGATTTTATTTTTAACAAATTTTTTTCTTATCTACATACGTAGGTCAGGCGATAAGTTTTGCATACTATCTACAAGCGCCTCTGCATTTTTTCTGGACAAAATTTTGTCTGTGGCTTTATTAATGAATCACTACACCTTGACGCTTCATAATTAACTTTCTAATTCCGCTTAACCTTTAGATAGAATAATTTCGTCAGTGTCGATAAGAAATTGGGCATTTCTTTCATTTCGCTGAACTCCTTCTTTTCGGTGAGTGACTGATATTCGTAGGCAACTTTTCGGTTAATAGTTGTCAAAAGTTGAAAGAGTTCAGTGCCTTCTTTGTTGCCATATTTTTCTGCCTCCTCGAGGGTCATACAGACGCACTGAATGAACCATGATCCGTCTGCGACATTTCGGAACGAATAGTGACCTGTCAACGAGGATTGATTTGCGAAATGCAGTTATAACAGATGTGACATGGAACTCACCTTCGAATGTTGAATAGAAAACCAACAAATCAGCTGTGTTGGGAATGGCATATGTGATCGTGTGTTTTTCGTCTCCCACGAAGCGAGACATTGGAGTCGCTTGTGCATTGAAAGTCACTGCCTTTTCCAGTTGATTTCCACGACAAGCCTGAAATGAGTCGCCGAAATTGAATAACAGTTTGAAAAGGAGTGAGTGAGTGAGTGCATACCTGAATGAAGAACAACTTGGGCTTGTTGATGAGGGACTTGCAATTTGCGCCCAGAAAAGGTGTCCATAGACGGTCGACTGGGTACAACATATCTTTGGCATAGATCTTGCCCTCGATTCCATGTGACATTACGACTATGAGTAGGCAATCGTTTTCACTGTGATCCTCCTTGGAAACTGATTCAAGAATTAGAAACCGCTTAAATTTGTATGTGAATTGTTCGCTTACCGTCTTTTAGCTGAGCGTAGAGTTTTTCAAACGACAGATCGTTGAAAGTGCGTACATCAAAGCCGAACTTCTTGAGGATGGCCTCCATACGATCACGATCACGTTCTGTACCCTTTCGTGGTTCTTGACCCTTAATATCCTTGTGATTGAATATCAATGCTATTCCCACATTCTTGTTGTTTGCATTGTATGTAAAGTCCCGAGTGGCAACCGAACGAATTGGACCCTCAGTGGCGAAACTGTCAATAACATCTTCAACTTTCTTATTCACCACCTGACTATCGGTTTTCTCTTTCTGCTGCTTTTTCTTGCCAAATTTCAGCACGGAAAAATCAGTCTCGTCCATTGTGTTTGAGTTTCTCTCCCCAACTAACGAGACTGAGTGCTTTTCGAAGAACTTTACACGCTTATCTTATCGAGGCGGTTTAACTGATAAGGCCAGCGTTAAAGTTACGTACAATCATAATAATTATGTATCTTTTTGTTATCGAAACGAAGACTTGCGAGTATTGATAACATGTGCTAGCGTTTAGATATAGCACACTGTTAGCCTTGAGTTTGATGACTCAGTACGTGATTGCATTTTACATTGTTTCGTGAACTTTGTGATAAGTTTTTGTAATGAAATACTCGTACGATGGGGGAACTCCACAGAAAAATTGCAGTGAAACTGAGACACTCTAATTTGAAGGGTTATTGGGAATTGTGTGTTACGAACCATCAATTGTTCTTATTTGACCTCCTTCTGGTTGCTGTCCACCCGGATTCAATTTTGCGAGTGCTGACCAGTAGAAAAAAATGCACGATAGCGGACGAGTTGCCTTGATGGAGCCAACGGTGACGTAATAAATTTCCGGAGCGGAAACAGCGTCTTATCTGGGCTACTTGGACATTTCATTTTCATTATTTATTTCATTTATTATTATTTATATGCCAGAGATATCTTTGAGTGAGCTGGCAGATATATCCTCCGTTTCCAGGTAGAATATGCCTAAATGACGATGATGTGTTCTGAGTAGACAGTTACAGTGACACAAAATGTGTTCTGCTGGTTCTTCGTCTTCGTTGCACATTCTGCATGTGTTGTCTTGTACTATTCCCATAGTCATTAGGTGTTTTTTGACTAGACAGCGTCCTGTTAGGAAGCCTGTAACCATTCGAACCTGACTCCTGGTTAGTCCTAGGAGTTGTTTCGTTCTGGTATGGAAGATGTTTGACGTGAACATTTTGGCTTGCCTGTTACCTTCAGTATTCGTCCAATAATGGTGAGGTCTGTTTTTCAGCCAGGTCTTAATGGAGCACTTTGCAGTGCTAATTGGTTAACCACTTGGAGGTCTTGGCATCATGAATTTTGATGCGGATCCTTTTCTGGCTAGTAAGTCTGCTATTTTATTGCCTACGTGGCCGCTGTGCCCTGGCACCCAAATGAGACGAACTCTGTTTGAGCTGGCTAATGCTGTAAGCAGTTGTACGCAGCCCCATACTAGTTTCGATGTTATTTCATGGGCCTTTATAGCTAGAAGGGCGGCTTTGCTGTCAGAGAGAATATAGATGTTCATGTTTGATATAGATCTGTTTATATTCTCTCTGATGCATCATAGTTCTATAGCGAAGATTTCCGCCTGGAATACGGAGTTATACTTATCCATACTTGCGTGGATGTATGTTTTGGCTCTGTCGTGAGATGAGAGTTCCAATTGAGTTTTTCGTCTAGGGTGAGGCCCAGATCCTTGACTTCTTTTGAGAACTCTATTGCTTCACCGAACAGAGTGGGTTTTCGCAGTTTGTTTAGATTCCTTCTCTTTGTGAAAGCAACTATGGTGTTTTTTTTGGGGTTGACGTTTAAGTCCTCGACCAGTTTGATTGCCCTCTGGAGGAGGTCCGAGATTGTTTCTCCGAACTTACCTCTGATTAGGATCGCAATGTCATCAGCGTATCCTTGGACATAGAACCCGTCATTGGTGAGTAAGTTTAGCAGTTCATTTACTACAATGGACCACAGCAGGGGGGAGAGGACACCACCCTGGGGGTACCCTTTCGCAGCCATGACTCTGATTTTATCGCTGCCTAGTGTGGCGTTGATGTTTTTGCCGGTAAGCATGTTTCTTATTTAATTGCATGTAGTATTGTCTACTCCTGTGCTTTGGATGCATCTATATATCGGGGCATGTTCGAAGGGGCCTTCGCCTTCGATGTTAAGGAAGCAACCCACCGCTTCTGTATCTCTCAAGGATTTGTCAATCCTTGTGGTGAGTTCCTGAAGAGCGTGCCTAGTCGATTTTCCGGGCTGATAGGCATATTGGTTTTTATGAAGTGAATTCCTTTTAAGCGGACCATCCCTGATATGTCTATCAACAATTTTTTCTATGGTGATGGCAATGCCATCGTCGTTTTCGAGGAAGTAGGGACCGCTGATGCCGCCGGCCCACAACCCATACCGAAAAGTGACTTTCTGCGGATCCATTGCCACTGGGTGGACCTCGTTTGGTTTGGCATTGTCCCAAAACGAGCAATTTTTCTTGTTGACGTACCCGTTCATCCAAAAATGGGCCTCATCGCTGAAGATGATTTTTTTTTTGCCGAAATCGGGGTTCGTTTCCAACGGCTCCAGAACCGAGTCAGCGAACACACGCCGTTGTCTATGGTCGTTTTCCTTTAGCTCCTGGATCAGTTGAATTTTGTACGGGTGCAGGCCCAAGTCGAGCCGAGCCGAGATCTTGTGCGCGTCGCGGCATTGACTTCCCCGGGTTCTCCTGCACACTCTCACGGACAGCGGCGATGTGAAGATAGTCATATCTAAGCTTAAGCCCAGCAAAGCTGCTGGAGCTGACGGCCTAGCTGCAGGGTTGTTTAAAGTGGAGGGCGGTGACTTGGTAAAGAGCGTGCATCATCTTATCTGTAAAATACGGTCGGATGAAAGTTTTCCCGATGAAGGTAACCTAAGCATTGTTTGCCCGATCCTCAAGAAAGGAGACCCTCTGAACTGCGCCAACTACAGAGGCATCAGTCTTCTTAACATCGCTTACAAGATCTTATCTGCCGTGTTGTGTGAACGCCTTAAGCCGTTCGTCAACAACTTGATTGGTTCATCGGTGTGGCTTCAGGCCAGGAAAGTCCACCATCGACCAAATATTCACACTGCGGGAGATCTTGGAAAAAATCCAGGCACTTTAAATCGATACCCACCACCTTTTCATAAATTTTAAGGCCGCGTATGCCAGCATGTATAGAGACTAGCAATACAGAGCCATGTCCCGTTTTGTCATCCCTGCCAAACTCGTCCATTTCTGCAGGATGACGTTGGAGAATGCACGCTGCCCCATCAAGGTCGGTCAAGAGCTTACCGAAGACATTTGATGTAAAAAGGTTTTAGACAAGGCGACGCGCTGTAATGCGACTTCTTCAACATCATTCTTGAAAGGAAAGTGCAAAACTCACGCGCCAACACCAGAGGCAAAATCTTTCAAAAGTCCGTCCAACTACTCGCATACGCCGACGATATTGACATAATCGGAAGAATGCAGCGTGATGTCACTGGTGCGTTTGTGAGTATCGAGACGGAGGCGACGAAGATGGGTTTAGCGGTCAGTGCGGGCAAGACGAAGTATATGCTGTCAACAAGAAAGGACTCCCAACAACAACGTCTCGGACAGAATGTCACAGTAGACCGATATACATAACGAGGTAGTTAAGGACTTTGTCTACTTAGGCTTCGCTATCAACCCAGACAACGACACCAGTGCTGAGGTCAAATGAAGAATAACTCTTGCCCATCGCCGTTTCTTTGGGCTAAGAAGGCAATTGAGTAGCAAAGCCCTCTCACGAGCAACTAAAGTAACCTTGTATAAGACTTTAATCATTCCAGTTCTGCTCTATGGCGCAGAGGCATGGACTCTGTCAAAAGCGGATGAGGTTGCTCTTTGCTGTTTCGAGCGAAAAACTCTTCGGGTCATTTTCAGTCCCGTCTGTAGAGACGGTGAATGGATGATGAGATACAATGACGAACTGTACGGGCTGTACAGCGACATCGGCTTAGCCAGAAGGGTGAAGCCAAGGACTGAGGTGGCTAGGTCATGTTGAGCGGATGGACACCAATGCTCTGGCTCGGAAAATCTTCGAATTCACAGCCGAGGGGCGGCGCAGTAGAGGAAGACCGCGACTCAGGTAGCGCACGCAAGTAGAAGGGGACCTCAAAAAACTTGGCGTGCAAAACTTGAGCTAGCTGTCTAAAGATCGAGCTGGCTGGAGACGCCGAGATCCACCCCTGACTATCGCGTTACCTTTAGTAATTAAGTAGCACAATTAACACCAGTCGTTACTTTTCCTAATCCTTGTGGAAAACCTCTTAGCGGTTGTACATGTCGAACAGAAGACGGACGAGGATTTTGGGATCATGTAAATGCGTAGGTCAAGGTACTAGGTGTGCATGCCCTTTTAAAATACTTTAAATTCTTTTTTTTACTTTCGCATTTTAACCGGCGATGAGTAATCATTTTATTTTTAACAATTTTTTTTGATTATCTGCACACGTTCGTCGGGCCTTTACATTTTTTTCAGGACACAATTTTGGTTACTCTCTGTCACTATATTTTGGTGCTTCATAATTAACTTTCTAATTCCGCTTAGCCTTCAGGTAAAATAATTTTGTCAGCGTCGATAAAAAATTGGGCATTTCTTTCACATCGCTGTACTCGTCCTCGAAAGCCGTCTGATATTCGTAGGCAACTTTTCGGTTGACAGTTGTCAAAAGTTGAAAGAGTTCGGTGCCTTCTTTATCGTCACGCTTTTCTGCTTCCTCGAGGGTTTTACAGACGCACTGAATGAACCATGATCCGTCTGGGACATCTCGGAACGAAGAGTGGCCTGTCAACGAGGATTGAGTTGCGAAATGCAGTCATAACAGATGTGACACGAAACTCACCTTGGAATGTGGAATAGAAGATCAAGAAATCAGATGAGCTAGGAATAGCATATGTGATCGTGTGTTTTTCATTGGCCTTGGA
The DNA here is from genome assembly GCA_917880715.2 of Matsumyia berberina. NCBI lineage: Eukaryota > Metazoa > Arthropoda > Insecta > Diptera > Syrphidae > Matsumyia > Matsumyia berberina. Next base: position 5,550,245 of record OU862872.1, read on the forward strand.
ACGACCCATTGTAGTCGCTTGTACAGTGTAGGTCACTGCTTTCTCCAGCTGATTTCCACGACAAGCCTGTAAACAGTCGCCGAAATTGAAAAACAGTTTGACAAGCAGTGAGCATATTCGAGTTTGCATACCTGAATGAAGAACAACTTGGGCTTGTTGATGAGCGACTTGCAATTTGCGCCCAGAAAAGGTGTCCATAGATGTTCGACTGGGTACGACCAATCTTTGGCGCAGATCCTGCCCTGATTTCCATGTGACATTACGACTATGAGTAGGCAATCGTTTTCACTGTGATCCTCCTTGGAAACTGATTCAAGAATTAGAAACCGCTTAAATTTGTATGTGAATTGTTCGCTTACCGTCTTTTAGCTGAGCGCAGAGTTCTTTATACGACAGATCGTTGAAAGTGCGTACATCAAAGCCGAACTTCTTGAGGATGGCTTCCATACGATCACGATCACGTTCTGTACCATTTCGTGGATCTTGACCCTTAATATCCTTGTGATTGAATATCAAAGCAATTCCCATATTCTTATTGTTCGTGTTGTATGTAACGTCCCGAGCAACTGAACGAATTGGACCCTGAGTGGTGAAACCATAGATTACGTTTTCAGCATTCACGGAAATATTAGCCCCGTCCATTATGTCTGAGTTGCTATCCCCAACTAACGAGACTTTGAATGCTTTTCGAAACACTTTACACGTCTTTTCGATACGGTTCCACTGATAAGGTCTAAGGTCTGCACTATAGTTGCATATGTATATTGTACAGTGCTAGCGTTTAAGGTTTAGTCTTGAGTTCCATGACTCAGTTACGTGGTTGCATTTTACATTGGTTCGTGAACTTTGTGATAAGTTCTTGTAATAAAATACTCATATGATGGGGGCACTCCACAAAAAAATTGCAGTGAGACCAAGACTCTCTAAGTTGTAGAGCTTATTGGAAACTGTGAGATTGCTCGGTGTTCTAATCATCTGATCTGATCTGAGTGTTGTAACTGCTACTACACATCAACTGTGCTTATTTTACCACCTCGCTACTGGTTGTTTTTCGCCGGACTCAACTTGCTACACTTATGACCGTGGGTGCTGATTAGAAGAAAACATGCAGCACTATAATACATTTCCGGAGCGGAAACAGCATCGTATCAGGGCTACTTTGACATTTTTAAGGCTGAGGCCAATAAGGATTTCCAAGAATCAGTTGGGTTTTTGGAAAAGAGATGGTGGCGGACGAGCCCGGTGCGCCTTTTGGTGATGGCAGTTGGATATCGTTTAATGTGTCTTTGGAAAAGCGCTGCTTTTTATACCCGAATGTTTAGATCGACAATGAATCGTTCCATCTTTGCAGCTATAGTAGTGTAGGACTATAGGTTGAATATAACACCAACTACATGCATGTAACTGCGTGGTTTCCTAGAGCTCAATAATCTGTTGCCACAATATTGGCATTATCTGTATGAGTCCTCCTGAAAAATTCGTTTGTGCTACGTAGACTGTACTCGTATTTTCCTGGATATACCGCAGCTTTTCCCCCTACTTCTGTTTAGCTCCGAATAGATGGTTTAATATAACTTCCGAGTGGAATAGACACCTTCTTCACGAAAGAGCTGTCAAGAATCGATTTTCGTTTTTCTAGTTTATGTTTGGTTCATTTTGAACTAAATAATCAAAAACCGGTTGCACTAACTCGGTTATGAGTGCTTTGGACTGCTGTGCGAACTGCAAACATTTTTCGCGGCACCACCTCTCGTCGGAGACTAACCAGCCTCATAAAGTATAATCCATACTTCCATACTTCCATACTTCATACTAATATTATAAATGCGAAAGTGTCTCTGTTTGCTACGTTTTCACGGCTAAACCGCTGAACCGATTTCGATGAAATTTGGTACGGAGATAGATTAAGCCTAGGGAATGAACATAGGCTAGACATTTTCAAAATCTTTTCACTACCACCCCCATTTGGGACGCTCCAACAGTGCTTTGGCTGATAAACCAAGCAGAATGTTGTCCCACGGGGGACACGGCAAATGAAGTGAAGGCCTGTTTCAAGTCGTCCATCTGATATCAAAGTCCTATCCTTGAAAGTTAACATACATTCATGTCCATCTTCAACGTGACTTGAGAGCAGAGGAGTTTTCTAACTTATTTCTTGATATTGGTGATGGAAAGAGTAGGGAAGAATAAATATACAAAGTAACTCTTGTCATGTTATGGGAGATACGATTAGTTTGACTGGTAGAGTATAATGTCACTAAACGTTCATCAGTTTGGAGTTCATGACTGAGCTATTTCAGAGCTAATTTCACTTAAATCAACGTCTCAGCTAACAGCAATTTTCTGCTGAAGAAAGTATGAATCTCTGGACTCGGAAATGAAATCGAGGATGCTGTATATTAACATGTAGAGTTATTGCTTACTTTTGATCCACCAAAGAACCCACGCTGCATTCTCAACTTCAAAGTTGTTGTCCAATCTAAACCCGCTAAAACTGTGCAGGTGAAAACTTTGTAGAACCACGTCATCGAAGCCAGGATTTTCAGAGTCAATCAGAGAAAAACTGTCTTCATCCCCCGCATTTCTCTGATCCCATCAGACTACCACTTTGAGTTCAAACGTCTGCACTTTACTGTTCAGGTTTGATACGCCATGAATATCAATAAGGTACATGGGCAGAGTTTTAAAGCGGATAATGTGGATTTGAGAAGTGACGGTTTCTCTTATAGCGAGCTCAAAGCCAATTCACCTGACAATTCATCAATGTCTTGAAACTTGGGGAAGGATATAGGGAATAGTAAGACTACTTCCACGTGGACGTAGTCGCGGGTATCAGCTAGTTTGTCATAAAAAAGATTCTCCATTCGCCGTCCGGAGTCGGCAAAGAACTGTAGGGCCCTTCCTTACGACAAACTAGACCTTGGCTCATTTTAAACTGTCTCTTCAGCTATTTGGTTTTTTAATCAAGAATCGACTTCCTAGGTATGCCAATTAATTAATTAATTTCGACATCATGCTTTGAGTTTGAAGGATGCCGTTGCCGAATGCTGACTGTTAAAGTGTAATGGAATGTTAAAATAGACGTCACAGTCGCACTGCAGGGCTCAAGTATGCTAAACATTTCACATGCCAGGCAAACTCAGCAGCAATTGTTGAAAATAATTCTTCCGAATTCTGCACAATAAAAGTTTCAATTCAAAGACTTCAATTGTGATTTCAACTTAAAACACAAAAAATTACTATTCATTTGAAGTCATGACTGCAGAAATCATTTTCAGCAATCAACATTTTTAATTCAAAAAGAATTCAATCTTTTCAAGTGTTCGGCATTCATTGAAGTCACTTGAAGTCGACGGCATTCAATGATTGCAATCAATCTATTGAAGTCTTCGAAGTCCTCGAATATCTTAAAGTCATTACAATGTACTACAACTACAGGATACATATCGTCGGCTGAGAATATAGTTGTCGTATGTCAAATTTTAGCGTTTTCTGATTTTGATGCACTATTATATTTTTCAAGGAGATCTTTCTGTTGATGCTATCAGTTTTTGGCTATCATTCATAGTTTCCAAAATATACCGTGTTATTTAGTCGTATGTAGGGTCTAAATAACGGTTTTAGTGTTTATTTGTCGTACGCAAAAGGTTTTTTTACATACGACACATTTTCATACAAAACTGAATTATTTTTACTAAGAATTTAATTGTCGTATGTGAAATAAACGCTTACACATGGCTGTTAAAGCAGCTAAGGAGCAGTCTTGGAAGAAGTTCGTCGAGAAGTCGGACCGTGATCTGCAAACAAGGTGTTCTGGTAGACCATCCGCCGTCTCAGAGGAAAGTTTAATATCATCGAAGGAGTCAAATCCAAAGATGGTGTTCTTCTTTCCGATAAGAAGGACATCTTGAGCAGATGGGGCGAGCACTTTTCGGAGTTGCTCAATCCCAAACAGGGCAAAACCCATGGTTTTGAGTAGGGCGAAGAATAGTCCCACAGTAGAGCAAGTGACTTCGGCGATTTAAGCGCTTTGGCGGAATATGCCAAACCTATCTACAGTTGAAGCATATGATGGGGTCAGTCGAGGTAAACTCTGAAGTGTATTGCAGGAGTATGGGATTGACGGTTCTCTTCTGAGGGCCATTCAGTCTCTATGCACTTACTGTAAGAGCTGTGAACGTAAGAGGTGAACGGCGTAAGGTCGACACCTTTCACTGTGGGCGTTGGACTTCGCCAGGAGTGCGTTCTGTCACGTCTCCTTTTCATGGTGCATATGGATTGGATGTTACGGCGCAGCCCTTTCGGAGAAAGGCTTCAATGATGAGGAGCTTACAGTATCAGCATCCACCACATCAGCACCGAAGAACTGCCATCAAAGAGTTCAGCCTTGCGACCGAATTCAGAGAGTTCTTGCATTCTCGCACTATTTTGGAACTGATTAAAGGGTTGAGCCAGGTCTTAAGCGCAGCCTGGGTATCGCTACAGACACAGATGCTTCGACCCTTCCATCTATTCTTAACAATATAGTCTGTGGCCATTAAGATAGCAAAGGTCTCTGTTTGAAAAACAGAGGCATGCTTGCCCAACGAGTAGTGAAATCTAGTGTTATCGACCTCCACGAAGACGCCAGCACCGGACCCATGACTGCTTTTGGAGCCATCCGTGCGGACTCGACTACAGCCCCGTCCAGGCTCAGACTCTGGCTGAAACCAGTCCTGAAGGCAAGGAAAGTCGACTTTAAATTTGCACAGCAACCGAAGTCCTGGTGTCATTGCATCATTCCATGTATGTACATGGAACAAGTGTCGTAGGATAAGTGTCGAGCAAGGTCATCAAAACTCCAGTGCGGATGATACCAAAAACCACCCCGTTGAAGACGATAGATTGCTTTGATAGTACAGCCCATGATATAAGTATCAAGGTTAGGTAGGTCAAGCAGAGCGTCTAGAGCAGAGCCCGGCGTACTCGGAAAAGCTCCAGTGCAGCTGAGACAATCCGTTCTTTGAAGTTTAGTGCAGTAGGCAGTCACATACTTACGCGAAAGCCGCCTCCACCAAACAACCGACGCATAGGCTAGAAACGGTCTTATCATAGCCATATAGATCAAATGGACCTTATTCGGTGATAAGCCCCATTTATTGCCAAAAGCACCCTTACACGGCTAGAAAACTGAGAGCGCCTTGGATGTCTTCGACTCAACATGCTTTGTCCAAAGAAGTTTTTTATTCAAGATCACTCCTAGATATTTAGCTTCATCGGAGATCGGGATAGTGACGCCATTTAGCATTGGCTGAGTCAGACCGGTCAAAACCCTCCTCGTAAAGAGGACAACCTCAGTTTTCATGGAAAACGTGAACAAATCAGAGGTAATCGTAATTACCCGAAAGCCTGTTTAATGCAATTTGCATATTGGTGGAGTCCCATTGAAACAGGTGAAGAAGTTCAAGTACCTTGGGGTCCTCACTCACGCGAGGCACACAATGCCGAACAGCTACTTCTTCGAACCGAAAGGTCCATACTTCTATGGTTTAGGCACGTTTAACGCATGCCTCCAACTCGACTTCCAAGACGTGCTATAGAATTAGAATTTTTGTCCTCGTACCTACAAACGACAAACTTTACTTACGAGCTAGTAGTATTTTGTCGTATAGAATAGTTTTTGTCGTATGTAAGCATTTAAAAATTCGGAAGTGCTAACATACGAAAAAATCATTCTACATAGATTTTTTTATAGCTCGGTAACTTTTTCACTTCTCGAGTTGAAGCATTATGTTGAAAAAAAAAAATTAAAGTAAAATATTTCTAACATATTTCTGAAAATTTCATAAAAATTTGTCCGCTAGAAAAAAAGATATAATAACTCAAACTTCAAATTAAATTTGCCAACAATTGGTGCTTTTCACATACGACAACTAAATTTTCAGCCGACGATGTGTACATGTGTATGGAAAATCGAATGACTTCAATCGATTGAATGAATTTATTGATTTCAAATACTTCAATTGATTGAATCCTAGTAACTTCAAGGGAATTCATTCATAACTGAATTTTTTGACTTAACAATTTTTATTGCTAAAAATGATTGCTTCAGTGATGACTTCAAAACGAATGGTTATTAATTTTCATAGCTCAAAGTCACAATTGAAGTCATTCAATCAAAACATATCCACAATATTTTTTGGAATGCTTTCTATAATGATTGCCTTCTTTTACAGCCTCGATTTGAAGGTCTATTTCTGGAGTTTCCTCGGTGATTTTTGCTGTCTGTCGGTGAGTATATGTACATATTGATATCTCGTAGACCTCACCTTACCGTTCCGATTAATTGAAAATTCCCAGTGAACGTTCTACTATAGTTCAGTCAAGGAGTAGGCTGATGTGTTAAGGGCCCTGCCGCGTCCGGTGGTAGTGAATCCAGAATTTTGCTTTGAAAGTACAGTTTGCCATTGTGTTGGCAAAATGTTTGCATTGTACGAGGAATAGGTGAAAGAACATAACAACTCAACTGATATACATATGTCTTACCTGCATTTCAGCCCACAATCAGGCCAACTCCAATTCAATTTAATAAAATATTAAGGCTTCTCTCGATTATAAACTTGTTAACACTCAAGTGAACACTCAACCACTTAAATATTCAATCACATCAATGCTCAATCAAAATTCACACCTACGACTTATCAACACCTACGCACACCCTCAACAAGTCTGTAAACTTGATGACGTTGACTTTAGAAGAATGGAATGCTTTTGTTTTTTTTTTTTTTTCAAAACAACACAAAACATCGATTTATAAGCATAAGTCGTTACATCTTTTTGTTTGTTGGTTCAAAAAGTACATTAACACTCTGAAAGCCCCATAAGTCATAACTCCGGAGATTGATTGTAAACAGCTGTCGATAAAATTGAAATTATCTGCTGTTGGCTTGTTGGTAGATACATTAGCCCGCATGCCTATCATTTATCGATATGCGAGTTCAATAAGCTTGTTGGGTCCATAAATTAGCCGTTTACCCATTATAATCACACAACAGAACTCATAAATGTTGGCATACATATGTACAAAGAGTATCTCATAATCTTTTCGAAGAAATTACCTTGTTTACGACACAGCATACACATGTAGGTACACTAGTATCTGGAGCTGTGGAATGCGCTGGATTGTGCTTAAAAGCGGTAGTACTCGCGACAGATTTACATTTGCATAATCGCTTTGTCGTAAAACGCGAAAGAATAGGCTTATTAGCTTAAAGTGGCTTCGGCTTCCCGGAGAATGGAATTAATAAGCGTGTTAAAAAATTTGTATCTGTGCGCTGGAAATTTCAACTGAATTGGGCTCTCTGTGTGTCAACATATGACGACTTTTTGTGAATAATGCAAAAGGATATCCTTGGAAATTCAGCATCCTTTGGAAAATAAAAAACCCGGAAAAAGACAAAGATCATGTGATACATTCATCAACTGCAACCTCTGTTGTTCGTTGTTCCATGGTTGCAAAGCAGAAGTAAGCGAAGCATGGAATATTGGGTAAAGAAATTGCATTTGTCGGTTGCTTTAGGAATTTCTTTTGAAAACCTGACTTTCAGCTCTATGTGATGAGCACTGGTTTTGTGGTGGTATCTCTGGAGAATGGCACTAGTGGGACAAATGAAAGAAATGACAACGAATTTCATATTAACTCGCACAAGTTCCATTAGAAATGCTTTATATGAAAATCTTCCTGGGTTTAGGATATAAAGAATGTGTAGGTGACAATTCAGCTGAAGGATGTGTATTTGTTTTGGCGGGTTATTCGTGTACAGGTAAAGGAAAAGTTAAGGTTTCTTTAAGAGGTCAGTTATTCGGTGAAGTTTAGTTAGAGTTTCATTCAAGTTAGAAGCAAAGGTTTATGATTCTCAAGACAACATTTGAAGGGGAGTAGAACCCTCACAACATAGGCATCCATCCGATCCGAGAAAAGGCAGGATAATCACAAAGGCAATGATGCGAACTATTATCGCCATCTTCACAAGAGTCGCAGGAAATATGAGATAGCAAGAATGTGATTTCTTACAGATATTTGGGGGCGTTCGCTTAGTCTGTCTGCATCGTAGAGAGCCGTGCCAGACAGAATCGTGTCTGTAGGATGAGGATGAGGTTCATGTCCTGAGAAATCATCCTCTGTCCAGCAATCTCATTAGAGATTTCATTTTCAGACATCCCAGTGTGAACTGCGACCAAGACAAGAGTCAGAGATTTCAGCCTTACTACCAAATTCAGAGAGTTCTTGCATTCTTGAACTATTTTGGAACTAGTTTAAGGGTCGAGCAAGGCCTTAATCGGAAAGCCAATATCGAAGATCGCACAAAGAAGACTTCCAAGTCAAATGAGGTACACCATCTGTCTTGACATACGGTTCGGTTGTCTGGTGGAAAGCACTTAAAAATAAATTCCATCGTACAAGTGTAACCATGATTCAAAGAGCAGGCTGCTAAAGAATAAAAGCATCGATAAGATCAACACCCACAGCTGCACTTGAATCAATGCTGAACCTAGTTTTAGTAGATATCCACTCTAACAAAAGAGCGGCGAGAACAGCACTCAGACTAAGGGAAGTAGATCTATGAACAACTAACACCTATGGTCACGCCTCCGTTCTTACACGAAGGAGAGTTCAGATACCGATTACCTCAGATTTTGATAGGAGATTTAATAACAAGAAGAAGTATCGTCCTACATCGACGGTTCCAAAATTGATACTGGTACTGGGGGTAAAGCAATCCTTTAGAATTGGAGACGACCGCAGCGTTTTTTCAAGCCGAGATAACCGCCATTCTACAGGCTACAAAGCTAATCAAAAACGACAACTTTGTCTGGAAAACTGACATCATCTGTGTTGACAGCCAGGCGGCGATCAAACCTCTGCAGTCAGCATTGACAGAATCCAAGGTTGTTAAGGATTGCAGGTAAACTCTAAACGATGTATCAACGAACAATTAGGTGACCCTAAGCTAGGTGGCAGGGCACAAAGATATATCAAGAAATGAGGTAGCGAACGAATTTGCCAGGAAGAATGCAGAACTAGGTCATGCATACACTCTTTCGGTTGCAAGGACATCGTTTAGCAAGCACTCTTTACAGAGAAAAAGATGAGAAGACCACGATCGGGGCGATGGTATCATATGGACACATGGCCAACGGCCAGATCACTAGGCGTTCAATAAGAAGAATTCCACAAATTTTGCACAATTTAGTCGAAGGGAAATACGAATCGTGTCCGGTGTATCCACAGGGCACTGCGGGATATGAGTCCAAGTGGAGCTATTTGAATTACCCTGCAATGCGTCAGTCAGAAGCTGCAGGAACAAATAGAAAATAGTGTCTGCCCACCAGCTGCTGTGTGAATGTCCCGCACCAGAAGACTGCGTACTCTTGGTAGTACAATCTTCTTTAATGGGCTAAAGGACCTTCATATCGCTGATTTTGGTTTCCAGATTAGCCAACCTTTGGTTAGACCGATACCATGGACTCCTTAGAGCTCTAAGTAACTCTTACAAAACCAACCAAGGCCTTTATCACAAGAGGACACAAGCGTGCACAAGCTTCCCAAGCCAATCACTATCTACCATATTCTCCTCCCACCTACGTGCTGTAAACTCTGGGTGCTAAGTACCTCAACTGGAGATTGAGTTTGAGCACAGTTGTTAGGAGAAGCTAACGAGAGAAGGCGAAGAGTGCTTCAGCTAAGGTACTTTTTCTTGCATCCGAGCGGAATCTGAAGATTTTCCAGATTTAATTTAAGGCGGCGTCTATCAAGCCGTTGGGCCAAGTTCCATGAGGGAAATGACAATAGGAGGCACGTACAGGGAGGAGTTCTCTCCTCTCTATTATGGCTTCTGACCGTCAACTAAATCTTGATGTATAAATATTATAGCCTACGCGGTTGACTTAGTTATTCTGATCAAGGGCAAATTCTTTTGGAGTCCGCTACAACAACGCCTAGCTGCACTTTTCACAACGGGAGTAGTAAGAAGTTCACCGCAAGCAGGTCTGGACATGATCCTTCATCTCCACCCTCTGGACCGGTTCATAAAAGGCGTTGCCGCAAAAGGTGCACTCAGACTTAGAGAATTCAACCTGTGGAAGCAGACCACCTATGGACACGCGAGGATACTAGACATTATTAAGTTTATGGGCGAGAAATACAATTTCGAAAGCCTTACAGTCACATTGGACTACCTGACCCCCCCATAATGATTTTAACATAGATTTTTCTATTCTATTCCCAACCCGACAGGACTGGGAGTCAAACAATGTAATCAAAGGCAACCAAATCGCTATTTACACTGACGGCTTAGAAATGGAGCCTGCAGAAACAGGAATCTTTTAGATTGCAAGAATCCTGTAGCGTCTTCCAAGCCGAGATTCTGGCAATAGAAAAAGCTGCAGACTGCATAATCGGATTTTACCATCTTCGTTGACAGTCAGGCAGCTTTAAAATCGATAAAATCCAATACAATCAAATCAAAGGCAGTCAAGAAATGTCGAAACACGCTGATCACCATAAGGCACCATACTGTCAAACTCTGCTGGGTTTCTGGATATAAGGACATAGAATGGGACGAAGAAGTAAGATTGGGGTCGGCTATAGGGAGATTGCATGGGATAACAGACAGCATAATAGAGAAAGAAGCTAATTCCTTTTGGAGGATTGCGCCATCTCTCGGACGCTATGAATCAATCCAACATCTGCTGTGCCACAGCCCCGCCCTGCAAGAACGACGTCTACGCACGCTAGGATCAAGGTTCTTTGCAAGCATAGCAGAGGCAACAGACTTACAGTTAAGGGACCTACTCAGATTCTTGAAGAGTACTAACTGGTTCTTAAAACAGCGAACAATAGGATAGGTTTCCGGGAACCATACCAATGGACCTTCAAGTCTCCGAGTGAAAGTGATGAGGCCTATCAATAACACACCCTACGAAACCTAACCTAACCTAAGGCAGCATCTAAAGTTTCAGTTTAGGCGACCTATTTAGTGAAGACTTGGTATTAATAACTTGGCATATTCGGGATTCAGGCCTATCCGGGATTATCAGCACGGTCTTGTACTGGAACCTGTAAGTTGGCTTGAATTGAATTTATTTCAGCATTATTTGAAAAGTTCTGGAATTATGTGTCTATACACAATTTTTTAAAAGGTTCAACAGCTTGACTTTTCCGAAGGAACAAATATTATAAAATTCATTTAACAAACTAAAAAACAATTAAGAGTTATTCCAACAATTGGTAGAAGAGACTTTAGGACCCAAAAATGAAAACAGGCCACGAATCGAAAAAGAAAAAAATTATTACCAATTAACAGTCAAGTGGATTCATAGCTTATGACAATGGCTACTGAATTTGTATGAAAACAAAGAGCCAGATTGTGTAATAAAAAAGCACTTATAAGTAAATCGAAGGTACAGGCTATGACTGTCGTTATTTATGTGTCCGCTGAGTAAACCAAACTGACTAATCACGGAATACGTCTGTCGAAGTGCGTGACTCTAATGTGTCACCGTCCATTGTTTGTTGTTGGGGGTAAGCGCTATGACAGCCCTCAATATCTCTTTCTTTCGAGGTCAATGGCATTTTTTTTATTCTTCCAATTGGGAAAGGTATGTCGAGCTTGGCCACCTTGGTATCCAAGGGGCTTTAAAAGATTTCAATTCTCCCCTTGCTCTTGAAAACCACCCGCGTCGTTTGCATTGATTTTTGTATGAACATCCTGTCAATCACTTTCCTGACGTACTCCCTAGACGTATTAATTATTTAAACTTTATACACGTTATTATACAATTTAATTTATTCTCCCCGCTTATGCAACGAGTTCATTAAATTGACAACCCTAACATCACAAGGAACAGCAATGTTGTACGATAAAGTCGGAACGGGTATTTTTAGAGCCTTGTATTTTATTGGAAAATTCCTGGGCTTGGTTGCGCTGGATTACGACTCTGGGAGAAAAGTTTTTCACACTTCCATTTCCGCGACAGTGGTGTCAAGTGTCATCTGCATCTTTGTCGCCATCATTTCTCCGATAGTTGTCAAATGGAATTCGGAAATTTATTACATAGCCGACGTGCCCTTCGATGAAAACATGTCCTTGGTAACCACGGCTCAGTTATGCGTCGGGTTCGCGACGTCGTTCGTCATCCTCGTATGTCAGCTGTGGAAACGGGTGCAAGTGGCTCGTAATGCAAACGATTTTCGTGAAGTATTCCACCAGCTGACAATCGGAATGGGTTGCGGTCACATCATCACACTTGAGATCGTTTTGCTCATCGCTCTGAAGTTGTCCATCACCATGTACGAAGTACTAATTAACTTTCCATATCTCATGCAATACGGTGGGACCATAGCACCAGAACGGCTCGTGGCATTTTTTCTGAATCTATACATAGCCGAGATTGGGGCTGTCTTTTCGGACATAACATTCGCGGCCTTGCTGTTGCTCGCGAGATATTTTCATTTGGCAAATGAGTTGTTGGAGTCCCTGACGATGGAAATCCAGGCTGAGGGTATGACTCAGCGGCAGATTCGCAAATGGAGGTGGAAATTACATCGACTGATTCGGTTGTATCTGCGTATAAGACAAATGCTCGTCGAATTCGCAGGATGCATAGAGATATCCATACTCGTGCAAGTGCTGAATTCGTTTGCAAACATTCTTTCCAATTTGTTTGCATTGTTGGATTTTTTTGTCAATGAGAAATATTTTGAAGAGAAATCCTTGGTCTACACTGTGATGATATTTGTTAATATTTGCCTGTTGGTCCATGCGGCGGAGATGGTTAAACAGAGGTCCGCTGAGTTAAAGGATACTCTGTTGGATTTGGAGGCAAGTCGGGGTCACCACAGATCCGGATGGAGGGTGGGTAAATTTCTATTTGCCAACGAAAACATAGTACCAAGTTGTTTATTTTTTCAGAGCGATGTTTTGCCGTTTAAAATTTGTCCAGAGGTGTTGGAAGTTAGTATCTTGGGAATGTTTCCGCTGAATAACACATTTCTCCTGTTCCTCACCTCGTATTCTAGCAATTTCATTATAATTATCTTGCAGTTTGAATTAAGCAGAATAAAGTGAATTGGATGAGTTTGCACAGGCAAACATATAATAAATTAAAGCCTTAAAAACTCACATTTCGTGGTTGACGTGGCTCAGTTGTTAGTGCGTTAGACTGCTGTGTGGGTTTGAGCCCCAGCTTTATCCAACGAATATTTTTCGCGGCATTTCCTTCGCATATGAGCGACCAAAATATTACTTCATACTTTATCTGCGGACTTCTTTCTTCGAAGAGCCATCCATTACTAATTGGAACATTAAACTAAGACATCATGTGCATTCAACTCCACCGCCGTGGGCTCAAGTCCCAGCCATTTCGACCGAACATTTTTCGCGGCACCACCTCTCGTCGGGGAATGACAAGCCTCCGGGAAAGAGCTTCTCAATTCGGCGTTCGAATTCATGCGAAATATGCAACACGCGCAACATGAACGGTTGCGAGAAGCTAAGCCTTGGTTCGTCCCGAGCTGTCGCATCAGGTATTTATTTTTATAACGTAGACGAAATCCCACACTTGGAACAGATCCCGCTTTTGGATGGTCCTTTATCTGAGACCAAAGTTACACACTTACGCAATGCACTAGTGAAATAATGCTGTAACACTAATGAAAACTTAATTTAACAACATTAACTGCGATCGTTGTTATTAGTATCACTCTTATAAGTATTATACTCTATCTGGTCACACTATTATTTGGTGTCTGTCCATACAAATTTAAATTCGCCGCTATTGGATACAAGAACCATTATTCAGTTTATCCGTAAGAAGACACCGCCTATCAAAAGTGCGAACCATTTTATGTTTGGATTTTCGCATCGAATACAACAACCTTAAAGTTAAATTCTTCTAGTAAAGGATAGGTGTCGCCTCAAAACCTTTTTTGTTGAATATTTTAAGAGCCAGGTTATGAGTTTTGTGCTTTGTCAGCCGTTGTCGGAAAATACAAAAGGACGTTTACTTCGAATTGTACATAAATTCAGTAGCAGTTCCTACATATGTACGTCAATAAGGACCTCTAGCGCTACCAACGCGCAATAATTTTTCGTGTCTTTTCTCCTCTATGATTGGATTAAGAAAGAATTTCAGGGATTTCACTAGGTTTCCTACTCTAACCTGCTACCAATTTGGGCCCCATCTTGCATCCGCCATCTTGAAATTCTTCAAAATTGATTGGATTTCGTTGAAATTGAAAATCCTTACAAATCTTGAGGTAATTGATCCTGTTCACACAGGAGTGACGGACTGGATTTTTTTTTTTTGACGTTTACAGGCGAGGGGGGAAGCGGAGAGGTGACATGTTACGTCAATCCGGATTTTTCGATCTCTTAAAATTCTTGAATTTTTTTGACGTTTGTAGATGTCAATAGGTCGTCACTCGACAAACGTGTAAAAAATTGTTTTTGTGAAAAAAATAATGCGTCTTCTGGGCTGGTGGCTGATCGCATTTGTGTTATTTATTTAAATTGTTTTAAATTTCGTGAAATAAGCACGAAAATCCAATTATTTTGGTCGACACTGACAGTCAGTATGTCAAAAAAAGTCAGCGGAAGTGTTCAGACAGGTCTATCAATCTGAACACGAAACGTCAAAAAAAAAATCCAATCCATCCGTCCTGTGTAAACAGCCTCATTAATACAAATTCGTTTTTAAAGTGGAAATATTTGTCCGCCATTTTGTTCCCGCTATCAGAATAGATGTCATAAGAGATCCACCTACCTTTTGCGGCTCTTGCCGGAAGGCTCTTTTTTGTTTTTGAGAGAATTTTTCCCTTACGCGTGACTCCTTATCGGTAGAAAAAACATGCCTATTCTTTGAGTTAAGTTAACGGCCTGGTTGCATATATCATCAAGTTCTGGACCTTATTGCCTTCAAATCTCCTTAAATTACCAAAAAGTTTATCCGCAGTGACTGGCGATATAATCTCTTTAATTCTTGCAGGCTTCAATAGATGCAGACGTTTGTTGTGAAAAAATGTAAATGGGACGACTCTGTACATTGTCAGTGGAAAGGTCAATGGTGCAATTAAAAGGAACTCTAGAGGAATTCGCCGAGTAGATCTAGTTAGCAATTTAGCATACATCGTAGTAGAGGCAAGAACTAAGACCTTCTCCCCTGGATTCGGATGACAAGGTAAAAATTTGTACGAAGGAATCTACTGTTCCACTTAAGCGGGTAGACCCAGTTGGGACTGCCAAAAACGCTCTTTTTTAGGATATTTTTGTGGCGTTGCATTAAAATAATTAATAACACATGTTTTTTCACATGAAAATATGCATTTACAGAAACTACTAAACATTTTTTTATAGCAAAATAAGGGGGTCCAAAAGAAAGTATTTTGCGATGATCACTGCTGCTCGTCCCTGAATCGTCCAAAAGAAAAAAATCCTTCGTTCAACCGGAGGACAATTATGTATAGAAAAAATAAGTGAGAAAAATCGATCGGCAAAGCCGTTCTCAAGTTACAGTGATCACCGACTTCGAAGACACAGTTTCGAGAAAAACGCGTTTAAAGTTTCGAGTACGAGTAGTTATGTATGCACTAGAGACGGATCCGTTCAAAATTATTTTTCTCCATAAATAACGGTCCAATTTGTCTGAAATTTTCAGAGAATACTTTTAACTTTGAGAAAATGCAAAAAAAAAAATTGATTTTTTTCAAAATTCTAACTGGGTCTACCCCCTTAAGCCGAACCGTTTAGTATACACCTTTCAAGGGTTATTTTGACCTGTTCGGTGTTCAGTTCTATTAACCCTTTCATGTCCCAATTTTTTCGGGGCGTTAGAAAAATTTTTTTTGGATAAAATAATTTTTACTTGAAATCCGGAGAATCTATATACAAAAATTTAAATTTCTATGTGACCTCTAAATGACCTTTATGGCAAGGACAAGCAAAAGTAAAAAAAAATTACAGTAAAAAAACTGGCAGGTTTTTGCCTTACTTTTTGTTATTTTTGTTTAGATTTAACTTTTATCAATTAAGTTCATGACTAATAGTTTAAGTTTAGCAACAAGTTTAAGAATTTTTTTAATAAAACCAAGCAGAGGTTTTGACAACTAGTTTTTGCACATCCAACTAGAACACGCCGCGACATAAAAAACCACACGAATGAAAGCGAAAACGTGACATTTAAGGGATGTTAAGGCCAATACGCATCAACAAGAGTTAAAAGAACAAATTGAGATCACCATAATAATCAGAAAGTACTCACAAAAAATATTAAAAATATATTAAACGAATGTTGCCTATAGGCAATATTGGGCATGAAAGGGTTAAAGTCTTCTCTTTAGCAGACAATTTTTAGGATCTGGCCCTCTAAGTTTTAGTTTCAGTCGCCTAGAAAAAAACTATATTTTCAGAAGCAACAACGAGTTTAGGGAAGGGATGGATTTATTTTGGACGACCGCTCTTTCAAATGAAATAAGGACAAGGAGCTTCGAATCTGCACCCCTTAAGAGATCTCACTTAAGAGACTTTTGATGCCAGAAAGGAATTTAGAAAAAAGCGAATCAATTCAAGATCCTAATAATCCCAAGCCTGCTATACGGCGAACAGGCATGGACTCTTGTCAAAAGTGTTCGAAGCTGCCCTCGCCAGCTTGGTGGGAAAAAAGTTTTTTGGGTGATGTTGCAACGATCAACTTTATGGGCTGTAAGTCATACAAAGACGTGTCCAAATACAACGACTAAGTTGGCTGTGTATAATATACAGTAGATCAATACCAACGCTACGGGGCGGAGAACTTAAAACCGCCATTGAAAGAACGAAAGAGCTTGATTTTGATGGCTCGTCCTTTTAGGGCTGCTTAGTCCCACTTTTACAGCCAAAATATGGAGAAAATACCGGCCTATATGTCATCCATTGTCACTACAAAATCAGTGATAAGAGTATGTATGTACCTTTTATTGCTGTCAGCTAGGAGCGCGAATGCGTTATGTATTTAATGTGCAAATTCTAAAAACACGATTAAATAGTCAGTGATCCCTGTTTGCGCAAGTGGAGAGGGACCTCAATGAACTTGATGTGCACAACGGATCGAGCTGGCTTGAGAGCCTTATTGGTTGAGGTCCAAGTCTACCCAAGATTGGAACGCCATGAAGAGTAAGAAAGCGAAAATGAATGGTGTGTATTGTGTAATGGACTAAAGGACGCTCTAGCACTCTATCATTATCCCTGGATTGTGGTAATTCTTTCAATTGGAACACAATATGTAACATGCACGTCATGGGTTTTAGTGCACAGCCAGCTTTGTCCAATCTGTCCAGACTATGATTCTATACATGAGTCCACTGCATTTTAATAGACAAAGGTCATAACGACAGTCCAAGAACTGATAACACAAAATCGCATGGAAAATGGAAGATGTTTACTACTATTGCAGCCTAACACCCTTCTTCTTCGAAGGTGCTGTTCATTTTTGGCAGATTACACACTCTACCACCACACATGGGTTCATCAGTCTCAGCTTAATAAATTAGATTCCCAAACCTACCCGCATGTGGAATATCCATCTGAATCCCCACACTGATCTTAAAATATTCAAATCCCCAAGCACTGTTTCTCATCCAGAGCTCTCATAAGTTCCAACAAAGACGAGAAATAGAACTATAATCGTATCAACCTAACTCTCGCATCTAGAATTTAGGAAGCCATTTGTGTCAGACTATCGTGCAGAAACCGTTGCGTCTTCTACTCCAAGCCCACCCTCCCGGTTTACTAAAAAAATTGTTCTCCCGTTTGACTTTTTTTTTTTTTCATAATTCCAGTCTAACAACTTTCCAGTCGCCTAGCACCAAAGTTAGTTTACTTGGTCAACCGATGACTTTGATGCATTTTCCAGCTTTTTGTTTTGATCCACTCTTTCTTGGTGTCTGATAACGAGGAAGACCACAAAGATGCAACGAAGGCGAAGACGACGATGACGAAAATGGTGGTGAGCACCGTTACAATCATCATCTTCTGCACCAGAAGAGGCAGAAAAGGCAGAAGAAGCAGTTGTAGTAGGTCTGTGTGGTTAGACACACATTCCGCGTAGTCAAGTGTCTAGTATCTGCAACTAACTCTAATCCAATCCAACCGAGCGACGACCTCAGTTGGATTTTACATTCGCTAGGCGAAAGAAGTGCCAAACTCGCGCTCGCGGACGTTGTATCTCGAACCAAACACAGAGAAGAGACGGAAAAAAGTGAAAAAAAAAAATAGTAAAAGCACCAAACAGTACGAGTAGTTTGCGGGCTCCTTTCTCAAACAAATCAATGAGTGATAAAAGCAAAAAAACGTAAATAATTGTAACCGCCATCGAAATGTATCTCAAAAGGATACCGCTCGCGTTACTGTGGATTATCTTCGTTTTGCGGATGGAAAGCTGCTGCCACGGCAAGTATTCGTCACCCGTTCAACCACTCTGTAGCTAACAAGCCAATCGGCGACAAGGAGCGTGCACAATAAGGAAGTGTGCTGCTGGGCTGCACCTGCCGTCGTCGTCGAGCAATTAACTGGATTACGAACTTGGAAAACTTAACGCTAGTTCCAGGAGAAACTCATTTTCTCAGGCAAAACTTTTGATAGATTGTTTTAATTTTTTTTTTGAAATTCAAATTCCAAATTCGATTTGCATAACCGTGTGTTTAGGGGTCTCTGAGAGAACACGGGATCTATTTTCGGAACTGCTGTGGATTCAACGAATTCAAATGAGCAAAGAGTGCGTTCGGTGACCGTGTACCTTTTGTCTTTTGTAAGCTCGTCGACGAGAGCTGCATCTGTGATTACTGAAGTTGCAGATGAATTTCTAATTGATTTCGGATGTAAATTGAATAAAACTTTGACAGTGAGTGATAGGAAAAAAGAAAGATGGTATCTCTGAGGATGTTCATCGTTTTTTTTATTCCATTTTTCCACAGAAAAGTGGGTGTGAGTGTGATGAAGTTTTGTGATTAGAATTTTATTGAGATAACTCCTGCGGAGGCGTTTTTATCGCCCAATCTTAGGGGGAGATAAATTAAAAATGTAAGAGTGTGTGAAGACATCTGTAAGTGTGTAGCCAAAGCCAGTTGGAGGAGTATCCCTTGTCAATCGAAATAATTGCCTTGTCAACTTTTACCAATTATGACGACAAACTTGTTATTTGTTGTTGAGACAGATAAAAAAAAAGTGTTGAGCATTGTAGTGGAGTGCTTCCTTCCGGGACAGGTCGTTCGAGTTGGCAATGGGAGGAGTGGCTGTAATTATAGTGTTCACCCAGATGATATGTGACTGGTTGTAGCGGAAACCGGACTGTTATGACAGAAGATTGTAGTAGAGCCTTGTGATATCAGTTGAGTGCGCGGAGTTAAGCTCTGATTTCCTACAATTGTCTTGCTGTGCACAAATGATTGCTCACACTTTTTCGTTAAGGATCTTTTCCATCACCGTCAGGAAAGAGAGATTGATGTGGTATCTGCTTCTACAATAAGCGAGTTTTTGAGAAAAGTGCATTCTTGGAATGGAACAAAGTTAATGTTTTCTGCGCAAGTAGTCACAGATTTGTTTTGTTGTCGATTGCTTTGCTTCTTCCGATCGTAGACAACATCGCATCCAGCATTTGCTTTTCTGATTCATTAGAGAACATGCAACTCGATTCAGTTAAAAAAATGAAAGATACGTCCAAGACACCTTCTCGACTTGTTGTCCGGCTTATGCTTGTTTGTAATATTGGGGCTTATTTGTAAGGCTCAGAGTTTTAATTTTAACGCAACATGTCCTTAAATCTACCAGGTCTACCTCTGCCACCAATGTGGTAAATATGTGTTGCAAGTTCATGGTTTAGTGCTACAGGATGTAAGTTTCATTGGATTAGTCGAGATGTTTAAAAAAGATTGTAGTCGTCTAACTGGGAAAAGGGAGGTTAAGTTAGAGTGGCTATGTGCTCCTGGACCAAAAGAGGTTATACCAGAGGTATACTAAACAATGCAATAAAACTCTTCATGAAACTGAAGTTATGACTAGAGAAATGAACTCCAGGTGGAAAAGCGGTCTAACGGGTCATTCCACCAGACTTATTTGGTCTAAAATAGACGACGAAAATTCGAGGACGCTTATTACTCTCAACAAAACACAAATTCGCACCATCCCTAGTGTCATTACAGGTCACTGCCTAAGAGGACAGCGCGTTACAAAGCTAGGGGTTCTGTTCAATGATTTTTGCATGACCTGTAGGGACGACTAGGAAGAAGAAACTACAGCACACCCCTCCTGCCACTGTTCAACGCTTTCTTACAGCAGAAGAAGACTTCTAGGTCACCTAAGCCAAACCTCCATACTTTAGGTTAGGTTAGGTTTCGAAGGGTGTGTGATGGATAGGCCTCATCACTTTCACTCGGAGATCTGAAGGTCCATTGTGAGTACCTTGAGACAACCTAAGGATCTATCTTATTGTTGGCTGTTTTGTGAACAAGTTTGTACTCATCACAATTTGCCCTGAGCCTGAGTTAGTGCCTAACCTTTACTTATTTAGATCTTCTCCAACTAGAGCTTTTTATTAAGCAGAGAAAAATTGCCGCCAGATGGAGTAGTGGAGACAGTGTCAGACAGGGGGAAAAGAAGTGGTCACTTCAGCTTCTGTAAAAATTGTTTGAGAAGAGAACTCTTGACGGGAAGGCATCAGATAGTGTTCCATGAGAACTCCGATAACGATTCTGATTTGTGATCCATGTAGCAGGATTAAACCACTGGGTAGTTTCTCAACAAGCCTTGGTTAGGTCTATCTAATCATTTGGCACGTCATTCCTTCTTCTCATCTATGGTTGGGCTTTTTGACAGCGTCCAGTTGAGGATATGTTTACACGTAGATATACTTTCGTTGGACACTTATAGTAGAGCGGCGTATAGTGGGTTCAAGCTAAGCAGCTTTCTGTGATCTGGCGCTCAGCATAGGAAGATGTGGAGTTTTTCGCCAATAAGAGACGAGCGAGAAGCTAGACGGACCCTTCCTTGAAGTAATGTAAAACGATTCCAATCGCTGCTTGCCTGATGGTCATTACATTTTAACCAGATCAATTTATTGCAATTATTTGTGCTTGAAATGCCAAAACAGGGCTTATATTTAAGACTTTTAGGATACAACTTAAGGAAAGAAAAGCTTCCTCCGTCGTGATCGTAAGGCACGAAAATACAGCTCTACTTCCTATAGGATGTAAACTATAATCGGATTGATATTCGTCCTTTGAGGATTCAAGATGTTGTTCAAATGTGGAAAAGTGTTTCTTCAATATTCTAAGCTATTCCGTACGTAAAACTAACAAAGAACGATCCAAACTGCTGATACCTTGGCAAATAAATACCATGATGTACCTTTTTCTCTGCTTACTCATGGTCAGGTTTCTTTTGACACGGCAAAGGATATGTTGAAGAGGGACTCAGTGATCTATTGTGCCCCCAATTAATAACTAGGAGAGGTTCTTTCCTCAATAGGCTTACCTTCGCTTTATTAATTTTCTTTATCGATTTAATCGAAATCCAACTGGCTTTGGCTCGAAGGCTTTTTTCTCATACCGATAACGCGATTTTAAATTCGCCCTTGAAATAATATTTTAAAACGCAGTCAAATATTTCCGAATCCTGTATAGTGTGTATTATTTTTCTGATTCTGTTTATTTGTTGTGATTTTCTTAGTTATTCCCTGAAGAATTGGTATGTAGGTATAGGTACCTAGAGGTGACGGTACTAAAATAACCTAATAAGCGCTCGGATACGCTGTTTTGAAACCACAACTCATTTGACCTGGTTGTTTGGGGGTGCTATAGGTTGATAGACGAAGATATGTAAATCCAACCTGTGGAGTTAAGGAAAAGAATTAGTTCACCAATCTTTTTCTTGGAAATATCTTTGAGCTTGTCGAAGAAGGGTTTGTCGTCTGACCCTCGCTAGGGCCGGACATTTACACAGGAAATTATGCAGAGATTCTTCCTCGCTGTCATCTTTGAAACTACCTGCAATATCTGGTCTTGTTCTGCTCAGTACTTCGTTTGTTTTCTATTTGCTGTTACCGAGCCAGATCTGCCTTGATAAGACGCAGTTGTTAAGCCTTCTCCATGCTTGGTTGGCCGTCTTCAGAAAGTGGTGTTATACATTGCCCTTAACGGCATCTAGCGGGATATTAACAACAAGTTAAGGGCTGATCCCCGCTTGGCCAAGTCATCGGATTTTTCCTTGCCGTCAACTTTTGTATGGCCTGAGAATAGGGTTAGAGTGACCCTGCACTGGACCCCCAGCTGGCTCAATTCCTCCTGGCATGGATTTACCAGCTTTGAGGATGTAGTGGCCAAATCAATAGCTTTGATAGCGGCTTGACTGCCAATGAAGATAGGAGTATTGTAGATGGGTTTTGGAAACTTTTTCAACAGACGGCAGGCTGCTTGGAAGAAACTGGTAAAATTCGGAACTCGAAAGGATTTCGACAAATTCAGTTTTTCTGAGAAAATGCTTGCGCCAACTCCGCAGTCCATTTTTGAATCGTCTGTAAAAATAGTCGTATCAAAATCTTTGATAACTTTTCCGTTTTTCCAGTCTGCCCTGGTTGGAAACGCTATTGAATTGACTAAAAAGCATTTCTGCTGGGACAATATTTAGAAAGCAAGACATTTAGAGCCAAGACAAGGTGGATTATAATGTGATGCGCAGAAGCCATACGATTCAAAAGGGCCAGTCTATGTTGCCTTAGTCTTGCATGCATTTGAATTCGCATCTATGTGAAGATGAAGCTCAGGATAACACTCAAAGATGCAACAGGCTTGTATCGAAGCTAAACATTGTTTAGGACGTCAGCCAATTGGGTCCAACTTCGTGTCGTAAACGCTTGGATTTCAGTGTTATAAATGCACAAGGAAATGTGTGATTGAATGTTTCTTTAGTGCATAGGAAAGCAACGGCGAAGGTTTCTTTGCCTTGAGTTATCCAAGTTTATATGATTCTGACATATTTTCGAACGAAGATGATGAAAAGATGACAAGAAATGCCTAAGGTGTCAGGAATTTCTCAAACAATCTATGGCTTACCGTATCCTGTCCGTTGAGATATTTTAGTTACACAAAGCACAAAACTTGGTACTTAACCAATATTTGGTACTAAAATTTGGATCTTCAATAAGCCATGAATAAAACATTGACAGATGGCATTTTTTGTTGAATATATTGCAACCTACGTTCAATCAAAAAGCACCACAGACGTTATTTAACATTCAGCTTCAACCTGAGCCAGTGAACTGAGATTATGTATCAGAAATGTCATTGGCTCACATAATTTGTTCTCAATTTATAAAACTATTTATAAAGGGTTTTTCAATAGGGACGCTACAAAAGTAGAGCGACAGGGACAGCAAACGACGCCATATTTTTCTTGCGGTTTTTTGACATTTCTCTTCAGTAAGGTTTGCCATTTCATAATGGAAAGATATACGAGCCAACAACGAGTCGAAATTATTAAAATTTACTACCGAAATTCGGAGTCAGTGGCCTCAACGTTAAGAGCGCTACGTCCAATTTATGGTCGTCATAATCGTCCTAGCAGATCAACAATTGAGCGTCTAGTGGAAAAATTTGAATCCACAGGCACAGTACAAAATGTTCCCGTGCCAGTGAGACAAAGAAGTGCCCGTAGTGTCGAGAATATTGCTGCCGCTGAGGCTTCAGTTGCAGAAAGCCCAAATGTGTCTCTCACACGTCGTTTTCAAGCGTTGGGCATCTCTGTGACGTCGTTGTGGCGAATTTTGCGAAAAGATCTTGGCCTATATCCTTACAAGATTAAATTGACGCAAGAACTGAAGCCGCTTGACCACCAGAAGCGTCGTATGTTCGTGAATTGGGCTGAGCAACAACTTGAAAATGATTTGGATTTTCATCGAAAAATCATCTTCAGCGATGAGGCTCATTTCTGGCTGGATGGCTTCGTCAATAAACAAAATATGCGGTATTGGTCAGGCAGTAATCCACACGTACTCCATGAGTCATCATTGCATCCCGAAATTACGGTTTGGTGTGGTTTATGGGCCGGCGGCGTCATTGGGCCGTACTTCTTCCGTGATGATCAAGACCGGCACGTTACTGTGAATGGGGATCGCTACCGTTCTATGATAACCGAATATTTTTGGCCCCAATTGGATGATATGGACTTGGAGGACATGTGGTTCCAACAGGACGGCGCCACAAGCCACACAGCGAATGTCACAATCAATTTATTGGAAACCAAGTTTGGAGAACGTGTTATCTCACGAAATGGTCCAGTCGCTTGGCCGCCTCGGTTGTGCGATTTGACGCCGTTAGACTATTTCCTGTGGGGCTACGTCAAGTCTATGGTCTATGCCAACAAGCCAGCGACGATTGATGAACTTCGTACGAATATCGAACGTGAAATTGCAGCAGTATCGGCCGATTTATGCTTGAAAACCGTCGAAAATTGGGTTCAGCGTCTGGATTTCTGCAAGCGTGCCCGTGGTGGCCATGCAAAAGAAATCGAGTTCCATACATAATGGCATCGAACGTACTTTCACAGGAATAAAGAATTTCATTGATATCCAAAACCGTTTTTGTTTTATTTAAAAAAACTTTTGTAGGGCTCTTATTGAAAAACCCTGTACGAATAATCTTCAAATCAGCCAATTTAGCTGCTACATATTTTCTCGTTCCATTTTCACGCTTTTTTTGGCAATAAAACATTTCTGTTCTCGGATTAAAAATTGCTCCAAGAATCCAGCTAGATGGACTATAAAATATGTGTTGCCACTAGGAACGTTTTTAGCAAGCCTGTTTTACGATCCAAGCATAACTGAGCATGCAACGGGTGAAATACTAAAATCATAGCTCGTCTTCAATTAAAACGAAAGAAACAAGTTCCAATTGAAGAAATTATTTCATGTCGAGCAACAAGTTATTAACGAGACAGTCCAAGAGGTTTACACGTTTAGATGCGTGAACCAAGTCGGGTTCTTTGACCAACTTGTTGCATACGACATCTTTTCGTTTTCATTTAACTTTTCTCATTTCACAAATGTGACTGATTAACGAGTTTAAATTTTTATTTAATTTTTTTTTGCTTATACATGCAAAGTTTGAATATGTAGAAAATTGCAACTTTCTTATCGATTTTTCTGCTTTTCAAAATGTAAATCAATTTCTAAAATGGTTATGTGTGAGCAGGGCAGAGATATTCAAATTCTGGTGCATACATTTAGAAGATGTTGACCTCAGTTATGAATGCGACGACGCACGTTTTAAAATTAACCTAATGTTATTCATTTGTTAGATAAATTTAAGATTTATTACAAAATCTAAATTATTCCGCACCATGGGAAAACACACGAAGTTTACCTTAACTTCTCTTCTGGTTCGGAACATTTGGAACAAAGATTTGGTCATTTGTCGCCATTTTGTGCAAACATAAGTTCCGCATCTTTAACTACATATTATTTAATATTTGATATTGGTTTTCAGCTCTAGTTTGCTTCCGATCCGAATCGTGAACCATTTGATTTAATCCATTATTCGAGTGAAACTTTTTAGCTGCGTTTTGCATTTTTGCAAATTCAGATTGTTACGGAAGTGTATGCACGTAACCGGATTCCATGTTTTATTTATTTGTGTCATCCGAAGTTGGTAGAGGTTGAATTAGCAAACATCTAAATCTGCCACAGCATTTTGAAATTTAAAAGATAGCTAGTGAAGCGCCAGTTAATCATCAAATGGTTGATCTAATTTTCAACCGAAAGGCAACTTATTTTGCCGAGGGTCTTATTATTATTTGGGTCTCCAGGGAAAAGTTTTTCCATCACTTGATGAAATATGTGTTGCAGGTGTAGTCTGTCTCTTACTCAACCAACAAGCTTCTCTTGTAAGCATGGTCCTTAGCTAACTGACTCAAATTGCGCACTCTGAGTTGGTTAGAAATTGAGGTTCGGTTCTAGTTATTCGAGCCAGCTAAGGTTAAATTTTAAAACTCTACAAACCAGACTGTGGATTATTATTCACTCTACAACATCTAATGCGCTTTGTGTTGTTGTCATTAGCGGCCTTAAGATTGATAAAGAGATGGTGGGAGTCCAAATCGATACTTCTTAGCTTTTCTATCGAACAGTGAAAACTTGGTTGATTGTGGATCAGATAAATGATGCTGAAACTCTATTCATCATGCACACACTCTTCTGATTAAATTTAGCTCTCTGATGGGTGAGAAAGTCCCTAGGGGCCTTTTTGATTTTTATAGGTTCACAAATCGCTCTATATGAATTTAGGCAACCATGAGCTAACACACAAAACCATCAAGGCACAACTGCATTTGTACAGAAATGGTACAAGGTCCCTTGGGATCCTGTACGTGCAATATCTTGTCTTGATCTGCTTATCAGCTCGTTTGTTTTCTGTTTGTTGTAACCGGGCCAGATCTTCCTCGACATTGGTTGGCCGTCTTCAGAAAGTAGTGTTGAATATTGCCCTCAACGGCTCCTAGCGCGATATTAACAGCTTCCGCCAGTGAGTCGTTAAGGGCTGATCCCCGCCTGGGAATCAGGGCTCAGATGAGAGTGACCCTGCACTAGACCCCAACGTGATTTAATTCTTCCTGGCATAGCTTTACCAGCTTTGACGATATAGTGACCAAATCAATTTCATTTGACAGCGGCTTGACTGTCAATGAAGATAGCAGCATTGTAGCAGCAGTGTTTGAGATTTTATCAGCATACGGTAGGCTTCCGAAAAGCAAGGAGCTCTGCTTGGAAGACACTGGCAAAAATCGGAAGTCGAAACGATTTTGACAAATTCAATTTCTCTAAGAAAACGCCTGCGCCAACTTCTTCTTGTCTTCGTTCTTTTCCAGAGTGGTACCAACTTTGCTGTCACTAACTAACATTTCGTTGTGTCTTCAATTTGCTATTGCACTACCGCGGATCTAGAGTTATTTTAACAATAAGGCATTTAGAATCGAAGACTGTACCTTCTAAATGCGCTACAGGAATCTTATTTCAGCTAGCTTGGTGCAGCGTGCAGCACAGCACAATTGAATAGACGAAATTTACCAGAGCTAACCTTCTGCTCTACCTTGGCCCTCCGATGTTTTTGGCAGTCACAAAGTCGACATCTGTTTTCCCATTTCTTGTCGAATCTGCTATAGAAAACTTACTAAAACAGAAAGTGCCACAATCGCACGTCGCACTGTCATTTTGATCAGGTGGACGAAAGTTTTGGCTATTATCGTCTAAGAAAAAATGGTTCGTTCTGCCTAACAGCGGGATGTTAGTCTTCGTCGCCGTTAGGTAATCAGCAGAAGTAGTTTTCCACCCCTAAAGCGACTCTACTACAAAGTTTCCTTCCTAATCTCTACACGATGCCGTAGGAGCTTTGCTATTCTGCCACGTTCTTTCTATATATTGTTTAGGTTTGGATTTAGAGGTAAGACCGTGTCACCTTATCACAGCGGTCACCGATGAGCCTACTGTGATTTCTTCAAGTTAGAGCTCATAAAACCTGAATTCGTGATGAATCCAAGAATGCCTTTGAATGAACTGGCAGATACTACTTCTGCCTCAAGGTAGAATTTACCTAAATGACGATGACGTGCTCTGTGTTTAACTGATTCTTTGATCTTGTTGCGCATCCTGCACGTGTTGTCTTTGGCTATTTCCATGGTTGGTTGGTTGGTTTAGTGCGTGTCCTAAAAACTTACTTAGACTTCAAGCGGGTCCATTGTACCCATAAAAAGTGTACTCATGGGAGTCGAACCAAGGGATAGGGTTGGCTAATCCGGAAACTACCCAGAAAGGGATAGAAATCTCAGGAGTTTCCTAAAAACAGCGATATTAAGGTCCTCCAGCTCGTGGAAGAAGCTACTACCAAGAGTACGCAATCTTCTGGTAGTCAATGCGGGACATTCACATAGCAGGTGTCGGACGGATTCTATTTCCTCTTCGTCCCTGCAGCTTCTGCAATAGTCGTTGTAGGGCAATCCAAGACGCTCCGCATGGATTCCTAATCCGCAGTGTCCTGTGAGGACACCGGAGACGATTCGTATTTCCCTTTGACTAAGTTGTACGAGATTTTTGAACTTCTTCTTATCGAAGACTGGCCATAGTGATCTGGCTATTGCAAATGTGTCCATGTGACACCATCGCGTATTAGCCCTGATCATGGTTTCCTCATCTATATCCCCGTAAAGAGTGTCTTCGCGATCGGAAGGGTATATGCAGAATCTAGCTCTGCATCCCCCTAGCAAGTTCATCCGCCCTCTCATTGCCTGATATATCCCTGTGGCCCGGTACCCAGCATAGGGTCACCTTGTTGGTCTTTGATATATGTTTGAGGTTTTGCCTGCAGACCTTTACGAGCTTCGATTTTGTCGATGCTGACTGCAGAGACTTAATAGCCGCCTGGCTGTCAACATAGATAGTAATGTTTTCTCTGACTCCTAGCAAGTCTTAGGAGCCGTTTCGTTCGTGTTCGGTACATTTTAGTTCAACTTCCGTATACTGTTCCTACAGTAGAATTCCTTAATACTTACGATTGCGGGTTTTTCATGCTCTTTTTTCTCTCTGGAGAAGCCGATATTCTCTTCATTTTTTGCTCCTAAAACTCAGGAAAGGTCCTTGTTTTTTTTTTTTTTTTGCAGCGTCACTTAGTTTGGTGTTTGGGTCCTTTTTGGCATCAGGGGTCTCGTCGTTAGGTTAAACCCAGCACATTGCGTTTCTAATCCCATGTTGGTAACGTTGCCACTGATCTTTGGGATGTGAGTTTTCGAGAGACTTCGGAATACGCATTTTGGAGAGGATTCTGGCGGTCTCATGCGATTGCACCTTGTCGACGTTACACCAATGTTGTATTCGGATTTCTTAGTTGCCACAAGTTAGTGCTTTAAGTCGATGTTGGCGGCTCGGAAGGTTCGGATATTTAGAATACTAGAGGTGTGCCTTGCATTGTAATGTAATTACTCTGATTGACCATTTCGCCAATAAATCAATCGCCAAGTCCCTTTTTAAATATTGAGATGAGGAAAGCGTGTGCTTGCTATAATTACGTTCTGCCCAGCAATTAGATCAGATGTGCTGTCGTGTAGGAAGTACTCACCAAATGTCCTGCCAAAGAAATACTCCTTTCCTATTTTAGTGTTTAAATCACCCAACATGATGTTAAGTCATTGAACTCGTATAAACATTCTTAGGTGGCTTCGTCTTTGTCATATACGTATGTAATAGGGTCTTCCAATAGAGACTTCCGAACTTTGACAGTTGATAGCGGCCATATTGTTGAAGCTACACCTGTCAAATTGGTTGTCATTTATTTAGTCTATTTTGCCAAATCACCATGGACGGATGTAGCGTTCAACAACACGTGCAAATAATAAAATATTTTTATCAAAGTGGGTGTTCTGTTTGGGCAACGTTCCGCGCGCTTTGCCCATTTTACGGTCGCCATAATCGTCCTTTCGAGAGGAACATTCGCATTGTGGTAGATAAATTTGAGTCCACTGGTTCAGTAAACGATCAACCAACACCCGTACGTCGACGAAACGCAAGATCTGCCGAAAACATCGCCGCTGTCCGTGAGAGTGTTCAGGAGAATCCAAGGCAGTTCGCTTGCACCAGTACGAAATTCAACTGACCCAGGAGCTGAAGGTAAACGACTATAGACAACGACCTGTGTTCGCTGAATGGGCTCTAGAGCAATTGGAAACTGACCCTAATTTTCATCAAAAATCATCTTCAGCGATGAGGCCCATTTCTGGATGAATGGGTACGTCAACAACCAAAATTGTCGAATTTGGGACGATACCAATCCACTTGAGATCCAAGAGCGTCCAATGCACCCCGAAAAATTCACTGTTTGGCGTGGATTTTGGGCTGGCAGCGTCATCGGTCCATATTTCTTTGAGAACTATGATTACCAACTTCTTTTGGCCTGAATTGGATGATATGGACACCAACGACATGTAGTTTCAACAGGACGGCGCTACGTGCCACACAGCTCACGCTCAATGATATCTCACACACACTTTGTCTTATTTAAATTTAAAGATAGCAAGCGCTTAATGAAAGATCCTTTACATACATTCATATGTAGCTGGAGTTGACGAATTTAGTCATGAAGTGAATTTCATAAGATGTTCGCTTGCGTATCAAAATTTCAGGACGTTTTGCCTGTTACGTTCTGTTACTGCTGGGATAAAGGACAGCAGAACCGTACCACTTGTCATAAAAAAGGTGATGTTGCAACATTTTGGAGGGCACAGTATAAAAACCGCATAAATGTCCGGTAACAGATACTCGCCCAAGTATAATTGCGCTTAAGTGAACGACTATGAACGACTTTTAAATGCTCATCACTGTGCATTTAAAGTCAGCGAACTCCGTATGTTACTTTGTTATATTTCAGAATCTGAAGGATGGTTTTTTTTTTTAATCTAACACTCTCTATGGGTTTTCAGTATTCCGTCTTTTTGTTTCAAAATACTTCTCGAGTCTTGGGAGAATTTTGTAAAAATATGCAAACAACCGATTCAGATCGAATATTCGATTATAAAATTAATCGACTAATTAAAGGTTTGGGTTAAGCCCCTATCCCTCTTAAAGTAAGGAAGCATTCTTCAGTATGAGATGTTTTATCTTTCCTAATAATGGTGACTAATTAAGCAGCGAAGCTCACTACCAACCCGCAAATAATGACCCTTTTGAGAAGCTTAGAGAAAGCATTCGGCATCGGCATCGGCATCGGCATCAACTCCCTTATCTCACGGTAATCGTAAATGCTTTCTCTCGTCTCGTTCACGCACAAATTTATTCAACGTTCAACTGAATTGTATCTTGTGGCCAAATTGTGATACATAAAAGATGAACAGCTCTAATAAGCCCGTCAGTTGCCTCTGTTAATCACCTAATTAACTAATTCGACCAACGACGTTGTCACTTTTGTTTGTTGGATAAATAAATAAAAACATTAAAATTCTGAACCATTTGGTTCGGAGGGGAGTAAAACGCGAGTAAACAATTTATGCAGAAAACGAATAGGGAAATCAAAATTCCTAATTCATTCCCTTTGCGAAGCAGACACTTGGGGCAGAACAAAAAAGAAAAAAAAAAAAAAAGTCAGCCCGCAACAGATTGCACTACGAGATGTGCAGTGCATTTCTCAAAATGAGTTAATTATGTCATGAGGGTGGGAACTACTTGCACATTCTATAGGCACTGCTCTCGTCGTGGAATGTTCAAGTGAAGCATCCCAGCCGAGTAGTGGCTCATTGTTTTCTCGCTGAGAAATTGTGTCGCAACAAATCAGCAATTATGCAGGAAGATACGACTACGAGTATCTTCTTATGCTTTGCCTTACGATCTACAGCCATAGTCGTATACCGTAAGCGAAGAAAGTCATCGCGATCTGTGATCTGCATGAGAAGACAGATACACATTTATGTAAGGCTCCATCGCCATCGTTAGGGGGAAGTCGGGCACCGTCAAGTGTCAGCCTACTTCTTGTGGGGCGTCTAATTGCCGTGGCTAGCTAACCTATATTTTATGTCCGCAGGTTGTGTTTTCCATACCACCGATGGACTGGGATCGGAGAGTGAAGGCGTGCGGTTTATACGGATTCGCGAAGATACTCCAATTGGTCAGGAGATACTGATGCTTCATGCTCACCCAAGGTCATCGATATTCTTGAAAAGCGCCGACGGTTTGGCAGATCATTCGTACTTCACACTGGAAGAGTTGAATTCCACGACGGTGCAGATATTTCTGACGAAATCTTTGGAGTATCTGGTGGACCGCGATCAGCCACAGAATCTGTTGAAGTTTCGAGTGCTTTGTGCGGGCAAACATGGAAGGAACGAGGAGGTGGGCAAGAAATTATCTCATTTTTTCCCACTTCATTACATTTCACCCCTTAGGCTAGTTACATATCAGTGACGGTGTACATCGAGGATGTCAACGACCAAGTTCCAGAATTTGTGAACGAGCCATACATTGTGCAAGTTGAGGAGTCCACTCCTCCTGGCTCAGTGATCTTCAGAGGAATTCAAGCCTTCGATCGAGACAAGCCGAACACTCCCAATTCCGAAGTACATTTGACGCTTGGAAACTATAATTATGCTCCCGATGGTGGACCATTTTTCGCTCTAGAAAGTCCCCATCGTCCGCTTTTGATATTGAAGCGCGAACTGGACTTTGATAATGGAATTCGCGAGTTTCGAATTCCGTTGCTGGCACTTGATCGTGGAACGCCTCCAAATCAGGCAAATACCACGATTATAGTCAGAGTCACAGATGTTGATGACATGCCTCCGAAGTTTACCGAAGGCGTTTACAGGACCAAAATCAATGAATTCTATCCAATGACGGTAAGAACTTCTCTGAATGCTTACAGTGCAGTTTTTATAATTTTTGCTCTCATTTACAGAATAAACCGATTCGAATGCCTTTGTACTTTTCACCACCGATTATGGCGTTCGATCAGGACTCTTTGAATGCAACTCTGGTGTATGAAATTATATCCGGGAACGAACGGAAGTTGTTTCATGTAAACTCAACGAATGGAGTTATTTTCCTGCAAAAAGAAGTGGATTTGGAGGAGGAGAGTTTGCCCGGCAACACGTTCGTTCTGCAAATTGAATCAAGACAGAGGGACAGCCCGTTTAAGAAGGCTCTTGCAAGGTATGCCATACACCTAAACATGTGTAAATTACAAGTTTTGGTTTCCTTGAACTTGAACACATTGTCTTTCATCATGTCTTATTAAAAGAAGAGGCAGTCTTCCTTTTATTAACAGGCAATGCCTAAGCTTTATTGTATTTAGTAGCTCTCATAAGGGCACGTAGCCACACTATAAGAATGGGTGCCAACCCACACGATTTTTGCAGAAACTGTAAGGAAGAGAGGAGGAAGATACAATAAGCCATCTTCTATGAATCTGCCCTGCCGTATTAAGTTGCTTATACAAAAAGCTTCAGCTTCGTCTCCACACCTAAGTGTGGAGCAACAGAAGAGTTTAACATCGATACAGTTATCTACAAGCTGTTCCCTTTAGAATAAAGGGAGTCATTCTGCAAGTTCCTTGATGCTAGCAATCTAAAATAAGCTAAAAGAAGTTCTATAAAAAGCCAGTGCGAGATCATATCAAATATCTCCATTTTTACCTGCTTTCATTATTATTGGCTCAGCTTCTAAATCCGGTGGCACTGTGACTTATAAGATCTGTTAGACAAGGGTGAGTGGGTGAGTTAGACAAATAGGGTCTCAATCTTCCTAATAAAGTGGAGGATGTCGCCCGTCGAATAGTTTCTGATGTCTTCAGGAACCAAAGTGTCCTTGAGAAAATTTCGCTTTCTAATGTAACAGAGAGCTACACGCTCTCATAGTATATGATCCGCTGGCTATTTCGTTTTCGAAAGTCGACATTCGGTTACCTATGGAATTCTGATCTTATATTAAGTGATATCTCGGACTGCAGTGTCCAGTGAGGAAGCTAGCGAGCCTTCGAATATCGTCCCTATTGTATTTTAGGACTTCCCTTAAGTTTTTATTCATAGGGCAGATGAGCCTTTTTGGTTGTCTGAGTCATCGAATATTATACAAGTCGGAAAGATTTTTGTGTTTCTCCAACTTGTTTAGCATGAATGTAAAAGAATAGTTAGAGAAGCCACATATGTACCCTTCGATTGATCCCTTCCTGGCTAATTGATCAGCGATTTCATTGCCTTCAATACCTCTGTGTCGCGGTACCAACCAGAGCTTGATTTTATTTCGCTAAATTTAGTCTTGGAGAGCATTGAAGCAGACGCCGACGGCTTTTGAGCTAATGTAGAGCACCTCGGCCTGATATACACTGGGATACATTCCAAGTGCCTCCGATACCTTGCGCCAAAAATACCTGCCCCAATACTAGGGTCCATTGTGGAGCCATCCGTATACCACACTAATCAATTTAATAATTAGCTGACGCGACAGCTCGGGA
This sequence comes from Matsumyia berberina, assembly GCA_917880715.2. Lineage (NCBI taxonomy): Eukaryota > Metazoa > Arthropoda > Insecta > Diptera > Syrphidae > Matsumyia > Matsumyia berberina. Next base: position 5,584,287 of record OU862872.1, read on the forward strand.
TGAACCAAGGCCTAGCTTCTCGCAACCATTCATGTTGTGCATGTTTAGGTACCTGACCACCTTAGGTGACTAAAAAATAATACATTTTAAAAAAAGTTTTATTTGAAGCTTATAGAACACAAAATTAATTGAATTTTTTTTAATTTCATTTTATAAGCACTATCCAGGAGTAGCCGAAGTCGAGATCTCAAAAAAATGGGGTCCCATGGCGGACAGTTTATCTCAGAATTGGTAAATCCGAAACAAAAAAAAATACGGCGTCTTCAAAAGAAAGGTTCCTTACGTGACAATTTACCATAATTTGCCAAAAATAAAAAAAAAAAACGGATGTTTAAAAAAAAAAGGTTGAAACCCGTATTTCACTATACTTTGCTAAGAAAAAAATTTTATAATTAATTTTTTTTGGCAAAATGTGGTAAATTGGCATATCAAATATCTCAACGAACAAAACAAGACCAAATTCATTGAAATCGGCCGAGTAGTTTCGAAAATAATCTGTCCGCCATTTGAATAAAAGTAGTTTCGAGAAAACGCGTTTAAAGTTTTTACTTGCTTCTACTCGAACAAGCACTGAGAATAGCTCTTTCACTTATTTCAAACTGTTAGAATTTGAATTTCGAAAAAAAAAATGTTTGGAGGTGGTTTTTAAAAGTACACGCATTAAGAAATTGCAAAAAACCAAAAATCGATTTTTTGAAATTTATAACGTGGTCAGGTACCTTAAATATTTCGCACGAATGGAAAGGACCTACAATTTATTGCCGACTCCGAACGGCGTTTTGAGAAGCTCTTTCATGACAGATTATACTCTCGGAGGCTTGTCATTCCCCGACGAGAGGTGGTGCCGCGAAAAATGTTCTGTGATTTTCCTGGTTGGGGCTTAAACCCACGCCGTTCGGTCAGCAGTCCAAACCCGCTAACCACAGAGCCATGGCGACCACACTATAGTCCTTTAATGTTCAGCTGACGATCGCCGTTTTCCCAATCCAAGCGATTCAGAACGTCGATTTGAAATATTCTCCCAAATTGAAGCGATTTGGCATGGAGTCTGATACCGTGGTGATCATTTCTATCTGGGGAAAATCGGACAGAGTTGCCAGGTGACCCAGCAGTCTGTTTGGCAGGTTTCCGATCGAGCGGACAAGGCAAGGAGTAAGTCCAACTAACGCCTCTAAGGCTGCCATAGGTCAAGATCGCATAGCTCCGGTGATCCCGAAACATGGTAGCCTTGAAATCATTATATCTTTGAGTTCCTTGTTTTCTCTTCGACTTCCATTTCGCTTAGTTCCAAACCAGATGATGGACACGGTGCAGATGTCTTTCAAAAGACTTGGCCCACTCTCAATACTTAAAGGATGCCGTCGAACCCGTAAATGGATCACAAAGATACAACTTTTTACAAATAACCAACCTCATTGCATCCTCGACATATACAGATCAAAGTCCGTAATAATTGCCGCAAGAGCTGCGCATAGATGCAGAAAGAGTGATCAAAAGTAGAAAAGTCACCTTAGGAAAATATTCCTTCAACGATACTGTCAGTATGACCGAACTAAACAGTTGCGTCAATAAATCTATATGGTTTCAGGATTAGACTTGGGGTGAACCCTATAGCTCAGTGTGATACTGCAATGGACCTACATTTGGTTTAACTTCACTTCTGTCTTAGGACCGCTCCAAACTATTATAAATAAACTTTATTCCACTCATACGAACAATATAACACGCGAGGTCGAGTTGGATATTTTTTATCTCTATTCCCTGGAACGCTGAATAAGTCAGACGACTTGACCCGTTTGATGCAAAATATTGAACCAAATTCATTCCCGAATCAACTAACTTCACAATTTAAATGGAAATCACTTTAGTTTTGGGATGTCGTAGTCTGTAAGTCATTTCCATTTGGACAGAGTTTTTTTTATGTCATATTTTCTCAGAATTGTCTTTAATTAAAATTTTGATTTGAAAACCCCCATCTGGTGGGTTATCCGAATTATCAAATACCTCGTTACCACATGATATACCCCATACCGCAAGTAGAGGACGTGTCTATGTAAATTCCAAGAGTGAGGCCGGCGCAAGCAAGCTTTTATCTCTTCTGCTAAAACGCTCCGCACTTGCAATTTTGTGGTTTGCGGCTTATGAGACATACAGTACAAACTTATTAAGGACCGCAAACCACAAGATTGTAATCCGAGGTAATTTACATTTGGAATGTGTATACCAATGCGAATTCCCCTTGGAAATTCCGATTTTGGAGTAAATTTCATTTAATTTTTTCGTTTTCAGAATCGAAATAGAAATCTTGGACTTGAATGACAACCAGCCAGAGTTTGAAGTGGATTTCTACAACATTTCGATAGTCGAGAACTTGCCGAGTGGATTTAGTGTTTTGCAGGTGAATGCAATCGATCGGGATCAGGGGGAGAATGCCGAATTTATATACAATCTTGTGGAAGAGAACTCCTCGGCTGGAGCCTTTCTTATCGACACGCGATCTGGTTGGATCACTGTTCGAGAGCATCGGCTTTTGGACCGTGAAGCGAGGAAATCTATTGGACTTATAGTTGAAGCGATCGAAAAGAATCCTCCCTACGACGAACTGAATCAAGAAGGACCGAGCTCCGTTCAAGTGGAGATTACCCTTCTAGACTCGAATGACAACACGCCTAAGTTTGACAAAGGCAACTTGTACGAGTTCAAGGTTCAGTCGAATGCTCCAGTTGGTACTTTGATTGGCAAGGTGGTAGCAATTGATCCAGATGAAGGACGAAATGGAGTTGTGCTTTACGAATTGCAACGACCAAAGGGCAGTGGATTCATTCCATTCCGTCTGGACCCTCAGACAGGTGCATTGCATGTTGCAGGGCCGCTAAGACCAGGCCGAATCGCTGTGTTTATCGAAGCGAGCGATCAGGTTAGTCTATGAATTTGTGTAAGTGTTGACGAAATAACAAGTTGTATGTTCTTTTAGCCCACCAATCCTTCGGAAAGGAGATTTTCATTGGCAGTAGTCACCATTGAGGTTTATGCAACTTTGGGTGACGAAGAAGTGGATTTCTTGGGAGCACCGTACGAGTTCTGGGTGGGTTCGGATGTCCCACTCGGAACTTCAGTTGGACAAGTGCGAACAACTCTGATGTATGAGGGCGATGACGACCTTCTGTACGATTTACTCCATTCTTATTCCGATGGAGTTCCATTTGCTATCGAAGAACGATCGGGAATAATCACTGTCATTCGGGAGCTCAAGGATTTTCAAAGATTGATTTACTACTTCGAAGCTGTCGCAAATTACGTGAGTAAAGTTTCAAGTCCATTCTTCAGCTTCAAGTATATTAAAGCGAATCGAGAGTCGATTATCTAAGCAATGGCTCATTGTTTACAAAGCCTTTAATGAGAAACAACTTACATAACGAAGCTATTCAACAACTTACATAGATTTATGTATTCTATAGATCCAACAATTCCTTCCATCGTTTTATTTACCACAGGCGGGAGAAAGTCGTTAATCTCGCTTAAGATAAAATTAATTTATTAACTTCCGTGGCAAAGTTTTAGGAAAATGTGTTTTGGGTGACACTTTGTTGATCAATATTGCCGGAACGTGGAGCCAGGAGAAAACAGGTTTATAAATAGAACAGATAATGCTATGAAAAATAAATTTTCAAAAGTTACGACATTTCCATACAAAAGCCGACAATGTGCTCCGATTACATATGTAAATGAAGCCAACGGCCTGGTTTTTGGGTATACAAGTATGTATTTCGAGTTGTCTACACACTTCGTGTTCTTCGACCTTTTTGAGGACATTTAATTGCTTCAAAATAGAAGAAGTTCTTGGGTATTAGGTGTTTGAAACTATTTTATACTCACTAAAGACTTCGCTGTGCTTATTCCATCAAGAGCGGAATGGAAGAGCGGGGTGGTCACGAACATCAATTTTCAGGGAAGCGGACGGCTCGAAAATAGAATGCGGGGTGATTTCGGGTATATTTTCAGCAGACTTATACCGTTCAGACTCCCGAGCTTGGCCAATGTTTTTCAGGCTAAAATACTTGCAATCTACAAGGCCTGTCGTGCGCTCAACAACGATACTACCCCCAACCGAAATATTGTCCGACAGACAGGCAGCCATAAAGGCTTTTGTTTTCACAACCACCTCATCAAAGCTCGTAGCACAATGCAGAGTTGAGTTCGCCAGCCTAGGGAGCTTATCTTCTCTAACCCTGCTATGGGTCCCTGGCCACAGAGGAATCATAGGTAACGAAATGGCCAGGCAGGGGTCGGCTCTTGACAGTTCACTCGCAAGACTAGTTGTCATCCCAGTGCTGTCAAGGGAAAAATCAACCTGCACTACTTCTCAGTAGCAAGCGACCTTCTTACAAGAACCCGAACAGACATCGCGCGTTGTCGCTATCTGTATGGGTCACTGGGCAGTAGATACCCATGCAGCCAAGCTTGGTATCCCTTTTAATCCCCACTGCCGCAGTTGCAAAGACACAAGTGGGAGGGAAACACTGGAACACTTCCTTTGCAAGTGCCCAGCAACCTCTCGATAACCTCGGCGAACTTTCAGAGTCGAAAATTCCTAACATTCTACCATATTTTAACTGCACAGGTTGGATTAACACCAACAGCCATGGTCTGTCGACACCCACCCACACTCATCTAGAACGAGAACTGTGGTAACAAAACGGTGCATTGCAGCACTATTTGAGTATCGGGCGCTCTCTGCCTGATGCAACCACGGTTTGAACCACCAGGTATTTGAAAATGTTCAGACGGTTTTAACTGCCTGTACGAAGAAAATTTTTGTCTCCACTGTATATTTAACATTTTGCTGCAAATATTAAACGTGGGGTGACATATGAACTTTTATCCAACTAATACCTGCACGAGGTGACTGCCTAAGTAGTCCTAAGACTGAAGATTCTAACAGCGTTAGACGTTCATTTCAGCCAAAAATGAGAGGGATTTCACTAAGGCACTTTTCCTTTTACATACTTAGACCGCAGTTTACTTCAGGCCAGAATTATGATTTCTTTGTCTGTTTAATGCAGATGACGTCGGCGCAGCAATTAAAAAGAAGAAGAAAAGAAACAAAAAAGGCAAAGTCAACGGCTCTAATTATTTAGACGATGTTATGTACCAAGTTGCCAAAAATCATATCCGATGACATTTTAAAAAAAAAATGAAAATGGCAAAACATAAACGAGTTAAAATAGCGGTACTGCAACGTAAAGTCCATCCTCTTAGGCGTAGTTGGCAAGGAAGCCGTGTAAATTGGTCTAATGGAGAATGGAGTACTGTACCCAACAATTCTGGTCTGGTTCATTGATGAATAGACGAAATGAGATCTGGGGTTGAAGGTGGAGTCTTTGCATAGCCAAAGCCAAAGCCTTTGTACTAACGAAAATGTAGTCCAGTCTGAAATCCATGCCATTGACAACTTCTCTTACTTACTTACTTAGGTGGCGGTACCTTTGGACATCAAAGGTTTCAGTAAGATCGTTACCGACCTTGATGGTGCAACGAGCATTCTCCATTGTCATCCTGCACAGACGGACGAGTTTGGCGGAAATACAAAAACTAGATATGGCTCTATATAGCTCGTCTCTATAAATGCTGTCATACGCGGCCTTAAAATCGATAAAGAGGTGGTGGTTATCGATTTTGACATCTTGGGCTTTCTTCCAGGATCTGCCCAAGTGTGAACATTTGATTAATTGTGGAGTTTCCTGACTTAAAACCGCACTGATAGGGGCCAATCAGGTTGTTGACGAAAGGTTTCAGGCCACCACAGAATTGTATACAATGAATCTGCAGGTGAATTGGGTAGGACCGGAACCCTTCTGTGATGTAAATTGGGTAAAGGCCGAAGACAACACTAACTTAGGCATTCCAAAAGACTAGGTAGGTACGTATAAGTGATTGTGTAGCATTCCATATGCTGAAACCTAATTAACGCTGTAGCGCCGTTTTAAAACCGTAACCCACGTGATTGTTGTTATAAACCTGAGAAAAATGAGGCTGAGGTCCTTACATGCATTCTGTGGCATTAAGAAAACACAAGTCGCTAATCTTCTTCTGCGAGGTTTCACTAAGATTGTCGAAAACGGCTTTGCCTAGTGTACGTTAGCTCACCCTAAGCAGGCCGGACAACTGCAGTGGAGATGAAACACTATTTCCCTCTCCCTCTCATTGTAGCCGCTGCGCTAATGTGCACATGGGATGCCTAGTTTGGATGCATGTGTTCCTTTAGGCAAGTGAAAAGTACTGATGGTTTTTTTTTTAATTCGGGAGCGCTTAATGGCTTTTGACTACCCACGATTCTTGCTATGTCTGTGCGGGTTTTTTTTTTCTTTGTAGATCTTGTGTTTTGGACAAATTGTAGTTGGTTCGCTCGCGCCACCTAATGCTAGCCTCTGATAGAAAGTGTGAGAGTATTCTTCCCTTGATGACTTCCAACGGGAGGCGAACACACTTCGCGAGGGAGCTATCAACGTTTGAACATCGCCTCGCCAGGTCGTTCCACTTTATGTTACTGTGTCCCGGCGCCGAGAGAAGACTGACCTTGAAACGATGGCCTTATGGAGCGAGTTTCTCCTTATACTGTTCCACCAGCTTAGAGGATGTCTTCTTCGATGCCAGGGCTTTAGTCGCGGCCTGGCTATCATCAAGGATGGCAATGTTTTGGTGCAGGGTTGGGATTGAAGTAGGCGGCAAGCTTCGAGTATTGCCTGTATTTCCGCTTGGAATACACTGGACGAGTCTGGAAGACTCAGATTATTGGAGTGAATCAGGCAAAATTTAAGCACCTACCCAGTCCATATTTATGCCATCTGTATAAAATGTCCTTTTGGATTCCTTTATCAATTCACCTTTTTTGCAGTCCGCACTGGATGGGAAACCTACAGTGAATCCTTTCCTAAAGTTCAGTTTCGGTATAGTATAGTCGGTTAGAGTCATTGCCAAATCGCTAGGTATCAGATCCAGAACCTTCTTCACTTCAGATATTTGTAGAACCTTTTAAATGAGAAGCCAGCTGCATGTGTTTCATTTAGAAAACTAGACCCGATAGGAGCAGCATTGGTGAAGCTTTTATGAGACAAGGAATTGAAATTCTAAATTCTAAATCTAATTCTAAAATTACAAACTTATTTCCTTGCTTTCAGCAATTTACAAACCTCACGCAAGGCCGACAACTGCACTTTAGAAAATCGCCTTTCCGCAAACCGATTGATGGCTTCCACGCTGCCGATGAGGACAAGGAGGGGGTGCTGATCACAAATGTTACCATTCATGTTGTGAGCGCCGAAGAGCTCAATAAAGGACCGGTTATTGAGTAAGTTAAACTTCCAGTACTTAGATTTCTCACTTTGACAAGCTCTTTCGTCATTTTAGGGAAATAAACGTCCGCGCGATTGGCTTTCATGTTGAGGAAAACCTCGTTGGCGCCATCATCGGCCAACTGATCTACAAAAACGAAAAGGAGCTGGAAACGCTCGAAGCTCATAAAATCTTTGCTCAGATGACCGCCTTTAAACGACTTCAGCCATCCAACTACAGGAACTTCAGCTCTTTTGTGAAAAACTCTACAAAATCACGGGCGGTGCGGCGTCTCGAGAACGGCGGTTTTGTCGCTCTTCGGTACATCATCGCCAATCGTCAGGAAGTCCTGAATAAGATCACAATTACTGATGATGGAACCTTGATGACCCTCACGGGTCTAGATCGAGAGGATCGAGATCACTATGAACTCACCATTATAGTGGAGTATTCCAAGGGACAAATAAGTGGTGCTGCAATATACCAGGTGAACGTGATGGTGGACGATGTCAATGACAATTCGCCGCTGTTTGATGCACCGGTCTATGTTGGAATGATCAACGAGAACTGTGAACTGCGATCAGAGGTCTTCCTGAATCGATACATAAAAATATCTGATGCGGACGCTGGAAGACACGCAGAATTTAAGGTGATCCTTCAGGGCGATGGTAGTGAGTTGTTTGCCATTGAGTGGGCCAACAGCTCACAGAGCTCCATTTTCAACGTGTTCAACCTCACCGAGCAGTGGAATGATGAGCAAGAGTTTGTCGATATGCAGTCGTTTATACTGAGTCCAAATCTAACCTACAGTAGCGGTCCACATTTTCGAGTGCGATTCACGGGTAGAAAGGGTCTCGACAGGGAGAGGGAACAATTTTATAAATTGAAGCTGATTGCAGTAGATTCTGGAGGACTGTCTTCGGTGGCTCAGTTGAATTTACTGGTCGCCGACGTAAATGACAACCCACCGATCTTTGACAAAATCTCCGTGTTTAAGGAGTCGAAGCTCGAGATTCGGGAATACACCACTGACATGGAGATATTCTTTATTGAGAAGCATACTCAGCAGCCCCTGTCATTGATCCCAAGCTACAATATTCCCGGATCACCGAGATTAGCTTTAGAGCGCCAGTATGCCATGTTGAGTAGAGAGAGGAGGGCTGGAAGGATGCCAAAGTGTCCCTTGTTCGCCATGAGGGAGGACATCATGGTGGGAACGGTTGTGCTTCAAGTGACTGCCACAGATGAGGATTTCGGGAAGAATGCTCGAGTCTTCTATGAAATTGAATCGGAGACGGTTAACTTCATTGGGAGGTCGGCGAGAAAGACCTTCAAGAACTTTGCGATTGACAAACTGTCTGGAGAACTGAAGGTGAACGCTCCCCCGGAAGCGATGTCTGAGATAACTTTAAAACTGAGGGCGAAAGACATTGGGAATCTGTTTGACAGCACTTGCATTCGATTCACTATCGTTGATGTGAATAACAACGCTCCGGTGTTTAAGAAGTCGTGGTATTCCTTTGACGTTCCGGAAGGAGAGTACGCCCACCATTCCGTCGATAGAATTGATGCCAATGACATGGACTATGGACAGAATGCCAACGTTACCTACAGCATTGAGGCCGAGGAGGATATTCCATTTACAATTTCACCCATTTCGGGTGTTCTGAAGATCGATGGGCACCTGGACAGAGAGCAGGTTTCGAAATATGATTTCTACGTCATTGCGATGGATAACGCGGAGGATGCTTACCGAATGTCGAGCTCAGTGGAGGTGGAAGTAAACGTCCTCGATGTAAATGACAATGCTCCGGAATTTATTGGCTACGACGACTTGGTGGCACCTGAACTCTATAACTTGGAGGGAAACACCAAGGTCCCCCTCTACAGAGCATTCCTTGATCGAAACACTATGCCAGGCACGTTTGTGAAGCAAATAAACGCGGTGGACAAGGATTACACTGGAAATGGAAATGGCCTAGTCCTGTTTTCTCTGGTCCACAAGGAGATACCGTCGTTGTTCCAAATTGACTCTAGAGATGGCGTTGTGACTACTGTTGGCGACTTCAGCCGATACAATGAGTACGAGCATTTGAATATGACCGTGATAGCATCGGACTTGGGAAGTCCCTCACAGTCAGCGACTGCTTTGCTGTTAGTTAACCTTCAAGGACACATTGTAGTTCCTGAGGAAGAGCCAGAAGAGGAATCGACCGAAAACCTCTTTCCACACAAGTACTACGAGGTACAACTGAGTGAAAACAATGCAGCTCCACTGGAGATCATCACGGTAAATCTGACCTCCAGTCACCGAAGCGACACATTCCGATGGGTCCTGATACCAGAGGCAGACGCCTCTGACCACCACTTCTTCGAAATCGACTCAAAGACCGGAACCGTTTACGCCAGTAAGTCATTTGACAGAGAGATCCAAGACAAGTATCAACTAAGGATTCGGGCTGAGAAGATTTCGCGAGAAGGACGCCACTACGCTAAGTTAATCTATCCCGTGACGGATGAGCGAGTGGCGGATTTAAATTTCAACGAAGTGAGGGTGATAATTTTCATCCTGGATGAAAACGACAACGCGCCAAAGTTTAGGGGAAATGGTCGACCTATTGTAGCTGTGTTACCAAACACCGCGAACTTTGGGTATCCAGTGACAAGGGTGGAGGCGTTGGACGCAGATAGTGGAATTAATTCTGAGATTCGTTACAAGCTGTTGAACGAACCGTCCAGGATATTCGGCATCGATGAAGTGACGGGGAAGATACGTGTCCTGAATGCGGTGGGAATGGACCAAAGGGTCTATGGATTTGATGTGAAGGCGACAGATCGACAAGGAACCGATGATGGGCGAAGTAGTATCGCAAATGTGTTTGTTTATGTTCTTGATGAAAGCAAACAAGTGCGGTTAGTGGTTTCTGGACGGCCGGTGGAGGTTGAGCGACAACTTGAGACACTGACAGCGGGTTTGAGTGACGCAACGCAGACGGATGTCAAGATAAGACTGTTGGAACCGCACGAAGGAGGAGACGAACCAGCGTAAGTGTTTTTTTTAATTTTTTTCACAGGCATTGAGTTTTACAAAATACTAGCGGACCCGACAGACGTTGTCCTGTCCGTTACGACAGGTTTTATCGATATGCTAACTTTCGATAGACTATATATTAAGTGACATTTGATATTGAGTTTGGCATTTTAATATTGATTTTCATTTTGTTTTAATAATAGCAAACTAAGAAAATACTCAAATCATTTTCGTGAGTCTTATTTTTATTAATGTTAAAAAATTAAAGTAAAATTTTAATACTAATCTTATCTTAATGCGAGTTGATGAACAATGTTTTTTGTCAATGTGGTGAATAAATGAATAAACTTGATAGTTTGCCTACGCGAGAACACGCAACATATAATTGGCCATGTGAAAAGCACAAATTTTCAAGATCTAACCCACAAAGGAACATTGTTTTGCCTTGTGACTTATTAATAGTCATTGCAAATGCCAAAAGAATTGGAAATTGGAGGCGTCTAAATGGGATGGGCGAGTCTGAAGGGATCATTGGGATCCGTGGCAGGAGAACAACTTCACCTTGAAACTTGCCGTTTAAAATGGTAGCTTTAAGAACATTGCCCTTGATTTCCGTTATGACCAACCGCGTGCCATTGCGTAGCTTAGGTGCATTTAAATTCCGAAGCTAAATGGTGGACCAATTTTTAAAATCAGGTTATGTGGTGGCATTTTTGGTAAATCCAGTGAATTCAACAATTCAATAGGATAGTTGACTGCTTCATCAGGATCGACAACAGTGTCGATCGACTTGAACGACATCTCATTGCCAGGCAAGGACTGTTGTATTTTGAAATTATTAGCGTCAACATCGATATTTTTTGAGGCCAAAATTGCTCGTTCACGTAGCCACGTATGATTTCTGTAATTAGCGCACAAATTTGCGAATATGCTTTCAATCAAATCATTTTTCGTGGCTACTATGTTGCAAAAATTGTCTGGCAATTTTATACATTGTGTATTTTCATGCAATAGAATTTTCCCTTTGCCAATGTTGAGCAACTGTTCGGAGAATTTCGTTAATTCTGGAACTCCACCTTAATTTTCGCCGATGCCGCAGCCTTAATAAGGCTTTTTTGTACTTAGCCGTAGTCAACACGAAAAGGGTAGGTGTCAACACGAATCTCACACTACCATGAGCACGTGCAGTAGATCCTCATGGTGTCTCATGAAAGATTTTCACCTACCCTCGTAAAAAAAAAAAAAATTGTTCGGAGAATGACCGTGCCAATGGATCGTTCTGCAGTTGAACACGCATATTTATGTTAAGGCGTAATGTATGGACATGTGGCCATAGGTATGATTTTTTTAAACATGCGTTAATTTCGTCCGCATATGTAGCGCGTGGAATTACCAGCAATGTCTGTCTAAAATCACCGGACAGCAGCAGTAGAGCACCACCGAAAAGTCTGGTATTTATTATCGTTATTATTATCGGACCCGACAGACGACGATAATATACATATATTCACGCAATTATACATACAAACATTTAATATTGAAAAAAAAAAAAACAAAATTGAAATCAAATTGAAATAAGTGACATCAGCGCCACCTTTATAAATATGAATTATTCTCAGCAGGTCAGTTATTAATAAACGTTTTTGAAGGTTTTAAGGGTCAATTATTCATGGAAAAATATTGGTTAGTGAATCTAAACCATTCAGGGACTCGCTCAAACACACACACAAAATTTAATTTAAATCGGTCCAGACGTTTAGGAGGAGTTGCATTACATGCACACGTACACGGCTATTGACTCATTTTCGAACTACTCCAACCGACTATGAATTGCACAGTGACTTAGGAAGTTTTCGAGGTCCCTTTGATCTTTTTCACAGTTTCTAGGGGTTTGTCCAGTGATCTTTGGAATCCCTTTGTATCCTGTCGTTGGTTGCTGTTTTAATTATTATCTCGTGCCAGTTCGCCAGTATGCTTTTTCTGAAGTTCTCTGTCAAGCTTCACTGAATTTCAAACTGTTTGCGAAATAAGTCTTGCTTACCCCACAGAAGTTTTAAGGACTAATGACAGACGTTTCTGCGCCGTCTTTTGCGAGTGAGTGCTTTTATTCTATTCCAGCAAATCCAATATAAGAGAGTATCTATTGCAACATGTTCACGGAGTACTGAATGGTCTCCAGGACTTGCTTGGGTTTTAAAAGGGTTTAGTCATTCTCTTTTAAAGTAGCCTAAGCGTTTGAGAAGATAAATATTGTTTCTTTGAGCTTATAGACGGCCAATTAGGTCTTCCGCAGTCTAACTAATGGCAGAATAACCTCTAAATGTGGTCGAGTGTTTGCCAAAGCTGATCGATAAGTTCGTCAAATGTGATTCTTCACATTTTTAGGACTTGTATTTTTCCCAGTCCTGCTGGACTGGGATAGCTATTGAGAAACAGCAGTAGAAGTTCTTCAATGTTTCAAGCAGATTCAGGTGCACCCCTTGATAGGATTTTGGGCTGAAGTTGTTTGATTGGAAAGTCGCCGAATGCTTGGTTAAGCTTTAAAAAATTGGGAAGTGCATACACTCAATATGACATTCAAGGCGGTAATTGGAGTGGTACGTTGACAGACTGAAATGCTGATTTCGACTTCGTGTTGAATTCGTTCTAGAGGACTTCTGCACGAGTGGTAGAGACGAGGAAATACACTTTCCCTGCATATTGAAACTTATTTTACTCATAGTAATCAGTTTGGTTAGTTTGCTAAGGAAACACCAGTATTAGCATCTTGACCCGTAAGTAATTAGCGTATTGAAAAATCAAGTTTCGTTGGTAATGAGGGCGCATACATTTGAGGTCTTGCTTGAATATTCTCTCTATACCAATCCTCCATTACAATTTCTATTCAAAGAAATCTAGTTACCTCCTCACCCACATACATTTGTATTATGTTCATCCTCAATACGTAAAAGCATATCTTCAGGCGCACATTGAAATTCTCCAAAGCATGTTGTATCGATTCAAGAGAAATGTGTATAGTTTGTTTTCGTTAATATTTTTGGAAAGGTTCAAAATAAAAATGTTGGATAAACTCTTCAAGGAATCTGTGAAGCAACTGCTTAGGCCTGAACGTTCAGGAATCTAAAGATGTTAGGTTGGGCTTGATTAGGAGGACAATTTGTAACAATGTAAAATTTTACTTGAAGTCTTTTTGGGCCATTGTGTTTGCCTTTAAGTACATACTTCTTCTATTTTAAATGTTTTGCATCATTTAGTCATTAAGATCTCTGCTTGAATAATTTAAGGTCTGTTTGTTGTATCTTTGCCAAGTCGCTCAAGCTATCTAAGACCTTCAGATCTAGGATAGTCGTAGTTCTTGATGGGCATAGAACAATACCTTCAGTCTCTCTTTTTCCCTATCATAAATCATTAGTGAAGATGTCTACATAGTAGATGACTAGACAGTAGAAGTAGAAAGTGGGGTGGTTGAAATGTTCACATCGAGCACTGGCCTTAAGCTGTGGGTTATAACGTAACCACTAGTGCGTTTTTGACTCTGTCGAAGGTGGGCAGCAAATGTCTGCCAAGTTGTTCTGAACCTTTCTTGGACAGTTGTAAGAGTCTTTCTTGGCCAGTTGTAAGAGCGTTTAATAGCTTGATCCTGCTAATTAATTTTTGCAATTAGGTCGCATTATTGTAGAGCAAAAAATCTCTTCGAATCAGAAAGTGAACCTAGTTTGGTTTTTTTTGGCTGCGCTGATCCTTTTTTTCCAGTATTGTAGATAGGATGTACTTCCTATCGCTTTCGTACGACTTTACCCAAATTTTCCTTGTCAGCCTACACATGGTGATGACATTGGTGGTTGATATTTTTTGACAAAATTTGTACTTGCATGCGAATAAGTTTTAACCTTAGTTACCTGGCTTTCAACGTACCCAGTGACCTTGGTTACAGTAGACTTCTATTTTGAAATACGGCCTTATGTCACGTGGCCTTATGTCACGGCACCACATTGGAATCTTCTGCCTCCTGATATCCCTGGGATCCAAGTGAGTAGCTAAATTGTCGCAGTCATACCACTTTGGGTGCTATTCCAAATTCTAAGATTGTGAAAGAGAAATTCTCCTAAGGAGCCTTTTCTGATATTGGCAAGTGAAAGTCATTCGATTGGTCGTCCACCCCATGGTTCCGCAAGCTGTCTTTATGGCCTGACTCCCACCAAAGTGTGACGTTGTGCTGTTTGGCGATTTCGCTCAAAGGCACAGGACAGTCCTTTACTGGCTCATACTCGATCATGATATCTACGGAACTATGGAAATTACGAAGTTGAATTTGCTGTTCCTTCCTCTCGTATTTCTGCTACCTTGGTTGAAGGAGGTAAGACGACTCATTCTGTCTTCCATTAACGTCTTAATCTGAATCATTCTGAGCCTGCACTTTGTAACATCTCTAAGCAGAGTCGTATGGCTCAGGTACATCGAGAAGATGTGTGTACCGTGGCTCACAAGAATGGTATTGGTGCTCTAGACAGGACACTCCAGGGCATTAGAGGCTGCAAAAAAATTATGCGTGGAGTTACAGTGCTTTTGGCTTTTAACTTCAGACCAGAATTGGCACTGTGCAGATGAGGTTAGGGCCTCGAGTCATCCGTCTTATAGCCTTATGTCAAAGTCCTGTCCTTAAGAGTTAACATGCATGTCTACCTTCAACGTGACTTGAGGGCAGAGGAGTTTTTTAACTTATGTATTACATGATATTTTTGTTGGAAAAATTTTAGAAGAGGAAATAAGAACACTCCCCGAGTAACCCTCTCTGTTCGCACAGACAGCCACCCCACCAGCCACCAGGATCAACAACTTTCTGCTGGAGAAGCAGCCAACTAAGCTCATTGAGTATGAATCTGTGGACTCGGTAGTGAAGGTCGTGGATGTTGTAGGTTCATTACCCTGTATGCCCCACTTCCGGTTCCTTAAAGTTGGAGCTCTAAGCCCAATGACAATGGCACCAGGCTTCAGGTGACGACTGGAGAAAAATGTAATCGAAGTCAAGATTTTCACAGGCGTCAATCACGGCGAATCCCTCTTCCTCTGATCCCATCAGACTACCACTTTAAGTTCAAACGCCTGGAATTTCCAGTCTTGAAGTCTTGAAGAATTAATATGCGGAACTCAAACTCTATACTTACGCCACATTGTCTTGAAACCCGGAAAAGGACATAGAGAATAATGTGTCGTCTTTTCTCGCGGACGTAGTCGCGGATATCGTCTAGTTACTACATATTCCTAGCACGATGTAACTCATTCGCCATCAGCGGCATGATTTATAGGTAAGATTTCGATCTGAAAGATGGTTAAATGACGAGGGAAACTGAAGGAGTTTTTTTATTCCTAGCTATCCTTGTACATTCTAAGAAAGCTATAAAAGGCAGTTGAATTCAGGCGTGAAATCAATTCATATCTGTATTGAGGTTTGATTACCGAGCGTTCTTCGATTTTTTCAGAACTAGTTATCAAACATAAAAGCGACTTCTGCTTACAAACGCGAATTCGGCTGTAAGTTGTACTAAGCTCTCCGATTCGTCCACATTCGAATTTTTAGTGTCTGATTTAATCTTAGGTTTTCCTTCAAAAGTTGGTCCAAAAATATTAGCCCTTGAATCATATTTTAACCGCTGTCATCCTTCCAGCAACGAATGAACTTAGAATTCATCGTCCGACTCTCGAAACACATATTAATTACAATACTTAATTTCCACAGCATCTTTTAAGAACTCAAAGCTTTATTCTTTTCGGTCACGTCCATACTTTCCCAGACGAATACCAACTTTCTCTTTAAGTTTACAAGACACCCAGTCTATTCCATAAGGTGACTTCAAAGTTCCTCAAACTGGTTTTAGATGAAAAACAAATATTTTCCCATACACATTCAACTGTAAATTCTGGACCGACATTCCGTAACTCCTCATTTAACTGTCGAAACGACCTTCGTTAATTTTTATTTAAAATCTGTGTCAACATTAATCTTCGATAAATCAACACTCCGCCCCATCCCATCGAGAAGGTTCTCATTCCACCCCAAATGTACCACGGTAATTAACATCCCAGCATATTTCAACTTGTAAAAACACCCTTCTCGATAGGCATCGCCACAACGAATACGATTTATACATCAATCTAAAGCAGGTCATTAATTTTCGTTTCATTTATGATAAAAGAGAATCTGAATAATTATGAAATATACTTTCGGCAGCTTCCAATCCGATGGTTGGTTTCGAAATCTCAGCTAACCTCCAGCTGGACCACTGTCTCTTTTCAAACAATCTTTTGATGACTCTTAGCGTATGTCAGGCCTAAGGCTACTGTGCCTTTGTCATTATAATTTTTGTCTCTTAAATCATTTGACTATATAAAGTGTCTTTCACAGGACGGATGCATACATTTATGCCGTTGACCTGCGAACTAATGCTGTGGTCGACATGGAGACTCTACACAGGTATCTGCGCCCAGAAAATAATCCATTCCCATCCATTCTTATTCAAATTTGTCTTTTCCAGATCATTGAGTGTGCTGCAGGCTGAGAACTTCTCCTCCATTGCTGCGCCACGCATCATTGAAGTATCCGAGTTTGGAGCGATACGATCGTCGGGCAAGTCGGTCTCCATCATGGGCGGCACCGAAATAGTTTCGCTGATTTTGGCGTTCCTCATTTTGGCCGGCGCTTGCACTACTGCCCTGTGCCTGGTGTGCTTTCGACAAAAACGGTAATCGCATTCAAGCCCATTTACTTATACAATAAAATACACACACACATACAAACATATCTACCCATTAAGACTGATAGCATAAGAGTTTGGTCACCAGGCGTACTTTGAGATACAATAAACTGCACGGTGCACAGTAAAAACCCATAAACATGTTGTTTCAATTCGCTCCTCGCTGAGCCACCTTTGATGGTATCATACCAAGTCTAGTACTCGCCACGAACATGAGTCCATCCGTGAGCATGATGGACCTTGCAAAATAACTGTAAATTGTAATTAAACCCAATTCCTGGAACAGAGTACTAGCAACAATAACGACCCACTTGTGCATTCCACACAACACACTCTAGCCCTATATATGCATGTAGTTCCCCTCCCCTGTTGACCATCGTTGATAAATTCCCCTTTTTGCTAATTTTCATTCTCATGCCAGATGGACGGAGCAAGAGTTTCCATCATCGGAAACAGGTCTAACGTACACGATTACTCGGCTCAACGATGCTAATGGCGGCGGCGGCGGTGGCAGGGTCAGTGTCGGCCACGGCGGAAAAACACTGCGGAAGACCATAAGCAGTCCAGAGTCGATGTGCTCCACGCACTCATCCAACACGCTGTCGAAACCGGATATGTTTCACAAGAAGCCCACCATTCTGACCAACGAGTTTGTATTCTTTCTTCTGGTCTAACCGTAGCTGGAATTATGTAATTTTTCGTTCTAAAGTATCTTTTTCTTATTTCTTCCCGCTCCATTGAGCAGCATGCGTCCCAGGGAGTACATCGATGTCCCGTTGCCCAAGTCGATTATAAAAGCGAACCGGTCAGCGGCAGAGCACGAGCCTTTGCCATATGTGATGAAGTACAGCACCTTCCAGGCGGCGGCTAATAGCATGTGAGTATTGGGGACGGGAAGACCCCACTTGTGTTTTTTTTTTTTTTTGGGTGTGACATCTAGGCTAATGCGGTGACACTTAACTGGTGTCTGGAATTATGAATAACATTTAAAGGCATTTCGATGTCAGTTTTATGTAGGTCATAGGGGTAATTAAAGCTTTGGTCGATGTCGATGGGAAGCATGCAGGTTGTGGCTTTTAATTGTCGACGCAGTAATTGTAGAGAAATAATTGATTGTGCAAGGGTTCTATGCCGAGAGAGTAAGGGACATAAATTAAATTGGAAACGTTCATAGGGTTAAACTTTCCTCAACCGGAAGTGGGGTAAGTGCATTTGTACGTGAACTGATCTAATAAATTGTTTCGTGATTTCTTTTACAATTTTATTACTTTTTTACAAGATTTCTAATTACACCTTAACCTTACATCCGAAACTGCATGAAGCTTTGGCTCTTTGTGAAAGCAAGTGGCTTTGACAACGACCTTTTGCTACCGGAACCCTTCATTATTTTTAATCGGTTGGATAATTGATGCCAGAAGTCACAACAATTAAAATACGTTACTGCCTTTTAATGTGTTGTCTCGGAAATAAACTGACGAGACTGTCGCTGAGACAAGGTTATGGATTGAGGTGCTCTTGGTCTATACAATATTCGTTTGACAAAGAATGTTTGAGATTTGATTAAGGAGTTGACAAGTTATGGTTAAAGTCAAGGTTGAATCCATTCAAATAAATACCCATGGAAGGCTTAACAAAAATATTGCAGGGATGCCAAAGCCTTGGTTGATGATTTTTAATGCGCGGTTGGCAAACCTTTCAAGGGTTTGGAGGTCGTGGACAACATACTGAATACAGATTTTGCTCTCCTAGAAAGATGACAAAGATGACACCTCGGAAGAACCAGAAATTCAAAATTTTCTTGACCTGTTGTTAGGAAATACTTACAAATGATGTTGAGAAATTGTTAGTTAGGTGTAAGAAGGTGTATTGGGGTTTCTTCATATTTATCGCAGAATCTGCTTTTTCCATTGTCTTCCAGCCCTAGTCTGCTCATTTGCTTATTTAGTCTACAGTGACCCGTTAGGAATCTTGTAAGTACACGTTGCTCCTTTTTTGGTCATGTTGATGCAGGTAGTGTATCTTTTTCGGTTGTAATTCCCGAGGAGTCTCTTAACACACCGGGGACTAGGGAGCTCAGTTCACAACCTTGTTTTATATTGGTCTTCCTTTTCTCTTAGGTTTTTCCTTAAGTTGTGGGGCCCTAACCCACAGAATTGTTCTGATCCTACGGGTTGTCTCTCCGATCCTTTCCTTGCTAGTTTATCTGCTCTCTTGTTACCCTCGATCTCAGCGTGGCCTGGAACGCAATGGGGAGTAACTTTATTGCTTTGCCCCTTTCAAGGCAGTCCCATGCCATCTTTGATATTATTTTATACAAGCGTAGTGCCTTGATGATAGTCTGAGAGTATTGCGATTTCTTTTCTGTGATATTTCTTTTTGAGGTTAAATTTAGCACATCTTTCAATTGTGAAGACCTCTGCTTGAAATATGCTGGGGAACGTTCCCAGGGTTTCCGAGTGTGTTGTCCTTTGCCCATATACCCCTATCTCAGTTCCCGTGGATGTTCTTGTACCACTCAGTATACCACTTGATGCAATTTGGTCCAATTAATTGCACACACGTCAGATTCATTGCTCCATTCTCTTTTGCTGCTCCTTTTGGAATCGAACTTCCTTTCGAAGAAGTATCTCCTAACCATATCGTCCCTAGGTAGGTTGAAGAGGAGAATCTTATTCTGAAAGTGTCGCGTTCACAATGTACTATCTAGTGAAGCCTAAAATCCTAATTTTGGTGCAGCTTCTTTTCCCTTATTTCCGTTTTACGTCTTGCAACTATACTTGAAAAAGCTGGTCTCCCGAACTTTAAGGTTTGATAGTCTGAAATTCAGTGTTGTTACGAGCAAACATCATCAGTTTAGTTAGGGTTGATCAGATGGCTTGAAATACTTCAGTGGATTCTACGGTTTGTGACTAACAAATCACTGCAACTAAATCTAAAAATAAAGCAAACACAGCCTTGTTGGAAACCTCTTTTGACAGCTTACTTCTATCCAACAAATAAATACCAATTCAGTTCTCGCAGTCAGTTAAATTTGCTTTCTTTTGGAACTTGTCACGAAAACACTTAATATCACACGTTTAAGCCGGGCGCTTTGTTTGCAATGATCTCATCTTTGTTGGGACTATTGGGATCTGCATACAATTCCGGTGACTTAATATTCGGTTTTGCTTTCGCAACTTCAACAATTCGTTCAGTCAGCGAATTGGTTGCTTTCACTTTTGTCATGGTGCACTCTACGCTGAACTGTCGTCATTTTTATACTGACATCTGAAACGGTTCGGAAATCACTTTTAAAAGAAACAAGACTAATCCGCCTTTGATAATATATTTCTTTCTGCCCTTAAACCAGACTGGGTGATCGCCGTGGATCAGTGGTTAGTGCGTTGGATTTTTGACCGAACAGCGTGGGTTTAAGCCTCAGCCATTTCCACCTACCATTTTTTGCGTCACCACCTCTCGTCGGGAAATGACAAGCCTCCGGGTGTATAATCTGTCATGAAAGAGCTTCTCAACGCGCCGTTCGGAGTCGGCAATAAATCCAAGGTCCCTTCCATTCGTGCGAAAAATGTAACACGCACAACATGAAGGATCGCGAAAAGGCCTTGGCTCATCCCGATCTGTCGCGACAGCTTTTTTTTTTCTTAACTAGACTGGATCTTGTTTTTAAAGTAAAATTCATTTTAAGTTGTTCTTGAAAAGCCTGTGCTAGTCTATGACCTCGAAGGCGGAAGTGGATGGGTCGCCTTGGCTCAGTGTTTAATGCGATAGACTGCTGTGAGAGCAGTAAAAACTTAAGCCACAGGTATGTCCACCGAACTTTCGTCAAGGAATGGCTAACGTCCTACAGTATACATTATTTGCCATAGAAAAGCTTCTCAATTTTACGTTTGGAGTCGGCAATAAAATGTCGATAAATGTAACACACCCAGCATGAATGGTTGCGAGAAGCCACACCTTGGCCAACCCGGGCTTTTGCTTATTTACTTACATGACCTCGATAAATTTATCGTTGAACACGTATATTTTTTGAACCAGGTCGGTGTCGCTTTACAGCTCGTATAGTTCGTGGTTAAATCTTCTCCTCCATGAACCGTCAACGCAGGTACATACATATATATCGAGCGTAGAACTTTTCTCCCTTTCATCTGATTTTGGCAGGGTCCATGCTTCTACACCATACAGCAGAGCAGGACGGTGATGATGAGGGTCTTGTATGGCATCTCCTTGGTTATTGTCGATATCCCGAGACTTCGGCGTTGTGTCTCGGTGTTCGTAGACAGCATCAAGAACAAGAACAGATCCAATGTTAAGATTAGAGAAGGAGAAAAAAACACTTATTCGTAAAATTTGAATGTCCTTGCAGTCACTAAGTAAGAATTACTCCCTTATTTTGGAATTTTATTCGTAATTTACCTAAGTACTCGGTCGCGTTTCCAGTATCTTTATACAAATCAATTCAAATTAAGCCACTTAAATGTGTCCATACATTTCTTATGACTGTTAACCAATTTGTTTAAGTATAAAATTTTGTTTGTTTCTTACTTTTATTTTGTTTTATATATAATTTAACGAATCGTACAGGAAGGGATAATGATTTTGACTTTTTGGACAAAGTCGCACTTAATGTTGCTTTTAAAAAAAATTACTTCAACATTTATGGAAAAATCATGGTTGGGAGTCCTTACAGGGATGGAAAGGTAAAAGATTTTTCAGTGTAATCCGGATCTTAAAGTCTTTCGTCAAAGCTGAAGATAAGAATTAACCGATTCCCAGTTAAAATTCCCAAAAAAAAGTTCGATAGAACAAATAGTTTTCAATCCCATCTAGCCCTAGTCCTTAAATGCCTCAGTAGTAGAATGATGGTAGCGATCTAGTTAAAAAAAAATTCGACTGGGGAGCCAGTCCTAAACTTCTCACCTCATATTATGTTATATCAAAATCAGTGATATTGTTATTAATTTAATAATTAAAGAAAACATGCATAGAGAGCGGAAAATTCGAAGACACACTGTTTAATGTTGTTCCACAAAGAGTTGTTGCGCGAACTCGAAAAAAAAAAACGTTTCTTAAATTTCCTCAGCATCCGCTAGACCGATTGTGCTCAAAATCTAATCAGCTCTAAGTTTTACGCTGACAAATAAAACAAAAAAAAAACCGCATGGTCCTACGTTGTTTCGTTCTCCAGATATCGTAGGAGGAAAATATTGTCACACACACACACACAGACATCATTCCGAAAATGGGTGCAAACGGTTTCTAGTATATAGTAATGTCAAGCCCTGTTCATATCTCGAAACATTTTGATCGGACCGGTTACAATACTTCCCTTACCAAGGTGGGAAGTAAAAATGCGCATTCGGCGTTATAGATGGCCAGGACTAAAGGAGAATCGCCCACAGAGGCTGTGAATCTAACCCGGAATGATAATGCAGAAGAGGAAGACCTCACATAAGGTGACGCGCACAAGTAGTAGCTAAGAACCAGACTAGCTGAAGAGGTTAAGTAAAAAAAGTAAAGAACAAACGAATATAAGCATGTTCCAAGTTATTCGCAACATCATCACAGAAAAAATTTAAATTTTTCGTGAAACTCAATGGGGATAATCTTAGAATCCTCATCAGCATCATCATCTTCCAATGGCCCGCTTATCCACTATGAGGGTCGCGGGTTTAGGGAGCTTAAGTGGACTCTCCACATTTGCCGATCTTCCGCCATCGACTCTAACTCATCAGGGGCTATCCCCATACGGGTAGAGGCGAGATTTCAGACTTGGTTCAGCCATCTCATCCGTAGGTATATATTCGTAGCTATAGAGTAACTTTTGTAAGGGCAGGAGACATCTTTTTTCCGTCAATGCGTATCACAATGAGTCTGAACTGACTTGAGTCTGTCACAATGGACTGTTGCCCTCTTTCGCCTGTCCACATACCTACCTTACCTAACCCGACTGGTATAATCGTTGAGCTCGAGTCGAATCGAACCATTCATAAAATCAAGGTAGGCTGTGCCGTGAGAGTGAAGACGCCACTGTTCACATTCTTAAAGATTATCCTGCCCTATCTGCCTCTCGGCAGGTAAACTGTCCCGTTACAATTTCTCGCGATTAGCTATCCATAGAAAATACTCGACCTCTTTACTGCCTCTGGAGTGAAGAACAAACTCTAGGCTTTCTAAGGTTCAATAGGATTTAATAAAAACCGCACTGTAAGAGCTTAAAAAAGTTAACTGCATCCAATTTTATCTTATGTAAGCTCAGTTTCGAGGCCATCAAGGCCTGCGATCTTAATGAATTTTAACCTGATTGCAAATGCTTCTCAGTTTTTTTTGTCGAAATCACAATAAGCCAAAATATAGCCATAGTAACAGCGGCCCCCCGTGTCTAATCTAATCACAAATGTGCAGCTGACTTAATTAACTAAAATTTATTCCACCACTCTAGCGATATCTAAGTCTTCCAGCATTTAAAAATTCATCAACTATGCCTGACTGATAACAAAAATTGTATTTACTTACATAACTCTTGCAGAAACCAACAATACGACACATCGATGCACTCACATCACTCAAGTGGGCACGACTCTGGCGTCGACTTTCTGAGTCACCGTGAACGCAGTGAAACCCCATCGGATATTCTCAAGGTCCTACAGAGGCGTCAGAGTGTCTCAGACTTAAAGAAGTTTCCACACACCGAGGCCGGTGTATGCTATGCTGCCGCGGCCAATGACAGCAGGTTAGTGCGTCGAACAAAATCAATGTCAAAGCTCATTACGCACTGAAAAACGTCACAGGGTGTGTCCACCGATTTGATTATGATACGCGAGGCTTGACGTCAGTGCCTATTGAGCTGATTGTATTTTTTCCTTTGAATCTTTCTCTTCATTACAGCGACAGCTACGAGGATTCGCTGAAAAACGAAGAAATCACCTCGACCCGGGCCTGCAGCTTGCACTCAGCTCCGCCGCCCATACCCAAGCCCCAGAAGCTGTGTGAACTCCACAAGCACAATTATCAGAACACAAAGTTCCATCACGGACGGATACGTCACTCGTTCTCCGGTGTGAAAGACGACCTAATGCAGAACTCTCCAAGAGTGTCGCTACGACCGAGAGGTCACAACTTCAGAAATTCCATGACAGATCTTGAGCAACGGCTGCACAATTTAGAACTATCGTTTCGCAAGAGTGACTCCATCTACTAGCGGCAGCGGAAAGTACTTGTAAGAAAACCACGGTATTACTAAGTGTAGTGTATTTTTTTTTTATTTTTATACAAACTGTGTTAAATGCATTTCGAAAATAAATACTTTAACGTTCAGCGGAGCACCGGGTGTTCTCTCCCTAAAATTAACATCAAATTGGTAAATAATTTACTTAAATCTAATTAAAGAATTTTTTGAATTCTTCCATTCCCTTCAGGTTGAGATCGTATCCGGGTGTCACTCCCTGGACGAGTTTGTACCACTTCGCGACATTGGGGTACTTGCTGATGTCGAAACCGGCGACATCGTAGGTGGAAACGGTGGATACCAAGGCGATATCGGCCAAGGTGAGGGTGTCGCCGGCGGCGTATTGGTGACCCTCGAGGAAGGTATTCAAGAAACCGAAAGCATCTTCCATTTTCTTGAAGTTCTCTGGGTTGGCGGGTGCCTTGGCGAAGAGTTGTGGGTAGTAGTAGTCGGCGAAACGTTGGTACAGTGTTCCCATGTCGAAGAACAGGCGCTGGTTGATGACGGCGCGCTTCTTGGGGCACTTGGGGTACAGTGAATCGGTCTTGCCGTACTTCTCGACGAGGTAGATCATAATGGCGCGTGACTCCCACAGAGCGAAGCCATTGTCCACCAAAGTTGGAATGGTGTGTTGTGGGTTGATCTAGAAGAAAACACAGTTAGCACTGGAAATTGGAAGACTATATATTTGCTGTCGTGTTACCTTGACGAATTCTGGCTTAAGATGATCACCGGCCATCAAGTTCAAAAGAATGGGGTTGAGCTCAACACCGACAGCCTTGGCGGTCATTAAGATCGAGCGGCATGGAGCGGATCCGGGCAAATAGTAGAAATCCATGTTTGTTTTTGATAAATTTTGATTCTAGAATCAAAGAGAAAGAGATTTTGAGATTTTGCACCATTCAGGGGAGAGACAATTTTTGTTTCATTTTTCTGGTCCAGAAATAGATCCAACTGTGCACTGATGTCATGTCTGACATGTTAATAAAAAGTTCCCCAATTGATTTACAGTCAAAGTAACTTTTTCTTTGGGATTGTATCTAAAACACACTTAATGGGAGTTTCACGTTTCAAATGATTTACTTTCGCTTCTCATTCGTTTGGTTGAATAATTTTCGATGGAACTATTTCACTTTTATTTCACCGTTGGCTTGGGTAGTTATAGCACAGTTAAACACAGAATTCTTTTCTCTTTTTTCTTTGTGGATGACGTCACTTACCGTCTAGATGGGAACTAAATACTCAGCACTGCGAAGAATCGACTTCAACTAAACGCCGATCCCGAGTTGGGTTGCCTTATAAACGAAAAAGCTCTCACTTGCCGCGGTGTTTGTCGCGTCATGATTCACAGTGAATGCTGAGCCAAGAAATGACGACGACGAGGGAGCCAAGGGGAGTGGCGATGACGATAACCGACCGGTGGATTGAGCATCTGTTGATGGTGGATTGGGGCCCGGGGGGAAGGTCGGAATGTGTGTGTTCTTACGTACATAGATTAGATATTTGTGTTGGAGATTGTTTTTTTTTTTTTTTTTGTTTTGTGAATTAGGGGGTATGGACTGCCAGATGTGCCCACTTTTTTGATATTTTGTGTACTCACTCACTCTCTTGGGGAACAGTAGAGGCAACACAATTGATTAATACACACTCGGATACGGATCTTGGTTTCTTGTCTTTCGGTGGGGTCAAGTGAATATGTTCGAGTGGGACGAAGTTATGATTTCGTGATTTCACTTGTTGACCTTACAGATGAGTGATTGTTGGGGATGTTAATTGAAAACAGAAAAGACGAGAAGTTGGATGGAAGCCAAGTTGCCACCATTTGCTTAATGAATGTTATTTTGAAAATTTTTGTAGCTTCCGTGGATTAAGAATTAGTTTGTCTTGTATGTGCATTCTTAAAGCTTGTAAATGTAGAGTGTTTTAAGACTGAGCGATTATTAAGTGACCGTAAAGTTATTGTAAGGGCAAAAGGGTAATTCAGAGCTTCTTTTTATCCGTAAATTACAACCCTCCTTCAAATCTGACATCTTAGAGATCTTGGGTGTCAATTGACGTCAAGAGAATAAAGAGACAGTAATGTCTTCTCCTTGTTGTGACGTGAGGTGACCAACTTAACTTAACTTTGAGAAAAAAAAATCTAAATCGATCTCTCAAAGTCTTAAATTAAAGAGTAAGAGTAGTACTAAATGATGTAACTGGAGACAGAGACCAGAAAAAATTTGTGCACCCTGTACATAACCTCAAAGTTACCCAAAAATGTCATTTTTCGAGTACATAACCTCAACTATCTCAAAATCCAGACGTGATGGGACAATTCTGACACCGGATTTGGATTCTACGCAAAAACGTTCTTCGGAAATGAACATCAGCTTTTCAACAGCAAAACCATGTTGACCTGTGTAGTCGGAAGAACGCAGCTTGATGTCACTGGCGTCTCCAGTGTCCTCACAGGACAATGCGGAATAGGAATTCATGGGGTGCGTATTGGATTATCCAATAATGACTACTGCAGAAGCTGCAGAGACGAAGAGGAAATAGAATCCATCCAGCACCTGCTATGCGATTGTCCCGCACTGGCCACCAGAAGACTGCGTACTCTTGGTAGTAGGTTCTTCCATGGGCTGGAGGACCTTAATATCGCTAATTTAAGGAAACTCTTGAGATTTGTATCCCTTTCTAGGTGGTTTCCAGATTAGCCAGCCTTATCACTTGGTTTGACTCCCATGAGTATACTTTGAATGAGCACAATGGACCAGCTCGAAATCTTAGTAAGTCTTTACTACACCCACTAAACCAACCAACTAACTCTTGCTAATCGCTGCTTTGTTGGACTAAGAAGGCAATTGAACAGAAAAGCCCTCTCTTGAACGACTTGAGTTGCCCTATATAAGACCTCAATCATTCCAGTCTTGCTCTCCGGCGCAGAGACATAGACTTTGTCAAGAGCGGACAAGGTTTCTCTTAGCTGTTTCAAGAGAATGATTCTTCGGGTGATTTTCGAATCCGTCTGCATAGACGATTAGTGAAGGAGGAGATACAACGACGAACTTTACGGGCTGTCCAGCGACATCGAACTAGCCAGAAGAGTCAAGGTCCAATGATTGAGGTGGCTGGGTCATGCAGAGCGGGTGGACATCAATGATATGGCCTGGAGAATCTTCAAATTCACCACCGAGGGACGGCGCAGTTAAAGACCGAGACTTAGACGTCTCACGTAAGTATTGTAGAAGGAGACCTCAAGCAACTTGGGGTGCGAAATTTGGGATAGCTGGCAAAAGATCGAGCTAGCTGAGGCTCAGCTCCATTCTAGACTCTATCCAGCGCCACCTTAAGTAGTAAAAAAGGAAGTAACAGATTTTTTCACGGTTAGCTCAGAAAGTGCCTTCTGGAACACTAAAGAATTAGTATAACACCGTCCCGAGAACTCTGCGTCAGAACGAATATTTCCTGTTCAATCCAAACGACTTCACCTGCCTCAAATGAATTTCATCACGAATACAATGAATCATCGTCCACTTCCCGATAAAGTTCACCTGTAACGTGAATTTCCCTTGATAATATATTCATACCTTAACAATTCAACAGAATTCGTATGTATTTACATGTACGGGTACAAGCGTGCAATAGTTCTAGAACTATTTGTTCATAATTGTTTACGGTTGCAAAAACGTTGTTGCTTCACAACGGCGAATCCACTCATTTAACATTTATCTGTTCTATCCTCCCCTGTGACTTGCAATTTTGCTTGCCAACCCAGATAGTCCTATCGCTTACATAAGTTCACGTTATTAACCCATTGGGTGGCAGTAAAATTGAAGTGCAATAGTTTACAGGAAATTTGTTCAAAAATCTAAGAAATAATTGGAGATACGATTAGAATCGAAATATACACCCCAACAGAGTGTTTCCTTAGCAATTATTTGACTCTCTTGACCTTCAACTTTTATGGTGTTGGTAAATAAATTCAGGCAAGTGACGGTTTCTTTCCCCATCCGAATGGATATTGTTTCGAGAAACATTTGGAAAGAGAAAACAAAACTAGTTATTTTTTTTTTTCTTGTTTGGATATCTTTTGTCGGACGGGGTTCTTGGTTTTTTATTTTTTTTGGATAGGGTTTGGTGGGGCGTACAGACCCACACTCATTCGATTCATTCGTTTTTTCCCAACGCGCCAAATTATCGTCATCGTCACAGGCTTTTGTGAATCATAAAGGCATTGAAATTCTACTATTTTTCGGGGGTTTTTATGGTTGACCCAGAATATAACAGTCATTAAGGAGAAAAAGGCGTTTTAATCACATGGCACAATCAAACGAACCTGAGAAGGCCACGTACATTTGTGTATCTTTGACATACTTGTAACGATAGTGTGGTATTATGTATTTGGAAAAGTTAACGCACGCCATGAAGTAGTTAGGGACGTGTACAACAAACCAATACGAACAATTCATTGAATTACTTGGTGTCAACCGGTGGGGGAAATTAATTGCAATTAATGTTAGCCATGGTCAATGTTTGTAAGTCATGGAATATGATATTGTGTTGGTAAATTTTTGATGCAGACACATACATATATAAATATTCTTATTGGAAAGGGAAAAGTGGAGCCCGGGCATGACTTGCAAGATTTATTAGTGTGTTAGTTTTTGTATCTAGCTAAGCATGGTGTTGCTATTTAAATTGAATTAAGCAAATTGCAAGCAATTCAGCGACTTATCTTTGTTTGGATAGTAAGTCATCCACTTGAAAACTATTCCATCTGGGTGCGCTTATTCAACAAGACGATGTGGACTTAAGTGTATGAGAAAGTACATATGGAAGGCTCTTCTAATAAAGCTGATAAGAGACATGTGTGAATGAAATGCTTTTGAAAAGATATCGGTCAAACTATCTTATTGCTGCAACCGCCTTCGAACTCTGTTGTTTTTGCGTTTGTCTTTGTTTGCATTCGGTCAGGTTCCACTTTGTTGTTCTTAAAGTTGAACGACCTTATCGATTTCCCTCAGCTGTGGAAAACTTTACACTTCCATGCATTTATATTTAAAACAGCAACAGGTTTTTCAAATTATCAAGTTCAAAGTAATAAGTGCGTCTTCTGACTACCAGCAGATTGCCATTCAGCAAAAAAATGTGAATACCTCTGTAATTTTCGTTTCAACCGCAAATTTTTGAAACCGAATCCATTGCTCTCAGAGGGACAAGGCATGCATATATAATACAAAAAATAATCATTATGGTTGTGAAAAGCTAGGCCTTAAGCCATCTCGGATTGTCGCGCCAGGTCTGAATGCTTACGCTGAACAGCGTAGGATGATCCTATTTCGATGACGATGACGATGACGATTTCTATACAGCTGGTCTCTATAAATGCTGTCATACGCGGCCTTAAAATCGATGAAGAGGTGGTGGGTATCGATTTGAAGTTCCTGGGTTTTTTCCAAGATCTGCCGAAGTGTGAATATTTGGTCGATGGTGGACTTTTCTGGCCTGAAACCACACTGATATGGACCGATCAGGTTGTTGACGAACGGCTTCAGGCGTTCACACAACACGGCAGATAAAACCTTGTACGCGATGTTGAGGAGGCTGATACCCCTGTAGTTGGCGCAGTTGAGGGGGTCTCCTTTTTTGTGGATCGGGCAAACGATGCTGAGATTCCATTCATCGGGCATATACTCATCTGACCAAATCTTAGAAATGAGTTGGTGTACGCTCTCTACCAGGTCATTTCCAGCTGCTTTAAATACCTCGGCCGGAAGGCCGTCGGGTCCAGCGGCCTTGTTGGATTTTAGTTTAGATATTTGTTTTTGGTCAGGTGGACGGAAATTTTGACTATCATCGTCTAGGTTGAATGGTCCTTTCTGCCTGACAGCGGGATGTTGGTCTTCGTCGCCATTATACAGTCTGCGGAAATAGTTTTTCAAAATTCTCATCATCAACTGTGACTCTACTACGAGGTTTCCTTCTTCATCTCTACAGATTTCTTTTGGTAAAACTTCCGTACGGTATTCCTGGAGTATAATCTCTGAATATCCTTGATCGCGCGCTTCTTATGCTCTTTCTTTTTCTTTTGGAGAAGACCGTGTTCTTCCCGTCTTTTTTGCTCGTAGAGCTCGCGAGCAGCTCTCGTCCTTCTCTGCAGCGCCGCTTCATATGCCTCTTGTTTGGCTGCATGCAACCGCTGGCATTATTCGTCAAACCAGAGGTTTTGGGGTGGCGGTCGTGTGAAATCCAGCACATCAGTTGCGGCGTTTTTGATGGCATGTTGGCAGCGTTGCCACTGGTCTTCAACATTTGATGCTGGTGACATAGGACTTGTTGAGAGATTTCGGGATAAGCGTTTGGCGAAGATTCTGGCAGTCTCTTGCGATGGAAGCCGTTCGACGTTGTATCTTCTCACAGTGATTCTTTTTTTTTTTGTGGCGCTTGGGATATCCGCATTCGTACCTTGGCTGCAACAAGGTAGAGGGGCCAACATAGACTCGGACCACTACACTACCTTACTGGATACTGTCGAGTTAAAAAAATACCTCCTAACTATGGGAATTGTCGAAGACAACGCGTGCAGCAGAACACATTTTGTGTCACTGTAACTGTTTAATCAGAGCACGTCATTGTCATTAAGGTGAATTATACCTCGAGGTAGGGGATTATACATATCTGGCAGTTCACCCAAAGACAAATATTACAATACAACAATATTTTATATAAATAAAACACAGAATAATTCAGTTATCGGGCTGAAATTTATTTTAGGTGCAGTACAAATGTTAAATTTAAGGAATTCGACCTCGTTAAAATGACCACCCCGAGCACGTTTGCATTGATCGATTCTTTGGAGTAAATTTTCCACCACTCTTCCACATACATATATCAGGCGGAACATTGGCAATTTCAATATTGTTCCTGAGCTCCTCTAACGATATTGGCTTGTTGGCATAAACCAACGACTTAACGTAACCCCATAAAAAGAAATCCAACAGCGTTAAATCGCATGAGCGAGGTGCCCATTCGACCGGACTGGATTACATGATTACCGAACTTCCCCTTCAATAGATGAAACATCAACTGTGTGGCATATCGCACCATGTTGTTGAAACCACGTATCACAAATAGTCTTCCTACATGGGACGATAGTGAACTCTATTGAGCGTAACATGGCGATCATTTTCATCGACGATGAAATCCACATGAAATCCACACCACACGGTCACTTTTTGTGGGTGAAACGGAGTCTCTTGAAGTCTCCTGGGTTTTTGGCTTATATTATGCTTATTGACAGAGCCATTAAGCCAAAAATGTGCTTCATCGGGAAGTTTTGACTCAAGAGGCTTCAGTTTCTAATTTATTTGATCTTGTAAGGGTGTAGACCAAGATCGTTACTCAAAATTCGCCACAATGTGGACTGAGAGATTCCTAATTCCTGTGAACGGCGTTAAAATCTCACAGGCAATCATTCTTTTTAAATTCAAATCTCTTGGCTTTCATCCTGGTTTCATTGCGTGGATCAAATCCTACCTTGAGGAACGTCAATACCAAATTCTATTTCGACTGTCAGTTTCCGACTCCATTAAAGCCACTTCCGGAGTCCCTCAAGGGAGCCATCTTGGTCCTCTGATATTTATTTTGACTATAAATGACTTTGACAGTATCATAAAAGATTCTTATTTATTCATCTACGCTGATGACATGAAAATCTTTAGGCACATATCCAAGCCCGTTGACTCGCACCCACTTCAAGTTCACCTGAACAACTTCTCAACCTGGTGCCAAAAGAATTTTCTTGAGCTGAACGTCAGCAAATGCCAAACTATTACTTATTCTCGAAAGCGTCTTCTACCTGCTCCCAGATCCTATTTTATACGTTGCGAGCCCGTTCCTTCCTTAATTTTACTGCGTGATTTGGGTGTTATCAGCGACAGAGAACTAAATGTCCGTTTCCATATTCAGCCGAGCCAACTCTACGCTCGGTTTCGTGAAACGCTGGTCGAAAGAATTCTCGAACCCCTACGTCACGAAATCTCTCTACTTCATATTAGTCAGGCCAATCCTTGAATATGCTAGCCAAGTCTGGTTCCCATACCACGATACCCAATCCCTTCGAATAGAGGCTGTTCAGCGTAGGTTTATCCGCTTTGCTCTACACGGTCTCCCATGGTCTGACAGATATAATTTACCCCCTTATGAGGACCGTTTGAAATTAATTAATGTACAGTCATTTGAAAAATGTCGAGAAATCGCTGACATACTGTTTATACATCAGCTGTTAACAGGAAACATCGACTGCCCCGCTCTGCTCCAATTGATCTCTCTTAACACTAACCCACGCCACCTGAGGTCGGTGCCCCTCTTCCGCCTTAAATTTCATCGAACTAATTATGACAGTAACGAACCAATGTCTAGAATGCTACGCATGGCTAACGGTGCGTACAGCCTGATTGATTTTCACAGTCGCAAATCCTCACTCAAAAACGCCCTTCAGAATTTCACTCGCCCTCCTTCTCCAAACTAGCCTCTTTAGTTTTAAGTTTGTCTAAATCTTAGTTTTCATTTTTTTTTTTTGATTTTAAGTTTTAGTCTCAAGTCTTGCTTGTATGAAGCTTAATAAATAAATAAAATAAAGAAGCAATTACGGCTGCTATATTTTCGGTACTTCGACCGGTGCGTTGTCTCACTGGCACAGGAACATTCAATAGTGAATAAGTTGACTCGAATTTATCCACTATAGCACGTACAGTCTGGTGGGACGCTTATTGCGACCGAAAATTGGAGTGAACACTCTTAAAGTTTCGACCACACTCAGAATTTATTTTGAATAATTTCCAACCGTTGCTCGTTCGTGAACTTCATTCTAATAAAAATGTAAACCTTGACTGACGCTTTGACATTGACAGATCATAAACAAAATTTAAGGGTGCGATTGTATTAAAGTACAAAATTGTTATGTCTCTATTGAAAAACCCTTTACAATCCTAAGCTTCGTCAAAAGATATCTAAATGGTTTCAATGAATTGATTCACACAGATTTCATAAAATTTAATATTCCCATGTGGTTTCCCAAAATAGAATTTTTGGTGATGTATCAAAGGTCCAAGGGAGTTATGACAACCGAAGAACTTTGTATGTGACCAGTGTTTAGTAGGGGCAATGAAAAGAGTCTCCTCTCATCAGAATTGATTCAAGGTTGCCGCACATAAAATAGCTTCACATTTATCAAAATGTTAGCAGCTAATTAAATTCTCCCTGCAAATTTATCTCCACAACCCTAAAGCCTCTTTGCAGCAATCTTTGAAGCATACTATTATCCTGTGCGAAATGGGGTATGTGATGCAGACGGTCGATGGTGTGAAACTTCTTAGGTGGTAGTTCCATCAAGTAACCAAGTAGATTATGCGGACATCACCTTGGTAATGGAATGTTAACTCACTCTAACCAGCCACAAAACGGCCTGTGGGATAGTGAACCGCAACCAAAACGACTTGTATGTCCACCACCCACCCCCTGATGTGCTTGCTAAATTCCTAGGCTTAGGATAAAATATTGCAACTGTGATTCCACAATTAATCCAAAGCACAGCATTAGCATGTACTCGTGCGAATGAATATATGTCGGTCAACCACCCAACTTCATGCATTATATACGTATCTGCCTCGTTTCACTTTCATTAGTTGATTTGTTACTCGACTGCCCAAAAGAACTTCTGTCTAACTGTGGCTTTGGGTCCATGAATACACACATTCACTTGATGTGCTTTTTTTTTAGTTTTAATGTTGCTTTCAATTTCTCTGGCTCTGGCTTTTGGAGTTCAGAATTCAGTGCCGGTTGCCGGTCGTTGGGCGTACGAGATACATAAGTTGATTAACTCTCTGTATACATGTGAATTCTTCAAAGAGTTGAAGACTGTGGTGGTGTGGTGGAATTTTAGCTGGGATTTCCAGCATACAGATTATGAGTGTTAACCAGTATGCGGAGTTCAGAGCTGTGCCTTTGGCGGAAGTGATGTTTACATTGTGGCCATTGATAACTTGTTTAGTTGGGACTCCGTTGATTTTGTGACTTTTTTTTGCTGTAGGGCACTCCGACGTCATTTTTTGCGCTACGAGCTTGTAACCGCCAAAAACCAATGACGTGTTCCATTTACGCTGTTCGAACTTGTTTTGCTTTGAAATGTTTTGGTGATTCAAAAGGTGGATGTGGGGAATGCTACTAATATTTCTTAGTAAAGTTTTCTTTAAGGTCTCTGTCTGAAGCAATAAATTAAATCAATGACAAGGCATCGGTGAGTGGTATGTTATCGATGAGTGTTCATTTATGGATCAGATGTGTACATACAAACATCCATAGGTACGAAAATGTGGGGGAATATTGGAAGGCTGTGAAAAATTTCCACTGCGATTTTTCGAATTAGAGTTTTTTTTTAGATTTAACCTGAGGACATCTCTTGGAAAAGACAAGTTGGTTTAAACTAGAAAAAGGCTCCACGATGGTAATTTGGTGGGTTGGTTTCATTTAACTCCTATAGTGCGTCCACGTTATTCATGAAAATTTACCCATGGGATCCCATGGGTTCACAGAGGAATAAAACATCTGAAATCAGCTATTTGAAAGTCCTTCAACCCAAGGAAGCATTTGCTGGTGGCTAGTGCTGCATAGAATGCTTCGTAGGAATTCTGTTTCCTCTTCGTCCCTGTAGTTTCTGCAGTAGCCGTTGCAGGGCAGCCCACTGGGTGGACTTTTATCATACAGTGGTCAGTGAGGGCTCTTGACCCGGCTCGTATTTTTGTCCGACTAATGTTAATGAGATTTTTGTTCTTTTTTTTATGCAAAATTTGCCAAAGTGATCTGTCTATAGCACATGTCTCAATGATCGGAACGCGTACTAGTCCGGATTACGTTTTTGTCAATTATTTTCTGACGCTTCTTTTTTAGCATTACATTGAATTCACACGAAAAGTACATCTCGTCCGTTTTCCCATGTTCGAGGTATAGAAAACTCTACGTACCGGAGCGTTAGTATCCTTCAGTTTCGGGAAAACTTAGGGAGTAAGCCCTAAAATCAACCTATGGATGTACACGGCTATTGTGCGGCCTATTCTTACCTATGGCAGTGTTTTGTGGTGGCAAGCTGCTACCAAAACCACCAACCTCAAGGCCATCACGAAAATACAGAGACTGGTACCATACCAGCTACTAGTGCCATGAGAACCACGGCAACAGCAGGACAGAGACTTTTCATAACCTGCCTCCAGTAGACCTGTTTATACAGGAACTTGCGGCCAGTATGACGGGGCATGCTCAGATTCTAAGTAAGTACATGGGCAATGTAGTCACCGCTGACTATACGGTGTCCTACCTAGACTTCAAATTACCGTTCTCTTGCTCATTTCCAAGCAGAGAAGAATGGACAAGGGGAACAATACTAACAATACTGATGTATCCAAAATGGCTATTGGCGTGGGAGCAGCAGCGTTTTCCAGGCGGAAGTCCTAGCAGTGACGATTGCTGCCCGTGAGACTGCGATTAAGGTGATGATATCACCTTTTTCATCGACAGCCAGGCAGTACTAAAAGCGATTTCTGCTACTGAAGTGCTTTCGCGAAAAACTTAGTGCTCTCGCCACACAGCATGAGGTAAAATGATGCTGACATGAGGGCATACCAGGGAATGAGAAGGCTGATGAATTGGCAAGGAAAGGATCTACGTTAGACCTGGAGCAGGCTGATCAGTCAGTGAAAATTCCGTTATGTAATCTCAAACATGAAGCAGGGATCAGGACTCTAGAGGAAGCGAATGAAAGATGGAGTTCTTTGGACTCCTGTAAGATAACTAGAAAACTATGGCCAAGGTTTAATGGTGCCAAAACTGATACACTGATGCAGAAGGACAGGAAAACCCTCTCCATCCTTGTAGGAGTAATTACAGGTCATAACATCCTTTACGATCACATGAAAAAGCTAAGGCGAAGTGAGGACGACCTTTGTACGAGAAAGTCAACGAGGACACAACCCACTTCCTCTGCCACTGCCCAGGTCTCTGCCACCTCACCTTTCCAAATGTCCAATGTGTATTTCTTGGATTCCAGATCAACAATATTTTAAAATTCTGTCCCGTCGGTAGCATGCACAGACGATATTTACACCATATCGAACTGCCAATGAGATGTTCACCTAAAAGCGATACAATTTGGCCCCAAAACGCTCGTTTTGTCGTGATGAATTATAGGATCACGGATGAGACGATTTGGTCCTAGATCTAGAAAAGATTCTCCGTGTAATTTTAGGCTCATTTTCAATCGACAAGCCGAAGAATCAATAAGGATCTATTAGCTTATAGATTACGGTAACATTGGTTCAGTTAAAAAAAAAAGGAAACAAACGGTGGACACTTGGAGCATACAGGCGCGAAATACAGGCATTCAGGAGTAAGGTTGTAGTTAAAGACAGAGTTTGTAACCTTGCAATGTGTGAAACTAGCGCCATCACACTAAGTTCTGACTTGGCCGAAAAGCCTCTGGCTGTTCCCGGAACTGTACAGTCATCTCATATAAAGTATCACAACAACTTTACTAAAGATTTTAAGAATTTATTTAGATCCCTGTTGCTTAATTTATTACGTAGGCATGTGCTAAACATTTAAATTGTAAAAAAAAAGAATTATTGACTTAACGTTTCTGATGACGAACTTTTCTCTCACGTTAATATTTGTCTTGTGTTTACCATTAATTAGAATGCCTTTCTTAAAAATGACGCTGTTAAACCTGTTCGAAACGGGGATGTTTTGATTCAAAAATTTCAAGACAAAATCAATAAAAAAAAAAATTAAAATTAAAGGGGAGGAGTGAAATTTGTGAAACAACTCATTTCTCAGAGAAATCTTAATATTTTTGAATACGTGAATGGTTTTTCATGAACTTTGAGAACAGGATTTCTGTCAGTTTTCGACATTCAAAATGACAGGACTGCGATTTCTTAAAAAAGAAAGTCACGGAATTGATGTTCGCAATGAAATGAATTTAGGAAACTAATTACAGGACTCAAACGCAAGCATAGACTAATATTTACTGACGTAACAACTTTAAAGGCACGTAAGCTCACCAGGGTCTGAAAAGTGCATTCCAAAACAATAACGCCCGAACGAAAGTCTTCAGAGATGGTAAAAAATGCATAAAGTCCAATGT
Source organism: Matsumyia berberina (assembly GCA_917880715.2). Lineage (NCBI taxonomy): Eukaryota > Metazoa > Arthropoda > Insecta > Diptera > Syrphidae > Matsumyia > Matsumyia berberina. The sequence goes on from OU862872.1 coordinate 5,621,807, forward strand.
AGACTGGTAATTTTAAATACCACTTACTTATACATATGTTGATATTTGAAGGTTGTTAGAACAACATTTTATCAGATAAAAAAAAAATAAATACATAGCTTGCGTGACAGCTCGTGATAAACCTAGTTACATATTTCGCACGAATTAACAATTTATACGCTCGGAGGTTTGTCATTACCCAACGACAGGCTTTGAAGCGAAAAATATTCGGCTAATAATACGTCAGTAATTTTAAAATATTTTAATTTTATCTCAGAAATAATGAAACCATGAGAATCATACAAACTTTTCAACATTAATTCACCAAAGTCGACTCCTTTTCAACTAGAAAATGGGATGCCCTTTTGCAATACGTGATACGTATATGTTTAGTTTAGAAGAACTCAACCCGTCATATACGATTCTTTTTCCTTTTAATGACCTCATTAACGTTGGTCGTTGGGAATTGCATTGAATGGATTATTCAGATCTGGAAATCATTAAAAGAAAACGTTGATTTTTTCAAGAAAATGCTTTTATAGGGTAAATGGAAGGAAAATTTTCACTTGATTTGTTTTTTATTTAAATAAAAATTCTGACATGTGATCATCGTCGATTCCTGTAGATATTTTTGCACATATCTTGGTGTTAGAATCATCAAAACGGCCATAAATGCGCTAATCTCGCGCTCAGGCAGTCCAGCCTTATCATCGTCACTCCTACCAGACGTTAGAACAATAGGGTAGGTTAGGTTATGTAGACGAGTTGGCGAGGAGGGAGAAGCCCTTTGCGCCACACTCAGGTCAGTAGAGACCCATTGCGATGCCCACTTTGGGGTGGAAGGTACCCCTTGGTCGTCGAGCAATACCCAAAGCACACAGGGTTTCGAATCGTTTTGAAACCTTAATGAACCTCCAGATGTGTCTGAGAAATACGTCCCTCAGTTCTTCGGTATCCTGGAAAAAGTGCTTTCCAAAGGATTTATGTCTGAGGTGGCAAAGGCCTGGGCATAGGCAGAGATAGTGGGCTGTGTCCTCATTAACTTCCTCGTTTTCGAAATACCTGCACATAGCCTTAGCTTTTTCATGTGATAGCGCGGAGTATTATGACTTGTAATTACTCCCACAAGGATGGAGAAAGCTTTACTGGCCTTCTGCATGAGAGTATTAGTTCTAGCACCGCTGTACCTTGGTCACATACATATTTCTAGTTATTTTACAGGAGTCCAACGAGCACCAACTTTCATTCACTTCCGCTAGAATCCTGAACCATGCTTCATGTTTGATTTTACATGCTTGACTTTCAGCCATTCGTTTGGCTGATTTTCAATGCCCTTCTGGTCGCAAATTTCTGTATAAACATATTTAGTGGAAGCAGGTTGAGAATAGCCTATTTTTCTGCTGTTGGCATGGTTTTAATGACACTAGTAGCTGCTATGCACGCCAACGATAAAAATGTTCCCTTATGAAGAGGTGAAATCAATGCCACCAGAGCAATGAACTTAGTCGTCAACATCTCCCGTTCAAACCTTGACTCGGTTTTTATGAAAAAACGTAAAAGACCAGTAAGAAAAACGCCATTAACCTGGTGAACCTTGTTATACTACAACTGAAACTGAAAGCAACTTTATTGACTTTCATCATTAGCCGTTAGAATAACGTTTTCTAAAACCGGAAATAATCGTATTAAATACATTTTTAACATTCCAGGTAAGCACTGCATTAATAGAGGGCACGAGCTCCATCCCATCTTGCTATTCAATGCAATTAGAACCTCGAGACTATGTTCGTAAACTTGTGAATATTTTAATGAAACTGGTTTAAACAAAAAAACATCTAAAATTCTTGAGAAGCACCACTGTCCACGGTCAATACACCTTTAATACTTATCATAGTCACACCTCTAAACATAGAGAATTAAAGTTTGGATGGTATTCAACAGAAGACTGAAAGACAAATCATTTTCAGAGATCAGCTTAGTCTTTTATTAGCCAATTGTAAGTAACCTTCAGACAAACCGGATTACAATGAGTGGAAAAAACGTTAAAGTTTGAACTGCCTCATAGGCTTGTAACGTGAAGAAGAAATACTCATAGAAAATGAAGCGGGTACAGGGTGGCACCATAAAACATTTTTGTGTTCGATAATGTAATAATTTACGATACTTGATGAAGGCACAATTTAAATAGGAAGATAGGAGCATATAAAAAAATAGGCTTAGCTCCTTGTGCGCGTGTTTAATTTTTTGTACGAAAAATACCTTACATACATAAAAAGGTGTATTAAGTCTTAAATCTTTAGTCATACCAGTACTTGCACTCGTGGTCATGCACAGTAGCATGTACGAGTATGTACCTCAGTCCTTCAGGTTATGAATAGACCAAATGTGTTCATACACAATTGGATCCTGAAAAAGCGAATCACCTCACATTTTCATCGTTTAAAGTTTTCCGTGGCAACGACTACCTTCGAAATAGTAGAATATCGACTGAGATGTACATCTACATACCATAGTTTGACAATGAAATGTGGTTCTCTGTAATTCAATAAATCTGACGTGAGATCAGGCGTTAGTTCAGTGGGAGCAGTGTATAGGCAAGAGAGGTTGCTTTGTGAGAAGCTAAACGTTCCGAAACTACATCCTCAAGGTTTTTGGTAATCCCACAGTGTATTGAGAAGAAAGCTGGAGCAAATCAGAAAATCTGAGATCTAACCTGAAGGGTTTACCAAACGGATCGTATGGTTGTGGCATGCAGTCGTTAAGCGGCAAGCGTAATTTCTGACCATAATTTTCTGCTGCTTTGCCGATTGCCGCTCATTGCGTGGCAGCGGACTTATTCAGTTAGGTACTGATAGTTTGCATATATGTTCGGTGAGGTAATATCTCTTTATAATGACAGTCAGGTTGCCGTTTAGGCTCTGGAGCCAGAAACAATCCATTTAAAGTTGGTTGACATTTATATGCCAGAAAAAAGAGAGGATGAGCTTTCAAGGAAGAGGCCATAAGCAGAGCGAATATTTCTTGGGCCCGTCTGGACACATGCGCAACTGTCAGAACCCTGTGACACCCGACTGTCAAAAGATTAGATTGAGTCATAGTAAAGCACTAGCTACCCTAGGCATTCTAATGGAATATCAAGTCCTTTTGCTATTTGCATTCTTGCGCAGAGACCCGGGCTTTTGCACAAGACTCATGCACCCTCATTCCCTGATTAA